>CM077506.1:42471114-43675918 GCA_039654745.1 Houttuynia cordata
AAACAGAGAAGACAATGACTGTGGTGAGTCTATATATTAGTTTTTCATTTTCTTACTAGTATTTCGACTCTAGAATCTTGATAGAGACACGTATTAAAACTTTGATGAATGTTCTCAAGCCAATCGATTTTTGGGAATACTATGGAATTATATCGAATTTGGCATTACCTGGTAGTTTGGAGCCAAGTTTTTGTATTTATATGTCATTAAATTGCTCTGTTTATTCAACTTTCAGTACATTCCCTTGCAATTTGTTATTGATAACCTTCCGCATGGGAATAGTGAGATTATTCTTCAAGATCCGAAAGGGAGGTCTTGAAAGGTCAAAGTATATTTATTCCAGAGTTAGCATTTTATCTGCTGGATGGTCTGCCTTTATACACAATAACAACATCAAGGCGGGAGACACATGTATATTTGAACTTGTGAGCGAGTTGAAGTTCCAGGTCCATATATTCGGAGGGAAAAGTACTTACCATTAGCAGCAAAGAATTGTGTTATTGCTGCATCATGTTCTCGATTGTCTGCTATATTGCAAAGTGAGAGATAGAATATTTGTTGATTTGTACCGGAATTGTACCTGGGATGGTAGATTTGAAGTTTGAGGTCATCCCCTTGGTTTTCATCTCTTTTCAAGTATGCATAGAGTTTTGAGCCATTGAAAATGGTAGCCCCGATAATGTTTACTTGCTAAAGATGGTTATTCATAAAACCAAATGTTGTATCTACCGTCAAACTGCCAATTCGAAACGAATTAGAATCCCTGACTGAGAATTTTGTTGCACGCCTTTTCAATTGAATTTGTTTCGAAACACAAATTTATCGAGACATTTTTTTTTCTTAAGCACTCACAACACGATAGTTACTATTACCTATGTCCCGTATAAATAGCTGAAAAATGTGTCTCATATTAGTTAATATTTTTTTCCTCATTTCAAGTGGCGAGGTACTCAAAAGAAAATCTCACAAGCTTCTTACAGCCCCAATCCATAAGGATGAATGAGTTGTAAGAAGTTTCTGAGATGCTTTTTTAAGTTAACAAAGATATCTAATTAGCATTTTACTTGTTATAAGTATAACAAGCCGAGCTGACAATGGGAAATGTAAAAAAAAGGCAATCTAGGACGCCAAATCCTATAATATATCAACATGGTGAGTCGGTGACGTTGACTGGACAGAGAAAAATGGGTCATGTGAGGCTCAATTTCTTTTTGGGATCAATGAGTCTTACTTTAAATATCCAACTAAACCCACTTTGTGAGGGGCAAACACAGCCTTGGATCCATATTTTCCCACATACAGACATTGGAAAGAGGAAGTACATAATAAACTCTTTTAATTAGAACTATATAATAAAATTAACCTGTGGAGTAGCAACGACCCTATGTCACGTGTTTGCAATGAAGACAATATCTTACATCTAGCTCAAATTTATGCTTCTATATTGAGACAGGAAGTATCTTAAACTTCTTACAAATGATTCTTGTCTGTGATATTTTTTTATGGATTTATCTATTTGCTTCTTTTTATAATTAGAGTTGAAGAGACTCCATAGTTGTAAGATAACCAAGTTTAATAAATGGAAATCTTTCTTATTTAATTGTATATTCCAACACCACCTCACGTGCAACCGTCCACTAGGGGTGGCATATGTAACGCAATTGGGGTATAAATGCATCCAACGAGACTTAAACCCAAGACCTCCTCAAACCTGGAGCTCTGATACTATATAAGATAAGCGAGTTTCCCAAAAGCTGAAGCTATTAGGAAATATAAATCTAATTTATTAAATTTTATATTCCAACAGTATCGAATACATTATTGTTGTGTTATGCAAATATAAAATTTAGATAGTCATACAAGCCCCGTGGGAATCGTTTTAAACGGCTATATTAATATAAGAGACAACTTGAAAAAGTCAGTATATTCTTCCAGTGCAAGAGACTTTACCGTTGGCTTTGCAAATGAGCTCTAGTAAATGGAGTGGTAAGGTACGTTAAGCGTGTTGTATATTTGATTACATTGCTGTCCATTTTTCCAACAAGAACACCACCAGAAAATCTCCAAAACAGCCAACTTTTCTCTTCCAAACCATGCAAAGGGGGTCCGGGCTGCCCTCCTTGAGAGTGGTAAGGATGGCATACCCGGCCCTGGAACCATTTTAATACTTCAAACCCAGAACTGTCTCAAACATGAATAGAATTTGTAGGGCCGAGTATTAATAAAAAAAATAGATACGAGTATATATGAGTAAGGATGGAACCGGGGCGGGTTTGGGTCGGGTATTGGCATACCCGGCCCTGGAACCATTTTAATACTTCAAACCCAGAACTGTCTCATACATGAATTGTATTTGTAGGGCCGAGTATTAATAAAAAAACATAGATACGAGTATATATGAGTAAGGATGGAACCGGGGCGGGTTTGGGTCGGGTATTGGCATACCCGGCCCTGGTGCCATTTTAATACTTCAAACCCAGAACCGTCTCAAACATGAATAGTATTTGTAGGTGTAACACCTGGTACCTAGAGAGAGGCCAGGTGTAACCAGGTTGTTAACAGATGGGTGGGCAGTGGAGCTCATCACGCCAGATGGGCTACATGAGCTCCCGAGCTGTCTTCACCCTCGACCAGGCAGAGGAGCAGAAACCAGGCCTTCTCCAGGCATAAGCCAAGAGAAGAAGCAGCTTTTCCTCGAACGATATGGTGCTGACCATGCCGACTTCGACTTCCCAACGGATCCATCTTTCAGCTCCCTCTCCCTAACCCCTCTTCTTGGTCATTCTTCTGTGTTTTCCCCTTTTGAAGGTTGTGGAACAATGGAATTTGGTTTGCAGTCGAGGCGAAGGGAAAAGGGGAAGAAGAAATGGTGAGGAGTCTAGCAGGACTGCCTCCTGCTCTTCTTGAATCAGCAAGGTAGTGAGCGGCATCATCGACCTGTTGGGCTGTCGGGCTATAGCCTCTTATGCATGAGATGGAGGGGACGGTGCTCACCTGCATTGCCACTGCAATCGAACGCCGAGATCGTGAATCACAAGGAGATGACAGCTAGAGAGACCTCCGACAACCACAATGACTTCCGGTGACCCCGGCGAGCTTCGACGGATGGCGTTTCGGCGCGAGGTAGGATCCCATACCTCACTCACAAAGCTTAGATCTTTTTGAGTTCTTCGTCAAGGGAGGTGGCGAGGACGGTAGTACGGGGCTGTGGCAGCACCGGAGGGGGGTCGATTCAACCTCCGCCAGGCCGCCGGCCGCGGTGGAAGGAGAAAGGCAGCAGCTTTTTGCTGCTGCCATTTCCTCTTCCCCTCCTTAGTTCCGGCCGAACCATGGCCTGGCGATGGCGGAGGAGATGGAGGAGATGAGGTCGGCCAGCTGGGGCGGTGGCGGCCGACGACGGCGGCGGTGTCGGCCGCCACCCAGGCAGGAGCAGACGACCGAACAGGTCGTCTTCCTGGGGAAGACGACCGGTTCGGTCCAGACATTTCCGGACTGAACCACCAAACCGAACCGAACCCAGTTCGGTAATATTTAACCAAACCCGGTCTGGTTCATGGTTAGACCGAACCCGGTTCAATAAATAAACCGGTTCAGGCAGACCGAACCCGGTTCGGTCCAGTTATAATTGAACCGGTTCAATAATAAACCCGGTTCAATTTTATACAGTCGGTGGACATGCACCGTCAGTTAAAAATGCATCAACTGACGGTCAAGCTTGACCGTCTTTGTATTTCGGTGCAGTTTGGTACATACAGAGCCAGTTTGGTACATAGGCTCCTGTTATTGATTTTGGGCTCTTTAATAAATAATTTGAAGCCCAAACTGCTGTATTATTGGTATATGTTTGATGTTATCGTACAATGGACATTTGTCCCTAATTGTTATGCTGATTGATAGCAAAGGACCTTAATGATAAGGAAAACCCGACTAATAAACCTAGATGGTTTAGAGACATAATCATTTTATGGAAAATAATAAAATGATGACTTGAGGGCTGAGCTTGAGGGTTGGGAAGAACCTAATCAAGATAAAGACTAAAATGCCCTTGGGATTGGGAGTCTGTGTATGAGTGTGAGTGACTTCCGATCAAGCGACCGAATGACTATTAAGTCAACAGCTGTGAATAGTGTGTGATGGATTCATACTGGTAATACTGTGATACCTATTAAGGATCGCAAGGAATAGATGGGAGTGGTGTTGCATCTTCCGACTGATGGAAGCTCTGCCGTCTGTATCTCTCTATGGATTTTAGAGAGCATTCACATCTTCCGACTGGTGGAAGCTCTGTGTTATGGTACCTAATAAGGACCATCGTCTATTGGCCAGGCTTAAGCTGTTATATCTCTCTATGGATTTTAGAGGGAACAATGATATGATATTTTGGCCCATCTTTCTATGGATTTTAGAAAGCCTTTCTATGGATTTTAGAAAGAGTATTACATACTTATTTGGCCAGGCTTAAGCTGTTACCTCTTCTCTATGGATTTTAGAGAGAGCGTGCTTATTCTCTATGGATTTTAGAGAAAGCCATACATCCTGAGCCTTAGTTGCCAGGTGGTTTATTGTGCACAACATTGGAGACGTTAGCATCCTAGAAGGCTGCGTTTCCCGACCCACATCTAGTCTAGGAGCTGATGTGGAGCTAGACCCTTCCGACAGTCATACCTTCTAAGGTAAGGAATGGGCGAGGCAGTCACCCTTGAGAAATTCAGGGCGTGCCGTGATTACCGGTATTAACCGGAATGATAGTCACGGTGTTTTCGTGCTGTCTGTCATGTAGGTATGACATTCAGTGAGTCTGTCTATGGGACAAAGACGTAATGATTGAACTTGAACGTGGGAAGCAATAAAAGACTTGCTTGAAAGATTAATAAAAGATTCAAGTGGAATCCCGTAATAGGTTGCATAATATGTTAATGCAAATCCTAATTTGATGTGATGATGACTGTGTTATGGTATCCCACTGAGTATTTTTATACTCAGCATCCTTATGTGATGTAGGTGCTGCTGTGGAAGAGTGACTTCACGTGGCACTTGGGAGCCTGGTGGTGAGGACGTTCCGATTTCGTAGTATATCTCCTACTACAGGTTTGTCCTAGATTTGTATTAAGGCGCGAGCGCCGACTATTTCTAGTTTATTTTGAGATGGACGACAGACTTGCACTTAGAGGACTTGCTTTAGTTTAATCGACTTTGCATCGAGTATTACTATATGTATATATGGTTTTGTATCCATATTTGTGAACCCCAGTTATCACGGCCTAGATGCTTAGTCGAAAATTTTTCAACCAAAGATTTATCGCTTAGAGGAACAATCCTCGAATTTTCCGCTACCACTCTGATTTAAAAATGGTTTCTAAAACCCGGGCCGTGACAGTTGGTATCAGAGCATAACCTTTATCTGCAAGTCTGGAAGTCCTCTTAGGATATATCTAGTTATAGTTGTGGTTGTGAGTAGAAGTAGTGATAAGTGTTCTCATCCTGTAGGTTGAGATGGCACCTCGTAAGAGAAACATCCGAACGCTGAAAATTTCGGATATTGGCAGAAGTAAAGATAAAGAATGCCAGGCAGAAGAATCGCTACCTCCTCAACAGATCTCCCGTGAGGAGTCCACGGAAAGCAGTGGGGGGCAACGGGAAACCTTCCATGGCGCGTCGTCATCTAACTTGGGAGGTGACGGTGATGGAGATGTAATGGAAATGATTAGGGGTTTAGCACAAACAGTGCAAGCTCAAGTGAAACATCGTCCTGATGCCAGGAAGAAAGCAGAGAAAGAAAAGATAGCTCATCTCAAATTGTTCCAGGGAATGGCTCCAGCTTTCACGGGGAAAGAGACTCCAGAAAAGGCTGGGAGTTGGGTAAAGGCTATCGAGAAGATTTTTGAATCTATCTCGGCGGAGGATGATAGTAAAGTTCGAATGGCAACTTTTGTTTTGACAGAACATGCTGATCACTGGTGGAGTTCTGCCAAGCGCACCTTCTTTAAAGATCGGAAAGTTGAAGAGATTTCCTGGGAGGAATTCCTAAAAGTTTTTAATGGGAAATATTTTCCGAGTCACGTTCGGAAAGAGAAGATGCGGGAATTCTTGGGTCTTAGGCAAGGAAATATGACCGTGCAGGAGTATGACAATAAGTTTGTAGAGTTGGAGCGTTTCACCACCAAGATGGAGGATGATGGTGAAAGAATGGAGAAGTTCATTTATGGACTTAGAACTGGGCTGCGAGAGAAAGTCATGGGAGCCCGAACTACATCTTTTGCTGACGCTGTGGAGCAGGCGTATATTTTTGAGAAGAACCAGGACAGAAATAGAGAGGAGCAGAAAGCTAATGCTGGTATAGCAAAGAATGATTTTGGACCAAAAGCTAAAAGATTTAGAATTGATGCTGGGAGTAGCAAATTTGGTCAAGGACATAACTTCCAGGGTAGACAGAAGAGGGGTTTTGAGCCGAGGCGAAAAAGCTCAGGACAGTTTAATGCTGGTCAGCAGAGGCCATTTTTCCAGAGACCACAACCTCAACCTCAGGGGGCAAGTGGTCAGTTAGAGTGCTACTCTTGTGGAAAGATTCACCCAGGGCAGATGTGTGAGACAAAAGATCGCATCTGCTTTTTCTGCCATAAAAAGGGGCACATTGCCAGGTTTTGCCCTGAAAAGCAAAAGAATGCACAGCAAGGTGAAAGCAGTAGGCATGCACAGGCTCGTGTTTACTCCATTACTTCTGAGGATGCTCAAAAGAATGCGGTTGTGGGAGGTACGGTTTCTATTTACGACTTATGTGTAAAGGTGCTAATTGACCCCGGTGCAACTCATTCTTTTGTATCGGGTGTGTGTGCTTTAAGTTTAAACCACCCTTGTAGCATGCTAGATTCACCTTTACTTGTCATGACCCCTGTTGGTGACATTATTAGAGTAAGTGAGTGTCTTCTAGGAGTACCTATCCGTTTTGGAGATAAGTATCTTCCAGCTGATCTTGTCTTGTTAGACATGATTGACTTTGATGTAATCCTAGGGATGGATTGGCTTTCTGTATATACTGCATTAGTGGATTGCAGGAAGAAAAGAGTAACCCTTACCATCCCTGGGAAGGAATCTTTTATTTTTCAAGGAGTGAAGTCAGAAGATAATGCATGCATAATCTCAGCCTTGAAGGCACATAAGCTTCTTATGAAGGGATGTGCTGCTTATTTAGCAAGTGTGCTCACCTTGGAATCAGCGCAACCAAAGTTGGAAGATATACCGGTAGTGTCGCAGTTTTCTGATGTGTTTCCTGAAGAACTACCTGGTCTACCTCCTAGAAGAGAAGTTGACTTCACAATAGAGTTATGTCCTGGCGCAACACCAATGTCCAAGGCACCGTACAAGATGGCTCCAGCGGAGTTGAATGAATTGAAGAAGCAATTGCAGGAGTTGCTTGACAAAGGATTTATTCGTCCAAGTGTCTCGCCTTGGGGAGCACCAGTTTTATTTGTCAAAAAGAAGGATGGTTCACTTCGATTGTGCATCGATTATAGGATGTTGAACAAGGTGACTGTTAAAAATAAATACCCCTTGCCTCGGATAGATGATCTATTCGACCAGTTGCATTCAGCCAAAGTTTTCTCTCGAATTGACCTTCGCTCAGGCTATCATCAGTTGAGGATTCGAGATGAAGACATCCCTAAGACTGCCTTTAGGACCAGGTATGGTCATTATGAATTCTTAGTAATGCCCTTTGGAGTAACCAATGCACCTGCGACCTTTATGGATTTGATGAACCGGATTTATCATCCTTGGTTGGACCAGTTTGTCATTGTCTTTATAGATGACATCCTTATCTACTCGTCATCCTTCGAGGACCATGCCAAGCATTTGGAGCGAGTATTAGATGTGTTGAGAGGGCATCAGTTGTATGCCAAGTTTAGCAAGTGTAACTTTTGGCTAGAAAGCGTTAACTTCCTAGGGCATATTATTTCAAAGGATGGCATATCTGTTGATCCATCTAAGGTAGAGGCTATAGTCAATTGGGAAAGACCAAAAACAGTCACCGAGATTAGAAGTTTTCTGGGTTTGGCAGGGTATTATAGACGATTCATTGAAGGATTCTCTATTATTGCCTTACCTTTGACCAAATTGACAAGGAAAGATGTGAAGTTTATATGGGATGAAAAGCGTGAAAACAGTTTCTTGGAGTTGAAGAACAGATTAACTAGTGCACCAATTCTTACTCTTCCTTCGGGAGAAGGGGGTTTGGTGGTGTATAGTGATGCATCTGGAAAAGGCTTAGGGTGTGTACTCATGCAGCATGGCAAAGTTGTGGCTTATGGCTCAAGACAACTAAAGCCACATGAGAGAAACTACCCAACACATGACCTAGAGCTAGCTACAGTGGTGTTTGCATTGAAGTTGTGGAGGCACTATCTCTATGGTGTGCAGTTTGAAGTCTTTACAGATCATCAAAGTTTGAAGTATATTTTCTCTCAGAGAGATCTGAATTTGAGGCAAAGGCGTTGGCTTGAGTATATCAAGGATTATGACTTCTCTATAGCTTACCACCCTGGTAAAGCAAATGTGGTGGCAGATGCACTTAGTAGGAAGTCAGAAACCCTTGCTGCCTTTATGATGATCAAAGAATGGGAATTGTTAGAATCTATGGCAAGCCTACACATAGAACCACCATCCAAAGGAGGGAAGTCTTTTGTGGCCAACTTTGTGGTACAATCTGGAATTGTCGAAAAGATTATTGTAGCGCAAGCAACGGATCCAGAGGTCCAGAATTTACTCAAAAGGACAGGTTCGGTTAGAGGAGCTGATGGAGGTGTTCGATTCAACGGTCGATTAGTAGTCCCAGCTATCTCAGAACTGCGCAGAGAATTATTAAATGAAGCTCATCATTCCAAGTATACCATCCATCCAGGTGGAACAAAGATGTTCAAAGATTTGAAGCGTAACTTCTGGTGGGATGGAATGAAGAAGGATATTGGCCAGTTTGTAGCCAGATGTCTCACTTGTCAGCAAGTTAAAGCAGAACACCAGCGACCTGGAGGACTTTTGCAGCCACTAGAGATTCCGCAATGGAAGTGGGAGCATATCACCATGGATTTTATAGTAGGCTTACCTCCTACCCAGAAGAAGCATAATGCTATTTGGGTGATAGTAGATCGGCTGACCAAGTCTGCACACTTCTTACCAATTCGATGGAAGCAGACTCCGGAAAGTCTGACTCAACTCTATATCCAAGAAATTGTAAAATTGCATGGTGCCCCTCTCTCCATAGTGTCTGATAGGGATCCTAGATTCACGTCACGCTATTGGAGGAGTATACAAGATGCTTTGGGTACTGCACTCAATTTTAGCACAGCGTATCACCCTCAGTCTGATGGACAATCAGAAAGGACGATTCAGACCTTGGAGGACATGCTTAGAGCATGCGTGTTGGATTGGAAAGGTAATTGGGATGACCATTTACCCTTAATTGAATTTGCCTACAACAACAGCTACCAATCTAGTATTGAAATGTCTCCATATGAAGCTCTCTATGGACGTCCCTATAGATCTCCGACCTGTTGGAATGAAGTCGGTGAGAAAGTTATGATCAAGTCAGAGATGCTTCAGCTGTGCGCTGACAAGGTGAAATTCATTCGAGAAAAGCTTTGGTTGGCTCAGGAGCGACAGAAACACTATGCAAACAGAAGGCGTAGAGATCTTGAGTTTGAGACTGGTGACCATGTGTTCTTGAAGGTCTCACCCACACGTGGAGTTTTGCGGTTTGGAAAGAAAGGAAAATTGAGTCCTCGGTTTGTAGGTCCTTTTGAAATCCTTGAACGGATTGGTAACTCGGCTTATCGACTTGCTTTGCCCCCCAATCTGGATCAGGTACATAACGTGTTTCATGTCTCGCAATTGAGAAAGTATTGTCGGGATGATGCCCATGTGGTTGACTATTCCATGCTGGAATTAAAACCTGACTTGACCTATGAGGTAAAGCCAATCAAGATTAAGGACCGAAGGCATCAGGTACCCCGGAATAGAGCGATTCCGTTAGTATTGGTTCAATGGCACAATGATAAGTTTGAGGAAAATACTTGGGAGACAGAAGAAGAAATGCAGCGTGCATACCCAGAGTTATTTGAAAAAGAATATACCTGAATTTTGAGGACAAAATTCTTTTAAGGAGGGAAGAATGTAACACCTGGTACCTAGAGAGAGGCCAGGTGTAACCAGGTTGTTAACAGATGGGTGGGCAGTGGAGCTCATCACGCCAGATGGGCTACATGAGCTCCCGAGCTGTCTTCACCCTCGACCAGGCAGAGGAGCAGAAACCAGGCCTTCTCCAGGCATAAGCCAAGAGAAGAAGCAGCTTTTCCTCGAACGATATGGTGCTGACCATGCCGACTTCGACTTCCCAACGGATCCATCTTTCAGCTCCCTCTCCCTAACCCCTCTTCTTGGTCATTCTTCTGTGTTTTCCCCTTTTGAAGGTTGTGGAACAATGGAATTTGGTTTGCAGTCGAGGCGAAGGGAAAAGGGGAAGAAGAAATGGTGAGGAGTCTAGCAGGACTGCCTCCTGCTCTTCTTGAATCAGCAAGGTAGTGAGCGGCATCATCGACCTGTTGGGCTGTCGGGCTATAGCCTCTTATGCATGAGATGGAGGGGACGGTGCTCACCTGCATTGCCACTGCAATCGAACGCCGAGATCGTGAATCACAAGGAGATGACAGCTAGAGAGACCTCCGACAACCACAATGACTTCCGGTGACCCCGGCGAGCTTCGACGGATGGCGTTTCGGCGCGAGGTAGGATCCCATACCTCACTCACAAAGCTTAGATCTTTTTGAGTTCTTCGTCAAGGGAGGTGGCGAGGACGGTAGTACGGGGCTGTGGCGGCACCGGAGGGGGGTCGATTCAACCTCCGCCAGGCCGCCGGCCGCGGTGGAAGGAGAAAGGCAGCAGCTTTTTGCTGCTGCCATTTCCTCTTCCCCTCCTTAGTTCCGGCCGAACCATGGCCTGGCGATGGCGGAGGAGATGGAGGAGATGAGGTCGGCCAGCTGGGGCGGTGGCGGCCGACGACGGCGGCGGTGTCGGCCGCCACCCAGGCAGGAGCAGACGACCGAACAGGTCGTCTTCCTGGGGAAGACGACCGGTTCGGTCCAGACATTTCCGGACTGAACCACCAAACCGAACCGAACCCGGTTCGGTAATATTTAACCAAACCCGGTCTGGTTCATGGTTAGACCGAACCCGGTTCAATAAATAAACCGGTTCAGGCAGACCGAACCCGGTTCGGTCCAGTTATAATTGAACCGGTTCAATAATAAACCCGGTTCAATTTTATACAGTCGGTGGACATGCACCGTCAGTTAAAAATGCATCAACTGACGGTCAAGCTTGACCGTCTGTGTATTTCGGTGCAGTTTGGTACATACAGAGCCAGTTTGGTACATAGGCTCCTGTTATTGATTTTGGGCTCTTTAATAAATAATTTGAAGCCCAAACTGCTGTATTATTGGTATATGTTTGATGTTATCGTACAATGGACATTTGTCCCTAATTGTTATGCTGATTGATAGCAAAGGACCTTAATGATAAGGAAAACCCGACTAATAAACCTAGATGGTTTAGAGACATAATCATTTTATGGAAAATAATAAAATGATGACTTGAGGGCTGAGCTTGAGGGTTGGGAAGAACCTAATCAAGATAAAGACTAAAATGCCCTTGGGATTGGGAGTCTGTGTATGAGTGTGAGTGACTTCCGATCAAGCGACCGAATGACTATTAAGTCAACAGCTGTGAATAGTGTGTGATGGGTTCATACTGGTAATACTGTGATACCTATTAAGGATCGCAAGGAATAGATGGGAGTGGTGTTGCATCTTCCGACTGATGGAAGCTCTGCCGTCTGTATCTCTCTATGGATTTTAGAGAGCATTCACATCTTCCGACTGGTGGAAGCTCTGTGTTATGGTACCTAATAAGGACCATCGTCTATTGGCCAGGCTTAAGCTGTTATATCTCTCTATGGATTTTAGAGGGAACAATGATATGATATTTTGGCCCATCTTTCTATGGATTTTAGAAAGCCTTTCTATGGATTTTAGAAAGAGTATTACATACTTATTTGGCCAGGCTTAAGCTGTTACCTCTTCTCTATGGATTTTAGAGAGAGCGTGCTTATTCTCTATGGATTTTAGAGAAAGCCATACATCCTGAGCCTTAGTTGCCAGGTGGTTTATTGTGCACAACATTGGAGACGTTAGCATCCTAGAAGGCTGCGTTTCCCGACCCACATCTAGTCTAGGAGCTGATGTGGAGCTAGACCCTTCCGACGGTCATACCTTCTAAGGTAAGGAATGGGCGAGGCAGTCACCCTTGAGAAATTCAGGGCGTGCCGTGATTACCGGTATTAACCGGAATGATAGTCACGGTGTTTTCGTGCTGTCTGTCATGTAGGTATGACATTCAGTGAGTCTGTCTATGGGACAAAGACATAATGATTGAACTTGAACGTGGGAAGCAATAAAAGACTTGCTTGAAAGATTAATAAAAGATTCAAGTGGAATCCCGTAATAGGTTGCATAATATGTTAATGCAAATCCTAATTTGATGTGATGATGACTGTGTTATGGTATCCCACTGAGTATTTTTATACTCAGCATCCTTATGTGATGTAGGTGCTGCTGTGGAAGAGTGACTTCACGTGGCACTTGGGAGCCTGGTGGTGAGGACGTTCCGATTTCGTAGTATATCTCCTACTACAGGTTTGTCCTAGATTTGTATTAAGGCGCGAGCGCCGACTATTTCTAGTTTATTTTGAGATGGACGACAGACTTGCACTTAGAGGACTTGCTTTAGTTTAATCGACTTTGCATCGAGTATTACTATATGTATATATGGTTTTGTATCCATATTTGTGAACCCCAGTTATCACGGCCTAGATGCTTAGTCGAAAATTTTTCAACCAAAGATTTATCGCTTAGAGGAACAATCCTCGAATTTTCCGCTACCACTCTGATTTAAAAATGGTTTCTAAAACCCGGGCCGTGACAGTAGGGCCGAGTATTATTTTAAAAAATAGATACGAGTATATATATATATATCATATACCCGGGCCGGGTCCGGGTTTTACATGAAAACTCGGACCCGACCTGACCCGATGGGTCGGTTCCTCTTTCAAACCCGGAATCGGGTACTGCATAAGCAATCCCAGAACCAGCCCGATGGATTGGTTCCTCTTTCAAACCCAGAACCGGGTACTGCATAAGCAGTCCCAGAACCGGCCCAATAAGGCCGGGTCGGGTAAAAACCCGACCCAAGTTCCATCCCTATCCTTGAGAGCTGAACACTATTAAACGAGATACACAAGTATATGTCTAGAACATACTTATGAAGGGAAAGAACCGCTAATGCTTATGAGCCCACAGATCTAACGGCTACCATATGATACACGTCCACACACGTTCTATTGAAGTCGACATTCACTTCCCTCTTTCTTTCCCGCTCGCACCCACCCTTTTTCAGGGCTGCTACAAAAATCCTTCCCTCCATCGCGCGGTAACTTTCCCCCCAAAGCTCTAACTTTTCAGTTGGCTCCCCCAATGTCGCTTAGATCTTTCCCTATTGAGCTCCCCCCTTCTCATATGCCATGACCCCATAAAATCTCACTCAATCTCCCTTCAATCTTTCCCGATGGATCCCACTCCATTCTCATGTGCCCCTTCGTAGGTTTCCATCTTTTTGGTATAAATGAAGGAATAAGGGGAGTGGATGTGGCTGGAGAAGAGAGTCTATTAGAGGGTGAAGGGTAGCTGGCAGAGCATTGTCTACACCCCCCAAAGTAAAAAGCTTGGAACTTCAACGAGAGCACAGGTTTGTTCTGATTTTACCCTTCTTTTTTGTTGGTTGCATGAATCAGTTAAATCATATATGGGGTGTTTATGAGATGCTTGAGAATAGTATTTGTAGGGGGGTTGGCAGATTTCTGTATAATTTTAGAATCAATTTTTGAGGATTCTACAGTGTAATGGTGTAAGTCAAATTTCAATTGTTCGTGGCAATGATATCCGTTTGTGCACTTTTTTTTGTTTTCAATCACAAGAATGCTTTCTTCTAAGCTCAATTTAATGTAAAAGGGACATTTAGAGGGGTTGAATATGCAAAAAGGATAATGACTGTACAGGCCAGCTTTAGTCGTGCTGGTTAGATCACTCTCGGTTGTGGCATAGGTCCAAGGAACGAAATTCCATAGGCATACAGAGAAGAAAGGTGGATTTTTTTTCAGTACATCTTAAACTGAAGTTGGTCCCGGAAGGTGAACCAAAGGGCAGTTTTGATTTCTTTTCTATACTAAACCTGATAGGGATGGTGAAACTTAGGTGCGGCTGTGGGTTTTAGATAAAAATAATGGTTTTTTATGGTAATTTTACTGTCCTTAAAAAAAGTAGAAAAACTTATAGGATCTATTGAATGAAATGCCGTTCAACATATGGTATCTAGTTGTTCAATTTGATTGTATTGAGACCTGTCAGAGTGAACATGTTATTGATGTGTTAAATGTTCAATTGTAAGTGACTTTGAAGGATCAACTTTTGTCAATGTTTGAAAGTCTCTGTGATCAATGAATTGTTAGCTACTCAGCTTCCTGTGTTCTTTTTCGTTTCACTCAGCATCCCGTGTTCAGAGTCATTCAGGTTGTTCTCATGATATGCTCATAGTATCAGTAAAAAGTGGGGAAGATGTGTATAACCCTGCTATTGTGCATGATGTGTTGTTTGCCTTAATCCAGTCCATTTTCGTGCACAACTTTAGTGTGTATGTAGTTGAGCTGTGTTGGAATCCAAAAACCAACACCTCTTAATTGCAATCAATCAGGCTAACATACTTTCTTCTTCTTTTTTTTTTGCAAAATCAGGCTAACATACTTGAGATGTGCATACTTGAGATGTGCTGGTGTAATAGAGGATGAAGTGGTTAAAGTGGCTATGTATCGGCCAAAAAGTGCTACTGAATAAGATAGAGAGAATGGTGCATGCATCATGAGCTAATATCCAACACAAGCAGCTTGCTTGGGGTCTGGAAATGTTCCATCACTAATTCCATCTCAGCTAGTGAGTCAGTCTCTAGGCCCAAGTCTGTGTCGGTTTTTTTATAAAACTGGTGCGCTTATGTTGCCTCCAAAATTGGTGTAAGAACTTTTATGTTTGGATTTTTTGAAATTATTTCAAATTCTTAATAGTGACACAAATATTAATTGTCAATCCCTTAGTTTGTTTTGATAGAGTTGAGCCAGCCAAATGTTATGTCCGTTTTACATTCACAAGTAACAGTTGATAACTGCAATGATATATTTGCACATAATTTTTCTTTTTAGTGAGTGTAATGATGTGCATGTATATTTGAATTATTTAGTGGCACTTCAGCTTAATAGGTAGAGCTCTTAGGAAAGATATATCTTTACTAAGAAGTGAGAATTCAAATCCATCGAGGGCCTAGTTACAATTTGAATGAAGTTGTTTTATAATTCTAATTATATTCTGTGTGTTATTTCATTTCCCTGGAGTAGACATTCAATTTGAGTTGCAATTGTCAACTTAAAGCTGCTGGATGTTAGATTTAGTTTGGATTTTCAGTTCCCAAGTGATTATCAATAGTCAATTTTATAGAGGAGAAATATTTTAATGAGCCGGACATGCCATGTGGAATTTATGTCTAGATGACATGAGCACAGGGCACACGCTGCAATGAATTTGTCCAACAAATGTGGCTGTTTTTGTTAGGACAAGAAAAAGTGGATTCAACTTCCAAGTTTTTATGCCTATTAGATAGTTCTGGATTCTAAATCTGCCTTCTCTCATTTCCTTTTTTGTGATAAATATTCTCTTATTTCTTTCTTGTGATTATGGTTATGATTGATAGGTTGTAGCATTTGCATTTGAAAGATATGACTATGTTTTTCTCCTGTAGTGAACTTTTTTGTTTCATTTCTTTGTATAGGTATGGCTCCTGGACGCAAGAGGGGAAAGGTAGTAATTACACAAAGTGAGGAGGGGGAGTCATTTGAGGCATCACAGGTTCCTACGCAAGATGCAGGTAATGTTGTCTCATCTCGTCTTCAGTCATGCTACATAAGATTGGTTTGTAATTGTTAAGTTTACTCTTATAGGTTCATCTAAGAGGAGAACTCGTGGGAAGGCTGTCAATCGCAAACTTCAAGAAGCGTGTGATCGGACTGGGCAACAACGATTGGAAATACCTGATGATAAATGGAGACCAATATGTAAGCAAGGTAAGGAGCTAGTTCGCAAGGCGGCAATAATTTGTTGGAGAAATGCGCAACTTCTTGAAAGGGAAGATGGTAGTTTTGCAAATGATTGGAGAAGACTTAAGAAGTCTTCAAAAGATTTGTTGCACGATAGGATCAAGGTATATGATTAACTTGGGAATATTTATTTTATTCTATTCCAGTAACTATTAGCATACTAGTTATTTTTTAATATATGTTCAACACTACTTATCAGGAAAAGTTTGTAGTGGTTGGAACTCCCACACATGTTCATGCTGCACTTGATAGGATATTTTCAGAGAGGCTTAAAGACTTTAGACATTCTATGCATAAACACTACAACAAATTTCCGAATCATGCTTTGGCACTTGCTAATTCGTATGAGGAAATCACATCTGATGTATGGGAAAAAGCTTGTGTTTGGTTTGCATCAAATCGTTTCAAGGTTTGTTGTACATACCAGAATCTCCTACTGTTTACTAATTTTTTGGTGAATGAATTCTTGCTAATCTAGAGTTTGGAATTCAATGTAGAAAATTAGTGAGGCAAATATCAAGAACCGAAAGAAAGTGAAAATTCAAGCCACTGGTGGCTCAAAATCATTTGCTGAATATAGGGAGGAATTGGTATTTTTTTAACAGCCTTTGTACAATATGTAGGAGAAATATTACAACTATTTGGCATGTCTTCATTCTTTCTAATAATTAAACGATGCAGCGGCTGACCAACCCAGAAATTGACGGTCCATATAATCTTATTGATTTCTACCAAAAGACCCACTTTTCAAAGAAGCAAAATCGTTGGATTAGTGAGGATGCCAAAAACTTACATGTAAGATATGACTTATTTGTTGTTTTCAGATTGCATATATATTAAAGAATGTTAGTTAGCTCTAATATGTAAAACTCATATACTTTGATTTAATTGCAGGATGAAATGCTTAAACAACGAGAAAATGAACAAATGCCAGGTGCAGATGCGTCTACACAAAATGACATTGACAACAAGATAGCCTTCAAAATTTTGAATTGTGACTCTTGTGAGAAGGGGTATGTTCGAGGTCTTGGACATGGTGAGGTTGCTCCATCTTCATCAAAAGGAAAGTTGTTTGCACAACTCAATGAGGCTAATCGCAGAGTTGAGATTGCAGAAAG
Source organism: Houttuynia cordata (assembly GCA_039654745.1). Lineage (NCBI taxonomy): Eukaryota > Viridiplantae > Streptophyta > Magnoliopsida > Piperales > Saururaceae > Houttuynia > Houttuynia cordata. Next base: position 42,488,527 of record CM077506.1, read on the forward strand.
GGAAGCTTCTGAAGCTCGTAATAGGCTTGAAGATTATGAAAGACGCTTGGATGAACGAGAAAATGAACATAGGGAGCTGATGGCTTTCATGAGAGAGTTACGGGAGCAGCGACATAGTCCTTCTTGGTAATAAATGTCAAATAATTTTTTTTTTTAACATGAAATTTTCTTAACCTATTCCTAATTTTAATTCCTCTACTTTGCAGATTGCATTGTGATATATGCTAGTCATTTACAAAAATCTATCAGAAGGTAATAAATTGATATTCTTCTTGTGGACTCTATTACCCCTTCACCATGTAATTTCTTCGGCTGATTATGTGGTCTTTATTTGTCATTAGGTGGGCTTAAATTGCTTGGCCTTTAACATTTTGGAGACAACTATGTGCTTTTTGCATTTTGTGAATACATGAAAGACAACAACTAAGGAAGGAACTACATTTTGTTGTGTTAATTGTAAGAGGAAACTTCAAATTGTGCTGATTGCCAACATTATGTGAATTTTTTGTGTAAATTTATTTTGAAGGATAGAGGATTGCACATATAAATTAAATCAATGTAAATGACTCTTAAATAGTTTGTATATGATGATGTTCTAAAACAGGGTATGCATTATATGTTTTCTTTGAGTATGTTTGTTAATAAATTTATTGTTGTGTTATGTTGGTAATCAAGTGGCAAAAATATTTTTTTTATTTTCTCATTTGCCATCAGTCAATATTGATTTGTAACGACAGAAATTTTCTTCAGCATAGTTTTTTTTAGCATGTGGAGGGTCGAATGGAAACTGTCGTTGAAAGTTATGTTCGACGGTATGCATCCGTCGGAAATGTTATTTTTTACTTATCGAAAAACTCTGTCACTAGTGTTCTTTCACTACAATTTTTGAACTGTAGCAATATACTAATTTCCATGGCTTAGAACAATCACTTTTAGCCAGTAGAGACGGATAGCTTTTGTAGCTAAAATTATTTTGAAACGGACAATAAATTATGGCAAAAACCTTTTTTCGACTGTTTAGAACTATCGTTTTTCGCCAGTAGAGACGACAGGTTCTATAGCTAAAATTCTTTTGAAACGGATAATACATTGTGGCAAAAACCATTTTTCGACGGTTTAGAATACCAATTTCCACGATTTAGAACAATTGCTTTTAGCCAATAGAGACGGCTAGCTTCTGTAGCTAAAATTCTTTTGAAACGGATAATACATTGTGGCAAAAACCCTTTTTCGACGGTTTAGAATACCAATTTCCACAGTTTAGAACAATCGCTTTTAGCCAGTAGAGACGGATAGTTACTGTATCTACAATTCTTTTGAAATAGATAAGAAACTGTGGCAAAAACCTTATTTCGACGGTGAAGAAGCCGTCGCTATTAGTTATCCGTCGATAATACTCATTATCGACGGTTGGTTCCGGTCTGTCGTTTTTGAGCAGTTGCGACGCGACCTTTTTTGACGGTTTGAGCGACAGAAAAGTTCCGTCTCTAATTATATTTTAACGACGGATTATGTGTATTTAGCGACAGATTATTCCGTCTCTAAAGCCCATTTTTGTTGTAGTGACATATAGTATTACAAGATGCAAAGTTGATTAAATCAATACAAGTCTTCTAAATGCAAGTTTGTATTCTAACTCAAAATATATTAGATAATAATTGGTGCTCATGCCTTAATACAAGGTCTTGAACAAAACCGGAGAAGGAGATAAGCTAAGAAATCTGAACGTTCTCACCACCAGGCTCCCAAGGGCCACGTGAACTCAATCTTCCATAACAGCACCTATATCACATAAGGATGCTGAGTATAAAAATACTCAGAGGGATACCGTAACATAATCATCAGCATAACAAAAACAACAAGTCACAAGTTGTATTAACATCTTATGCAGCCTATTACAGAGTTCCACTTGATTATTTTATCAATCTTTCAAGCAAAGTCTTTTATTACTTCCCAGGCTCATGTTCAATAATTAAGTCTTTGTCCCATATAGACAGACTCACTGAATGTCATACCTATATGACAAATAGTACGAAAACACCGTGACTATTATTCTGGTTACTACCGGTAATCACGGCACGCCCTAAATCCCTCAAGGGTGACTGCCTCGCCCATTCCTTACCTTAGAAAGTATGACCGTCGGAAGGGTCTGGCTCCACATCAGCTCCTAGGCTCGGTGTGGGTCGTGAGAATGCAGCCTTCCAGGATTCTAGCGCCTCCAATGTGCACAATAAACCACCTGGTAACCACGGTCAGGATGAGTGCAGAACTTCCATCAAGGGAAGATGCAGAACTCTCTCTAAAATCTATAGAGAAGAGGTAACAGCTTAAGCCTGGCCAATAGAATATGTAATGCTCTCTCTAAAATCCATAGAAAGATGCAAACATGGGCTAAAATAACATGTAAATGCTCTCTCTAAAATCCATAGAAAGATATAACAGCTCAAGCCTGACCAATAGAAGTTAGTCCTCATCAGGTACCATAACACAGAGCTTCCACCAATAGGAAGATGTGAATGCTCTCTAAAATCTATAGAGAGGATAGGGACAGCAGAGCTTCCACCAGTCAGAAGATGCAACACAACCCCAGTCAATACCATGTGATCCTTAACAGTTCTCATGGTATTACTAGTATGAACCCCTCTTAGAGTTATTGCATATAATTCACAACTGTTGGCTCGATAGCTCAGCAAATAGTCTGATCTTTCACTTAATAGTCATTCGGTCGCTTGATCGGAAGTCACTCACACTCATACACCGACTCCCAATCCCAAGAGCATTTTAGTCTTTATCTTGATTAGGTTCTTCCCAACCCTCAAGCTTAGCCCTCAAGTCATCATTTTATTATCTTTCATAAAATGATTAAGTCTCTAAACCATCTTGGTTTATTAGCCGGTTTTTTCTTTATCATTTAAATCCTTAGCGATCAGTCAACATAAAATGAGGGACAAATGCCCTTAGATATAAAATCATCAAACACATACTAATAACACGCTAGTTAGGGCTTAAAATTATTTATCAAATAGCCCAAAATTACTAAAATGAGCTAATATACCGCACTAGCTATGCATGTACTATACTGTACAGGAATACACATCGGTTGTAAGCAATTCTATCTGTCAATGGATGTCCACCGGCAGTTCAAAATTAAACCAGCTTGTGAACCGGGTCTAATTCTTGGACCGGGGTTCAGTCTGAGAGTAAACCAGTTTTGGTCTGGGAGTAAACCGGGTTTGGTCTGAGAGTGAACCGGGTTTAGTTTGACTCTGAACCGAACTGGGTTCGGTCTGCCTGAACTGGCCAATTTAATAGACCGGTTTGGTCTGAAAATAGATCGGTCCGGTCAAGTCCGGTCCAGCTTAAATTTGGACCAAACCAACCGTTGGGTGGTCTGTGGGTGGCGGCCATCGTCATCCCGCCATTGCCCAGCCGGCACCCACCTCTCTTTCTCCTCATCTCCCCCAACCTCCCATGGTCTGCCCTTGGTCCGGGCAGATATGGGGAAAAACCATGAACTGGCAGCAGCCTTTGAGTTCATCGCCATGGCCCTCGTCTGTGGGTGGAGGTCGTCTCGTCGTCGGGCAACCACTAGGCCATAGGGCTACACTAAAAACCCGGACCCGACCCAGCCCGGATGGAACCGACCTGACATTGACCCGGGTCGGGTCAGGTCGGGTCCTATCTCGGGTAGGGTCGGTTCCAAGGTATTAAAACCCGGGTTCTATCTAGGGTCGGGTCGGGTTTTGCTTTAAAATACCCAAGAACTGACCCGACCCGAGATATACCATTTAAACAGCTTATTTTTTATTACATATAATTTATTATTATTATTATAATGATATATATTATTTTATTAAAGATTTTTATAATTATATTAATTATTTTATTAAAATCTCGGTTTTTATCTCAGGTTCTCAGGTAGGGTCGGGTATTGTGGGTTTATCTTAGGTCGGGGTCGGGTTTAGCTTCTTGAGTTTTATCTCGGGTCCGAGTCGGGTTTTAAATTCTCTGGTAGGGTCGGGTTTAGCAAAACCCAACCCTTCCCGACCCATGATGCAGCCCTACTAGCCCGCCGGTCTGGGCCTCCTCTGGCGTCTCTTCCTCTCCATTTCTTCTCAAGTTCTTCTTTGTGTTGCAACAACACAGTAGATGTGGGCGAAAGGTGGGTGTCACTCGCTGCCATCACCACCTCATGGTTTCTGGCGACTGCTTTATGTCACGCTCTGAAATCCCATACCTCGATCGGAGTGCGAAAGCCAATCAATGAGATACAATTCGAGGTAGAGGTCCAGGCACGCGACCAAACAGTCGATTTTCGAACCGATTACAATCATCTCAAAAGGACGTGTAACCGATTATGCCCGCAATCAGTGTAATACAATAATAGATATCAATGAATATTATGAAATGAATTTGCTTAATAATAATAATCCATTTAAGAAAGTTAATCAAAATAAACCTACAAGTCTATGGCCCACGATTGTCAATAATGTCATAAGCATCAATTAAAGCAAAAACAAATAACTAAATAATCTTTAAACTCTTCTCGGCGCCTTCAATCCGCCATTTCACTACTGCACTTCCTGATCTCACTTTTCATTTACGCCTGCATCAGAGGATGCATGAGTATTTCATAGAAACATTCAGTAGGATGTAAAAACCCACTGAATTAAAACAAGCAGTATGAAGAGAATAAGAATAACAAGGGATGGTGAACATCTCACAACATCTAAACTGAACCGAGGTCTATACACCTGCAAGGTTAGTCGACAACAATTCCAATTCACAAGTAAGGAAAACATCAATCAGGCTCCTACTACACATATGAGTAATGAGAGTATAACAATCATAACAAATGCTCCGAACATCTAAAGTGAAAGGAGTTACAATTTCTGCTCGCGAACCTGGTCGCTCGCAAGTGACTAAAATATACCAGAACCACCCTAGGGGTCCTCTCTTTGGAACCCTGCCATGCGTCTAGGATGCTGGCCCCACCAGTGCTTACGGACACGATGGGTGGAGACTGAGGACCATCCGTAATGTCCACAATCTAACGTACGTATAGTGCCTCCCTTCGGGCAGTATAGAATCGCAATTTCATAAATATAAGTGACCTCGCAAGATCTAGCAATGGCTTAATTGAGCATACTATGAAACCACCATGGGAAGAGTCTCGCAAGGTCTCCAGTGGAAGAAACAATCATGTGATCAATATGAGCAATATCTCAAAGGAATAGAGGTCACAACACTCTAAGATCATAAGGTATCTCTTACCAGAATAGACTCTCTCAAGGAGTATGGATAGAAGCATCAAAGTCTTTGGTCAACACATAACTCATACAAGGAGTAACATACAATCAATATAAAAAAATGACTTACAGTGACGTTTAAAAAACGTCGCTAAAGCGCGGCATTTTAAAGAAATGACACTAATTCCAGCGTCGCGGAAAGTAATGGCGACGTTCTTAGTGACGTTTACAAAACGTCACTATATATTTAGCGACATTTGGATAAACGTTGCTAATGTATTTTTAGCGTTTTTTTAGACGGCTCGAAGTAGAATGAATAGATTTAGCGACATTTATAAAGCGCGGGTAAAAATATACATTTGTGACGTTTTTAAAAACTTCGCTGAACCACTACGCTTTTGGATGGCCGAATTGTCTTGCACCTTATATGAAACTCATACTCCATTCAATACCCTGCTTATCCATTCTATTTACAGTGAAAGCACTAATAGATTGTTAGTGTTGTGCACAATTAACTATACAATATAAGTATTAAATAACAATTGCCATAAATCCATTTTGGTGTGTACAAATGTGATTTTGTTTTTTGTTCAGCCAATATGGCCACTTATTTCCTCTACAAATGAAACAAAATTACAAAGATCATTGCAAATATGCATTCATCCTTCCACTAAACCTATCTCGAGTATCTTGTAAACCTGTCCCTTCACCTTCGTGGTAAATACCTTCTAAACATTCTTTAGCTCCATGTACCTTAGATTGAAGGTAGAAATTCCCACTCACTCGTTGCATTTGTCTCGAAAAGCATATCATATTTCTGGAAATAATCGGCACGTGTCCATGGTTATGACCAGAATGTGCACATCAATTCAAATTTCTCACTCAAAGCTGAAATGAGGATAGTAAGCATGCATAACTAGCTAAATAACGCGTTTGCAGTAAGATGGATTGGATGTGATTACCTTAAGAATCTAATTGTTGATAGCAACAACACCTACAGTAGATCTACCTCTAGATACCGCAACTGACATCAACAAAGTTTGTGTGGTAAATGCACTCATGGCTCCACCAAAAAGCTGCTGCCAAAAAGCAAAAAATATCAATAACACTAATAAAATAGCTTATGTAGTATCCTTTACATATTCTATTCCAAGAAAACATATGAAGGTGCAACACTCACCCGAAGTCCTTCAGGTGCAACATAAGATCTTATAAATGACACCATATCCTACGAGAAAGTAAATACCAAAACTACAATTGATCAGTACAAGCCATAACTTCAAAGTGACTCCCCTTTGACCATATTTAAAAGCCTGCCAATCGATCCTATACGCAAGAATAAATCAGATTCAAAACTAAAATACACAGCCTAAAAAAAAAAGACAACAATATGCATTTGGTGTGTGCCACACAAAAACTGCCCCATGTAAGCACAGTTTATCTTCTGTATTTGTGATGAACAAGAATTCTCAAACTAGTAATTAATTAAAAACGGTGTCAAGCTTATACCAGCTATTAGTGCATAATAGGATCTTGTTCATTGCCTTAACAAGCCAAGAAGGCGAAATCCATTCAGCTTGAATAATGTTGAAGAGTAGTTATGTAATGGACATTTTCAAGTACTAGCTCAAGTGAACTCCCCAAAGACTATTTCATTTACAAGATCCATTACCAGTACTAGCAAACCACTATTTTAACAAATTTTAATGCTTTCGTGGAACTCTTTCCAAAATAGTTATTTGGACATCATCACTTTTAGCTTCCATTTCGTATTTGACCACAGAAAGAGAATAGAAAGAATGCTAATCAACCCAGGAGCACGTGCTGGTAATTATTTTAACAGGTCTTACTTGTTGTGAATTTGGTTTTTGACTTGTGATTACTTACTTTCTTAGACGAAGACTTGTTAGTTTACTTTCCCGCTATGATTAGGACAAATTAGCAAATAAGCACTCCCAGTCTTACAAAAAGGGGTCGGATTCTGTACAGTGCATACTTAATTTATGACATTAAGATAAAAGAAAAGGAGATGACAAAAATTCTAGTCACCGTATTTTAATCTAAGAGATGAACTTCCTAAGTAAGTTATGCATAGCTTTATATTGCAACTGATCAAGAATCGAAACAAGTATTACAAAAGAAGTAAATAAAGGGTTGAGAAGCTTACACAAAATTTGTATCTTCTGGTCGTTTGATCATTATTGACAGGGAATTAAATTAGCACATGCCATAGAAGAAATTTAAAGGAACTATATAACATAGAGTTTAGTCCCTGCAGAACAAAGCTAAACTTATTTTTTATGCACAATAAGATCCATATTGTGAACTAAACCATCATGGATTGAGATAAAGTTCAAGGCTCAAAGAGTCCTGTCTAAGGAGAAAACATCATTACAAAAATTAAAATCCACCAGGCACCTTTTACTGCCTGCAATATCAAACATGTAACCAATTGCGCAGCACCATAAGAAGCACTATACAAATAAATTCTCACAAAATCCCCTACATTATCTCCACTACTCATAAGTAAGTGTAAAGCAAGATATACAACACCAAGAAACTGAAGATAGTTATCTGTTACACAATACAATCCCTAATTCAAATGTGCGAAGGAATGAAGAAAGTGAAGAAGATTTGAGAACAATTTAACAATCAACAATGTCATCTGTAACGATATCTACCTGATATAAGATGAAATCCAATAACCCAATTATGCCATGATCAGATATTCTTCACCAACTTCCATTAATTAAGAATGAAGGCTGTTAGTTCTAATAAGTTCATGAATGCACTGCAAATAGGCGATTAACAATTAAACATCCATGAAAAGATAAATCGAAACAGAGGTGGAAGATAAACAAATTGATTACTAAATTAAGCAAAAAGGCTAGTACCTGAGACAGCGAGCTCGTATCCAAAGAGGGAACCTCCCATGGAGGCAACGATACAGGAGATGATGAAGTATGCAGTGACCCACCCTTCATAGAGGGCTGCTCTCTTGTCGGCCTCACCTACAAACCCACCGCCCACCATTGCTCTGCCTCTTCCAACCACAACACTTCCAACCTCAGACAGAAGCTCTTCCTGATCAGAAAGTGGAACTAATCTCGGGAAGATCTTACCGACCCAGTTCAGATACTTGTACCCAGTTCAGATTGGATGTCTAGGGCAAGCTGCGATGGGCGGAGAGGCGCGGGCGGCATCTGTCTCGTTCAAGCAGAAGGTAGATTGCCATGTCCCCTACGCGGGCGTCTAGGGCAATCAGTTTCCTTCCCCACCCAGTACTTTTCGTCGCATCCGGGCGGAAGCTGAGAGGAGCTCCAAGAAGGATGGAGGGGAGCGGGCGGCGTCTTTCCCGTTGAGCAGAATGTAGAAGGCGTCTGCCCTCGAGAACGGGGATATCATGTGCGGGATTGGATAGGGCGAATGGGGAGGAGCGATCGAGGGAGGAGGCAATGAGCATGGGAAACTGGAAGATATCGTGCGCGGGATTTTCTCCTTAATCTCCCGCGTGCGGGTGCGTATGTGACTCATGCCGACGTTTTAGATAATCAGTTGTTTATCTCTTATCCTATTATTAATGACGTTTAGTGGAACGTCTTCATAAAAAACGTCACTATTGCTCGTTTTTTTTGTAGTGAATACATACCTTTCATGCTCAGCTCTTCTTCATCCGCATTAGAGTTTAAAATACAAATATCAGAGATAAGAAATCAGAGAATCCTAGATGATTTAAATTCCAAGTAGAATATCAAACCAACATCAACGCTTTTTAAAATAGTTAGTTATGAATCACTTGCTCAAAGGATTATCCCTCATAATTAAATTACATCTAACCCCATTCTTACTGTGACATTCCATAAGTATATAGTTCGATTACTGTTACTAACATATTAATCGTTATCATATCATATTACATGATGTTATTTGTATACTTAGTTTTTTCTCTCAGATTCTGCTCACTATCTCTTGCACAACAGTCCTCTTCCGATGGCTATTGTGCTATGTACAATAAGACTTAATCTCTGAACTTTTTATTGGTAATACCTTCGTGAGTCTAGTTTCTATCCCCACTGATTTTATATTTTTCCAATTTCATTTGAATTAGTTATGAATTATTTACTACCAACTGTCTTGCACAACAGTCCTCTTCCGATGGCTATTGTGCTATGTACAATAAGACTTAATCTCTGAACTTTTTATTGGTAATACCTTCGTGAGTCTAGTTTCTATCCCCACTGATTTTATATTTTTCCAATTTCATTTGAATTAGTTATGAATTATTTACTACCAACTGTCAGCACAGAAACAGTTCTGGCAGAGATTAAGATTCTTAATTAAACTTGATTATCTTACTTAATAATACATTATAAATAATAGTACATCAATAACAGACCCTATACTCCCCTCCTAGACCAATTACAGAACCTAGAATTATCTGGAATTACTAAAGTTCACTCCTTTCTTGAGTTCTAATATATATAACATAGTTTGTAGACATTAATACACCCTAAACAAGATGATTAATGTAAGACACACCTTAAAGGCACAAACTCAACATGAATCATCATTAACCAAACAATGTCAGAACTTCTACTCTCTGGAAAATTAATAAAGCATTAGACTTTAGATGTGAATTCCCATCTAGAAGTGACACATGAATGCACATATGATTTGTGATGCACTACGCATAGAATTAAAGACATAACTTATTCATCTCGCAAGAATCCAAACAATAACTAAGGTGTTGAATCAAAACACTTGTCAAAAGCAGATATAATCAAAAGAGAGAAGAGGGGAAAAATCATCCTACTTAATCCTCCAAAGATTTTGCCTTTCTACGCGCCTCTCGTCTCTTCCGCTTCTTCCAAAGCTCCCGCTCCAAGCTCTCGAAAACTCCCACAAGAACAAGCCTCCAAGGAGATGGGTGAACGTGGGAAGGGGAAGGGAAAAGTCTCTGGACGTTCTAGGGTTAGCACAAGTCAATTCTCTAGTGTTTATAGAGAGTTGGGGGAGAATCTATTCTCAAACCAATCTTCCAAATCATGGACACTTTCAACTAATGGGAAGGCCTCAAAATCCTACTAGAGACGTGAAATCAAGTCCCATTGGGATTTGGTATCTTTTCCAAGCAAATCCACCCCAAAAACACGCTAGAAATCACAAAACCGCAACCGGCGATCGATCAGCTATACGGCGATCGATCGTCGTATGCACTGTTTTACACTACCACGCTACAGTCGATCGATCGCCATTATTGCTGATTGATCGCTTTACGCGAAACAAAACATTCAAAAATCACAGTAACTACGATCGATCATTTTGATAAGGCGTCGATCGGTCCAGCTTGCCAATCGATCGGATCTTAAGGCGACCGATCGGTGTCACGTTAAATCAAAATTCAATTTCTCATATCTTTTTACTCCGAACTCCAAATCGCGCATAATAGGTGGCGTTGGAAAGCTCTTCTCACCAACTTTAATTTGCACAGGCACAACATGACTAAATCAATCATTTAAGAGGATCAAATTTCGGTTTTAAATACTTACTAATTTTTCGGGTGTTACACTTTATCTCTACACAGGCGGCCTCTAGGCCGTCGGTATGACTCCACCATTGACCATCTTCCTCCTCACCCAAAATCCATCATTAATGGCAGCCTTTCCAGATCTCCAACTTATATTCCAATCAAAACACAAGTTAAATAGTTGAGACACGAAATCCAACCTTGAATGCTATCGAGTCGCCGTCTGCCGGAGGTTGTTGAGGTCGTCGAGCTCGCCGGAGTCACTGTCATCGTTGGCTTTGCCCGATATAGCCGGTGATCGCTCAGCTCCCAACGAGTTCAAAACATTCCTTCAAACTGAGCAGCTGGCCTTATCTACCCTCCTCCCCAGCCAGCTGCTGATCATCCCTTCACACATGGCCATTCGTGTGGCCAGATGTTACACCCTTTTGTTACAGATGTTACATACAGGCCAATAGATTTTACTCATTTTCAAATGCTGCCAGAATTTTTTTTAGGAAGGGAGTACCATTAAGCCCCTAGTGGACAGCTCATGAATCTGTTTAGAGCTCTGTATATTTACAATCACCTGCCGGCAGGTTCCAAAAGTATTACTGACCTGAGCTCTGTATATTCACAATCAAATAACCAATTCCAGGTGTAACAAAAGACAACGTCGACACTAATGACTTTGAGATCAATGCTGAAATAAATAGAACATCCCAGATTGATGGTCGGGCTTAGTCAACTTCATTCAACCAGAAGTCCAATTAGCAATACTGATGGTAAATGTATTAAGCGGACAAAATGAAAAGACTGAGGGACTCACACTGCTGGATAAAAGTGGGCCTTCAGGTCCTACATGGCTTGCAAGGACTCCCTTGAGTGGAGGCACTGCAGCAAGCTGTCTCCAATCAAAAGACTAATTTGTAGGAGACATTCTAATCGTTATTACATTCTCCCTCGACTTTCAGTTGATTAGTTGCAAAGTAATTGTAATCCTACAATCACTACTCAATATAATAAATTTTCAACACAATACTTAGATGGCTTTCAAGTTCTTACAGAATAATAGGGCTCCGGGTTGTGAGAGGCATTTATACTCCGAGTGTGTTGCACATGTGCTTGATGGATGCTTGAACATGGGCTCTAAAAGCCTTGATGAACAACTTTCTTTTTGTCTTTATATGGGGTTCTTACTTAAATTAATTACACGCAATGCTTCATAGTTTGTGTAACATCCGAAAAATTAGTAAGTATCTTAAAACTGAAATTTGACCCTCTTAATGATTGATTTGACCATGTGGTGCTGTGTTTAAATTAAAGTTGGTGAGAAGAGCTTTCCATCGACACCAATTTTGTGTGATTTGGAGTTCGGAGTAAAAAGATATGGGAAATTAAATAAACACGATCGATCGCGCTGAAAACGATCGATCGGCTTATGGAACACGATCGATCGGCTTCGATCGGCTACGATCGGCGCCATCGCGCAGTTTGTAAATAGCGCAGGACAATCGATCGCCGTATTGCACGATCGATCGCCAGTTGCGGTTTGGCGAATTCTAACCTAATTTTGAGGCGGATTTGATTGGGAAAGATGTCATATCCTAACTAGACTTGTATTGCACGTTCCTAGGGTGATTTAGGGACTCTCCCATTGGTGGAAAGTGCCCAAGATATGGTAGAATTGATTGGGCAAAGATCTTCTAAAAACTCTATATAAACCCATAGAGTCTAGGCTTGTGCTTTTGAAAACAAAACCCTAGAACGTCCAGAGGCTTTCCCCTCTCCTTCCCACGTTCATCCCTCTCTTAGAAGACCTCTTCTAGTGGGAATTGCTCAAGATCTTGGATCGGGAAGCTTTGAAGGAAGCGGAGGAGACGAACATCGCGTAGAAAGGCGACGTCTTTTGGTGATAAAGAGTAGGATGGTTTTTCCCTCTCTTCTTATTCTTTTCTCACATTATATGATGAGTGTTCTTACTGATTTCCTTGGAGTATTGCTTTGAATCTTGCGGGATTAATGATTTATGTCTTGTTTTCCATGTGTATTGCGATACATGCATATATGCCTTCATGCTTCATGTCTAGATGGTAAATCAAATCAAAGTTGGATGCTCTATTAATTTTACAGAAGATAAAAGTTCTGATATTGCTTTTATTATGATGTCTAATGATTGAGTCTTATGCCTTAATGATCATTTTGCTTAATTTGACTTAATTGAAAGATATTATGGTCTAAGATTGTGTTATATGGGGAGAAACATGATAAAAAAGGAATCTTTTGGTAATTCTAGTTAATTCCAGGATCTGTAATTGATCTAGGAGGGGAGTACTATCATCTATCATGAGTATATTATCATCTATAAGTGGTTCGGAATAAGAATATTAAAGTTTAATCATGTGTTTCACTTTCGGCCAGAACTGTTTCTGCACGGACAGTCGTCAGTAAATAATTCATAACTAATTCATATGATATCATAAAAATATAAAAATAGTGGGGTTAGAAACTAGACCCACAAGGGTACTCTCAGTAAAAATTTCAGAAGATAACCTTAACTGTACAGTGTCTGGGAGTCGCCGGAAGAGGACTGTTGTGCATAAGACAGTGAGCAGAATCTAAGTGAAAATACTATGTACTTAAGTAAAACCACTTAATAAGATGTGAAGATGATATGACGTGCTAGTAACTAATACTAGACTATATCCTTATGATTATCACAGTAAGGTTGGGTTATGGTTAATATGATAGATGGGTAATACCTATGTTAAGAAAACCGTAATCGTGTATTTGAAGATAAAGCGCTTGTGTCGGTTTGAGGTTCCATTTGGAATCCAAATCATCTAGGACTCATTAATACCTTGTCTCTGATTTATATATTTCAATAAGACCTATATGAATTTCCATCTAGGGCTGAGCATGAATGCATGTATGGATTGTGTTATTCTCTTTGTGTGACATTCCCACTTATACTCTGTATGTGAGTCTGTTCCGGTGATTGATACCTTATGTGGTTAGAGCGTTGCGGCCTCTATTTCTGTGAATTATTATTCATCATGATTATTTGATTGATTCCTCCACTAGAGGTCTTGCGGGACTTCTTCGGAAGTGGATTCATAGTATGCTCACATTATGCCATTGCTTGATCTTGCGGGGTCACTAATATTTGTGGTACTGCGGTTCCATACTGCCCAAAAAGAGGCAACATACGTACGTTAGATTGTTGACATTACGGAAGGTCTTCAATCTCCGCCCATCGTGTCCGTAAGCACTGGTGGGGCCAGCATCCTAGACCCATGGCAGGGTTCCAAAAAGAGGACCCCTAGGGTGGTTCTGGTATAGTCACTTGCGGGTGATCGGTTCAGCGAGCAGAAATTGTACTCCTTTCACTTTTAATGTCTGGAGCTTTTTAATATGATTATCATTCCCTCCTTACTCATATGTGTAGTAGGAGCCTTATTGTTGTTTTCCCTACTTGCGGGTTGGAATTATTATTGACTAACCTTTCAGGTGTATAAATCCTTGGTTTAGTCCAGATGTTGCGGCATCTTCATAAACCTTTGTTATTCTTATCCTATTCATATTGTTTGTCCTAATTCAGTGGGTTTTTACATCCTACTGAGTGTTTCTATGAAATACTCATGCATCATCTGATGCAGGCGCAAATAGAAATTGAGATCAGGAAGTTGCAGTAGTGAAGCGGTCGCAGGAGCCGTGAAGACTTAGAGTTTATATTATTTGCTTTGCTTATTTGATGCTTATGACATTTAATGGCAATTGTGTGCCATAGATTTATAAGTTTATTTGATTTGACTTTCTTAAATGGATTATCATTATTATCAGTATTATTAAGTAAATTTCCATTCCATAGTATTCATTAATGTTTGTATTTGTATTGCACTGATTATGGGCATGACCGATTACACATCCTTTTGAGATGATCGTAATTGGTGGTGGAATCGACTGTTCGGTCTCGCGCCCGAGATTGTCTACCTCCAAATGTATATCATTGATTGGCTTCCGCACTCCGATCGAGGTATGGGATTTCGGGGCGTGACAGCTTGTGTTTGAATTCTTCTATTAGTTCTATCCGTTGCAGAGTCGCTTAGAATTATGAAATTCTGTTTCCACGGGAATTGGCATGGCATTCCTTCTCCTTGTATGATTGTTCATATGAGTTTCCACACGGGTTGGCACAACACCTCTATTCCTTGGATCAACATTTGCTCATATGAGATTCCACAGGACGGACACAACATTCTTGTCTATTAGAAATTATAATATGATTAATAAGCTATGACCGAAACATTGACCCACTTGGCCCCTGCCCTCAAGAGGCACCTATGCGCGCTATTAGATTGTTGAGCATAAATGAAGACCTAAGAGTCTTCGACCATTGTGTATGTGACGACCTAAAAAGTTATACAAAAAAATCAATTAGACAACCCAAATTAGGCAAGTAAATTCAAAATAGAACTCTTTTAATTTTGTTTGAGTGAATTAATGTGGTGTTATGTTAATTTTCTAATTGTAGTAGGAATTGAACAAGTAAGTTTCTTATTTTAGCCAGGACTCTCTGGTGTTGGGGCGAAGTCTGACGTCAGAGCTGAGTCAGAGTTGTTTGTGAGATAATAGTGTGTAGATATCTTTGGTTAATGCATTCCTAATTTGAAAAGGAATAGGAGAAATGAGATGGATGATGCAGATGTGATCACAAGTTAAGAACTAGGTAATCATAGAAGAATCTTGTGCAGTTACCAAGTTACCTTATCTAAATAAATTTAAATTGGTAAAATTGTAAAGTTCCAATTTGATTTGGCTGCCAAAGGGAATGGGCGCCTTAGAATTTAAAAGTTAAAATGCAGTTTGTTAGGATAAGGATGATTTGAATTGAAATTAGCACTAATGAAGGAATTGCTGTTAGGATTCCAAATTTAACTGACGGCGAAATTGAATGGGTGCCTGGGTAAATTCGTGGGAGACTTCTGATTGGCTGGTTATGTCATGAAGGGGCTCAGATTAAGGGAGGAGATTGCACTTCAATTAGTTCTAGGAAACCCTATTATACAAGGAAAGTTGGTCAGCCCATGATTTGGCTAACCACTCCATCCCTCTCTCGTCTCTTTTGCTCTCCCGACCCCTCTCGCTAGCTCTCTCTCTCTCTCTCTCTCTCCCACTAAACCCACGACCCTCGTTTCTCCCTCTTGGCCTCATCATACTTGTTAACTAACCTGCTTCAACGACGAGGAGAACTTGTACACAGCTAGATTTATCTATTCTTGTGTTGATTATTGATTATCTATACCCATGTTTATGATCCTTAATTATCAAAGTCATGTTTATATTTTTTAGTTCAATTGATTATTTGGTAATTGATGATTGAATTCCATTGTTTATACTTGTAATGAAATGATAAGACCCATGAATTTATGTCGTCTCCTCTTGTTGTTATTTCCTTCTAATGCATGTCATTGTTGTCCAAGTATAGTTGACTTGTTTGGTGAGATGATTATATGTGTAGAAGGGTAAGAATTTAGCCATATATCCGAATTGGATTAAAATTGTGTCAGCCGACCTGAATGGTTTTCTTTGTCATAATTTGCCACGCCCCGAAATCCCATACCTCGATCGGAGTGCGGAAGCCAATCAAAGAGTTACATTTGGAGGTAGAGAATTCCGGGCGCGAGACCGAACAGTCGATTTCCAAACCGATTACAATCATATCAAAAGGACGTGTAACCGATTATGCCCGCAATCAGTGTAATACAATAATAGATATCAATTAATACTATGAAATGAATTTACTTAATAATAATCCATTAAAAAAGTCAATAAAATAAACCTATAAGTCTATGGCACACAATTGCCAAAAATGTCATAAACATCAATAAAAGCAAAGCAAATAACTAAATCGTCTTAAACTCTTCTCGGCGCCTGCAATCCGCCATCCACTACTGCACTTCCTGATTTCACTTTTCATTTGCGCCTGCATCAGAGGATGCAAGAGTATTTCATAGAAACACTCAGTAGGATGTAAAAACCCACTAAATGAAAACAAGCAGTATGAATAGAATAAGAATAACAATGGATGGTGAACATCTCACAACATCTAAACTGAACCGAGGTCTATACACCTGCAAGGTTAGTCGACAACAATTCCAACTCGCAAGTAAGGAAACATCAATAAGGCTCCTACTACACATATGAGCAAGGAGAGAATAATAATCATATCAAATGCTCCAGACATCGAAAGTGAAAGGAGTACGATTTCTGCTCGCTGAACCTGGTCACTCGCAAGTGACTAAACATACCAGAACCACCCTAGGGATTCTCTTGTGGAACCCTGCCATGCGTCTAGGATGCTGGCCCTACCAGTGCTTACGGACACGATGGGCGGAGACTGAGGACCTTCCGCAATGTCCACAATCTAACGTACGTATAGTGCCTCCCTTCGGGCAATATGGAATCGCAATTTCATAATTATAAGTGACCTCGCAAGATCTAGCAATGGCATAATTGAGCATACTATGAAACCACCATAGGGAGAGTCTCGCAAGGTCTCCAGTGGAAGAATTAATCATGTAATCAATATGAGCAATATCTCAAAGGAATAAAGGTCACAACACTCTAAGATCATAAGGTATCTCTTACCATGATAGACTCTCTCTCAAGGAATATGGATAGAAGCATCAAGTATTTGGTCAACACACAACTCACTCATTGGAGTAGCATAGAATAACAAGACAACTCACACACGGAGTAACATATAATCAATACGTACCTTTCATGCTCAGCCCTAGATAGGAATTCTTCATTCGCATTAGAGTTTTATAATCCAAATATCAGATAGAAGAAATCAGAGAATCTTAGATGATTTGAATTCCAAATAGAATATCAAACCGACATCAACGCTTTTGAAATTGATAGATATGAATTACTTGCTCAAAGGATTAACCTCATAATTGAAATACATCTAACCCAATTCTTACATAAGTATATAGTACACTTACTGGTATTAACATATTAATCAACATTATATCATATTACATGATGATATTCGTATACTTAGTATTTTCTCTCAGATTCTGCTCACTGTCTCCTGCACAACAGTCCTCTTCCGATGGCTACTGCGCTCGGTACAATAAGATTTAATCTTTTAAATTTTTACTGATAATACCCCCGTGAGTCTAGTTTCTAACCCCACTTATTTTATATTTTTCCGATTTTATTTGAATTAGTTATGAATTGTTTACTACCGACTGTCAGCACAGAAACAGTTCTGGCCGAGATTAAGACTCTTAATTAAACTTGATTATCTTACTTAATAACACATTATAAATGATAATACATCAATAAAAGAACATATAGTCCCCTCCTAGAATTATCTGGAATTACTAAAGTTCACTCCTTTCTTGTGTTCTTATATAGATAACATTGTTTGTAACATTAATACACCCCAAACAAGACAATTAAAGTAAGACACAACTTAAAGTCACAAACTCAACGTGGAACATCATCAACCAAACAAGAACAGAACCTTTAGACTCTGTAAAATTAATAAAGCATGAGACTTTATATGTGAATTCCCATCTAGAAGTGAAACATGATTGCACATATGATTTTATGATGCACTACGCATAGAAATAGGAACATAACACAATCATCTCGCAAGAATCAAAAAAATAACTAAGGTGTTGAATCCAAAACACTCATCAGAAGTAGATATAACCAAAAGAGAGAAGAGAGGAAAAACCATCCTACTTAATTCTCTAAAGATCTCGCCTTTATACGCGCCTCTCGTCTCTTCCGCTTCTTCCAAAGCTCCTGCTCCAAGCTCTCGCAAACTCCCATAAGAACAAGCCTCCAAGGAGATGGGTGAACGTGGGAAGGAGAATGGAAAGCTCTCTGGACGTTCTAGGGATAGAACAAGCCAATTCTCTAGGGTTTATATAGAGTTGGGTGAGAATCTATTCTCAAACCAATCTTCCAAATTATGGACACCTCCAACCAATGGGAAGGCCTCAAAATCCTATAGGAAACGTGCAAATCAAGTCCCAATGGGATATGGTATATTTCCCAAACAAATCCACCCAAAGATAAGCTTGAAAACACAAAACCGCAACCGGCGATCGATCAGCAATATGGCAATCGATCGTCGTATGCCCTGTTTTAACACTATACGCTACTGCCGATCGATCGCTATTACAGCCGATCGATCGCTTTACGAGAAACACAAAATTCACAAATTCAAGTAACTACGATCGATCGGTTTGGTAAGGCATCGATCGGCTCAGCCTGCCGATCGATCGGGTATTATGGCGATCGATCGCTGTTACGTGTGATCAAAATTCAAATTCTCATATCTTTTTATCCCGAACTCCAAATCGCGCATATTAGGTGACGTTGGAAAGCTCTTCTCACCACCTTTAATTTAAACAAGGCACAATATGATCAAATCAAACGGTAAGATGGTCAACTTTCGGTTTTAAGATACTTACTAATTTTCCGGATGTTACATAATTAATTCCGGATAATATAAAAAGAGGTATTACATATGAAGTTAAGAGAACTACTTATGTATTTTATTCATTAAAAATACATCAGGCTGTAACAGTAATACCTAACCTTTTTAGCAATCCTGCTAAAGACTGCCAACTAGAAGCAACTGCAATCATTGATGAGGTACGGGGAATGTCCCTGGGAAGTCACACATCACCACCAAATTCTTTTGGGACTTATTACCAGAAGATACTTAATTCTAAGCAAGTATACTAATTAAGC
This sequence comes from Houttuynia cordata, assembly GCA_039654745.1. Taxonomy (NCBI): domain Eukaryota; kingdom Viridiplantae; phylum Streptophyta; class Magnoliopsida; order Piperales; family Saururaceae; genus Houttuynia; species Houttuynia cordata. The sequence goes on from CM077506.1 coordinate 42,508,063, forward strand.
ATGGTTTAAACCATATTTAGACTTACTCACTTGATCTCGGGTTATAATAGTGTTCTTTGCCAGAACTGTTTATGTTTATTTGCAGATGACCGGTACTAAAATAGTCGTAATTAATTAAACAAGTGTAAAAAAAATGTGTCATTTTCTTTGCTAGATTCTAGACAAATAGGAGTATCTACTGTAAAAAGTTCCAATCCAGATTGCTCTTGTGCTGACCGTGGGAATTATGTAACATTTGTTCTGTAGTAAACAGAACACTGTTTTTCATAAGAAATCAGTTTTCGTGTCTCGATTGTAAACTTGTGAAATACCAGTAAAAGTGATGTGATTAATGTTGTAAACTCGCATCAGTATTGATTTAAGTGACTATAATTAATTATGATGAGTAGAACAATAATAGTTGGTTTTATTGAAAACCAGCTGACTATATCTAAAGCCCTAATTGTTTGTATTCTATTACACAACTGAAGGTATGACTTAAGAAAATAAAATACTTAATATAAAAGCCTTACAATGTGATTGAACTCTTTTTGGCCCATGACTCATGTCTCTCTCTCTTTTTGGCCCATGACAATGTTCACAACAAATGCCATTCAACTTTTTTTTGTTACAAGTATAAAACATTGTTATTGAAAAACTTCTATTGAAGCTATTTGTTGTGAGCTAGTTGTCTCCTTTTCTTTTTATCGTGATGATCGCTAAGTAAGTCTACTCCACCGTGTTGTAGATAAATTAAATTTATACACTTGTAAAGCTTTATATGCTTACAAGGTTTTCGCCCATTAAAGGCAACAACATAAATTGCCCTCAAGGTGAGAGACTTTATGTGCTCAAAAGTACTGATCTTGGAAAATTATCATAATATGCTCAATAAGTAATGTTAGACTCTGCTAGGTGATAAACACATAATTAACTGAAAGACCTTCATATCGATGGTAAAGATTTTAGGGTAATTTTTATTGTTGCAAAATTCTAGTTACAAATAAGTCAAGTCTCGAAATCTCCTCTTCTTGAGGGGACTTTAAGATTCTGCCAAAATCTAGCCAAAATCTTAAATTTTTTTATTCAACTCAAAAAGCCTTTCAATCTAGAAATTGAACATGTCGATATAGTCAAAGCCAAAGACAGCCAAACTTAAAGTGTGTCGAGCTAGTGAATATTCAACACCATTGGCCTCCCTGCGAACATGGACAACACGGACTGTTTCAAATTTACTTAGTAAGGAAAATGCCTCTTCCATTGCAAAACGTACATGACCTCTGTTCTGCTCTCTTCGATTCGACATTGAGACTGTCAACTTGAAAACCCACCTCTTTGCCTTATCAACTGCGAAATGGATTGCCCGTATTGCTGCTATACTCTCCACTTCCTCAACCTCCTCAAAAGGACAATCAGGACCGCTAAGACAAGCTGGCATTCTGCCCTTAGAATCCCAAACAAAATCTTAATATTCAACTAATTTGATATCCACCTAAATTTTGGTTACAGAAATCTATTAAATTCAACCAAAATCTTTCAAAGTTTGGATTTCAGCTGATCATCCATCCAACACATGTATCCAACCTCCATGCACCTTACATCAGCAGAGCTTTATGCGCCATAGAACAAGACATATGAAGCTCGTGCTGCACTTCATGTCCAACTCTTACAACATATTTGTGAGGCTCAAGTCTAAGATGTAAAACCCAGACAGAGATGTCTGTGACGAGTCCAATCGCCAGGTTTAAGACGGGGATCTTTGCCTACCATTTGCTCAAATGAAGCTTTCTGCTACTGCATATATCATGTGTTCTGTTTTGGTGGAGAACCACTTTGAAGGATGTAATATTTTCTTAATTCTCTCGATTGGAACCCCGAAAACAATAACTCATAAGGAACTATGAGAACGAAACATGGATTCTTAACATTCCGCCATTTCGTTCACAAATAGATGTGCCTTGTTTTGTGTCCTTCAATGTAGGACTATGTACGATTGATTCAATGAAGCATGGTTTTCAAAACCGGACCTGACCGGCCGGTCCAACCGCGGAGAACCGGAATTGGCCAGGAAACCGGTTCGGTTCGGCCGGTTTACCCTGGTTCATTAAACCGGCTGGTTTTCTCCCAAACCGGACCGGACAGGTCCAGGTCACTTTTCCTTTTTTTTTTGAATTTTTTTAGCGGGGATTTGAACCTGAAGTCATGTCCAGAAATAACCTAAGTCTTAACCACTTGAGCTACTAATGGTTTGATATTGATATTATACAAAATATATATTTATCACATATTTATCACTCATCACACCTAACCTGGGTCAATCCGGTTTGACCACTGTAAAAAACCATCCGTGACTAGGGCCACAACGGGGTTATGTGCCTCTCCCCCAACTATTGGTGACGGTTGTATCTGCACCAAAAAAGTACGTCTCAAAATGATTCGATAATACAACACGTGATCAACGTAGGTTCGGAGAAGGGTTTTTGTTCTCTTCTTTAGGCTAATGTTCTTAAGGTTGCTTTTGTATTGTAGCCATGGTGTCGGTCACCAATCGACGAGATATTTGTCGATGGTGTAGATATGACATTGTGTTGGCATCTGTAGTGTCGGTCACCAATCAATGGGAGATACACAACCCCATGTGGACCCCCGTTAAAATCGTCCATGACCGGGGCCACAACAGGGTTGTGCCTCTCTCTCTCCCAACTGTTGGTGACAATCATATCTACACCGAAAAATTACGTATCAAAATGATTTGATAATACAACACGTGATCAACGCAGGTTCGGAGAAGGGTTTTTATTCTCTTCTTTGGGCTTTGTTTCTTAAGGTTGCTTTTGTATTGTAAATAAACGAAATTTTTTGTCAATGACATAGAAATGACACTATGCTGGCATCTGTAGTGTTGATCACCAATCAATGAGAGACACGCAACCGCATGTGGACCCCCGTTAAACTCGTTAAAACCGTGTGTGACCAGGGGCACAACGGGGTTGTGTGTCTGTTGGTGACAGTCGTATCTCCACCGAAAAATTATGTATCGAAATGATTCGATAATACAACACGTTATCAACGCAGGTTTGGAGAAAGGTTTTTGTTCTCTCATTTGGGCTCTATTTCTTAAGGTTGCTTTTGTATTGTAGCCATTGTGTCGGTCACCAATCAATGAGAGATTTGTTGATGATGTAGAAACAACACCGTGCTGGCCACCGTAGTGTCGGTCACCAATCAATGAGAGACACGCAACCCCATGAGGATCCCCACTAAAACCGTTCGTGACTGGGGCCACAATGGGTTTGTGTGTCTCTCTCCCAACTGTTGGTGATGGTCGTATCTACACCGAAAAATTACGTCTCAAAATGATTCGATAATACAACATGTGATCAATACAGGTTTAGAGAGGGGTTTTTGTTCTCTTCCCTGGGTTCTTGATAAGGTTGCTTTTGTACAATAGTCGTGGCATCGGTCACCAATCGACAAGAGATTTTGTCGATGTAGATACGACATTGAGCCGGCATCCGTAGTGTTGGTCACCGATCAATGAGAGACATGCAACCCCATGTGGACCCCATTGAAATAGTTAAAATCGTGGGTTGTGTGTCTCTCTCCCAGCGGTTCTTTTATGGGCATTGGTTCTTTTATGGGCATGAATGGGATAGCCAATGGGCTTTCAGTTTAAATTGGTCTCCACCAGGCTTTGGGTCCCTAAAACACCTGGTTTTGCATGAGACCACCTTAATGTCTATGGTAAAGATTTCAGGGCAATTTTGATTGTTGCAAAATTCTAGTTACAGATAGGTCTAGTCCCAAAATCTCCTCTTCTTGAGGGGACTTTAAGATTCTGCCAGTGTAGTCGTGTTTTACCTTATGAAAATTAAAGTTGGTGAGAAGAGCTTTCCAACGCCACCAACTATGCGCGATTTGGAGTTCGGAGGGAAAAGATATGAGTAATTGAATTTTATTGGAGCGTGGCTGGGATCGATCAGCATATTGAACCGATCGATGCCTTATCAAAACGATCGATCATAGTTACTGTGATTATTAACTATTTTGTTTTGGGTAAAGCGATTGATCGGCAATAATTGCAATCGATCGGCTATAACGCGGTAGTGTAGAACAATGCATACGACAATCGATCGCCGTATAGCCGATCGATCGCCGTATAGCCGATCGATCGCCGGTTGCGGTTTTGCGATTTTTAGCTTATTTTTGGGGTGGATTTACATGAGAAAGATACCAAATCCCAATTGGACTTGATTTGCTCGTCTCTAGAAGGATCTTGAGGCCTTCCCATTGGTTAAAAGTGTCCATGATTTGGAAAACTAGTTTAAGAATGGATTCTCCCCCAACTCTATATAAACCCTAGGGAGTTGGCTTGTGCCATTGCAAAAACGTAACCCTAGAACGTCCAGAGACCTTTCCCCTTCTCCTTCTCATGTTCACTCACCTCCTTTAAAGCTTTTTCTTGTGGGAGTTTGCAAGAGCTTGGAGCGGGAGCGAGAGCTTTGGGAGGAAGCAGAGGAGACGAGCAACGCGTAGAAAGGCAGAACCTTCGGTGAATTAATTAGGATGGTTTTCCCCCTCTTCTCCCTTCTGATTATATGATATTGATAAGTGTTTTGATTCAACACTTTAGTGTATTGCGTGGATTCTTGTGAGATGAATGAATTGTATCATTATTTCTATGCGTAGTGCATCACAATCATATGTGCATTCATGTCCATTTTTAGATGGGAATTCGCACCTAAAATTTAATGTTTTATTTATTTTTCAAAGACTAGAAGTCTGATATTGCTTGATGGACCATGATCCACGTTGAGTTTTGGTGTCTTAATGTGTGTCTTGCATTAAAGGTTTTATTTGAGTGGTATTAACAGTTAAAACTATGTTATACATAAAGGAACATGAGAAAGGTGTGTACTTTATTAATTCCAGATTATCCTAGGGTTTGTAGTTGGTCTAGGAGGGGAATATATGGTTTTTTAATGATATATTATCATCTATAATGTGTTATTAAGTGAGACAATCAAGTTTAATTAAGAGTCTTAATCTCGGCTAGAACTGTTTCTGTCCTGACAGTCAGTAGTAAATAATTCATAACTAATTCAAATAAAATCGGAAAAATATAAAATTAGTGGAGTTAGAAACTAGAGTCACGAGAGTATTATTAGTAAAAATTTCATAGGTTAAGTCTTACTTTACCGAGCAAAGTAGGCGTCGGAAGAGGACTGTTGTGCAGGAGGCAGTGAGCTGATTCGGAGAAAAAATACTAAATATACAATTAACATTATGTAATATGATATGATAATGTTTAACGAGTCAATACCAGTAATTGGACTATACTTATGGAATATCACAGTAAGAATTGGGTTAGAAGTAACCTAATTAGGAGGGATAATCTTTTAATCGAGAGATTTATAACTATCTACCTTAAAGCGTTTATGTTGGTTTGATATTCAACTTGGAATTCAAATCATCTAAGATTCTTTGATTTTCTTATCTCTGATATTGCATTATAAAATTCCAATGCGTATGAGGAATTCCTATCTAGGGCTGAGCATGAAAGGTATATATTGATTGTATGTTACTCCTTCGGTGAGTTGTTATTATTCGAAGTGTTTGGGTTGTCTTGTTATTCTAAGAGTGATTTACATGCCTTTGAGAAGCTTGTTATTCTATGCTACTCCAATGAGTGAGTTATGTGTTGGCGAAAGACCTTGACACTTCTATCCATACTCCATGAGAGAGTCTATAGTGTTGCAACCTCTATTCCTTTGAGATATTACTCATATTAATTACATGATTGTTTCTTCCACTGGAGATCTTGCGAGACTCTCCCCATGGTGGATTCATAGTATGCTCAATTAAGCCATTGTTAGATCTTGCGAGGTCACTTATATTTATGAAGTTACAATTTCATACTGCCCAAAGGGAGGCACTATATGTACGTTAGATTGTGGACATTACGGAAGGTCCTCAGTCTCCACCCATCATGTCTGTAAGAACTGGTGGGGCCAGCATCCTAGACACATGGCAAAGTTCCAAAGAGAGGACCCTTAGGGTGGTTCTGGTATATTATTTTAGTCACTTGCGAGCGACCAGTTTAGCGAGCAGAAATTGTAACTCCTTTCACTTTAGATGTCATGATGGTTATTCTCTCCTTATACATATGTTTATTCGGAGTCTTATTGATGTTTTCCTATACTTGCGAGTTGGAATTGTTGTTGACTAACCTGGCAGGTGTATCAACCTCGGTTCAGTTCAAATATTGTGAAATGTCTATAAGCTTTGTTATTCTTATTCTCTTTATAATATTTGTTTTAATTCAATGAATTTTTACATCCTACTGAGTGTTTCTATGAAATACTCATGCATCCTCTGATGCAGGCGCAAATGAAAATTGAGATCAGGAAGTGCAGTAATGGAAAGGCGGGATGCAGGCGACGAGAAGAGTTTAAAGACTTTTTAGTTATTTGCTTTACTTTTATTGTTGCTTATAACATTATTGGCAATTGTGTGCCATGGGCTTATAAGTTTATTTTATTTGACTTTCTTAAATGGATAATTATTATTAAATAACTTCATTTTATATTATTTATTGATGTCTGTTATTGTATTACACTAATTGCGGGCATAATCGGTTACACATTCTTTTGAGATGATTGTAATCGGTGGTGAAATCGACTATTCGGTCGCGTGCCCGGGATCTCTACCTCAAAATGTATTCCATTGATTGGCTTCCGCACTCCGATCGAGGTATGGGATTTTGGCGCGTGACAGCCAAAATTTAGACAAAATCTTAAATTTTTTTATTCAACTCAAAAAGCCTTCCAATTTAGAATTTGAACATGTGGATATACTCAAAGCCAATAGCCGGTTCTCTTATTTGGGGTCTATTTCTTAAGGTTGCTTTTGTATTGCAGTCGTGGTGTCGGTCACCAAACAACGAGGAATTTGTCGATGACGTAGAAACAACACCGTGCTGGCCACCATAGTGTCGGTCACCAATCAATGAGAGACACGCAACCCTTTGAGAGATCACGTGATCAACGCAGATTTGAATGTCTTGTTGCTTTTGTATTGTAGCCGTTGAATCACTTCCTGTGTTTTATCTGTTATCTGCAATATACCTGGGAATTAGTTCTTGGATAACGTGGATAAATAGTACATATATGTCAATGCTTGTCCCTAAAGAAGTTTGTGCATGTAAACTTTTTTGGGCACAGTACAAAAGAGGAGGTATACTTGTTCAATCACTTCCGGTGTTTTATCTGTCATCCGGACATGTAATGAAAGTGAATGTAAACTTCAGCTAACATACCTGGGAATTGGTTCTTTTATGGGCTTGAATTGGATAGCTAATGGGCTTTCGGTTTAAATTGGTCTCCACCGTGCTTTGGGTCCCTCAAACACCTGGTTTTGCTTGAGGCTTCTCGTATATGTAAACCTTAATGTCTATGGTAAAGATTTCAGTTTTGATTGTTACAAAATTCTAATTACAAATAGGTCCAGTCCCAAAATCTCCTCTTCTTGAGGGGACTTTAAGATTCTGCCAAAATTTAGGCAAAATCTTAAATTTTTTTATTCAACTCAAAAAGCCTTTCAATTTAGAAATTGAACATGTGGATATGCTCAAAGCCAATAGCCAGTTCTAAAAAGGAGGGTGTAACCTCCGTCCAAGCCTCCACGTCAGCCAAACTTAAAGTGTCGAGCTTGTGAATCTGCATCACCATTTGGGTTTCCTACAAACATGAACTGCTAAGACAAGCTAGCATTTCTGCCATTAGAATCCCCAACAAAATCTTAATATTCAACTAACTTGATATCCACCTAACCTTTGATTACAGGCATCTATTAATTTCTTCAAAAATCTTTCAAAGTTTAGCCTTAGATTTTGTGTCCAAACAACTCCTAAAATCTTAGGTGAGTAAATCACCCTATGAAATGAAGAAAATTAAGTTGGATTTGAGTCTATCATCCATCCGACACATGTATCCAACCGCCATACACCTTACATCAGCAGAGCTTTGTGCGCCGTAGTACAAGACATATGAAGCTCGTGCTACACTTCATGTCCAACTCTTTTGGCATATTTGTGAGGCTCAAGTCTGAGATTTAAAAAGCCAGACGGAGATCTCTGTGTTGAGTCCAATCACCAGGTTTAAGACGGGGATCTTTGCAGATCCCTACTCAGCCTCAATTGGAACCGTTCAAGCCAAGAGCAGCTCCAGCGAGCAGCGTCGCTGTTGTCACTTTAGTGTGGCTTGCTAATATCTCATCTTGCTCTTGGGCTACGTACGTTTCTGAAGCTCTAACTCACCGTGAATGTTACAGTGATACAGTATAAGCATCAAACGAGTCATCATTAAATGAGTGCTCATGCCTTCTTTTTAACTTTCTGAATGCCATGAGTAGAAGTCTAGTATTTCGCCTTTGATTGGGATTTCTCAAACTAAAGCGACTGCTTCCTTTCACATAGAAATTGATATTTGAAGCAGCTACTAGAGAGTTAACCCTCTAGCCGCCACCACCTGACACCGGTGAGAGTTGACTACTACTTAGTGCTATAACTTTGATTGAGCAATGTATACTTAAACTTGCAGCTCCCCTTTAGGCATTAGTGATGTCAATGCCTTGACTAGTCCCTTTCGCAATAATGCATATGTAGAAGGATCCGCCGCCATCAATCACTAGGACTTGGATTATTAGTGTTAATAACGCTAACCACACTTTTGAAATCCTGCCTCTATTTCTGAATGGTGGGATTATCAATTAAAAAGTGAACGAAATCGTGATCAATGACTTGTTGCTTCTATTCTGCGTTAAATTTGTGATTGGGCCAACGAGAGAAAATAAGAGAAGCATATTAATGAATGGAAGACAAACAATTGAGATTGACAGAAAAGTTTAACTACTAAATTGTTCAAAATATGCTTATAAATTCCCGATCACAAGGGCCTGCAACCCAAACCGTGCCCACAGCTCTAATACACTTCACAAACTTCTTGTTGCTTTTTAACTTCGTTCCAAGTCATGGCCACTACTGTTCAAATTGCCAACTCTGCTCCTAATTTACCTTCCTCTAAGCAGGAGATTGTTCGCCGAGATGCAAAATATCATCCTTCACTTTGGGATGATTACTTTATTGAATTGTCGAAGAAGTCCACTATGTTCCATCTTCATAATTATTTGTTTTTGTAACTACAAAGCAGAAAGAAAAGCAGAGTCTCTCAACACAGAGACTCCTAAAAACCCACCTAGGACACGATGAAGAACGATTTTATATTTGATACACATTTCCATAGTTTACTCAAGGTATTTTAAGCAGGAATTTGATCCACCAACAAGGCATTTATGTTTTCCTTGGTTTGTTCGTCTGCAAATGTGTAACCGTCTCTAAACTGGTATATTATTTCTGCAAACCGAGCTAGATCTAAGATTGGCCTCATTATGGCCATTGGAAATGGAGTGGGTCTCAGGCATGCCTGATTCATGTCTTTCCATGCAAGGTTGATAAGCTCATGGAGCTTCTCCACAGCCACTTCATGGGAGCAGTTGTTCTCATTCATATAGGACTGAACAGCGGAAACAACATGTCCTCTCCCTTGTTCAAACTAGACATTTCCAAATCATAAAAAAAAAATTGGTAAGTACAACAAAAAAATGTGCATCCCTTAAAAAATTATGTGTATTAGTGAATGAAAAAAATAAACAAATTCAACAAAACAATATGTAAACAAAAGGAATAGTAGATAGTAAACCTTAGTGCTTTGAATGTCATCTAATATTCGGACAATGCGAGATGAATCTTGGATATACTTGGGGTATGATTTCATCCATTCAAAAGCTTCCTTTGTTGCGACTTCTCCAGCTCCGATAAAGCAAAGAGAAATTAGCATTGGATAGCCAGAAGAAATTTCACCACAGTGCAAGTACTCATTGAATTTTGGTACATATCGTTCATAATACCATTTTGCCTCTAGAAAATAGGCTCTGCACATATCGTGCATCTGATGCAGTAAAAGGTAAGAATGTCAATTGTCATCAACAACATGGAAAAGTGTAGTAACATACGACAACTACTGTAATAAATTTTGGTGAGACAAATTACGTAAAATATTAATGCCAGAAAATGTGTTAAACTGATCTTACGGTGTATTCCAAGTATTGAAATCGATAAGCAGTTTGATGAAGACTCAGTTCCTCTTTAAAATCCGTCGAACAGTCGATCAGTGCCTCATACAGAGGTTTAATCCCATTTGGAAGACTTTCCATCGCCGAAATATCCCATCTAAAGATTAACATTGGAGAGACAAAAAAAAGAAGAATGGGAAAGACTTAGAAACTACCAACAAAAATGAGAATCTAATTATATATATGATAGCCAATCCAGCCTGTCGGGCTAGTAGAAGCTCTCCTGGTTGTGGTTGTGGGAGGGGGCCAGGGATCGAATCCCATTGGCACACAGTCTGTAAGGGTGAGTGAGTCACACCTATTAAAAAAAGGGCACACTATTGAAAATTGTTCACCAACCAATGCCTTTTTGGTAACTGGACTTAATTTGTAACATAATTGTGTGTTGACTTGCCAAGAAAAAGGGAAATTTCAAAACTCCTTGGATGAAGAAGGGAAATTTCCCCTCTAATGTACTACATTCCATCCATATTAGTAGTCCTGTAACTGGTTTTAGTTCATTTTGAACAAACAAATAAGACTATTAACAAGGAAAGGAGGGCGTAAGCAAGATGCCAAGGCCAGGATGCCATCGGGTTAATGTTGGTGACCTGACCGGCCTGGCTGGGGCCAATGGCTAGTTCTGATTGTCAGGCAATACTGGAAATGGTCAAGGCCTATAGCAGCCACCCATGTGGAAAAAAATTATGGTGGAGGGAAGAAGGTTGGTGAGCAAGGCGGCAATGGCTAGTGTTTCAGTTTTTGAAGTTTCATACGGCTAGTTGGGTCACCAACCCGTGACTATTTTCTGATTTACCCGGTGGTGCGTATGTTAGGTGGGCCTTGTTATGCACCCGAGGGGATTGGTGTGGCAAGATAAGAGTGCTCTAAGAGGTCAGTTGCCCTACCCCTCCTAGTCTGATCCTAAGGGCTCGGATACTCCTCCGTGCCAAAAATCAAAAATAAAAATAATATGGCCAATGATTCAGAATTCCCTGTTAGGCTAAGGGGCAGTTTGGGGCGTGATAAAAATTAAATATCCACTGCGGATAATCCACTTTCAGGTGGATTTTTTGAATTTATTCACTATCTAGCTGAAACACCTCCTGGTGTGTTTCAGCTAGATAGTGAATAAATTCAAAAAATTCACCTGAAAGTGGATTATCCACACTAGATATGTGGTTTTTATCACGCCCTAAACGGCCCCTAAATCTAATCATGGATTCAATATATACCTGTAAACAGCATCTGTGAATAGCTGGAGCTCATCTATATTTCCATAGACATCGTACAGGTCATCAATTACTGAAGTAAAGGTCAATATTTTAGTGGCAAAAATTCTGGCCCTGCTGTACTGGGGCTCAACATAAGCACCCAAAAGCCAATAATAGCACTCTGTCAATCTGTCCCTTGCAAAGTTCATCTTACCCAAAAGGTTCAGATCCTTCCACCATCTGCACATTTGTAAGGATAAGGAAGGCTTAGTCCCTAATTAAGTTGTTGAAGCTAAAATAAAAAATGAATGAACTGCATGAATTGTAGAGTACTAACTTTGCCACCTCCCTTAGCTCTTTTTGGTGCAATGACTGCAGAATGTTGTAGTCTAGCTTTGCAAACTCTAGCAACACTTCGTTATGGGAAGAGCCTTGTTCATATAATGAGATGAAGTATCTGGCTTCCAGTCTTTGAAGCCTCTTGTGTAAAGGCAATTCTAAGGAGTGTGCTACACTTTCTCGAAGAAGGGGGTCCAAAATGTTAGGTAGAGCAGTTTTAAGATGTTTTGTAGTGAAAGCACTGGCTTCATCAAGTATCTGGTCATCCCTTGTTCCCACAAAAGATGCTTCGTAGAGACTGAGGAGACCCATCACATCTGTAGCTAGTTTGTCTGAGAAGCTGGCATTAGCCTCCTTGAACTTATCAAATGCACCTTTTTTACAAAGCCAATGTGAGCCATTTACACAGGGTTAACTTATGTAAACTCTTCCAAGAAGCTAATTTTTATAATAACTTTTACAAGAAGAGGTGTTTACAGATTTGCGGGTCAAAGTTGCTTAATTTACAGTCAATACTTCTATTTGGCAGGTTTAAACTAAAATCATTTCTATTCTATTTTCCAGCTGATTTTGCAGTACCTTGCGACTATAAATTTGAAAATGACATCATTACCCACAAAATATACTCCCTCCATTTCGTTTTGTTTTCCTAGTCCGATTTGAAAAAAATTGTAATTTTTATTATACAACGGGTGTCACAAGGAGATGCCTAATAAGCCTGAACCAAAGAGAGAGAAAAGAAGGAGGAGATTCGAAAGGAGGAAGAGGCAGCAAAAATTTTGAGATTTGGGAAAAAAACCCATCAGAGTTCTGTCTCATCAATAAGTAAATTTTTGAGAAGCTTATCAAAAGCTATCCTAAAGTACCATAGAGCCAAATTGGACTCCTAATTCTGAACATTTTTTTTTCAAATCAGACTAGTAAAATGGAACTAAGGGAGTAGAATTTTATCTAAAATCAATAATTAAAAACTTTACTATAGATTGCATTATAAATTTGGGAACTTTGACCTGCCGATTAGTAAATTTCCCCGTAAAGGAAAAATCACACATACAATCATCACAGAAGTAAAACCAATTAATTACTATTGTGTCGCTTATTTGCATAAAATTATGTAGCTTGTATAGTGCTCATCATGGCAACAATTAGTATCTATGTTTTTACATAATTGTTATAAACCAAAATGAAAAATCAACAGACCATTATCACAATCACACAGATAATCATCATATGCCCTCATTTAAGTGAAGGGTTGACCAATTAGGAATACGATTATATAAATATTGACTAAACTACCCTTTATTAATAACAAAATATCCTACTAAATACTTTGGACAAAAGAGCAAATACTCTCATAGTGCCTACTCACTTTTCGCGAGACTCGAAGCAAGGATGAGGGTATAATGGTACATGACTTTTAAAATATCACGTGAGGTTATTTATTCATGGCTCCTAAAATTTTCAAGAGAATGGTTTACATCGGATCGGTCTCATATAAGGAGTATGAGGCCAATCTTTATAGTCGATGAATTCCGATCGAATGGTAGATATCAAATCAGTAGGTAAGTGTGTCACATAAGGGAGCAAGTGAGATCATTATAATTATTTGTAGCCATCAGATCAAAATTCAATGGCTACGATTTAAAGTAGCTTAATATAAACCATGTGAGAGTAATCTCAGTTAAACTTTTCCCAAATTTCAAATGTATCCTAAATTTTTTGGACAGAATGAAGGAGTACTATTTTTGTCTCATAGTTCACACACATTTTCATGAGTCACCTTGATCGCAATCTTTTACTGACGGTGGGTGTTGATTCACACTCGTCTAACCCTGATTTAACACATGCTTTCGAATCAAAATTTGACGGCTCAAAGTGATTCCGCTCATGCAATCTATGTGAGCAGTGTCTCGTGTAAACTAGACTCTTTCTATAATAGTATGCAGCTTTTATAGTGCTTATCATGGCAATAAATATATATTTTTTCTTAATAATTACTATTTGGCAAATAAGTTCTAGAAATGAACAGAAGAAAGATAAAGTAATGTAAGGTGATTACTTGACGATGCATTAAATCCATTTTGTCTTAAAAGACGAAATCGGAGGGCAAGAGTGTAAAGACTGTCATGAGAGGCATCATCAACATAAGTAATGTTTATTTGCTCAAGTGCGTGCTCAATCTCATCCTCAAAGTGGTACGAGATTCCTAGGTGATGAAGGGTATCAATCAGAACAAGTTTCTTTGGCCCCTCTGTGTTGATTAGCATCTTAATCACTTCCTTTTTAAGCACATTGGACCTTTCACTCCCTGCATCCAACTTCTGCATCACCAAGCACATAACATAGGCAATATTATTATGGCCTAGAAATTTACTTTCACATTCTCAGCCTTTACCCTCTGCTTACCTTTTCATCTATGGATAAGTTAATGAAATAGTCTCCCCAAAGACTTGGAGGAAAAGCAACGGATCAACGGCCAATATCTGGCTTTGAGACAATATTCGAACTTTGAGCAGATGATCCATGACATACAGTAGTAAACGTAGGACTCTTAGGCCATGCGTGGACAATCTGCACCATTGAAGCACATAGCATAAGCAAAAATATTAACCCCTAATATCTACCACTCTCAGCCTTCATCTTCATGTTACCTTTCCATGGGGATATTTCATGAAGCAATGTCCTCTAGATTTTGTCTGGAAATTAGCAACTGATCGACCTAAAATCTCCAGCTTTGCACTGTTTGGTGGTTGAGTAGAAGAACCAAGACAGACAATAGATACAGCCATGCTCAGTCGAATTGTATCACTTAGTAGTGGGCTCGTAGGATTTATAATACACATAAAATATTCTGACAAGTAGCATAAAATATTGGCACGTTTAAAAGCAATCACTTTCCTAAATCAAATTATTTCACGTCTACGTATATGAGAAGCCTCATGCAAAATCAGGTGTTTGAGGGACCCAAAGCACGGTGGAGATCAATTTAAGGGGCTCGTTTGGGATTGGTCAAGGATTTTTGAGATAATCCACTGACCAGCTGTATTTTTTCAGTTAGATAAAGCTGATTTTTTACACCCCAAATGGCTCCTAAACCGAAAGCCCACTAGCTATCCCATTCATGCCCATAAAAGAACCGATTCCCTGGTATGTTACTATGTTTGCTGAAGTTTACATACACATTCATTACAAGCCCGGATGAAAGATAAAACACCGAAAGTGATTGAACAAGTATACCTCCTCATTTGTACTGTCGCCAAAAACTTTTACTTGCTCAAACTTCTTTAAGGACGAGCAATGACATACATATACTATTTTGCGGATGACAGATAAATCACCGAAAGTGATTGAACGGCTCCAATACAAAAGCAACAAGACAGTGGAATCTGCGTTGATCACGTATTGTCTTACTGAATCATTTTGAGTACCTGCGTTGATCACGTGTTGTCTTACTGAATCATTTTGAGTACCTGCGTTGATCACGTGTTGTCTTACTGAATCATTTTGAGTACCTGCGTTAATCACGTATTGTCTTACTGAATCATTTTGAGTACCTGCGTTAATCACGTGTTGTCTTATCGAATCATTTTAAAACGTAATTTTTCGGGCAGATATAACCGTCACGAGCAGTTGGGAGAGAGACACAACTACATTGGGTTCGTGTAAATCTCTCATTGATTGGTGACCGACACTATGCCAGCAATCTCGTACCTACATATCGACACATCTCTCATTATTGATTGGTGACCGACACCGCGGATGCCAGCGGTATCGTACCTACATCATCGACAAAGCTCTCACGGTGACCGACACCTCAGATGTCTTATTTAATGACAGACACCACGGATACCAGCAGTGAACCAACACCACGGATGTCAGCATAGTGTCGTACCAGGGCTAAGAAAAACCTATGTGACCCAACGCCATTCTAAAATACGGACAGGGGCGGGTTTAAAAATTTTATCATATTTAAAATAGGGTATAACCCGAATCGATATATTTATTATAAAATGTTATAATATATATTTTATATTAAATAATCTAATTTTTAAAGATAAATTTATTTTAAATAACCAAAAATTTTATATTAACTTTATCTATATTAAAATTTATGCAAATAAAGGCTAATTTTGATTTTTAAAATATTAAATTAGTAAATAAAAGTAGTTATTTTTTTAATAAAAAGTAAGGTTAGGTCATTACCTGACCCGATCCGACCGAAGCAGGGTTAGGGTTGGCCATTCTCGACCCTACTCATGAATAGGGTCGGGTAATTTAGGGTTACGCGACCCTATTTAGGTAAGGTAAAGGGTGACCTGACCCGACCCGATTCCCAGCCCTAGTTGTATCTACATCATCGACAAATCTCTCATTGATTGGTGACCGACACCACAACTACAATACAAAAGCAACCTGGACCTATTAGCCTGACCAATTTAATCACCAAAAATTGGGGACCGCCACCTAGATTTTGTCACGTCAACTGAAGAGGGAAGAAAGGGCTGAATAGAATGAGAAATTACAACTTTACCTAAAATTCATGGACACCTCCTCAACTTGTCCTTTGCTTCTACAATCTAGTCACATATTTTAGTTGGAAAAATAATTTCCTTCTCCGAACCTGCGTTGATTACGTGTTGTCTTATGAATTATTTTGAGGTGTAATTTTTCGA
Organism: Houttuynia cordata; assembly: GCA_039654745.1. NCBI lineage: Eukaryota > Viridiplantae > Streptophyta > Magnoliopsida > Piperales > Saururaceae > Houttuynia > Houttuynia cordata. Next base: position 42,524,438 of record CM077506.1, read on the forward strand.
CCGTATCGTGTCGTATTGTGTTGCCATATTCGTATCCATGCTTCTTAGGTTAGCGGTATTTCTTTTTGTATTAAGATCTCTTAATTCTTTTGCTTTTTTTTACTTTGGACCAGGCTTTATGCTCCTTGTGTATTTGTTCGTCTAAGGTTTTACTCACCCAATAAGGTGATTTTACTTAAAAAAAACTATTTTCTGGAGAAAATTATTAAATGTTTGAAATGGGAGGACATAATCTTAATTACTGGAGAAATTTTCTAAAGTGCCAGCATGGTGGTGCATGGCTTTTATTTGTGAAGTCGTCACTTTTCATAACATAATCAGTTCTGCACGAACAAAACTATATAATATAAGGGCATGAATTTGCCACTTGAGTAACAAAATAACCTTAAATCTGAAAACATATTTCACCATTGCATGTAAAGTCATGAGCTTTAGTGTATTTTTTATTTTGTCACTCAAAGTAACTGAAGTCATCACTTAAGTTTTATATATATAAGAAAAGTCGTCACTTTATTCGATGACTATACCTTTCAACTTCAACTGATTGCATGTGAGGACTTGAGTTTTAGTGTATTTTTTATTTTGTCACTCAAAGTAACTGAAGTCAACACTTAAGTTTTATATATGAGATGAGTTTAGATGAGATCGTTCTCATACAAGGAGTATGAGGTCGATCTTTATTGCCGTTAGATTCTGATCGGAAGGTGGATATCAAATAGTGGGTGAGATCATTATGGATACTTGTAGCCGTCAGATCAAGATTCAATGGTTATGATTCAAAGTGGCCTCATATAAGCAATATGAGAGCGATCTCATTTAAACTTTTCCCTTTATATATATATAAGAAAAGTCATCATTTTATTCGATGACTATACCTTCCAACTTCAACCGAAGCCTGCACTTCAAGTGATGGTATTACAAAAACAAATCCCTTAAAAAGCTACCATTAGTCATCATTTATAGAAATAATATTACTCCTCTATTCAATATCAGGAAGAACAAGAGAAAGGACATACTGCTACAAGTGTGGAGTGTTACATGATGGACCATGGGTCTACAGAAGAAAAGGCTTAATCAAGTACTCCAAGCGATGGTGGAGAATGAATGGAAGCAAGTGAATAGTGAGTTTCTCCTCCATGATGCCAGTTTCCCGAAGGCTTTGCTAATGATGGTAACCGGCCTGATTCGCATCATACAGATTTTATACAATTATAAAGATTGCTACACTCGCTCCAATGATGAGACCAAGATGAATATCAAGATGGTGATTGTTGATCCTATCCCTCTCTGACCCGCCTTCTCGGTTATGCTTGGTGGCACAAAACACAATTATTTTAAGTTATATTTGAATAATTACAACCTATGGATTTAGTAATTATGTACTATGCTTTCAAATCTTAATCTTCAAAATTTACAGATTGTCGGTGTCACAGCCCAAAGTTTACAAATACGTTGTCAAAATGTTAAAATAGGCACAAGATGTAGATCCCTTATTTTTAGGAGTATAAAATTATATCCTGGGGAATGATTGTCGAGTCTCTTTATAAACCACATCTGCTGGATAACAAATTTTCCATTTTCGTTTTGTTTCACTCTCCTCAATCACCACAATTAGCTCCCCGTTATTCAACTTATCCACTTTTAGGTCTCACAATCGTTTGCCTAATTAGTACTCCCTCCATCCAAAAAACCTGGTTTGCATTTGAAAAATTACGAAACTTACATTAGGTGAATTATATACAAATTCGATATGAATTTAGACTGGATTTGAAAGGGTCTGTGTGAGGTTTCTGGTGGTGTCCCTTTGATGGGATGAATCACCATTTGGGTACAAATATGCCTACTATTTGATCGTTTCAAATGTAGCACCCTCGCAAGTATACAAGGCTATGTGAATAGGCGATAAAAAAGGGTTATTGTACCTCAGGGACGGATGGATTATTCTACCAAATTCAAGATAAAAAGTTATTATTTTTAATCTAATCTAAGAAAAGCAAGTAATTAATTTTAATTATCTAAAGCAAGTTTACTAATGTAAAGAAATTCCAAGGTACAGAATTCAACACTAATTAAACCAAATCATCTCTCTCTCTTTTCTAAAATTATGTTGATGCAATTAACGTATTCCTCTTGGACATATTCTTGGACATATGCTAACAAAATAAATTAATTATGCATATTCCTCTCGGACGTAGGTACTTAAGACAATTAAAACAATTAAACTAGAAACTATCTCTCTCAAGCATAGAATCAATAAAAGTAAGAACTTTATTCATAAAACAACACCTCGGTTTGCATACATTCCTTTCGGACACGCGGGCATTCCACGGATTAAAGTTCACAAAATCTATTCTACCCTCTCTCGAGTGCATAAAATAAACTTCAATGAAATTAACATTAATTATAGAATAAAAACTCATACATTAACTAAATAAAATTAGAGAAAGAGATGTAAAACATATCTAATCAGGACTTCATCTATGCCATATGGGATTTAGCCGGCCATCATCTTCTCCACCGACCAAAGTATTGTAGAAATTTGAAATCCTCTGTTTTTCCTCCTCCTTTCGAACTCAAGTTGTCTTCTTTTATAAGCTGCTCCCAAAAACCCCAAAATCAATCCACAATTCTATTCACGGTAGAAATCCAAATCGATCCACACAACCCATGACCAAATCCTCTTCTAAATCGAATCCTTCCAATTCATGTTTCAAATCCTCTTCTAAATCGATATTGAAGCCTATCCGAGCACATCCAAATCTGCAGCTATCCATATTCAAGCCTATCTATTGAAGGAAAGAGTCCAAATTGAAAATGATTCTAACCTTCCAAATCCCGCACGACTTCCCTCCAAATCTTTTTTGGGAGCTTGATTAAATTGTGTCCAAGGGAAATTAGGATGGTCCTCCCACCTATGAAGACCTTGGGCTTCATTCACATACTTGCGTATAAAATCAGGGTACACATGGGCCAAATGGCACTCCACTGAGGTATGAATAGGACTTAAACATAGGGCACATGGTTCCGACATAAAAGAAGTTGTGGATTATAGGAAAGATGTGTTATTCTAAAGTTAGAGTGATTATCCCAACCACGGTTGTAAGTATCAGCATATAAGGGACAAAGGTGGTAGGGCACTTCATAGGGAGGGAAATTAGGTGTGTGTGCAAAATAATAATCATTAAAGCACATATAGGGGTTCGCATGGCAATTTCCATAGAGAGGTGAAGACATTTCTTCACCATCCAATCATCAACACCCAATCCATACTATCACATATCCACGAATCAGACAAACAATCCTAGATATCCACAACTAGCAATCAGCAGCCCTAGATATCTACAACTAGCAGTCCTAATAGCCACAACTAGCACGTCATGTAGTCACAGAAAAGAAAGAGAAACACCAAACACTCAAGTAAATGAAAAAGGTAAGGTGAAGAGAATGCAAACAGTGGGAAGAGGTGGCCCTTCGACGCTAGCGAGAATTTCACGTCTTCTCTTAATCCTACAAAAAAGAAAATAAAACACAAATTAAGCTACTTAAAGTTACACTAAATTAAATTAAACTAAACTACTTGAAAACTAAGTCTATCTATTAAAGGAAAGAGTCCAAATTGAAAATGATCCTAACCTTCAAATCCCACACGACTTCTCTCCAAATCGAGCACATCTCTCTCCCCAGTCGCATCGTGCCTCATCTCGGTCAAGCTCCTCATCTCAGTTGAGCTCCAACTTCTCTCCCCTCTCGCTGTCATCCTTGCCGAACGTGAGCCTTGCCGCCGCCATTGAGCTCAAGCAAAGCTTTGCCACCATCATCACCATCACCGCTCGAGCGCTCTGTTCTTCTGGAATAGAACACCCGAGCTTTGGCTCAGGTTTTCATTTTTTTCTTTTCTTTCGACTGAACCAACCTGACCAAACCAGTTTGGTCCGGTTCGGGTTTCTCTTATTTTTTTCTTTTTCTTGTTTAAAACCCGTTGTATCTCTTCTCCTCGTTAGATCTTATCTGAATGGCTCTTCAATTAAGTCATCGCCCGTCGTCTCTTTAATAACAAATCAACGCCTTGGATCATCTCTGCTCTTAATTTAAGTCTTTTCATAAATTAGAGCTTTAAAAATCTGTCAACGATTCCTTAATTGTCCGATCTTTGATCTCTTCACATATAAATCCAATTGATGCGCGATAAATCCATAATCTGCAATTCGAGCTCTTTGAAACCTGCGCAAGCAATCAAACTAAATTTAGATGCACATTAAATAATTCGAGCTCTTTGAAACCTACGCAAGCAATCAAACTAAATTTAGACGCACATTAAATAATTTTCATTTAACACATTGAGTGCATGTAAACTAATCAATTAAGCCTAATTTCTTATTAAATAAATTAAAGTCCTAATTATTGAACTAACTCTAATAACTCATAATTATTCCTCATTATTATAAAATGACATTAACAAATTAGGATATAAAGGCATATAAATCTGCGTATTTATGCATATATCACTGTTCATTGCACCTATTGAAGAAAATTTAAGTCTTTTTTTTTTCCAAATTTCGAGTAATGCTTAAATTTACTAAGAATTCTTTAATGGCTTGAGTGTAGGTGTTGACGACTGTATGAAAGATTCTCTAAACAGAACACCCCCCTGTCTCTGCGAGCTTGAGGACAACTATGTATGTTATGAGTTTTCAGTCATAACTAAGACTACTAAAATGAGACTGGTGCATAATTATATTAAGGATGAATTCATTAATGTGTATGAAATTCCAAAAAAAAATGAACATGATGGTAGGTAAAAACTTTGACATCAAATTATTGGATATTAAGTTTACATTGCTAAATTATTGCTAATTTTTTTTAGGTTCCCAAACACAAGTCACCAATCAAGAGTCAGACTGATGGTGAAAGACTGAAAATATGATTAATTTCAGGTTCCCAAATGGGTTTCCATAATCAGAAAAATCACTTACAAATAACCTTGATTATTTTCAGCCGGACAATTTTTTTTACCTTTCACTATGAGTTTCCAAACGCACCCTTTATAGAATGCAGAGAAGAATGAGAGAGAAGATGGGGAACGAAATTTGACCCTTGCAAGGATGGAGCTGCGCAATAAGATTGGATTGGCACGTACGATGTATGGTACTGTATTTCTAACCGGGCATAGGGCGAGCAGTGACAAACTTGCCAACCCGCATCCGTGACTCAATGATGCACATGACCTCGGGCTCATTTAAAGGGGATTCTATGGATTAACAATAAAATTTTGATCATATTTTTTAAATTCATTAATAATGTAGTAAAAATATTTACCTTCAGTCGTCTATCTACGCTAATGTATAAAAATTCAAAAATGAATTAAGACCGGATTTGAAGGGGTGTGTGAGGCTTCCAGTGGTGTCCCTTCAATGGGAAAAAACATGCCCGGTCACATAAAGATTCCCCATTATATTCCTCGACAGGATACTGAAGAAGACTTTGTATCTAGTTTAGAGTTGCTGGAATTCCTATTTGGTAGGTACTCGACATAGGTGAATAAGGTATACTTTCGGTTTTTACATCGTGTAAAATCTTCATCGTACATCTACAGGCCAATAAACTTTACTCATTTTTAAATGCTGCCAGAATTTTTTAAATCTATTAAGCCCCTAACGGACAGCTCATATGAATCTGTTTAGAACTCTTTATATTTACAATCACCTGCCGGCAGGTTCCAAAAGTATTACTGACCTGAGCTCTGTATATCCACATTCAAATAACCAATTCTGGGTGTAACAAAAAACAACATCGACACTAATGACTTTGAGATCAATGTTGAAATAAATAGACACATCCCAGATTGATGGTCGGCTAACTGCTGGATAAAAGTGGGCCTTCAGGTCCTACATGGCTTGCAAGGGCTCCCTTGAGTGGAGGGACTGCTGCAAGCTGTCTCTAATCAAAAGACTAATTTGTAGGATACATTCTAATTGTTATTACATTCTCCCTCGACTTTTGGTTGATTAGTTTCAAAGTAATTGTTATCCTACAATCATTACTCAATGTAATAAATTTTCAACACAATACTTAGAAGGGTTTCAAGTTCTTACAGAATAATAGAGCTCCTGGTTGTGGGAGGCATTTATACCCCAAATGTGTTGCACATATGCTTGATAGACGCTTGAACATGGGTTCTAAAAGCCTTGATGAACAACTTTCCTTGTGTCTTTCTATGGGGTTCTTACTTAAATAATTTACACATAATGCTTCATAGTTTGTGTTTGAATTCTTCGGTTAGATTTATCTGTTAGTCAATGAGATTCTACAGGGACTCAAACAACATTCTTGTTTGTTAGAAATCATTATATGCTTAATAAACCATGACCGAAACATTGACCCTCTTGGCCCCTGCCCTCAAGAGGCACCCTATGCATGCTATTAAATTGTTAAGCATAAATGAAGACCTAATAGTCTTCGACCATTGTGTCTATGATGACCTAAAAAAGAGGAAAAAAATTCAATTGGATGACCTAAATTAGGCAAGTAAATTCAAAATAGGACTCTTTTAATTTTGTTTGAGTGAATTAATGTGGTGCTATGTTAATTTTCTAATTGTAGTAGGAATTGAATAGGTAAGTTTCTTATTTTAGCCAGGACTCTCTGGCATTGGGGCTGAGCCTGGTGCCAGGGCTGAGTCAAAGTTGTGTGAGATAACAATGTAGATATCTTTGGTTAGTGCATTCCTAATTTGAAAAGGAATAGGAGAAATGAGATGGATTATGCAGATGTGATCACAAGTTAAGCATTAGGTAATCACAGAAGAATCATGTGCAGTTACCAAGTTACCTTATCTAAATAAGATTAAATTGGTAAAATTGTAAGGTTGCCTTTTGATTTGGCTGCCAAAGGGAATGGGCACCTGGTAATTTAAAAGTTAAAATGCAGTTTCCTAGGATAAGGACGATTTGAATTGAAATTAGCACTAAGGATGGAATTGCTATTAGGATTCCAAATATAATTGACGGCCAAATTGGATGGGTGCCCGGATAAATCCATGGGAAACTTCTGATTGGCTGGTTCTGTCAGGAAGTGACTTAGATTAAGGAAGGAGATTGCACTTCAGTTAGAACTAGGAAACCCTAGTATAAGAGGAGAGTTGGTCGGCCCATGATTTGGCTGACCACTTCATCCCTCTCTCGTCTCTTTTGGTCTCTCAACCCCTCTCACTTGCTCTCTTTCTCTCTCTCTCTCCCACTAAACCCATGACCCTCATTTCTTCCTCTTGGCCTCATCATACTCGTTAGCTAACTTGCTTTGGCAACGAGAACTTGTACGCAGCTGGATTGGTCATAATTAATTCCGAATAATATGAAAAAAGGTATTACATATGAAGTTAAGAGAACTACTTATGTATCTAATTCATTAAAAATACATCAGGCTATAACAGTAATACTCATACTCAGCCTTTTTAGCAATCCTGTTAAAGATGGCCAACTAGAAGTAGCTACAGTCACTGACGAGGTACGGGGCATGTCCATGTGAAGTCACACATCACTACCTAATTCTTTTGGGAGCCATTACCAGAAAATACTTAATTCTAAGCAAGTATACTAATTAAATATGGTTTAAACCATATTTAGACTTACTAAGTTGATCTCGGGTTATAATAGTGTTCTTTGCCAGAACTGTTTGTGTGCAGATGATTGGTACTAAAACTGTCATAATTAATTAATATGTCATTTTCTTTGCTGGATTCTAGACAAATAGGAGTATCAACTATAAAAAGTTCCAGTCCACATTCCTCTTATGCTGACCATGGGAATTATGTAACATCTATTCTGTTTTAAATAGAACACTGTTCTTCATAAGAAATCAGTTTTTGTGTCTGAATTGTAAACTTGTGAAATACCAATAAAAGTGATGTGATTAATGTTGTAAACTCTCATCAATATTGATCTAAGTGACTATAATTAATGGTAAGGATAGTAGGTTATTCTCCAACTAATTATGAGGAGAAGAACAATTATAGTTGGTTTCATTGAAAACCAGTCGACTGTATCTAAACCCCTAATTGTTTGTATTCTATTATGCAAGTGAAGGTATGACTTAAGAAAATAAACTACTTATTGTGAAAGCCTTACAATGTCATTCAGCTCTTTTTTTGGCCATGACTCGTGTCTCTCTCTTTTTGGGCCATGACAATGTTCACATCAAATGCCATTCAACTCTTTTTTGTTACAAGTATAGAACATTGTTATTGAAAAACTTCTATTGAAGTTATTTGTTGTGAGCTAGTTGTCTCCTTTTCTTTTTAGCGTGATGATTGCTAAGTAAGTCTACTCCTCCATGTTGTAGATGAATTGGATTTACATACTTGTAAGGTTTTATATGCTTACAAGGTTCTCGCCCATTAGAGGCAACAAAGTAAGTTTCCCTTAGGGTGAGAGACTTCATGTGCTCAAAAGTACTTATCTTGGGAAATTATCATAATATGCTCAATAAGCATCGTTAGACTCAGCTAGGTGATAAGCGCATAATTCATTGAAAGATCTTCATATCGATGGTAAAGATTTTAAGATTCTGCCAAAAATTAGGCAAAATCTTTTTTTATTCAACTCAAAAAGCCTTTCAAGCTAGAAATCCAACATGTGTATACAGTCAAACCCCATATCCAGTTCTCAAAAAGGAGGGTGTAAACTCCGTCCAAGCCTCAGAGACAGCCAAGCTAAAAGCGTGTCGAGCTAGTGAATAAGCAACACCATTGGCCTCCCTGTGAACATGGACAACACGAACTATTTCAAATTTACTAAGGAACCTACCTCTTCCATTGCAAAATGTACATGACCTTTGTTCTACTCTCTTGGATTCAACACCTGTATGACATTGAGACAGTGACCTTCAAAACCCACCTCCTTGCACCTCTTCTCAACTGCAAAATGGATTGTCCGTATTGCTGCGATACTCTCCACTACCTTAACCTCCTCAAAAGGACCCTCAGGACTGCTAAGACAAGCTGGCATTCTTCCCTTAGAATCCCGAAAAAATTTTAATATTCAACTAATTTGATATCCACCTAAAATTTGGTCATAGGAATCTATTAAATTCTTCAAAAATCTTTCAAAGTGATTTGAGCCTATCATCCATCCAACACATGTATTCAAGCGCCATGCACCTTACATCAGCAGAGCTTTGTACCCCATAGAACAAGACATATGAAGCTCGTGCTGCACTTCATGCCCAACTCATTCAACATATTTGTGCGGCTCAAGTCTGAGATGTAAAACCCAGACGAAGATGTATGCAATGAGTCCAATCGCCAGGTTTAAGATGGGGATGTTTGCCAACCATTTGCTCAAATGAAGCTTCCTGCTACTGCATATATCATGTGTTTTGTTTTGGTGGAGAACCACCTTGAAGGATGTATTATTTTCCTAATTCTCTCGATAGGAACCCCGACACAATAACTCATAAGGAAATATAAGAACATGGAGTCTTACATTCTGCCCATTTGGTTCCCAAATAGACGTGGCTTGTTTTGTGTCTCTTTCAATGTAGGACGATGTACGATTGATTCAATGAAGTCTGCCCTCTCGTGTATATATATAAATATTAAAAAAAAAAGGAGCCCGGCTGCTGTTTAATCAAAATCTGACGGCCAGCAATGCCAGGTTACAAGCCAAACCTACAAGTCAAAAATCATCCATTGACCTTAAAACTCCACCCTTCGAGAAAAAATTCATTGATGTAGACACCAAGACACGCAACCCCATGTGGACCCCGCTAAATTTGTTAAAACCATCCGTGACCAGGGCCACAGCGAGGTTATGTGCCTCTTCCCCAACTCTTGGTGATGGTCTATCTACAAAAAAAAAATTACGTCTCAAAATGATTCGATAATACAACATGTGATCAACGCAGGTTAAGATAAGGGTTTTTGTTCTCCTCTTTGGGCTTTGTGTTCTTAAGGTTGCTTTTGCATTGTAGTGGTGGTGGTGTCACCAATCAACGAGAGATTCGTCGATGATGTAGATATGACATTGTGCTGGCATCCGTAGTGTCGGTCACCAATCAATGAGAGACATGCAACCCCATGTGGACCCCTGTTAAACTCATTAAAATCGTCTGTGACCGAGGCCACAACAGAGTTGTGTGTCTCTCTCGCAACTGTTGGTGACGGTTATATCTACACCAAAAAATTACGCCTCAAAATTATTCGATAATACAACACGTGATCAATGCAGGTTCGGAGAAGGGTTTTTATTCTCTTCTTTGGGCTCTGTTTCTTAAGGTTGCTTTTGTATCGTAGCCATGATGTTGGTCACAAAACAACGAGAAATTTGTCGATGATGTAGAAATGACACTGTGCTGGCATCCGTAGTGTCTGTCACCAATCAATGAGAGACATGCAACCCCATGTGGACCCCCATTAAAATCGTTAAAAATCGTTAGTGACTGGGGCCACAATGGGGTTGTGTGTCTCTCTCCCAACTGTTGGTGACAGTCGTATCTACAACAAAAAATTGCGTCTCAAAATTATTCAATAATTCAACACGTGATCAACGCAAGTTCAGAGAAGGGTTTATGTTCCCTTCTCTATGCTCTGTTTCTTAAGGTTGCTTTTGTATTGTAGCCTTGGTGTCGGTCACCAATCAACGAGAGATTTGTAGATGAGGTAGAAACAACACTGTGTTGGCATCCATAGTGTCGGTCACAAATCAATGAGAGACACGCAACCCCATGAGGAACCCCTTTAAACTCGTTAAAACCATCAGTGGGTGAGAACGGGGTTGTGTGTCTCTCTCCTAACTGTTGGTGACAGTCGTATCTACACCGAAAAATTATGTCTCAAAATGATTCGATAATACAACACGTGATCAACATAGGTTCGGAGAAGGGTTTTTGTTCTCTTCTTTGGGCTCTGTTTTAAGGTTGCTTTTATATTGTAGCGGTGATGTCTGTCACCAATCAATGAGAGATTTGTCGATTACGTAGAAATGACACTATACTGGCATCCGTAGTGTTGGTTACCAATCAATAAGAGACACACAACCCCCTGTTAAACTTGTTAAAACTATCAGTGAACGGAGCCACAACGGGGTTGTGTGGCTCTATCCCAACTGTTGGTGACGGTCCTATCTCCACCGAAAAATTACGTCTCAAAATGATTCAATAATACAACACGTGATCAGTTCAGAGAAGGGCTTATATTCTCTTCTCTATGCTCTATTTCTTAAGGTTGATTTTGTATAGTAGCCGTGGTGTCACTCACCAATCAACGAGAGATTTGTCAATGATGTAGAAACTACACCGTGCTGGCATCCGTAGTGTCGGTCACCAATCAATGAGAGACACACAACTCCATGAGGACCCCCATTAAACTCGTTAAAACCATCAGTGACCAGGGCCACAACGTGGTTGTGTGTCTCTCTCCCAGCTGTTGGTGACAGTCGTATCTACATATAAAAATTATGTCTCAAAATGATTCAATAATACAACACGCGATCAATGTAGGTTCGGAGAAGGTTTTTGTTCTCTTTTTTCTGCTCTGTTTCTTAAGGTTGCTTTTGTATTGTAGCCATGGTGTCTGTCATCAATCAACGAAAGATTTGTCGATGACGTAGAAACAACATCATGCTAGCATCTATTGTGTCGGTCACCAATCAATGAGCGACACACAACCCCATGAGGACTAATAAACTCGTTAAAACCATTCATGACCGGGGCCACAATGGGGCTATATGTCTGTCTCCTAACTGTTGGTGACGGTCGTATCTACACTGAAAAATTGCGTCTCAAAATGATTCAACGATCAATGGGTTCAGAGATGGGTTTTTGTTCTGTTCTTTTGTAGCCGTGGTGTCGGTTACTAATCTGGCATCTGCAGTGTCAGTCACCAATCAATGAAAGACACGTAACTCCATCAATGAATGAGAGAGACGTAACCCCATGTGGACCCCGTTAAACTCGTTGAAACGGTGGGTTGTGTGTCTCTCTCCCCGCTGTCGGTGACGGTTGATATTCCAATGTCTTGTTGCTTTTGTATTGTAGCCGTTCAATCACTTTTGGTGTTTTATCTGTCATCCCAACATGCCTCGGAATTCGTTCTTGGTTAACGTGGAAAAGTAGTATATGTATGTCATTGCTTGTCCCTAAAGAAGTTTAACCCAGTAAACTTTTTTTGGTACAGTACAAATGAGGAAGTATACTTGTTCAATCACTTCCGGTGTTTTATATGTCATCCGGACATGTAATGAAAGTGAATGTAAACTTCAGCTAACATACCTGGGAATTGGTTCTTTTATGGGCATGAATTGGATAGCTAATGGGCTTTCCGTTTAAATTGGTCTCCACCGTGCTTTGGGTCCCTCAAACACCTGGTTTTGCTTGAGGCTTCTCGTATATGTAGACCTTAATGTCTATGGTAAAGATTTCTGGGCAATTTTGATTGCTGCAAAATTCTAGTTAGGTTCAGTCCCGAAATCTCCTCTTCTTCAGGGGACATTAAGATTCTGCCAAAATTTAGGCAAAATCTTCAATTTTTTTTATTCAACTCCAAAAGCCTTTCAATCTTGAACATGTGGATACAGTAAAAGCCAATAGCCAGTTCTAAAAAGGAGGGTGTAACCTCCGTCCAAGCTTCCAAGACAGCCAAACTTACAGCGTGTCGAGCTAGTGAATCTTCATCACCGTTGGGCTCCCTACAAACATGAACTGCTAAGACAAGCTAGCATTCTGCCATTAGAATCCCGAACAAAATCTTAATATTCAACTAACTTGATATCCACCCAACATTTGATTGCGGGCATCTACTAAATTCTTCAAAAAACTTTCAAAGTTTAGCCTTAGATTTTGTCTCCAAACAACTCCTAAGAGCTTAGGTGAGTAAATCACCCTATGAAATGAAGAAAATTAAGTTGGATTTGAGTCTACCATCCATCCCACACACATGTTCAACCCCCATGCACCTTACATCAGCAGAGCTTTGTGCGCCGTAGTACAAGACATATGAAGCTCGTGCTACACTTCATGTCCAACTCTTTTGACATATTTGTGAGGCTCAAGTCTGAGATTTAAAAAGCCAGACGGAGATCTCTGTGTTGAGTCGAATCACCAGGTTTAAGACGGGGATCTTTGCAGCTCCCTACTCAGCCTCAATTGGAACTGTTCAAGCCATGAGAAGCTCCGGCGAGCAGCCTCGCTGTTGTCACAGGAATGTGGCTTGCTAATATCTCATCTTGCTCTTGGGCTACGTACGTTTCTAAAGCTCTGACTCACCATGAATGTTACAGTGATACAGTATAAGCATCAAACGAGTCATCAGTAAATGAGTGCTCATGCCTTCTTTTTTACTTTATTAATGCCATGAGTAGAAGTCTAGTATTTCGCCCTTGATTGGGATTTCTCAAACTAAAGCGACTGCTTCCTTTCACATAGAAATTGATATTTGAAGCAACTACTGGAGAGTTAACCCTCTAGCCGCCGCCACCTGACACCGGTGAGAGTTGACTACTACTTAGTGCTATAACTTTGATTGAGCAATCTGTACTTAAACTTGCAGCTCCCCTTTAGGCATTAGTGATGTCAATGCCTTGACAAGTCCCTTTCGCAATAATGCATATGTAGAAGGATCCGCCACCATCTATCACTTGGACATGGATTATTAGTGTTAATAACGCTAACCACACTTTTGAAATCCTCCCTCTATTTCTGAATGGTGGGATTATCAATTAAGAAATGAGCGGTGTCGAAGTCGTGATCAATGACTTGTTGCTTCTATTCTGCGTTAAATTTGTGATTGAGCTGACGAGGAAAAATAAGAGAAGCTTATTAATGAATGGAAGACTAACAATTGAGATTGACAGAAAAGTCTAACTACTAAGTTGTTCAAAAAATGCTTATAAATTCCCCATCACAAGGGCCTGCAACCCAAACCGTGTCCACAGCTCTAATACACTTCACAAACTTCTTGTTGCTTTTTAACTTAGTCCCAAGTCATGGCCACTACTGTTCTAATTGCCAACTCTGCTCCTAAGTTACCTTCCTCTAAGCAGGAGATTGTTCGCCGAGATGCAAAATATCATCCTTCACTTTGGGGTGATTACTTTATTGAATTGTCGAAGAAGTCCAGTGTATGTTCCATCTTCATAATTATTTGTTTTTGTACATATCTTGAAAATTGAATTCAACACTATGATACAGGTTGGATATGATCACACCGTGATTTTTAGATTATTTAATAAAAAATAGCACATTTTTGTTTTGATCTTGCTATTCATGCATAGGATCCACCATCATCAAAACTAGAGAGGATTGAACAACTGAAAACAGAAGTGAGGAAGCTGCTGCAGTATACGAGTGATGGACTTGAAGATATGAACTTAATTGACATGGTACAAAGAACAGGACTAGCATACTATTTTGAGAAAGAGATCAATAAGTCGATTGAGCGGATCTACGAAGCAACTACCAATTCTTCCAATGCAAGCTCCGATCTTCACGAGGTTGCCCTCTGTTTTCGATTGTTAAGGCAGCAAGGATACAATGTATCAACAGGTTAGTTACAATACTGATAATATTAGCATATGTACCTTGATGATGGATATCATTTAACTTTTTATTTACGCCAAACTCTTCTAGTAATAATGTTCATAATATTGTTGTCGATCTGAAAACAAAAAATATTCATGGTATTGTCCTCAATTTATGTGTGCATCAGATGTATTCAAGAGGTTTATGGACAACTTTGGAAAATTCAAGGAGAGCATATCCAATGATGTAAGAGGCATGCTAAGTTTATATGATGCAGCATATCTTAGTGTTGAGGGAGAAGCAATACTTGATGAAGCTCTAGCCTTCACCACTGAAAAGCTTAAGGCAGCATTGCCATATTTAAATGGTTCGCTTGCGCAAAAGGTCGAGTTTGCACTTGAGATACCATTACAGAGGTGCACTGAAAGGCTGAAAGCAAGGCGCTCTATTGATTGCCATGAGGAAGATGATAGCAGGAATGAAATTGTGCTTGAGCTTGCAAAGATGGATTTCAATCTGTTACAAGTCCTGCACCAGAAAGAGCTCGCAGAGTTCACAAGGTACAAATGTACTCCAACGTTTCATTCCCTCTGTCCCACATTGCTACTCCCATATGCTTTTTCAAATCTGTTATAAGTGTCAGTTCTGTGATAAGTTGTGGAAGTGTTTTTCTTTGTACTTTCAGGTGGTGGAAGGGGCTGGAACTAAATGCGAAACTTCCCTTTATTAGGGACAGAGTAGTTGAGATGTACTTTTGGATACTTGAATCCCTTTCCGAGCCACAATATTGGCGATCGAGAGAGATAATGACAAGGACTATCATACTATTATCAGTTATGGATGACATGTATGATGTCTATGGCACACTTGAGGAGCTTCAACTGTTCACTAATGCAATTGAAAGGTTTTATCCTTCCAGCCCTTATCCTCTCTCCCAGCTAAATGTTCATTTTGCAATACAATACTCTCGAAAGTTCTGTTTATAATTCCAGGCTCACGTGGATCTACATGTGTTGGGTTCTGCAGGCCTTTGACACGTTAGTAGAGGGACAGGCGGGATTGATTTACCCATCTTCCCTTTGAATTAACCCACGCCTTGGATCTTGATCCAATGGCTTTATCTCCCCGGAACATGCCAATGCATGTCGACTGAGCACATGTTAATTAAGCTTTTCTTTTGTAAAGATTTTACAAATATTTATATGTCATATTTTCGATTAAAACATTTAGTTCTTGACAATTTGTCTTTTATCAGATGGGACATCCAAGCCTCTGACCTATTGCCAGACTATATGAACACGGCTTATCAAGCTCTTGTTAAGACCTTCAAAGGATTTGAGGACCTTCTTGAACCAGAAGAGAAATACCGTGTTGGCTATTTGAGAAAAGCAGTACGTTAGATGATTTATTTGCAAGTTTGACCCATCACTGAAACCATTAGCAGGTATGCACGTTAATATAGAGAGATTTCCCGCTTTGTGCACCCGCTCACCCTCTCGTTTCTTTCTGAACGAAATCGGACCGCTTGCGCGCGTATGCTAACTTTTTCGATCAGTAAGATCCGTTATGGGATTTGGATCCCCTGGAAGTGCATTATAGCATAACCTGTTGTAATGTTTCACATGAGGTAGAGGCCGTGAAAACTCGTGCGTGGACTACCAGTATTAGTGCACTACCAGCGGATCTGAGGACTGGATTGCGAGCCATTTTGAGATTTGACAATGAAGCCTCCAATACATTTAGCTAACTAATACACAATTCTCACCCATTCACTAAATTCGGCTTGACATGGCAGATGATCGCAATACTTCAAGCATATCTTCTGGAAGCGCAATGGTTTTATTCAGGCTATATACCGACATATGAAGAGTACATGGACAATGCACTAGTTACAGGTGGCTACACTTTGCTCACTGTGGCTTCCCTTGTGGGACTAAACGAAATTGCAACCAAAGATCACTTTGGATGGGCGATTGAAATGCCCAAGATTGTTCATGCAGCATCCATAATTTCTAGACTTAGGGATGACATCGTCGGGCACAAGGTAATCTCAGATTTTTTTCATTGATATCCTCAACTTTGACAAGAAGTTTTGTTAGCTGATCGACTAAAATATCAAATGGAATTCTTTATTTTGTTTCAAGTGTCGCTCGATTGGTAGTGTTTAATATTTTGCTATTGGACACGTTTCGAAATTTGTGTCAATACTGTCCTTTTTTAACATAATCTGTATCAGGAAGAACAAGAGAGAGGAGATGTTGCATCAAGCGTGGAGAGCTACATTAAGGACCATGGATGTACTGAAGAAGAGGCATGTAGGGTACTCCAAGCCAAGGTGGATGCTGCATGGAAGGAGGTGAACAGCGAGTTTCTCCATAATACTAATGTTCCAAGGGAGATATTTATGAGGGTAGTTGGCCTGGCTCGCGTCATTCAGATCTTGTACCAATACCGTGATGGTTATACTGACTCACGACATGAGACCAAGATGCGTATTGAATCTGTGCTTGTTAACCCTATCCCTATCTGACCTGGTTCAATATTTACCGTCGATAATTTTTTTTATTACTTTATTATGCAAGGTGTCTCCCCTTAATATTTACTAATCAAACAAAGAATATTTTGTGCATTTTCTCTGTTGGCAGAATCTTCTATTTACTTTTTTTTATGCAGATCCTTGTATTTACTTTGGAATGAGGATTGTGATGAAATTGGTGGTGTTATGCTTTGTTATGTGAAAAAATAAGACATGGAGATGCTAGATGAGGAATTCGAAAATGGAGGATTGGAAAAACCATTGTTGTTGGAAATGCACAAAACATTGCTTCTACATTTGTACTCACTCTCCTAAAAATAGTATTTGACCCCACCGATAGCTAAACTTGGTATGCAACTAGGATCTCTTGAAAATCTGTTTTCAAGAAACAAAGAAGAACTCCAAACTTGTTTCCAATCTGGAGACTAGTCTAACTATCAGCCTTTTGGAATATAGGCGTGCCAGCACTGGAGATTGTAAGAGGCTTTGATGTAAGAAAATCAGTGTAAACTGCATCTATTTCCTCCTCATCATTTAACCTAATATAGGTGTACAACACAAAAAATCAGCATAAGTTGCTAAAGTATTATTTTAGGATTCTGGCCTAAATTAGGAAAGTTTAGCTTCCTAATTGGATTTCTATTATGTCATATGATTTCATATTTTTGGAATGTATGTGATGCATTGAAATTTTATTTATCAATGAATTGAATTAGGCAGGTTAACTCGGGCGCAAGATCTAGCCCAAGTGCTGGGCTCAACCTGGCGCTGAGGCTGGTCTAGTGCCAGGCCTGTGGTCACCTGACGCCAGGACATGGGGCTAGGCACCAGCAGGGTGGAGACAAGACACATGTTAGGACTTGTATGGGTGAGATGAGGTGGTTAAGATGCATGGTACATAGTTTATACGAGATGGAGTTGTGAATCACGTGTGCATGACATCGGAGGCACCTGAGCACGAGACACGTGCCTTATGCCAGATGCACCTGAGCGCCAGGACACATGGACGTCAAGGCCTGGGACGTCTTGGCATGACTATCGTGTGACACGAGGTTGGTTAATCTCGATGGTTAGAGAGGATCGTGGTAAAAGGAAAGATTGGATTTACTATTGGTAAATAAGGAGTGTAACCAATAGTAAATCGGGAAAGTGACTAAATCGGTTATTGGTAATTATGATGGTGAATCGGGGAAGAGAGTGGAATATCCCTAAGATCATGATCAACCAATCAGAAGAAAGAAATCAAATTGGAGGGGGGTGTCTGTCACAGCCCGTATTTTTAAAACCTTTGTTAAATCAGAGTAGTAGTGAAAAATCAAAGGATTACTCCTCTATGAAATAAATCATTAGTTGAAAATTTTTGACTATGCATCTAGGCTGTGATAATTCAGGTTCACAAATATCTTTAAAGACAATTATTACAGAATGACAGACAATTCTAATCAAATCTCATCAATATCTCTGCACTGTAATAGTTGATCCACATATGATCATCATAGCTATATCACATGGTTTCCAATGTCGGAGCTAAGTGGTACCAACTGCACTCAGGATAACCACTACCCCTTCCAGCTGAGTGGAAAAAGACCCTCTATGGCCATGGGAATATGCTCATGTAGCAACCCACTCTCACCCTCATGCCGAAGTATTGTAGCTTACCCTTATTTGCCTTCAGACCCAACACGCTCCGACTATAGAACTCATGGTCATAGTTCTAAGTCACTGCCGTTCGTCGCCTCCATCAGTGGAAAATACGCCCCGTCGTTGCCTCCATCAGCGGAAAGTATGCGCTGTCGCCGTCTCCATCGGAAAAATACAATTAAAGCACAAAAACACAAAATAGACGGAAGAGGTACGAAATCTGACCTTTACACGCGTTTGGGCTCGATTTGCCACTCGTCGGAGGTCGTCATAATGTCGCTGGAATTCTCCTCCTTGCCGGTGCGTCTCCATCACGAAGTCGGGGCGGGACGACGACATTGCCATCGTGGAAGCCACATGGGTTGCCAGGTGGTCGTCGGAATGGTGGCTCCCGGCGGTTCTGCCGCTCCCCTTCCTCTCTAACTTGCTCCGCTCCCCTCTGTGTTTATCACCTCTCAACTCTCCCTTTTATAACCAGCACCCCCCTCACTTTCCAAACACCTAGCCTTCAAAGTGGCCAGGTGTTAAACCCTGCCACACACCTAGCCTTCAAAGTGGCCAGGTGTTACAACTGCCATACACCTGGCCTTCAAGGTGGCCAGGTGTTACAGCGTCCAAGAGAAGTATTATAAGATTAGGCAGTTTCCTAATCGGTTAGTTAGGATCAATTTGAAAGATTTGATTCTAGAATGGATCTCAAATCTTAACTAATTTGAGAAATAATTTGGAAGGGAAGTCCCTGGCATATTTGTGGTGTGATTAGATCAATGGCTGAGATTAGAAGGGATGTGTATCAATGGAGGAAAGTGAATACAATTAGGATCAGGAAATCCTCATATATCAACTCTAAATTGGAGGGCCGGCATTTTCACTTAGCCGACCACCCCTCTTGCTTTGAGTTAGGATTTCTTCTTCCCCTCTCTTCTCCTCCCAAAACAGCACCCTTACATCCTTCTTCCTTGACCTACGAGCCATCGATTGGAGTGCTAAAGGGCAGGAACATGTAGAGGAAGCAAAGGTCTTCGAGAGGAAGCGAGAAAATACTACGTTTGAATCAAGTAGGATGATTTTTTTCCCCTTGTTCTTGATTTGAATTCCATAATTAGTATGAGTGATTCTTATGGTGATATCTTGATTCATAAATATTGCTTCTTCATTAGAGTTAATGGCAAAATTCCATCATCTTGAATTATTGATTTTATGAAGTGATATATGCTCGATTGTATGGACATTGGTGTTCAAGTTCTGATTCGTTACACATGCTAGCCTCTTGATGGGGAATTTATTATGTTGTGATGACCTCTTGCTACCATAATTGTTTAGAAGTTTGCTGGCTAGATTATATTGTCGTGATTCATTGATGTCTTATGGAAATGGTATAACTTAAAGGTTTTAGGGAATGATTCTTATCACTATACTCTATCAAAATAGACAATTAATAAGGAACATCACCAGTACATATGCCATGAAGCTACTGTTCAGTCGAAGGTGTCACATGGTCAAAGTCCTTGATCAAAAGTCTTGATCTATCCCAAATTTGGTGTTCAGTTTGCTTGATTAAGCTATTAGAAGGGGTATGTGTGTATAATTGAATAAGGATAGTGAATTTACACCCTAATCCTTGAAAATTACTAAAATTCAGATCTAATAAGGTTCTGAAATGTGTATTAGATGAGAGGTAATTATTTATATAATGCATTAGTGGGTGGATTAGAGAGTAATCATACTTATTAATCGAATAGAACTAGGATTAAGGTCCTCGGCCAAAACTGTTTCTGTACTGACGACCTATACTAAAACGCATGTAACTAATTATAAAAAATCAAAAAAATATGCCATCTATTACGTTGGAAACTAGACTCATAGGACTAATTACAGTAAAACTTTCAGAGTCATTCAATTTGTGCTAATGCTGGGAATCGTCAAAAATCTGCTGTTAAGCAAAAATAGAACACTGTAATTATGGTAAAGTTATTAAAACCTCACTAATACAAGAGTCTATGTTAAAATAAGTATACTATGAACTTTATATATATTATACAAGACTTTTTAGTAACTATTACAGTAGAATGGACTATGTTATAATATTTAGTATCATGGGTTATTGAATGGTGGTTTGGTGTTCAATAAGTCTTGTGTGCTTCACTTGTAGTATTGACTCGATTCATGTTTCCAATTAGAATTGAATCATCACTTCTCATAGATCAAAGTCTTGATCCTTGAAGTCTGGACCAACGTTTTCATAACCCAGTTATGTTTTGGATACTCCCATCTAGGGAAAAGCATGTGTACCACTTCTGATATAGAAATCTCATTGATACTTCTTTTGTGAGTCATATGCTGGTAAAGATATTTAAATCTCATTGGTACTCCTTTGGTGAATCATATGCTGATAGAGATATGAAAATCTCATTGGTACCTCTTTGGTGAGTCAATCGTTGGAAATGATACATTGAATTCTAGAGTATTGCGACCTCTGTCATGAGAAATATTGCTCAGATATATATTGACTGTTTCTCCACTAAGAGACCTTGTGAGGATCTCTCCTATGTGGAATCATAGTATGCTCAGATAGCCGTTGCTAGATCCAAAGTGATCTCCGATATTTATGGAACCTAGCTAGTTCCCGCCCAAAGAGAGGCATATACATACCTTTTAGATTGCGAGATATTACGGAAGGTCTTACCATCTCCGCCCATTGTGTCCGTAAGCATTAATGGGGCCAGCATCTTAGACGCATGGCCGGGTTCCAAAAATAGGATCTCTAAGGTGATTTGGTAAGTATCCACTTGCGAGTGGTAAGATCAGAGAGTAGAAATTGAAATCACCTTACACTATGGATGTCTGGAATTAGTAAAGGTTGATATCTTCTCCCTAAGCTTTTGATGTTCAGAGTATTGGTTATTAATATTCTCTCCCCACACTTGCGAGTTTTGGGTGTGTTGATGATTGATAATATTACTTAGGTTAAGAAAACCCTGTGTTCAGTTCTGATACTATTAAATATTCAATTGTCTTTTTTTGAATCTTTCTTCTTGCCATATATTATACCTCCTTTGAGTTTTTGCATCATACTGGATATTTCTGCGGAATACTCATGCATCATCTGATGCAGGTGTGAAGAAATAATAGATATGGGAAAGTTGCAGTGAGGAAAAACTCGAAAACTACTGTGGATTGATCGATAAAATTATCTTGTATCCTAGTTAAATAATGATATTATTATTGGCATGTTGGCCAAAGATATTTTAATGATTGTTGATATTAGTTATTTTAATGACTTTTATTATGGAATAAATGAGTTTATGAATTTCTATTTTATATATATGTTAATGATGTTGATTTTAATACTGAGTGTAGTGTGTTGGTTACACGTTCTTTTGAGATAGTGTAATTGACGGGTTGATCGAGTATTCGGTCACAGGCCCGGGTTTCCGGTTTCAAGAATATTCTCATAAAGGACGACTTCCACACTCTGACGAGACCGGGAATTTCGGAGTGTGACAATAGGATTTATGATTAGATGGTTAATGGTTGTGATAGTTGGTCAAAAGAGGCACCGTTTCGCACACCTAAAGCAATCGTGTGTAAGGCAAGATCGATGTGCCAAGACTATCTTATTTTATTTTTTTGATAATTGAAAAGTTATATTAAAAAGAACGAAGGAGGCTACAAAGGATAAAAGAATACAACAGCTCTTCTACTCAAGGGGCATGAACAACCCCCTTGAAAGAAAGAAACACCGAACATAGGAAAAGCCTACCTAGGCCAGGTAGGGCAGAACAACTCAACAACAAGGGTCGATCGATCGCTGCTAAGGAGCCGATCGATCGCGACGTCGAGCGATCGCAAATAGGTGATCGATCGTGTGTCTCTTGCGATGATCGATCGCAAGTTAGATGATCGTTCACCCGAGCAGGTCGTACGTTCTAGTAGATACGATCGATCGGTGAAGAGGGGAGCGATGCGTTCAAGCTTGCAGATCCATTCTAGTAGATACGATTGATGGGGGGAAGGCGATTGATCGGGTGCCATTTTTCCAGTAGATACGATCGATCTGGAGGGAACCGATTGATCGCACTTCCATTTCCTGCAGTATTTGATGCATAGCGATTGATCGCTAGAGTGCCGATCAATTGCCAAAACCAGCAAATGGCAACAATGGGGGACCAAAACCTGCCGACCACACCAGATAACTATGTCCCAAAATTCTCTTTGCTCAAGAGTTCCGCTCATCCCAAAAAGTGTGCAAGAAAGGGCAATGAGTGAGGCAAATGTCCTTGATCTAGAAGGCATTAAGGATCTCTTTTGCTCGATAGATGAGGTTTTGGCCCAATATATACGTCTCAAGCTTTCTATCTTCGAAAATTCGCCTATTCCTCTCCTCCCATATCATTGTAACAAAGCTTGTGAAACCAGCTTGGATTATCTATCTTATGTATTTGTTGTTCCTGACGAACTGCGTCAGCCAATCTAATTCCGTAGAGCAACCCCTAATTGTGTGGTGAATGTTGGACTTACGCAGGAATATATGCTAGATGACCTTGGCATATATGCATTCAAAAAGAAGATGCCTGGTTGATTCTTTACTTTTCCTGCATAGCACACATTTATTACTAGAGAGATCCCTCTTCTTTTCAGTAGCCATTCATTAAGTGCAATTCAGGCACAAAAGGAGTAACGGTTCACCCAATTTTGAACTATATGAGGTCATGCCTTGCCAGATTTTGCTATGTTTGCATCCCAAACACTCTTAAATGTAAACTTTCCGGATTGATTGAGCCACCCATGAGAATCCTCCAAATCAGTAAGCACCAGAAGTTTCTCAAGGATTTCCATCTTGGCAAGATCACCTATTCTTAAGAGTAGTTGTTCATTTTGGATTTTACTGGAATTGAGATAATCAGCAATTGATTCATTTGTGTTTCCTCCCAACTCCAGAACGGTTCTATTTCCAAATTTTCGAGCAAGAGTTAACGGGCCACTCCATGGATCCAACCACATCCGTATTGTGCACCCATTGCCAATGTTGAAAACACATCTCTCCTGCATGAAAGTTTGCAATTGAAAAATAGATTTCCATGCATAGCAGCAATTATGAGATCTTGCCATCCAATGGAATTGTTGCTAAGATACACCCCGTGAATCCATAAACACCAGAGGGACTCTTTGTAGGTGACACATCTCCAAAAGAGCTTGGCAAGATTTGTATTATTGATGTCTTGGATGCGACTAATCCCAAGTCCTCATTCTTTAGGAGGACAATAAAGCTTTCGCCAAGAGATATTGTGAAAACCATTAGATTGTGTAGTGCATTTCCATAAGAAAGTGGCCATGATGCCCTCCACCTTGTGGTAAACTTTTTTGGGAAGTTTAAAGCAAGATGTCCAGTAGACATTAAGACCACCAATAACCGATTTGATCAATTGTAATCTCTCGGCATATGATAGGAGTGCAATTTTCCACCCATTGACCCGGCCAGAGATCCTGTCAATAAGAAGTTTACATGCTGAATAGGAAATGCGCTTGGAGGATAGAGGCATACCCAAATAATTGATCGGAAAACACCCTTCCTGGAACCCGAGCATTTGTAGAATGGTTGACTTGTGTTGGCATGCACCCTGCAAAGAAGAAGATGGAGCTCTTGCTAATGTTTCCATGGAGGCCCGACATATCTGTAGAAGCTAAAAGAATGTCCCAAATGCACACTACCGACTGTACATCCTTTATAGAGAACAGGAGAAGATTATTAGCAAAAAGAAGATGCGAGATAGTATTACCTCCCTCGATGGTTTGTGCATTGAGATTGCCATTCGTTGAGGCCTGGTTTAACATAGCTGAGAGATCTTCCATGCATAATAAGAACAAGAGAGGTGATATCGGACATCCTTGCCGAAGGCCACTTGTACTGGAAAAGTGCCCATAATTTAAACCGTTGATGACGACACTGAAAGTGGGGGTGCATATGCATAGCCTGGTCCAGAGACTCTATTTATCATCAAACCCAAGAGCCTTGAAGACATGGAAAATATAATCTCATCTTACCTTGTCGTAGGCTTTCCTCAAATCTACTTTTACGTAGAGCCGATTCTGACCCCCGTGTAGATGCATATTACGGACTAGTTCATGAGCAAGCAAGATGTTCTCGCCAATTATTCTCTCCTTTACAAAGGCCGACTGATTGAGGCTAATCAGATTCAGAAGCACTACAGCAAACCTGTTTGCCATAATTTTTTGATGATTTTGTAGATGAAGTTGCAGAGGGCAATTGGTCTGAAATCCTTGAAGGTTTTTGAATCTATTTTTTTGGGATGAGAGTTAGAAATGTGTGGTTTAAAGCCCGGAGCATGTTCCCTCTCCTGAAGAAGTATTGCACTGCCAGTAAGAAGTCCGAGCCAATGATATCCCAAAAGTGAGTAAATAATTCTTTTTGAAAACCATTCGGACCTAGAGCTTTTCAATTGGGCGCTTGGAATACAGCACCCCTGATTTCCTCATCACCTACATCACTAGACAAAAAACAGATTGGTCCGGAGTTAGGGTCCGAGAGAAAGGGATCGTTACCTGAGAGGATGCTGTGGTAGGAGTGAACAACTTTTTGTAAAACAACTATGCTTTGGCTCCTATTTCCTGGGGGGATTCCAAACGAGTGCCCAAATCATCAATGATCTCATAGATGGTGTTCCGAACACTGTGAGAGGCAACAGAAGCATGGAAAAACTTGAAGCATCTGTCTCCCTCTTTAAGCCACTTTACTCTTGATTTTTTACGGTAAAATTGTTCTCTTAGACAATCCTCATCACATACTTTTTGTCACGCCAAATTGACGCTCCTCCTCAGATCATCATCAAAGGGCTGGTTTTGCAATGCAGTTTGTAAGGCCTGGAGGTCAAGAATAGTTGTTCTATATCTTGCATTGACATCCCCAAAGTGATCTTTATTCCAACTTTTACGAGCTTCTTTACATGCCTGCAATTTTTTAAAGATTATGAACAGGGGCTGACCTTGAATTGACGTCTCCCAAGCTTTAGAGATTACCTCTCGTAGACTTGCATCTTGCTTCTACATGTCAAAGAACTTAAACGGTATCAGACCTTTTGGAAGGGGTTATCGCATTCTGAAAATGATAGGATTGTGATATGATATGCTTGGAGGAGGACAATGGAGTCTGGAGGCTGGGTGTCTAATGAACCAGTCAGGGTTAGCGGATATTTTATCAATTCGACAAAGAGTAAAATTGTTACCTGATTGATTGTTACTCCATGTGAAGGATAGTGAGGAAGGAATCTCCTATAGTCCAGCCTATGAGATAGAATCATTGAAAGCTCTAAGGTCAGCCTGGGGCGCAGTGCCTCTTCCCATTCTTTCCGATTCATGACAAATAGCATTGAAGTCACCCATCACTATCCAGAGACCGTTTATTATGTTCTTGGAGTTACATAGGGTAGTCCACAACTTCTTTCGCTCCTGAGCATCATTAGAACCATAAACTACTTTGAAGTGAAATGAATCACCTGAGGAGCACATGACAAAACAATGGAGTGTCTGGGATGTCTCCTGCACCTTATGAACAGTAGCCACCGTAGGATTCAAAAGGACTAGGATCCTGCCCGATTCATCAGAGTTCAGGTTATTCAAAGATTCCAACAATAATTTTTGGTTTCATCAGAGCTCACGTAGAGCAATAATTTTTCTACTGATTCTATCAACCTATCTTCTCTTTATTTTGGTTTCACAAAGTGTCAACAGGAACACATCTTCAACTTTGGCAAGGTCTAGCACCACCGACCTCTTACTTCCATGGCCCAAACCATGGATATTCCAGTTGCAGATGGACATTTACTAGGGTTTAGGGGCTGACACCCCCCACTTTCTTTTTCAGCTTTTGTTGCTTGGTACTTTTGTTCTAAGCCACAGCTCGGGCTGGTTGGGTTCTCCTTGTTGTAATCGACAAAGAGGATGAGGCTTCGGAAGTTGATTCATCACTATCCTGTATTGGATGGAAAGGTTTGAAGAATGCACAGCCTGCTCCAGCGCTAGCTTAGATAGGGGTTTTATCCCCCTCTTTCCAGGGGAACTCCAGTCCTACAAGCAATACGCCTACGTCAGAGCACCCCCAAGGACTTTCAATGCTACAGTTCTGGTGGGAGAAGGAGACAGTAGGGGTTGATCGAGTTGTTTTGGGCCTCCATTCGCAAACACATCCAATGTCGCTAGAGGGGGGGTGGAGAGGTATAGGGGCGAGCCATCATGTGCCCTTGCATGCTTTCCCAAGACCATATAAGGTACATGTCCAATCAAAGTTGGTGAGTTTCCTAATAGTGACGTCATGTCTCCGGGACGATTGTCTGTCATAAGGTTGGTCTCAAGGGAGGTCTTTGAGGGCTCCATTCCTAGATTCCGCGCCCTAGCCTCATCCAAGTTTGGCAATCGGCTAGGATCTAGGATGTGGTCCGGGTTTGTCCTCTGACTTTTGGTGCTTTGGATCCCATAATTTGTGACCAAATGGGTGGTAGGACTCACTGTAACGGGCTTGACAGTGCCTGCATCTACCATAACATCTTCTGTAACTGTCAAAACCTTGGAGTTTTTGCCAGATTCAGTATCCGGTGCAGGGCGTTGCAATGTCTCGATCCAAACTTCTTTCGCTCTGCATGTGCTAGTAGTGTGATCAAAACACTTGCATTTGGAGCATATGTGTGGCTTCCATTCATACTCCACGGGTTGTGGGAAGAAGGACCCATCATCGGTGGCAACATGAACAACAGAAGGATACTTGAAATCAGAATCAATTTCAATGTAGGCTTTGGCATACTCTAGTCGAGATCATTCGGTTGTAGCTCTGTCAGAGAATAGTGGGTGTCCCACAAGACTGGTCACCATGCTCAAGCTTTCCTTTGCAAAGTACTGGGGCGGTAGGTCTGGAAAGCGCACCCAAATTAGGACAAATTTCACCAGTTCGAGAACCGGGAGCATTCTTGGGTGCCATTTACGCAGGATAAGGGGCTTTCCACCCATGGTCCACATAGAATTCATAATTCGTTCGCAGTCCTCCGAGGAAGTGAATTTGAAAATAAAGAACCACCCGCCAGGGAGTGCATGTCAAAAGACCCAACAGGCTTCCATATCTTGGATACATAATCCTTCAACCACACAAAAGATGGGCGTTTCCCCATAGGATACCCAACAAGGGTGTTTGTCCATCGTAGTGCTTCTATGTCGATAAATTATTGCATAATTTTGACAGAAGTCAACCCTTTCAGCTCTTGGTGGAAGGTGAGTGCGTTGGATGGCTCATAGGCACCTCTAAAGCATGAGAGAGACGCCGGCACAGCCCAGGAGGAGGAGGCAATTGCAGCAGGGTACAAAAGGGGGAGAGGTTCAAATGGGGGGTTGGGTGGGAGTTGTGAGGCGGTTGCAGGGGAGGCAAGGGGCCAGGTGGGCGGATGGGAGATGCCATGCACTTGCTTGCCAAGTCAGGGGGAGAAGGGAGATTGGGATTTCTCACGGGGTCTCACCTCAGCATTATGTGGAGCAGATGGAGGGGACAAGGAGGGTGGCTAAGCTGAGGTTGTGAGGGTGATAGGATGGCTAGGGCGGGGGTGGAAGGGGTCCAGGATGATGGAAGGGATGGCAAGGTGGCAGCGGAGGCGGCTGGGGCTGGGGCTGGGAAAGGGGCCGAAATGCGGCGCCTTTACCTCTATGCAAACAGTCGAGAGAGGGGGTGATGGCAAAGAAACGGGAGGAGGAGAAGAGGGTGGAGCACGAGACTGGTAGAGGGACGAGCCCACGGGGGTGGGGGGGAGAGAGAGGAGAGGATGTGGGGGGCGAGGGGTGGTGGTGGTGCGAGGAGTGGGAGACGAGAGATGGTGAGAGAATGGGGGGCAGGGGGGAGGGAACCAGGCGGGGAGGGGTGGCGAGGGTGGCGGAGGTCAGAGGGTGGCGGAGGCAGAGGTCAAGCCGGAAGTCGCCCACGCCCTTGTCCCCCGTCAAAGTTGATCAATCTTGTTATTTGTTTTTTTAAACATGACTGATTAGATATAAGTTATGTGCCAAGACTATTGATTCTTGAGATTGAACCAAATCCAATAGTAGCTTGACTTACGAAGTGCACAAGAATTGTAGTACATACAACGTTGAATCCACTAGGATGGATAACGAAAACAAAATATATTAGGATACATACCCTTATTCCTAAGACTTTTAGCAATATTTCTTAGTTATTTTGTGGCTAGTTATGCTATGTTTGTCTCATTTACATTTTCAAAGCTTTAATGAGGAAATGGGCTTTATACAATATATTGCCCACATTTTAAAAATTCGAAAAAATGATGTTACTCAGTATCGTTTTATCGGGTGGGACCCGATATCAATATTTCGGCGATATTATGGATACAACATTCATGGGCTGGATCCTACTAATCGGATCCATGTGAGCCAAGGAACCCAATGCAAAGTTCAATTTTTTGAAATACAGTACCGTACATCGTACGCGCCAATCCAATCTTATTATGCAGCTCCATCCTTAGAACGGTCAAATTTTGTTCCCCATCTTCTCTCTCGTTGTTCTCTGCTTTCTATTATGATTGCTTCATCTGTCATACGAGGATGAAGTGCATTTCGCATCATTGAAGTGCATTTTTAGAAGAAATGACGGGGGGGCAGAGATCGCATCGATTTCCTGTGACACCATCCAAAGCATAGGGTTGACTCCTCATTTTCTTACAACATTGTAAGTTTTTCTCTTCTTCTCTTTGATTCAATTGTTTTCCTCAATTCACACAGCTCACAAGGGGAAGGAGGATGGTGCAGTTTATTTTGATGCCCTGTTGATCCACTTCTTGAAAGACTTCGACATGGGAATAACTCCTCAGACTTTGGGTAAGTAAACTCACTAGTCCTTAAGCTGCAAGAGTTATGTTTTTTTATCTATCTACCCCTGCTTTCTGAAAATTTGACCAAATATGAGTCACTATACTCTCTTTGCTACTTAAAATTATAGATTTTCTGAACTTTTGTTAGTAATTACTGAATATGGGATAGCTTCCTGTGTCCTTAATTCAGAGATATTTCTTTGAACTTCCTCAAAGAGAGTTATAAGAATCACTTGGGCGAGATGGACCTACTTCCTCATTGACTTCAAATATCTTTAGTGTTGATTACTCGCATAACATAAGTAGCCAGTGCTAATGGAATCTAGAGTTTCTTATGTAAAAATAAATGCAGAGGTGACTACCGAGGGAAAAATTTTATTTCAAAAAGATTGGATGTCAGCTATTAGGAAATAACAGAACTTAAAGCACGGGATCAACTTGAGAAGATGTTGAAGTAAACTAAGCTTCTCTATTGGAATCTCTTTCGCCCTGATGTCAAGTTAGTTTCAGGGTTTAGTCTAATCTTGTAGCTAATCTTTCACCAAAATTATATGAATGGGACAAGAATGTTAGTTACCTAATGGCATTTCAATTAGCATTTCTTTAATGAAAAAAATTGGTGCAAATAATAGCTCCGTTTCAGTAAAGTCAGAACCATTTCGTTATTGAAACCTGTAGACTCAGTCCTTAATAGCAGGATAAATATTTTAGAATTCTGCCAATAGGTCGAGCTGTCATAAACAGTGTTTAGAATTCTGCCAACTTAAGCAGATGTTATAGTAAACTGGAACAAGTAGGCAATTAGAAGAGGAATTTTGACAGCAATTTGGAGAACATAAATCCTGAAATGTAATGGTGAAAGAGATACCAACAAGAACTCAAATAATTACTTTGGCCAGAAAGTTGATCCATCTAATGACATTTGATTACTTTTTCTTTATTAAAAATAGGGTTGTCACAGTAGTAGGCTCCATTCTAGTTAAAGAGGAACTTTTATGGCATTAAAACCTGTAAACTTAGTTTGTAGGAATAGCACAGTTCTTTTAGAAATTTCCCTTTGGGTCTCAAAATGCTCCTGTGCCTTTAGGGAAAGGCATAAAAAACAATACCTATTTTGATATATTATAGTTTTCTGTTGTAATATATGAGGAGAAACGCAGAGTAGATATATGGATCTCAAAATATTGGACACCAACCACGCTAGAAAAATTGAGCAGCTAGAGAGGTCCTTAGCTGGCATTTAAGAGGCAGCTAGAGAACTCCTCAGTTTCTAGATCACTGGCTTCTTTGCCAGTATTTTTTTTAAAACGTGACATCTGAAGGACAGAAATTTTTTCAAATCGGATTATAGATAATCTCCAGTAGGATGTTGCTTGTATTGTTTCTTTAATGCTATTTAAATGCTAATTTTTTCTCACTAGAAATCCTGTTTTCTTTGTTCAAGTGCAAAAAACCTTTGCGGTATTTAAACCTGTAGATTCAGTCAATGCGACCAGGAAAAACTTCTCTGCATGCATTTTGCTACTATGTCTTAAAAAGTCTCTTTTGCCTATGGCTAACCTGAGCCTCTGGTGAAGACTATTAAGAAATGTATCTTTTACATCAACAAGGGAAGAAACCTAAACAAAAACTCTCCTCCTGATTTTGTAACTCGAACTTGTGGTTAATTTCGAGTAATTGCATTTTCCTAATTAGGCATTTTTTTTGTTGAACTAGCTTTTTCATTTTCCTTTAGTTCGTATATACATCTCTTTGACTCATATAGCTCATATTTATGTTTGTAACATTTAACTAAGTAGGAGTTTAGTATCATCATTTGGGGAGTCAAATAGGTGTATGTTGTTTCACATCTTCAGCTAACTTTTTCTTCTATGTTGCCTGATGTAAAACCCATTTTATACAAAACAGGAAATTTGTAGATGATATTATGTATATCTAACGCTCAAAGTATTTTGTTCATTGCGTAACGTAATATCTTTAGAATAATATTCTTTACTGCTGTCCAGTTGCTCCAATCTATTAGTTTTTTCCAACTCTGTAATTTTGATCAATCTAATTTATTAAATTTTTATACAGGGCCAAAGTTCGGTGAGTATGGCACATTCTTGCCAGTGACAGTGTTGCAAAACCAATCAAATAATCTTGGAAATGGGATTTCTGCAATGCCAAAGGGGAGAGCATATTGGAACTCAATGGAAGTGACAGTACAGTGTGGATCTTCAGAAACTAATGGCAATAAACAACATCGCTTAACGGTTTTAGCAGACGAGTTTTGATGCAGATAGAATTTTAACATATATACGATGGCAAGGGCATTTGAGTAACTTTACACCATTTCACCATTTCAGTTAGTTACAACAGAAAAAACGATCGGATTTCCCACCAAAAGGAGGACTTTGAATTTTGAATTTCATAGCATTCAGAATACTATAAATAGGAGAGAGTTTTATGCTAAAAAGGTGGTTGTTTTTGAAATCTGTGGCTAAATGCTGTTGAATCTGGAGCAGGATTGCTCTGTTCTGTTCTAGCTGATTTTTTCAGCTGTGATCTTCCCTGAGATTGGGTTAGATCTTTCTTTCTCCCTTCTCTTTAGTTTCTTCAAGTTGTATTTGTAATAGTAGTATTGTTGATTGAAAAGAATACAGAAAAGAGCAATTGTAATCAATTCTGTAATAGCTGCATATTAATACAAAGTTACAGTTGTTCAAATTACAGTTGTTACAAAGAAATGCAAATAAGTTTACTGTCGACAGATATCTTCGGAATTCTGTAAATTCCATTTCTGTTAACAGTTACAGTCAACTTTAGAATTAAATCTGTGAAATCTAGCTGCTACAGATTCTTCAAAATTCTGCTGTTGCTCTTCATCAAATTGTCTGTTATTATTCTGCTCAGTTGTTTCAGAATCCTTCTCTACAAATTCCTGCTGCGTCAATTGGTATCAGAGCTGTCTCAGAAGTCTTCTAATGGCTTCTTCCAATCCTGTGGAAGATGACAGTGTTCAACAACAAATGTTGCAGATGATGCAACAATTACTTCTGGAGATTCGTAATTTAGGCAACCGCCTACCTCCGCAAGTTCCGGATCATAATCCTGAAGTTGGTTCTCAAAATCCTGCAAATATAACTCGAAGGCAAACTACAGCCAGGCTTTATAATGAATATCGAACTGCAGAAAACAGATCGCAAGGTGTTCAATCTACTCCTGTGGCCAGATCCGAGGAAGTATATTCGAGTGATGAAGAAGAGGAGATTTTAATCCCTGCTCATACTAGAGGTATGGTGTCAGATACTTTCAAATTCAGACCAAAATTAGAGTTGTCTACATTTAATGGACAGATGAATGTGGAAGAATTATTGGATTGGCTTTTCGAAATTGAAAATTATTTTGATTGTATGGAGGTTCCAGATGAATATAAAGTGAAGATAATTACATGTAAATTGAAGCATGGAGCAGCTGCTTGGTGGAGTCAGGTTCAGTTTCAAAGAACTCAGTTAGGCAAACATCCAATTAGATCATGGCCCCGCATGAAAAATATGATCAGATCTCGATTTTTACCTACTGACTTTGAACAATCCTTATTCCGACAGCTACAAGATTGCAGACAAAATAACTGTTCTGTTTCAGATTATCTGGCTGAATTCCAAAGGCTAGTGGCTAGAACCAATTTACAAGAAAATGAGCAGTTCAAGATTGCTCGATTTACTAGAGGATTGAGGATGGACTTACAGCTGAGATTAGCTAATCAAACACTTCGGACTTTTAATGAAGCTGTTCAAGCTGCTTTGAAGCATGAGACATTATCTTTACAGGCTAGCAGAACACCATCTTTTATCAGAAACCATGTTGAATCTTCTCAAGCCCTGCGACACAAATCTTTTGAGTCCAATACCACATCTTCATCAGTATCCAAGGAAAGAATTCAACCTCCACTTTTAACTGTGAAACCTCCTCTCAATTCCAATTTCAGAACTACAGTTGGTGTTAATAATCCCAAGCACAATCCTTATGCCTTTCCAACTCCTAAAATTTGTTACAGGTGTCAACAACCTGGTCATGTATCCAATACCTGTCCATTAAGAGATCAACCTCGTAAATCTACAGCTGCAGTGACTATTCCAGCTGATGAATCTGTTGAAAATGAAAATGATGAATTTGAGACAGAAATAGAAGAAGTTGGAGATGAAGGATTGAATTGGGATGAAGGACCTCCTCAGACTTTGGTAATTGAGAAAATTCTTTGTTCTACTATTACATCCTATGAGAATCAAAGACACAATATTTTCCGAATTCAGGGAACAGTGAATCAAAGAGTTTGTTCAGTTATTATTGATGGAGGAAGCTGTGAAAATATTGTTTCAAAAAGTATGGTGGCAAAATTGCAGTTATCAGTACAAAAAAAATCCACACCTTATACTCTTGGATGGATTAATGCTACTGGTCCACTACTTGTCACTCAATCGTGTATATTTCCCTTCTCTATTGGCAAATATTATAAAACCCAGCTTGAATGTGATGTAATTGAGATGACTGCCTGTCAGGTCCTTCTTGGAAGACCATGGTTATATGATGTGGAAGCTATACATAATGGACGACTGAACACTTATACTTTCTATTTTGAAGGAACCAAAATTACATTGCAGCCAAAATCTCACTTCTCCATTGGTGTTTCTAAATCTGGAAGTAACAGCGCAGAATCATCCAAATCTGTCAGTCGACTTGATTATCAGACAGCTCAACACTCTCTTCAGAATTCTGCAACAAATATTCCGAAACATAAGCCTCTTTTCCTTGTACAGAATATTGGAAAAGATATTAAACAAGCTGCAGCAGTGATAGCTTTTATCACTTTATTAACTCCTTCCACAACCAGTCTACAAACTTCTCAGCTTCATCCAGAGATACAGCAGCTCTTACAAGAGTTTCAATCTTTATTACCTGAGAATTTTGATTCTCTTCCTCAGCATGCAATCGATTTTATACCTGGATCTACAATACCCAACTTACCTCATTACAGACTCAGTCCTAAAGAACATCAGATTTTACAAGAACAAGTGGAAGAATTGTTGTCTAAGGGTTTGATCCGAGACTCTCTCAGTCCTTGTGCTGTTCCTTCATTGTTAGTACCAAAGAAAGATGGCACCTGGCGTATGTGTATTGATAGTAGGGCTGTCAACAAAATTACTATCAAATATAGGTTCCCAATTCCTCGACTAGATGATATGTTAGACAACTTGGTGGGATCAAAAGTATTCTCTAAACTGGATTTAAAGAGTGGATATCATCAAATTCGAATCAGACCAGGAGATGAGTGGAAAACAGCATTTAAAACTAAAGAAGGTTTGTATGAATGGTTGGTCATGCCTTTTGGATTGTCGAATGCCCCTAGTACTTTTATGAGGCTTATGACACAGGTATTGAAACCATTTTTGGGACACTATGTAGTAGTCTATTTTGATGATATCTTGATATATAGCAAGTCCCGAGAAGACCATCTTATTCATCTTCGAACTGTCCTGGAAGTTTTAAAACAAACTGCATTATTCCTCAACCTCCAAAAATGCTCATTTATGACCACAAAAATACTCTTCTTAGGGTATGTTATCAGTGCTGAAGGTATACATGTTGATTCAGAAAAGATTGCTGCTATTCGTGATTGGTCAGTACCCACAACAGTGACTCAATTACGAAGCTTTTTGGGGTTAGCTACATTTTACAGAAGATTTGTAAGAAATTTTGCTATTATAGCAGCTCCTCTTACAGATTGCTTAAAGAAGAACAATTTTCATTGGACTGTTGAAGCTCAACAAAGTTTTGATTCCTTGAAAAACAGACTTTGTTCCACTCCAATTTTAACTCTACCTGACTTTGATAAGGTCTTTGAAATTGATTGTGATGCATCATGCTCCGGTATTGGTGCTGTTCTTAGTCAAAATGGTAGACCTGTTGCATATTACAGTGAAAAACTGTCTACAACAAAGCAGAAGTGGAGCACATACAAACTCGAACTGTTTGCTTTGGTACAGTCTTTGAAGCATTGGCGCCATTATCTTCTTCATCGAGAATTCATTGTCCACACTGATCATCAAGCCTTGAAATATCTGCAAGGTCAAACAAAACTTGACAGATTGCATGCCAAATGGGTGACTGAACTTCAAGAATATACCTTTTCTATTAAACACAAAGCTGGAAAGCTGAATAGAGTGGCTGATCCTCTCAGTAGAAAAGACTCTCTTTTGACTTCTCTTCAATTAGAAGTGTTTGGATTTGAATGCATCAAGGATCTTTATCGGATGGACAAAGATTTTTCATTTATTTGGGAATCCTGCTTCAGCAACAATAACAAATTTGAAGATTATTTGTTATCTAATGGATATCTTTTCAAAGGCAATACTCTCTGCATCCCTGAACACTCTCTTAGAACCAAATTACTGTTAGAATTACACGGTGGAGGTATGGCTGGACATTTTGGAAAAGATAAAACCTTACTCTTAGCTAAACAGAGATTCTTTTGGCCTTCCTTAAATCGAGATGTGGTTCGTATTGTTAGACAATGCTTTAGCTGTCAGCAAAATAAAGGAGGAGTTCATAATACAGGATTATATACTCCTTTACCCATTCCCAATCACCCCTGGGAAGATGTTTCTATGGACTTTATATTGGGGCTTCCAAGGACTCAAAAGGGTACTGACTCTATATTTGTAGTTGTGGATCGATTTTCCAAAATGGCACACTTTGTTGCTTGCAAGAAAACTGATGATGCCTCTCGAGTTGCTAAGCTGTATTTTCAAGAAATCATGAAGCTCCATGGTGTTCCTCTTACTATAACTTCTGATCGCGACTCTCGATTTTTAAGCAACTTTTGGAAAGCATTATGGACAAGACTTAATACATCTCTACATTTCAGTACTACGTGCCATCCACAGACTGATGGCCAAACAGAAGTTACAAATCGAACCCTGGGAAATATACTTCGGTGTTTGTCTAATGGGCATCCAAAGCAATGGGACACTATCCTGTGCCAAGCAGAATTTGCATATAATTCTGCTCCTCATCGATCGACTGGATATTCTCCTTTTGAGATTTTATATGGTCACAATCCCAGACAAGTTTTAGATTTACCATTGGTTCGGTCCACAGTTCGACCATCTTCTTCTGCTGTACAAGTATTTTCTCATATTTCAGATATACAGCAGACTGTTCGAAACAATCTGCAGAAATCTTCCCTTCAGTATAAAACTGCTACTGATCTTTCTCGTCGAGAACAAGTCTTTAATCCTGGTGATTTAGTAATGGTCTATCTTAGAAAAGAACGCCTACCTGCTGGTTCTTATAACAAGTTACATCCTCGCAAAATTGGTCCATTTCCAATTATTAAGCGTCTGGGTTCCAATGCATATGTTCTTGATTTACCACCTGCATACAACATTTCTTCTACCTTCAATGTTGCTGATCTTACTGCATATCATCCACCTCTTCCTGCACCTCGAGACGAGGTTCATTTTCAAGGGGGGGAGAATTGATGCAGATAGAATTTTAACATATATACGATGGCAGGGGCATTTGAGTAACTTTACACCATTTCACCATTTCAGTTAGTTACAACAGAAAAAACGATCGGATTTCCCACCAAAAGGAGGACTTTGAATTTTGAATTTCATAGCATTCAGAATACTATAAATAGGAGAGAGTTTTATGCTAAAAAGGTGGTTGTTTTTGAAATCTGTGGCTAAATGCTGTTGAATCTGGAGCAGGATTGCTCTGTTCTGTTCTAGCTGATTTTTTCAGCTGTGATCTTCCCTGAGATTGGGTTAGATCTTTCTTTCTCCCTTCTCTTTGGTTTCTTCGAGTTGTATTTGTAATAGTAGTATTGTTGATTGAAAAGAATACAGAAAAGAGCAATTGTAATCAATTCTGTAATAGCTGCATATTAATACAAAGTTACAGTTGTTCAAATTACAGTTGTTACAAAGAAATGCAAATAAGTTTACTGTCGACAGATATCTTCGGAATTCTGTAAATTCCATTTCTGTTAACAATTACAGTCATCTTCAGAATTAAATCTGTGAAATCTAGCTGCTACAGATTCTTCAAAATTCTGCTGTTGCTCTTCATCAAATTGTCTGTTATTATTCTGCTCAGTTGTTTCAGAATCCTTCTCTACAAATTCCTGCTGCGTCAAGTTTAGACAGCACGACCACCAATGTCTGGTTGCCCCAAATAATCAAGGTTCAGACTGGATGGAAATAAACAAACTTGAAATTTCTAGTGGAAAATCTCACGCATCAATCTGTGGGAAGAGAAAAGAGCAGGACTTACTAAAAGTTCACTCTATTTATTGAAAAAGCCTGAGGAATTGAGGAGGGTTTTATCCAGACAACTGCTCATTCTTCATCTTGTATACATTTCGTTTGTGATTGTTGATGTAATTTTCATAAACTAAATCAGGCATCTAATTTTGTAATTATTTGGTCCATGTAAATGTTACAAATTTTGTTACATACTCTTGTTTAAATTAGAAGTGAAATGGTAAACAAGTTGTTTCTCCTGCCAAAGTTTACAGTTATAGTGTCACTGATATGGATGTGGGTGAAATCTTTAGTATGACAAATTATTAGGGTGCATTTGGGAACCTTGATTTAGATTTAGTGGTGTGATTTTTGGAATCACGTCATTGAAAGAATCTCGTGTGATTTTGCAAATGACACGGTCGACCCTGTCATTTTGAGGAATAATCAAATCACACCCAAAAAAGAGTTGCCAAATGCAGGATTTAGACAAATCACGTGATTCTTAAAATCACAGGGTCTAAATCCACGTTGCCAAACGCACCCTTAGAGAATTTGATTTTGAAAGATAAAAAGGGAGGACCCCAAAAGTCATACGGTGAGGATTTTCCTTATATGTATCTTTGCATACGCACCTGCATTATAGGATGGGAAAATCTGCAGCATGACCTATTTCCAAGTGTTAGAATGCATGTAGGACACACTTGACAGGATTTGGATAAATTTCATCCAATTGGTAGCAATGTGGACTTAAGATCCAATAATTTGAAGTCAAAGTTTTTATCTACCATCATGTTCATTTTGTTGGAATTTCATTCACATTAATGAATTCATCCTTAATATAATGATGCATCTATCCCATTTTAGTAGTCTTATTTATGATTGAAAACTCATAACATACATATTGTCCTCAAGCTCGCAGACACGGGGGGGTGTTCTGTTTAGGGAATCTTTTCATACAGTCGTCAACACCTACACTCAAGTCAATCTGTTGGTACTAAGGAAGCCGTTAAAGAATTCTTAGTAAATTTAGGCGTTACTCTAAATTCTGAAAAAAAAGTCATAAATTTTCTCCAATAGGGGCAATGAACAGCAGGCATATTTATACCCAAATGGTGATTATTCCCATCAAAGGGACACCACCAGAAGCCTCACACAGACCCATTCAAATCCAGTCTAAATTCATATCGAATTTGTATATAATTCACCTAATGCAAGTTCCGTAATTTTTCAAATGCAAGCCAGGTTTTTTGGATGGAGGGAGTACTAATTAGGCATACGATTGTGAGACCTAAAAGTGGATAAGTTAAATAAGTGTGGTGATTTAGGAGAGTGAAACAAATGGAAATGGAAAATGTTGCTATCCAGTAGATGTGGTTTATAAAGAGACTCGACAATCATTCCCCAGGATATATGGACAATTCAGGGCAATTCACGGAAAGAGTAGCCGCTGATCTAAGAGGAGTTCTGAGCTTACATGAAGCAGCATATATGAGTTTTGAGGAGGAAGTGACACTTGATGAAGCTCTAGCCTTCCCCACCGAAAGGCTTAAGACCGCACTGCCACATCTAAAGGGTTCACTTGCCCAACTAGTCCAGTTTTAGATGGGATATCCAAGCCCTCCAACAATTGCGAGACTGCATGAAGATATTGGCCTATAATGCTCTTCTAAAGACCTTCGGTGGATTTGAGGGCATGCTTAATCCAGAAGAAAATACTGTATTGGCTACTTGAGACAAACAGTTTGAAGGCAAAGTTTATATCCAAGTCTAATACATTTGAATTACCAAAAAAAAATGTCTAATGCATTTGCAAAATTCTCTCCATCCCTGAAAATAGCTACTTTGTAGAAAATTACCTTTTAACCCACAGTGGTGCCACAAGCGAAAAAGTCAAAATATTCAGGCTCATTGAATACAATGAATCTCTAAAATTTGAACAACGTTTTTTTTAATTGGGAATTGTTGAACAATGTTATATAACGTGTCCACATATGAATGCGCATAGAACGTGTGCAAAGGCCTAAGCCATTGGATCATAGGAGGGCCCACATGATCTGACCGTTATAGGCTTGATCACGTTCTGGGCATGCTTTCAGAAACACGTTCTTTCTTATTTTCTGTCTCTTCAAATGAGCCACAGGATGAAAAGGTATAGTCATTATTCTGTTATACACTAGTGGAAATCACTCTATGACTCTTCCGAAGTGATCTCAGGTGCAAAGATCGCCACTGGACTCAACTGGAATTCAGTATGAACCTTTTCATTGACTCTTTTTAAAGCATCTTTAGTTATTTCTAGAGCAAAATATATTTTGCAAACGTAACTATTTTACGAAGGGAAACGATATTTGTACACCAGATTCCTACACATTTTCCATACACAGCTGTATATGGAAAATGTGTAGGAATCTGCATCACTGCCCTTTTACGAATGGAGGGAATATTTAATTAAAAGCATGATGAGCTCTCACCCCTACTGTTAGGAAATAACTTTTGATCCTACGGGAAATGAGTTGTGCCAAGATTTGACCTAGTTTTTTTACTTGCTTGGCAGGTGATTGCGGTACTTAAAGCATATTTTATGGAAGCAAAATGGTTATATTCTGATTATACCACAACATTCGATGAGTACATGAACAATGCACTAGTAAGTTGTGCCTACACTGCATTGACCGACATTTCGTTTATTGGACTCAAGGAAATTGCCACCAGAGATGTCTTTGAATGGGCAATCAAAATGAGGAGTGTTAATTTATCTAATATTCTATATATCAGGAAGAACAAGAGATAGGTAAGAATGCTACAAGTGTGGAGTGCTACACGAGGGACCATCATTGTTGTCATGTCCCAAATTTTTGGCTTCAACGGAGTGCGAACATAATTAAAATATGCCAATCACTTGAGACGCAACATGGTAAACCGTCGTCGTCATTTACACAATCATCAATAGACATATAAATGATCATTCACATTAGATAGGACTACTATTAAATGAAAAATCCATAAAGTACGGGTAACAAAATCCACAATAGTTTGTTATTGGCAATGCGCCATTCATTACAAAGTTTATCAAATAAATTAAAATAGAGGAATTAATCTAAGAATTGTCTTCACGATCCGCGATTTCCTACTACTCTTTTGAACTCAATTATCAACTAGACATGCATTGCAGGATGCGTGACTACTCCAAGATGTACTCAGTAGGAAGCAAAACCATAGCAAGATGCGGAAGCAAATAATATGATTATGAAACAGTAGAATTTCCAATAGTAGGAAGAAGGATTTATCACCATCATAAAAGGAATGCAATATCCAATTCCATCAACTCCAAAACATCTATACTGTAAGGAGATAGTTAATTTCTTATATCAGATCAATACCACTCACAAATGGATAATTACCCGATTACCCTAAGGGTTCTCTTTTTGGAACCTACCATGAGTCTAGGATAAGGGCCCCATCTAAGCGCTCACGGGCACAATGGGCGGAGGCTGTAGGCCTTCTGTGATGCCTAACGAGTCTGATACGTACATGTATTGCCTCTCTTTAGGCCCGATCCTTGGTGGATATTATAACACCCGGAAAATTTGTACGTTAACTAAAGGTTTCTATTTTAGGTAACTGTTCTAAAATAGGAAAGTTTGTTGCCTGATTTGATTTCTGGTTGTGCGATGTGCTTTGATGTGTTATTTGATGTTTATGATGTGGTATGATTTGTTAATCGCATTAGTAGTAGAAAACCAGGACACAAGGGTTGGTCCTGGCGCTGGGCACAACCTGGCGCTGAGGCCAGCCTGGCGCCAGGGTCTGAAAACACCTGACGCCAGGAATGGGGCCAGGCGCCAGGGCATGTGTTCAAGTGGATGAGACCCATTTGAATTTCATAATTAATCAGTTAATTTTGGTTTTATACGTGGTCCGTGGTCTACACGAGATAGTGTAACGAGTAGTATAACCGCGGGACACCAGAGTCATGTGTGCGCAGGACTCTAGCTTTAGACGCACAGACCTGGGCGCAGGGCCATGTGGCACAGGTCCAGGGAGTCATGTGAACGTGGGTAACTAGCCACAAGGA
Source organism: Houttuynia cordata (assembly GCA_039654745.1). Lineage (NCBI taxonomy): Eukaryota > Viridiplantae > Streptophyta > Magnoliopsida > Piperales > Saururaceae > Houttuynia > Houttuynia cordata. The sequence goes on from CM077506.1 coordinate 42,566,366, forward strand.
GATCTTTAGAGGATTGGAGTGAATCTTGGAGCAAAATCTACGATTTGACCTAATAGCGGTAAATATGGTAAGTATCGCGGAGGATCGGGAAGTATCAGTTCGGTTGAGATAATTAGGGAAGATAAATCTTAATTAAAAAGAGATAAATATTTCATTTTTTAATAAACCAATAGGAAGGGGACGTCTAGTTGGTTGGCTTAGATATGGTAGTTTCCTAGTTTGGAACGAGATATGTAAAGTATGATTAAGAATGTACGCTCGGCTAGTACTATTTCTGTGTCAATAATATGTAGTAACTAAATCATAACTAATTCAGAAAAAACCGGAAAAATATAAAATTAGTGTGGTTAGAAACTAGACTCATATGGATAACTCCAATAAAAATTTCAGAGTCTAAGTCCAAATGGACTGACTGTGGGAAGAGTCGGAAATGGACTGTTATGCGTATGACAATGTGCTGTAATTAGGATTAAGATAGTGAACGAATCTTATTAGAGATTTGAAATCCTAATTAAATGAGGAAAACCCAATGGATTAACATGGCTGAACGTCCCTTACTAATGAGGGAGACCTTTTACTTGGTTAATTGGGATTTGGGATTAGGAAGGATCTAATTAGGAGATATCCCAGTTGGAGGAGGTTTTGGCTATAAAAGCCAAGGAGGAGGACGCCCATATGCTTCACGCCAAGCTTTGGACGCCTTGTGCTAAACCCTAGCTCTTCTCCCTTTCCTTGACACCAATTCCAGCAACCTTCTACCTCTCCCCTCAACCTCTTCTCTCGTGCGATCGAAGGTGTGGAGGTGTCGTTGCGAAGAAGAAAGAACGAGCTACGCGTGGAGGTGTATTTCGAATACATCTAAGTGGTAGGATGGTTTTTCCTAACCAATTCAGTTTACACTTCTTTGGTTCTTTCATATTGTGATTAATTTATGATCCTATTCATATTATCTCAGAGATAAGAGTGCCTAATATTTGTTTCATGAGAGATTTCTCGTTGTTTGATAAATAAGAGTGCTCATAATGTCATACCTTGTTTAATGCTTCTTGTTGATGCATATATGCTTACTTTTGATGGGAATATCTGTAGGTCATGTCTCTTGAACGTGGATGGTCATGAAAGTTATCTTCTTTATTCTATTATGTCCTGATTTAATAGTCCAATATGGTTAAGGGATGTATTAATAATGTTAAAAGCTTAATTAGATCAAGGTTGATGCCTTGCATCTAGTTTAAGGTATTATCATCAATTAGAATCATTATAATCATTAAGTTCCAGAACATACCAGAGTCTAGAATTACTCTAGGAGGGAAGTAATTCAGGGTATTAATGTTATATTATCATGGTTAATGGGTATTAATACGTGATTACCTATTATAAGTAAGTAATGTGCTCTCGGCCAGAACTATTTCTGCGCCAACAGTGCTCAGTATAAAAACCATAATTAAATGTATAAAAATCAGAAAAATATGCCATCAGTGGGGTTATAAACTAGACTCATAGGGCTATTGTCTGTTAAACTTTCAGAGTCAGAGTCCTTCTGTGTTGATAGAAGGGTCAATCGAAAATGAGCTGTACAGTATAAGACAGTTTACTGGAATTAGGGTTTTAAAGCACTAGTAAGTATTATTACTCATAATATGATATAATCTGATTAAAATAATATTAATACAGTAAGATAAAACTACTTATGAGTCACTGTAATAAGTGAAGAAGTTTAAAAGATGAAGACTTTGGGATGAGTCAACGTGCACAAGAGTCAATTTGGTTTTGTTTCTATGGTTCATCGTGGTGTCGGTTTGAGTATCCAATTAGAGATCAAACTTTCCTAGAGAGGTATTTTGAGATTAAAAGTAATACAATTCCATACTTAGAGATATCCCTATCCCTATCAAAGGTAAGACATGATGCATGACGTGTAATCTAAGAGTGAAATTCATTATTCCTCACATTGTGAGTTTTCATTATTCTCTTCATTATGCGAGATATGTGAATCTTCTTGTTACTCCTTGAGAGAGAGCCATATATTGTTGAGAAACCTTGATTATCTGTTTCATACTCCATGAGGGAGTCATTGCGGTAAGAGTTACCCTATTCTCAGAAAGTTGAGACCTCTGTTATTGTTGAATCGTTGTCCAGTTTGACATTGACCCTATTTCTCCACTTATTAAAAAGTGAAATCATAGTATGCTCACGAGCCATTGCTAGGTCATGAGTGACCTCCGATATTTATGGAACATGGTTTCCCTATTGCCCGAAAGGAGGCAAATACGTACGTCTTAGACTGGTTGACATTACGGAAGGTCTTCAGTCTCCGCTCATTGTGCCCGTAAGCACAGATGGGGCCAGCATGCCTAGACGCGTGGCCGGGTTCCAAAAAGAGAACCTCTAGGATGTTTTGGTATATTTTACCTTTCGAGATCGGTAAATTCAGCGAGCAGAAATTGTAACTCCTTGCACCATAGATGCCTGGAGCCTTGAGTGTCTTGACCATTCTCTCCTTACACCGATATTTGTTTGGAGTCATATTGAGATTATTCTTTCCGATACTTTTCCATTGAAACTGTTATCATCTGACCTTGCTATTCTTGCAACATAAACCTTTGGGTGGTCTTTCAGAGAGTGTTTATTCCTGTTTATCCGAGTGATCTATTCTTCATAACCTATTTTATCTTCCTGGTGGGTTTTTACATCCTACTGGGTATTTCTACGAAATACTCACGCATCCTCTGATGCAGGCTTCAAAGATCAGTAAGTCAGGATTTTGCAGTTCAGAAAGGCGTAGCAGATGCGTGGGAGATGTCTTGAAGAATTGCTTTATTTACTCTATTGCATTTTGTTAGAACTTCTTTAGTGTTGGCCAGTGTGTGCCTAAATTTGATGCTTGCTTTATTTGATAGTTTTATTTAATCTGCTGTAATAATTTTAGTAGGAATCATTTGCTACATTGACAATGTTATTTAAAAAATTTGATCAAGAAGTTTTTAGTTCTCAATTTCTAAGTTTCGTTATGAGTTCCTGGTGATGTCGATTACACGTTCTTTTGTAACGATGTAATTGACCTGAGTGATCGAGTATTCGGTCGCGTCCCAAGGTTCCTATCTCGGCTTTTATTTAGTTTACTTAAAGGCTTCCGCACTCCGATCGAGGTCAGGAATTTTGGGGCGTGACAGAGTGGTATCGGAGCTCTGAAACTTTTTAATTGGAACTTTTGACTTATGGATCATCAATTTCAAAAATAATATTGTAATGTAAGAAATGTTGTAGATCGTGGGTGAGATTAGAAAGACTTTAGGGGATAGAGTGGAACCTGTAGATGAACCTTATCCTATGAATAATACTAATGAAGTTTCTTGTATAGGTTTAAATGGCTAAAACAAGAAGCGGTAGGATCTATGAGAAAGACAAACAAAAAGTTGTTAGGCAGTGGCTTGAAGAATGGAAGAAAATGGACATAGGTGGTGGAACAGAAGATGACCCGTTAAAGATTGATATAGAAGAAGTTCAGGACCCAGTTGCTGAAGTAGAGCCTGTACCTTCCTATGACCCTTTTAGAGATGCCGACTATCCAGTCGAATGGGTGGATGGACATGGACCACAGACACCCGTAATCCGAATAGAGTATGGGGATGGATCGCCACCAGAGTATGTGGCCATAGAAGACTTGATAGTGAGATTTCACCCGGTATATGTGCGGGCAGAGACTGATGAAGTGCTTAACGATATTTTGTATCACAGGTTTAAGTCGATGGGGTATAGATGGCCCTACATGACAGGATGGGAGATTTGTTGGCATCATGAGTTAAGGCTTGCTCCAACCATAATAGCACTAATGATACTAGATGAATATCTTTGAAGATCAGAATTTGAAGGAGAGTTAGGATAGATTTTAGTTTTATAACTCTTTTGTAATAAAACCCCTATAAGGCATCAGCTCAGGGAATCGTTGTAGGATTTCTTCAGAATTAATAAAAAGTTCTTTGATTAAATGATTTGTCTTTTTGCTTGTTTGTTGTGCTTTGTTTTGTGGGTGTGTTTATCGCCTAGGAGTCAAAGAAATGAGGGATGAATTAAAATTGAACCTAAGAGTGAGATTCTAGTTCATCTTCTTTCATTGACATTAGGAGTTAGACAGTAGCGCGAATTAGAAATCAGAGTGCGCAACGGAAGTGTGGATAGCTTGTAAGGCCGATTGTTGGAAGTGGGTTCTATCTTGGAATGAGGTTGCAAATATTAGGATGATCCCTTACAAGCAGCAGAAGTATCAGCCTCAGCAGAATAGGACGAATTTCCAGAATCGACAGCCAGTTCAAGGTATTGGCAGCAGCAACGGTAATGGCACTGGAAATCGTTGCAAATTTTGCGGTCAAAATTCGCATGCTGGAAAACCGTGTCCACAGGATACAAGAAGATGTTTCACTTGCAATGAGGTTGGTCACATCTCACCATATTGCCCTAATCGCGAGAAGAAGGCAGGAGCTGAGACGAATAAGAAGACGCAAGCAAGGATCTTTGCGATGACATCGGAAGACGCGCGGGCTTCGAATGAGGTTATTGAAGGTAATCTTCTAGTCTTCAATAGTCTTGCTCGAGTTTTAATTGATCCAAGAGCGTCGAGATCGTTTATTTCTTCTGTTTTTGCCTTAAGTCTAGAGAAGTCATTGTCTAGACTGAGTTATGATTTGTTGATCTCTACACCTGTTGGGAACTCGGTTGTTGCAACTGAGTATCTTGAGCAATCTCCTGTGATAGTAGGGGATAAGGTGTTGTGTGCTGATTTGATTGTGATTGATATGTATGATTTTGATGTTATTTTGGGAATGGACTGGTTAGCCATATACGGGGCAAATGTAGATTGTAATAAGAAGAAGGTTTACCTAAGAATTACGAGCAAGAAAGGAGAACTGTATTATATCAGCATTAAAAGCTAGAAAACTTATAGCTAAAGGAGGTAGTGCCTTTTTAGCAAGTGTGTTACCCTTAGAAGCTCCTACTCCAAAAATTGAAGAAATTGAGGTAGTGCGGGATTTCCCAGATTTGTTGGACCATTTGAGATCTTAAAGCAAGTTGGACCAGTTGCGTATCAGATAACCTTACCCCCACAATTGTCAGAGATACATAACACTTTTCATGCTTCAATGTTGAGGAAGTATTTGCCAGACCCATCACATGTTTTGGACTATGCAACTATGGAGTTAGAAGCGGATTTAACTTTTCCGGTAAAACCTATTAAGATTTTGGATAAGGAAGATCAGGTGTTGCGCAGAAAGACTATTCCTTTAGTGAAAGTTTTGTGGCAAAGTCAGCTCTTCGAGGAAATGACATGGGAAACCGAGAGTGATATGAGAAAATCTTACCCTGAACTGTTTGTTGATTGAGTACCGGCATTTCGAGGACGAAATGTTCTTTTTAGGAGGGGAGGATGTAACACCCGGAAAATTTGTACGTTAACTAAAGGTTTCTATTTTAGGTAACTGTTCTAAAATAGGAAAGTTCGTTACCTGATTTGATTTCTGGTTATGCGATGTGCTTTGATGTGTTATTTGATGTTTATGATGTGGTATGATTTGTTAATCGCATGACTATTAGTAGTATAAAACTAGGACACAAGGGTTGGTCCTCGCGCTGGGCACAACCTGGCGCTGAGGCCAGCCTGGCGCCAGGGTCTGAGAACACCTGACGCCAGGAGTGGGGTCAGGTGCCAGGGCATGTGTTCAAGTGGATGAGACCCATTTGAATTTCATAATTAATCAGTTAATTTTGGTTTTATACGTGGTCCGTGGTCTACACGAGATAGTGTAACGAGTAGTACAACCGCGGGACACCAGAGTCATGTGTGCGCAGGACTCTAGCTTTAGACGCACAGACCTGGGCACAGGGCCATGTGGCACAGGTCCAGGGAGTCATGTGAACGTGGGTAACTAGCCACAAGGAGATCTTTAGAGGATTGGAGTGAATCTTGGAGCAAAATCTACGATTTGACCTAATAGCGGTAAATATGGTAAGTATCGCGGAGGATCGGGAAGTATCAGTTCGGTTGAGATAATTAGGGAAGATAAATCTTAATTAAAAAGAGATAAATATTTCACTTTTTAATCAACCAATAGGAAGGGGACGTCTAGTTGGTTGGCTTAGATATGGTAGTTTCCTAGTTTGGAACGAGATATGTAAAGTATGATTAAGAATGTACGCTCGGCCAGTACTATTTCTGTGTCGATAATATGTAGTAAATAAATCATAACTAATTCAGAAAAAACCGGAAAAATATAAAATTAATGTGGTTAGAAACTAGACTCATATGGATAACTCCAATAAAAATTTCAGAGTCTAAGTCCAAATGGACTGACCGTGGGAAGAGTCGGAAATAGACTGTTATGCGTATGACAATGTGCTGTAATTAGGATTAAGATAGTGAACGAATCTTATTAGAGATTTGAAATCCTAATTAAATGAGGAAAACCCAATGGATTAACATGGCTGAACGTCCCTTACTAAGGAGGGAGACCTTTTAATTGGTTAATTGGGATTTGGGATTAGGAAGGATCTAATTAGGAGATATCCTAGTTGGAGGAGGTTTTGGCTATAAAAGCCAAGGAGGAGGACGCCCATATGCTTCACGCCAAGCTTTGGACGCCTTGTGCTAAACCCTAGCTCTTCTCCCTTTCCTTGACACCAATTCCAGCAACCTTCTGCCTCTTCTCTCGTGCGATCGAAGGTGTGGAGGCGTCGTTGCGAAGAAGAAAGAACGAGCTACGCGTGGAGGTGTATTTCGAATACATCTAAGTGGTAGGATGGTTTTTCCTAACCAATTCAGTTTGCACTTCTTTGGTTCTTTCATATTGTGATTAATTTATGATCCTATTCATATTATCTCAGAGATAAGAGTGCCTAATGTTTGTTTCATGAGAGATTTCTCGTTGTTTGATAAATAAGAGTGCTCATAATGTCATACCTTGTTTAATGCTTCATGTTGATGCATATATGCCTACTTTTGATGGGAATATCTATAGGTCATGTCTCTTGAACGTAGATGGTCATGAAAGTTATCTTCTTTATTTTATTTTGTCCTGATTTAATAGTCTAATATGGTTAAGGGATGTATTAATAATGTTAAAAGCTTAATTAGATCAAGGTTGATGCCTTGAATCTAGTTTAAGGTATTATCATCAATTAGAATCATTATAATCATTAAGTTCCAGAACATACCAGAGTCTAGAATTACTCTAGGAGGGAAGTAATTAAAGGTATTAATGTTATATTATCATGGTTAATGGGTATTAATACGTGATTACCTATTATAAGTAAGTAATGTGCTCTCGGCCAGAACTGTTTCTGCGCCGACAGTGCTCAGTATAAAAACCATAATTAAATATATAAAAATCAGAAAAATATGCCGTCAGTGGGGTTATAAACTAGACTCATAGGGCTATTGTCTGTTAAATGTTAAGAGTCAGAATCCTTCTGTGTTGGTAGTGGGGTCAGTCGAAAGTGGGCTGTTTAGTATAAGACAGTTTACTGGAATTAGGGTTTTAAAGCACTAGTAAGTATTATTACTCATAATATGATATAATCTGATTAAAATAATATTAATACAGTAAGATAAAACTACTTATGAGTCACTGTAATAAGTGAAGAAGTTTAAAAGATGAAGACTTTGGGATGAGTCAGCGTGCACAAGAGTCAATTTGGTTTTGTTTCTATGGTTCATCGTGGTGTCAGTTTGAGTATCCAATTGGAGATCAAACTTTCCTAGAGAGGTATTTTGAGATTAAAAGTAATACAATTCCATACTTAGAGATATCCCTATCCCTATCAAAGGTAAGACATGATGCATGACGTGTAATCTAAGAGTGAAATTCATTATTCCTCACATTGTGAGTTTTCATTATTCTCTTCATTATGCGAGATATGTGAATCTTCTTGTTACTCCTTGAGAGAGAGCCATATATTGTTGAGAAACCTTGATTATCTGTTTCATACTCCATGAGGGAGTCATTGCGGTAAGAGTTACCCTATTCTCAGAAAGTTGAGACCTCTGTTATTGTTGAATCATTGTCCAGTTTGACATTGACCTATTTCTCCACTTATTAAAAAGTGGAATCATAGTATGCTCACGAGCCATTGCTAGGTCATGAGTGACCTCCGATATTTATGGAACATGGTTTCCCTATTGCCCGAAAGGAGGCAAATACGTACGTCTTAGACTGGTTGACATTACGGAAGGTCTTCAGTCTCCGCTCATTGTGCCCGTAAGCACAGATGGGGCCAGCATGCCTAGACGCGTGGCCGGGTTCCAAAAAGAGAACCTCTAGGATGTTCTGGTATATTTTACCTTTCGAGATCGATAAATTCAGCGAGCAGAAATTGTAACTCCTTGCACCATAGATGCCTGGAGCCTTGAGTGTCTTGACCATTCTCTCCTTACACTGATATTTGTTTGGAGTCATATTTAGATTATTCTTTCCGATACTTTTCCATTGGAACTGTTATCATCTGACCTTGCTATTCTTGCAACATAAACCTATGAGTGGTCTTTCAGAGAGTGTTTATTCCTGTTTATCCGAGTGATCTATACTTCATAACCTATTTTATCTTCCTGGTGGGTTTTTACATCCTACTGGGTATTTCTACGAAATACTCACGCATCCTCTGATGCAGGCTTCAAAGATCAGTAAGTCAGGATTTTGCAGTTCAGAAAGGCGTAGCAGATGCGTGGGAGATGTCTTGAAGAATTACTTTATTTACTCTATTGCATTTTGTTAGAACTTCTTTAGTGTTGGCCAGTGTGTGCCTAAATTTGATGCTTGCTTTATTTGATAGTTTTATTTAATCTGCTGTAATAATTTTAGTAGGAATCATTTGCTACATTGACAATGTTATTTAAAAAATTTGATCAAGAAGTTTTTAGTTCTCAATTTCTAAGTTTCGTTATGAGTTCCTGGTGATGTCGATTACACGTTCTTTTGTAACGATGTAATTGACCTGAGTGATCGAGTATTCGGTCGCGTCCCAAGGTTCCTATCTCGGCTTTTATTTAGTTTACTTAAAGGCTTCCGCACTCCGATCGAGGTCAGGAATTTTGGGGCGTGACAGATATGAAGCCTCACAAGGTCCTAGTATTGCCTCTCTTTGGACGGGAGCCTTGGTGGATACGAAGCCTCAGAAGGTCATAGTATTACCTATCTTTGGGTAGGAGCCCTGGTGGATATGAAACCTTAGAAGGCCCAAATAAATCGAAAACTCTAGCACAAGTAATTTTGAGTATATATGGCAGAGACTGTCATGGCTTATTGAGCATACTATGACAGTTTTCCAAGACAAGTACTTTCAAGCACGCAAAGTCTCCCACCATGGAGGAAATTTATTCGGTTGCCTCTAATGGGTGGAAACTTTGTAAGCATATGAAGCATTGCAAGTACAGAGGAGCGAACTGAAGCGATCATCACAATAAAAAGAAAAATGAAGTTGCAAACATACTGAGTCTTGCAACCACACTAGAGGATACAAATATTTTCAATAGAGCTGTCCAAAAATGTTGCTCTATACTCGTAACAAAAATCCTTGAGAGAGATATACAAGTCATGACCCAAAAATAGTTGAAGGGTATCTTCATGGCTTTTACAATAAGTATTTAGTCGTCTTAAGTAATACTTTTAGTTGTATTAATTGGATACGATCAATTAGGGTTTTAGATACAGTTGGTTGGTTTTCAATGAAATTGACTGCAATTATTTTACACTTCATAATTATTTGTAGAATGTTCTACTATCCCTACTATTAATTATAAGCACTTAGGCTGTTACTGATAAGATATTACAACATTAATCATTTCACTTTTACTAGTAGTTCAGAAGTTTACAATAGAGACACGAAAACTAGTTTTTAAAACGAACAATGTGCTATCCAAAATAGAACAGATAGGTTTACAAAATTTCCAGGGTCAGCACATGAGAAATTTGGAGTAGAAATTTTTATAGAATATGCCCCTATGAGTCTAGAATCCAAAAAATAAAATGGCATATTTTTCTGACTCTTGTACAATTAGTTATGACCGTTCTAGTATGTCATTGGCGGAGAAACAGTTCTAGCCGAGAGCACTATCTTACACGAGAACAACTTAGTAGGTCTAACTATGATTTAAACCATAGTTAATTAGTATACTTCCTTATAATTAGGCATTTTATGGCAATGAATCCCAGAATAATCATGTGGCAAAAGTGTGATTTCATAGGGTGTAACACCCGAAAAATTAGTAAGTGTATTAAAACCAAAATTAGACCTTCTTAATGCTTATTTTTGTTCTGTTTTGCTTCATAGTGTTAAAGAGGGTGAATAGAGCTTTCCAACGCCACTGACTGTGTGCGATTTGGAGTTCGGAGTAAAAAGATATAAGAAATTGAATTTTGAATTACCGTGGTTGCGATCGATCGCCGGGATTTACGATCGATTGGCCGATCGATTGCCTCGAGAAACGATCGATCGTAGTTACTGTGATTTTTGACTTTTTATTGTCAGAGCAACTGATCAATCGGCAATATTTGCAATCGATCGGCTGTAACGCGGTAACTTGCGAAAGGCATGCGACGATCGATCGCCGTGTAGCCTATCGATCGCCAAGTGCGGTTTGCGATTTTCTTGGCATTTTTGGCTTGGATTTGTTTGGAAAAGATGTCAGATCCTAACTAGACTTGGATTGCACGTTCCTAGAGGGATCTTGGAGCTTTCTTATTGGTAGAAAGAGTTCATGATATGGGAGGATTGTTTTAAGAAGAGATTTCTCCAAACTCTATATAAACCCTTGAGGAGTTGGCTTATGCTATTGAAACCCTAGCCTTAGAACGTCCATAGCCTTATTTTTCTCCTTTCCACGTTCATCCTTCTCCTAAAGGCTTCTTCTTGGTGGGAGATTCACGAGAGCTTGGAGCGAGAGCTTGGTTTCAAGAGAGGAAGTCTTACGACACGTGAAGAAGGAGGATTTTCGCGAGATAAGAGTAGGATGGTTTTTCCTTTTTTTTTCTTCATCCTTATGATATTTATAAGTGTTCTTATTCAGTACCATGATGTATTGCGTTGATTCATGTGAAATTATTTAATTTATGACTCTATTTTCCATTCATCTTGTGATATGATCATGTATGCTTTCATGCCAAGTGTCTAGATGGGATTCATACACAAAGTTGGTTGCTTTATTCATTATTCAGAGTCCAGAAGTTCTAATCTTATATTTTTGACCTTAATCCATGTTGATTCTTGTGTCATATTGATTGTCTTGTATTAATGGTCCTATTTGTGATGTATTAACATCTAAGATTGTGATATATGCTATGTAACACGATAAAAGGGTGTACTTTGGTAATTCCAGAGAATCCTAGGGTCAATAATTGATCTAGGAGGGGAGTATTGATGTCTGTTAATAATATATTATCACCTATAATATGTTATTAAGTGAGATAAACAAGTTTAATTAAGAATCTTAATCTTGGCCAAAACTATTTCTGCGCTGACAGTCGGTAGTAATTAAATTATAACTAATTTAATAAAAATTAGAAAAATATAAAATTAGTGGAGTTATTATCAGTAAAAATTTCATAGGTTAAGTCTTACTTTACAGAGTCTGGCAGCCTTCGGAAGAGGACTGTTGTGCAGAAGACAGTGAGTCGAATGTGAGAGAAAATACTAAGTACCCAAATAACATTATGTAATATGGTATGAGATTAATTAATGTGTCAACATTAGTAATTGGACTATATGCTTATGAAATATCACAGCAAGGTTGGGTTTGAAATAATCCAATTCGGTGGGACAATCCTTTGATCAAGAGAATCATAACCATCTATCTTAAAGCATTGATGTCGGTTTGAGATTCCACTTAGAATGCAAATCATCTAAGACTTTTTGGTATTCTTATCTCTGATATTTGTATTATAAATTCTAATGTTTATGAGGAATTCTTATCTAGGGCTAAGCATGAAGGTATGCATTGATGAAATGTATATTCTTATGATGAGTTGTCACTATCCAAGGTGTTTGAGTTCCTTGTTATCCGAAGAGAGTTATATGTCTTGAAAAGCTTTGTTGTTCTATTCTACACCAGTAAGTGAGTCATATATGGTTCAAGACCTTGATGTTCTATTTGTACTTCATGAGCTAGTCATTATGGTCAGCGTTACTCTATTCTCATAAATTGAAACCCATGTGATTGTTTGTATCATTGTCCGGTTTGACATTGACCTATTCTTCCACTATTTGTTCGGTGGAATCATAGTATGCTCACAAGCCATTACTAGGTCCAGCTTGACCTCCGATATTTATGGAATTTTGATTCCTTATTGCCCGAAGGGAGGCAAATACATACGTTTAGGTTGTATGACATTACTGAAGGTCTGCAGTCTCCGCTCATTGTGCCCGTAAGCACAGATGGGGCCAGCATGCTTAGACGCGTGTCCGGGTCCTGAAGGGAGAACCTCTAGGATGTTCTGGTAAGTATCCACATGGTTGGTAAACAGCGAGCAGAAATTGAATCTCTTTGCACTTTCGATGTTGAGAGGTATTATGATTATTGATTCTTCTCCTTACACCGTTGACTTGTTTGGAGTGGTATATGTTGATATCCTTTCTCTATACTTGAGAGTCAGGAATCCTTTGTGTTGACTAACCTTTCTTTTCAAGTGTATAGACCTTCGGTTCAGTCCAGATGTTGTTGAATATCCATAATCCTTTGTTGTCTTTATATCTCTTCATACTGCTTGATTCTTTATCAATGAATTTTTACATCCTACTGAGTGTTTCTATGAAATACTCATGCATCCTCTTATGCAGGCGCAAAAGAAAGCTGAGTTCAGGAAGTTGCAATGGAGGAAAGACGGTTGGAGGAGCCGTGAAGAGATTTAAAGTTTTTTTTAGTTATTTGCTTTGCTTATTTTTTATGTTTTTGACATTGTTGGCCATTGTGTGCCATAGATTCATAGGTTTATTTTATTTATTTTCCTTAAGGGATTATTTCTAGAATAATAATTAAGTATATTCATTTTATATTATTTAATGATGTCTACTATTGTATTACACTGACTGCGGGCATAACCGATTACACGTTCTTTTGCGATGATTGTAATTGGTGATGAGATCGACTGTTCGGTTCGCGTGCCGGGATCTCTACCTCGAAATGTACTTCTTTTGTTGGCTTCCGCACTCCGATCGAGGTGTGGGATTTCGGGGCGTGACATAGGGACACGCTCTGTACCTCATCAGTGACTGTGGCCGCTTCTGGTTGGCAGTCTTTAGCGGGTTTTCTATAAAGGCCGAGTATCATTGTTTTGCCTAATGTATTTTGATCAATTATATACATAGGTACTTCGCATAACCTTTATGTAATACCTCTTCTATGCTATCCAAAATTTATTATGACAAACGAAAGGAATTTAGGTCGACAGAATTGTACTTTTGATTCAAATCTAGTTCGGAAACATGAACAATGATTCACCTTTCTACACACATAACAATCCCTACCAACTAAGACAACTCTAATGGAACATAACTGTCGCACAATAGAAGAACATGGCAGCAAGGAAACAATGGAAATTCACACATCTCATCATTCTATTACGAGTATGAACAACATAAATTTGAACACCAATTACCGATGAATAAATTCAGCCAATAATATAGAACAAATACTTGATACTTAGGTCATCAATATCAGCACAAGAGAATCATTATTTAAAAACCAAATTGAAAGGAAACTAGGCATTTAGGAATTAAAAAACCTAAAAGAAGCTATGTAAAATCATCCCACCTTTCCCAATCGACAATGATCTTCTCGCTCCACATAATTCCAATCGCATATGAGCACTCCTTTCGTCACCAAATCAGGTTAACCATCAAGGTATGAGGTCAAGTGAAAGAGAGGGGGAAGTGAGTCTAGAGTTTAGAGGGAGAGAGAGCATGAGATGAGAGAGAAGAGGAGGAATGGTCGGCCAAAGCAATGGCTTGCCAGTCCTCCTTTTATACAGGATGTCCTAGGTTTCCAATCCCAATTGGAGAATAACTTCCCCCCTGATGTAAGTAGATCATAATAGTCATCAAACAATCATATGATTCCCCTGAAAATATCATGGCATCCAACCAATTTGGCGGCCAGCTCTAATAAGAATATGAACTGCTTTCCTTTTTTTGTCAATTCCAAATCAATTCATCCTTATCTTAGGAAACTACCTTAGAACTTTCAATTCCTAGGTGCCCCAACCTTTTGCCGTCCATCTTATTTGGAGTCCTATTAAAAAAGGACACTAATTTCCTTTCCCAAATTGAGTTTATCTTATATTAGGTAAGTTATCAACAAATAGGATCATCCTAAAATAATACCTGGCACCCTCCCAATTGGAGTCCTACTTCAATTAGAAACTAATTCATCTTTCCACTTAGAGTTTATTCTAAATCAGGTATGTTGTCCACAAAAAAAATTCTTCTCAATTAATACATGGAGTCCAACATGTATCTAATTGCAGGGCATCATCTCCATCGTTCATCTAATTTTTGCTTATTCCTACTCCAACTATGAGTGTATTTCCCAAGAGATTTACATTAATCTACAACTCCTCTCATTTAACCCTGGCACGAAGCACAGCTCTGCACTTGACCCTGCTGTCTCACTCTATATCAAATCTCCACTACTATCCCGTTTCTCTGAACCCTTTTTCCAATTAGGAATGTACTAACCGAAGACATCTACACTATTAACTCACACAACTCTGACTCAACCCTAACGCCTGGCTCAGTCCCAACGCCACTTTTTCTTGGTTATACATAGAAACCTGTCTAATTGCCTTATTAGGTTATAATCTAACTATAATCAAGAAAGATTAAGATAACTTCGAATAAATTTATTCAATTGGCACTAAAAGGATCTTTAATTAAAATTTATTTTCCTAATTTAGGTCGATCATTCAAATTTTCTTCTGTGAAATTTTTTTAGGTCGTCATAGTTGCATGGGAGAGGAGGCATGTAAGGTACTCCGAACCATGCTGGATATGCATGGAAGAAGCTGAATAGTGAATTCCTCAGCAATACTTCACTCCCGAGGGAAATACTCATGAGGGAAGTGGGCTTGGCTTGCATTATGCGGGTCATGTACCAACACCATGAGAGATGCTTATTGACTCAGTTCTTGTTAACCCTATTTCTGTTTAAGCATCTCCAGGAGTTATTACTCTTGTTTGCAATAAGAATATCCAAAAGAAAAAAGCAAGCCATGATCGAGATCAAGGGCTCATGACCATCGAGTAAAACTAGAGAACAAATACTTCAAAAGAAAGGGCCATGTTTTTTTTTATGTAAAACAGTAAAAGGATAAAAAAAGAGAAGGGCCTCTTCCATCCTATGAAGCAGAACACGGCAAACTGCCAGCACGTATCCGACACGGATACGCTGGCGACATGATTGCCTGCATGTCTGTGCCGGTTTTTTTAAGAAAATAAAAAAAAAATGATACGTATCGGACACGGTGGGATATGTATCAGATACGGCGGGACACGCATAGGACACAGGAATTAGGCAAAATTGAAAATGCGTTCTCCCCCTTCTCCCATTCTCCCATGCTTGTGACATGTGCCCTAGCTGGCCAGCGATTGAGCTTCAACTTCTTTCGGCGATTGGCCGGCATAAAAATCTGCACCCCCCCCCCCCCCCCCCCCCCCGGGTAATATCTTCTTCTTCTTGTGTACTTCTTTTTCTCTCTGTCCATTGGCAACAAGATGTCCCAAAAAGTGTTAACAATGGCAACAAGATGCCCAGCAAAAAATATGTGTCATCAATATTGTGGCTGAAACAAAAATGGCTTGGAAGCCATTTGATCTATACATGAATTATGTATTTTATTATCTCCTAAATTTATGATTATGCTAGTGTTTGATTAGAATAACTACTACTTTAATATAGTTTTTGGTTTTTGTAGGAAACAAGAGTAATACATAGAAATGAGGAGAAAAGTAACTTGATTGGTTAAATTATTATAACTTCGTGTACAAAAGTCGGATTGGACTGATTCAAGCTTCATGTTAAATTTTGAGAAGTCAGCTTTCCAACGCCACCAACCACACACAATTCGGAGTTCGGGACAGAAAGTTATAGCCATTTGAAGTTCATGAACAGTAACTACGATTGATCGGCTATCAATGCGATCGATCGCCAGAGACGTAAAAGCAGCGTATTAAAGGAAACGATCGATCGGACTCAAAAAGATCGATCGTATCTACTGGAATTTTTGATCTGCGCAAGACATGCAGTAACTACGATCGATCGGTATCATACGGCGTCGATCCCCAAAGTGATCGATCGGGGGAAAATAATGAAGGAATTGCGATCGATCGGACAGCGAACGATCGTCAATACGGAGCGATCGATCGCCGTATACGGAAAACCGAAATAAGACCTATTTCGACTTGGATTTGGAAGGGGACTTCATGGTTTCTCTTCACTCTTATAAATAGGCCTTATGGGAGAACGTTTTGGGCATTAGAAAGTAGACCACATATTCAACCCTTGGAGAATGTAGAGCAAAATTAGAGGCTAGAGCAAAGGAGAGAAGGAGATGAAGAACATGAAGAACACGATGATGATTTCTCTTCCGATGCGAGGCTAAACACTTTTTCAAGGCGTAGATGAAGCCCAATAATCTGGTTGTGTAGTTTCTTTTCTCTCATCTTATGTTTTTACTCTAGTTGGTGTATGGATTTTATTGTGTAATCACCGTTAATTCAATAAAGATTTGTTCTTTGTACTCGAGAGAGACAAGAGTGAATTCTTGTGAGTTTCAATCCGAAGAATACTTGCGTATCCGAGAGGAACGTGAGTGGACTGAGGTGTTATATATCAATAAAATTTCATTGGTTTATACTCGAGAGAGATAGATCACAATTCCATGTTTTAATTGTTTTATGTGTTACATCTGAGAGGAGAGCACTATATTTTGAGTTGACAAGTGTATGTCCGAGAGGAATATGCTAGCCAATTGGAAATCTTATTTCAAAAGAGAGAGAGAAATGATACACTAGTTTATTGTGGTGGATTCAAAGCCTTGGTCTTCTCCACATTGATTAAAACTCAGCTTAGTAGTTAAAGTTCATAGCTTTATTTAGATTAAACAAAAACTGCAACTTTCTTCTCTTGAATTTGGTAAAGTATTCACCATCCCTGAGGTTCGACAACCCTTTAATACTCACCGTAGTACAATTGCCTTGTGCACTTACAAGGGTTTTAATTTTAAACGATCACCATTTTGAAATCTTTCTTCTTTACCTCTGCAGTTTTAATTCTAGATATGACATTCTCACTGTTCTCTTCCTTATTATATTTACTTTCTCGTGCATTTTTGCACATCAAATATATGGCTTGAATGTTTTTATTTGTGTAGAAGCACATTCAAAGGTTTTCTGGCTTTTCATTCTGATGAGCTATTTGGAGGTGCTGGAGTGTTTGAGATAACAAGTTTATCTTTAGATAAGCCATATTTGAAGCCAATCACCTTTAATGATGTTGAAGTTGATATGATTACTTATATTGATGTACTCTAAAGTTACATCGTAGCATTTTGTTAATAGGATCTTAATGTTTTATCAATTATTACTTGAAGTTTCTATATTGGAGTTAAATGTATTTGTAATAGTTATATCAAGCTTTTATTTTGGACTCACTTATTATCTTGTGAATGAATATGCTTAGATGAATATGTGATAAGTACGATTATCAAGGTCAAGAGACCATTGTTGAGAGAAAGCAAGTAAAGATTGAGTAACTATTAACTCCGTATCTGTGCCAAACCAATTTAAACCTTGGAATAGAATGCAAATGAGTTCTTTAACAGATCCCAAGCGTGTTTATAGGTGGACTTATCGGTGGTAGAAATCCATCCATCAAAGTGCCCATTCGAAATTACGTTTTGGAACGTGGAGAGACAGGAGATCCATAAGTTGTTGTGTATGGATGGTATCTGGCTAAGAGAGGCACCATCGACCACCTTTGAAAGAGTGAAATAACCTGTTATCGAACTGATCACCACCTTACTGAATAATGGGATGCCTGCCAAACCGATGAAACAGCGAATATTGAGTAATCCAAGGGTCAAGCCAGGTATAGATTTGAACACCATTCTCTGCTCTTAATTTGCAGCCTCTCCGTTGATTACGCATCTTTCTCCGATGGTCCTAGATCTGCTAATGGTGTTGCCCATTGTCTAGAAAGGGAATCTCAAGATCTAGTTCAATGGCAAGGAGAGTGTGCCGTATTCTTTACCTATGTCCCTATTGTGTGATGCTTATTCGTTCGGGAGTCTTTGATTCAAGGAAATCATTTTATAAAAAGAGGGAGATGAATTAGTGGACATCGTAATTGCTACGGATAACTTGGATGATTTTGAGGAGTTGCCATATGAGGAGGAGCCCCCATGGGCGCAACTAACAGATGATGAAATAGATGGGGCAATTAATCGGGGTTTGCATAAGGAGCCATATCATGAGGAAGCAATATATATGGGGCAAATATTTCCTAATAAAGATGAATTTGTACACACATTGAGGGAGTTTTCAATAGTGCATGATGTTCGCTATAAAGTGTTGCATACAAATCCGACACAGTACACAACAAGATGTCAATACCCTAACTGCCCATGGAGAATACATGCATCATTGAGGAAGGGGATTAAAGATTTTCAAGTGAAGACGTATGGTGGCGAACACACTTGTAGAAATGCCGAGCTAGACACTAGTCATAGACAATGTACTGCGGCATTTGTTTGTCGGCATATATTACCCTCTATTAGAGCAGAAGTAGATATCCCACCAGTGGTTATTCAAGAGAGGATTAAGGAGACTTTTCACGTGGATATTTCATACAAAAAAGAATGGACAGCAAGGAATATGGCCATCAAAGCAGTGTATGGTGATTGGGTTGAGTCCTATCGATTGTTGCCAATGTACATGGAAGCAATAGTTAATGCCAATCCGGGAACCATTTGTAGGTTGGTCACGACCCAAATGAAAGATGCTACGTGTCGAAGGTTTGAGAAGGCGTTTTAGGCATTTGGGCCATGTATTGAGGGTTTTAAACATTGTCTCCCCATCATAAGTGTTGATGCCACTTTCCTATCTGGTAAGTATGCAGGAGCCTTTTTGGCAGCGACTGCTAACGACGGGCACAAGGGTTTATTCCCTCTTGCATTTAGCCTTGTTTCGGGTGAGGATTACCATAATTGGAGATGATTCTTACGTATGTTGAAGGAGCATGTTGTCCTTGATAGGATCTTTATCACTATTATATCCGATCGAGATAAAGGGTTGCAAAAGGTTGTGCCAGAGGTGTTCCCACATCCGCATTTTTGTCACCGATATTGTATGTGACACATCAAGGCAAACTATCATAAGAAGTTTAAAAATGATGTATTGACGAGGTTGATAGGGGAAGCTGCAACTGTGCTTACTGTAGACGAGTTTGATGAGAAGATGAAACTTATCGGTGCAGAAAGTCTAGAAGTAAAATGGCTACACAATGAGGAAGGTGGATTATCACCTCAATTGTGGTCGCTTGCTCATGATGGTTTTACAAGATTTGGAATAACCACAACAAATATGGCTGAAAGTCTAAATAGCGTGTTGAAGGGGGATCGATCATTACCTGTGCAAGCCTTAGTGTCAGCCACATTCTACCGGATCGTCAAATTCTTTGTGAAGCGACATTCGGCCGGGTTAGCCATGGCAACCCCATACACCCCTACTATTGAGTAGAAGATTAAACAACAAGCGCACCTGATTGGCAGCATGTGGGTTGACCAAATCAATCCTCACGTGTATGAAGTGAAATCAATGCGTGGTAGAAAATATGTGGTGGATGCAAGCGATCATACATGTTCTTGCAATTACCCACAGGTGTACAAACATCCATGTCGTCATCTAATTATTGTCCAATCGAGGCGAAGAGGACCCATCAGCGAATTAGTTGGATATTGGTATACATCTGATGCATATAGAAAGGTGTATGCAGCCGAATTCTTTCTGCCTCCAAATCGACGATCTTGGGAGGAAAAGTCACCTGAGTATGTGGTGAAGCCCCAAAGGGTGACACGAAAACCCGGTCGTCCACGCAGTAGGAGAATACATAATGCGATGGATAGTGCAAGCATGCGTGCAGATGGTCGATCTCACTACCATTGTGGGAATTGCAACCAAGTTGGTCATAACAGGCGCCATTGCCAAAACACACCGCCTGCTGATTGGTACTTATATACAATGATCTTTATATGCTTGCGCTAGGTTTTGTTGTGGAGAGCTGCTGCAGAAGTCTTTGAAAATTGGAGGTTTTTCCTGGCCGGCAGGAGACCTGTTGCCTAGTAAAATTGGTAACAGATACCTAATAGTTTAACATAACACATACGGTGAGCATCAGCCTTTCAGGCCTAATAGTTGACAATTTGAGGTAAAAGGTGAAAATTTCTCATCAGCCTCTGATTTATCCATTTTCACCGAACAAATACTTTTCAGGTTGACGAGGAATTTTTAGCCTGAGTTGGCAACTACCACCCTTCGAAACGCACCCATAGACCCATCATGTGATACAGCCATCAAAACCAGCTAATTAACTTTATCAGGAAGTTTCACAGACTCTACTTTTTTTGAAGGGATAATTGAAATGTGTGATGTTCTATCTTCACCGGCTATCATCCTGCAACCTCACTCTCATTTCATAATGACATTCAATGATAGAGAGAAAATTATTACGGTTGTCCCAAAAACAAGCTGCTAAAAAGAGAGCACGGGTTACTTCACCTTTTCTGTATCCTAAAAGTACTTGAAGCTACATACTCCCTCTGTTTGGAATTACTCTGTACATTTGGAGATTGTATCCATTCAGAAATACGGTGTACATTTAGCCTAGTCACGTGACTTCCTTTAGTCACCATCTTTTTATTATTCTCCCCTTTCACGCTTCTTCTCTATCATGCTCCCCATCTTCACCACCTGCCCCCTTGCTTCTTCTTCCTCGTCTTCACTTCGTTCGTACCTCATGGCTGGCCGTTGCTCTTTCTCGGCATCCTCCTTTGCGTACTCGCAATTTCCGCTATCCGTCTTGTTGCCTTCGTGCCGTCCTCCATCTGCCCACCTATCTTCATTCTTTCTTTAAAAGAGGGGACTAGTTAGGTTTTGGAATGATATCGGTTTCAGATTTGAGTTGTTGAGTGGTGAATGTTGGTGGTTTTGATGTGATGCTTGTTCCCTCTGTTTTTTCTGAAAATTGATTCCAATTGGTATCTAAATTTGCCCTAGCTAATGGACAAGTAGCCTCTATGTATGAAGCTTCCATCTGTTGTCAGTAATAACATTTGTCTACCCTTAGTTTAGCCGGAGCAAAAGTGTGATTTTGTAAATGTTTGTGGCGGGGTTGTGTTGGTGGGGAAAAGGGTGACAGAGAGGGAGTCCGGGGTGCTCAAAGGTCAAGCGAGTTTATTGTGGCCCCATGGTCTAATAAAAATAACTTTTTTTTAAATCTACGCACTATTTCCGAACGGAGGGATATTTCACAAGTGTCACAAAAACTGATCTATGAGTATTTGAATCTATATATTTCACAATTGCCATGATTCAAGTTGTACACAGAATGAACTATTATCCTCCAATGTTTTCCTGCAAGTACGTGAGATGAACAAGATTCAATTTTTCCATCTTTCCATTTTCTACGGAAGGTTCAAATTTTTTCACCTCTAATACCAAGGATAACGACATTCATGCGAGTCCTGGCATTGGAAACGATAGCAACCGCAATTTTGGATCTTCCAAGACTCCAACCAGATACAGGTGCAGTGCTCAACATGGCAATCAATTGTAAGGAAATTATTGAGTACATCCCGAAGCTTGTTGCTAAGTATTTTTTCATAGAAATCCATGATAACTCTTATGTAGGTACCCAGTAAACCTGAAACATGAGACTCATGTGAACAAGCCATAAGCTAAATGGGTTCAATTTAAACAAAATTTACCAAACAAGCACCTCTCCCAACTTTCTTTGGAAGAGCAACTCCACTTCTTTAAGAAGGTTTTCAATATCCTTCACAAAGTCCCCCTGGTGGTCTTCACTCGTTAAGTCGTCTAATTGCTTGCTCATCCTTTCCAATGCTCCATCCAAATCACAAAACTCCTTCAAGACAACAGCTTCAGTGGCAGTGAGCTGCAAAAGGCTCTTAATTGCCATTAATGCCTACAGAAGACAATACGAAACCTTACAAGATATTAGTAGAAATAAAGAAATCCTCCTTGCTCGCTCAAATTCATAATTATGTGTGTGCCAGGTGCATATACGTCCATATATAAAGTTATGTATATGATAATAAATACTTACATAATGCAGGGTTCATGCCTACCTTCTCCTGAAGATCAAGATCGGTTGATTCTACAAGTCCAACCACAGATTTTAAGAAAAGTCGGGAACTAAAGGGAGAAAACTCTTGTCCATCTAAATTTTGTCGGTAGCATTCTGCCAAATCTGCTACTAAGAAAGCTGATTTCCGCCGGAGCCGGATATCAATATTTGAGTTGTTCAATATCTCCTGGAATGTAGAAATTTAAGAAGCATAAATTATACTTCAATTTTTACTTTTTTTTACTTTTTTTTTCTTTTTTTTGGAACTATATAACTATCAGAATGATTAAGCATGTTATTGTTTACCTGCAGCATTAGGACCCCAGATTCACCATAGAACAGTTTTTGGCCGTCCACATTATTTCTGATGATGGCAGAAACAGCATAAAGCGCCTTGACAGCCTCTTCCATAAAGCTGGATCTCACCATCTTCATGAGATTTGGCAGTGCACCAAGCTCCAGAATCTAAATATTGTAGTCCAAGTTGAATATGCAAGTACTCAAAGAGAAGTCATGAAAAAGGCAAGCGAATCTTACAATTACGGACCATGCACATGATAGCATGCAAAAAAAAAAGTTATGATTCTTGATTCCTACTGAGTGTAATAATAACAGATATGATGTTCATGTGCGAAGATCGATACCTGCTTTTGGACAAGTGGGTTATTCTGACTAGCTTTCCCCAAAATCCAAGCAGACATTGTCCGCAACTCCGATTCAGGATGGTTAAGCTCTCGAATCACCGCAATAAGGCCACCAAGTTTGTTCAAATCTGGCATAAAGGAGCAAATTATATAAACAAAAGATGAGAAGCAGAAAAGTTACAATTCCCATAATCGAGGAGGCAACAAGATGTATACATAAATATGTCTCCATATTCTTACACAGCTGTAACCTCTTAACGTGAGCAAAGAAAAACATCAAGTTGAACCCTATCTATATATCAGGGAGGAAACAAGATGTATGCAAATATTTGTCTCCATATTCTTACAGAGATGTAACATCTTAAAAAGAGCAAAGAAAAACATCGAGTTGAACCATATCTACAGCCTATTTAGTTGACCAAGTGATTCAGGCCTAACGCAGCTTTTCTCCGCTGCATCATCACGTACTCTACATAAAAGCAAAAGACGGAGGATCGCGAGCAATAAAGACACCTTTCTACACATACTGCCTAGTATGTAGTTGCCACTTTATAGATAATAAACATTACTGTTTTGCAGTATACAGATCTAGTTTGACTAAAACAGAGAGACACACAGAAATAATGAGTTCCAACAAATTAAAAATTATGTGAATTGAGTAGCCTATAACAATTTCAAACTAGTTATTGCCTACATAGTAATATGAGCAGCACCACGATGGCTCAGCAGTTTTGGAGCATTCCAAAGAAGCAAGGCCTCAAAAACAACTCGACTTACAAGCATCTCTACACCACAAAAAGAAGAGAAACATCTATAGACAAAAGATATTCATCCCTTGTCTACTCCATTTCTCGAATATGCACCATCTAAAACATGTTTCTCCAGATATTTTATTATTTTCTAGCTCTAAAGTTAATTTGTCTGCCGCAGAAAAATTGGAACTTCATCCAATGACCAGTTGACATAGGAAAGATTCTACACACCACAAATTTCTCTTTTCTGCAAAAGTTGATTTGAAAAATGGTCTACAGCAGAAAAAACTGGAAATCCAGTGCCGGTTGCCAAAAGAAAAAATTTGTGTCACAGAAAAATGGTCTGCACCACAAATATTAAGTAATTGGTCTGCAGGAGAAAAAAAAAATCAGAACTGTAGCCAGTGACTCGTTGCCATAAGAAAGTTCCACTTCCACACCATAAATTCTTCCTTTCTGTAAAAGTTGATTAAAAAATATCCCCTCAATTTCCACTATTCTGGGAAAATGAAGCAAATGAGCCAATTTCCAATTGAAAATGGCTTATTTTCATTTTTTCCTATTACTTTCACTTTCTCATAATGGAACAAAGGAGAACTGTCTAAATCAGATGCAACAGATACAGTGACAAATCCAACAGAAAGAGAGAACAATATGCTGAAGGAGTTCGATTCACCTCACCATAATGTGTCATAAAAAAGAATACCAATGCAAAAGAAACTTTCCCAAAAATGAATAACTTCACCAGAAAAAAGGAACTAGAAAACATAAAATATTATTATAAAAAATTAAGTATTTCACCTCCAATCTCCAATAAATTTTAGTAAGACGTTTTAGTACAACTCAGTTTTCAGATACACGTACAAGATAGTCTCACTACTCTTTTTAAGTTCCTGACTGTTAAAATGCCAACGTATGAAGGTCGAAGCATGATTATAAAAAAAAAAGAAACAACACCTATATCACTTAGGAAAATTTATTACCATTTGCATTGTCAATTGGTTCAACAAGAATCAATAATTCGTGCAATGCACGATTGCGCTCCTCAAAGGAAGTGGAAAAGTTATCCAAATCTGCAATTGCAACCCGCATCAATTCAGCATCTGAAGGCATCTTCGTCTTGTCCATCAGTTCCTGCAAGTTTGAAAGGCAATACAGAACTAACACATCTGCATTGTGTACAACCTACTTCATCATCATCATCATATGCCTTATCCCAGCTATATGGGGTCTGGCGGCATGGATTATATACCTCGTTTGACTCTTATCAGAATCAAAATGGTACAAAATCTATACAAAAAATATAGTGGCAAGTTTTTACACCGGATGCCCTTCCTGAAGCAAACTTCTGAAGAGGGGACGATGATAAAAAGATTCAACGTCATCATATTCATCATACACCTTTCCAAATCTGTGGACTGGCTTCATGACATGATGGTTGCATATGAAATATTAATATAGTCATCTTTCAACCCACTTCAGGGTAGTAAAAATATACATCTGCTAAAACAGCTTCAACACATCCAAATGAACAGGATCAAGGTTACGTGTTATCTAAGCCATCTTCAAGTGGAAAAAGTTTTTACATAGGCCTTAATGACTAGCATCACATAAAAAACAGAAACATTTGAGCAGAAAAGCCACTAACAAAGTTTTACTAAGACTAACAATTAATCGATGTTATGTGTCTCTATATCCACTTATTAAGAAAGTTTTAATTGTGAATTTAAATACTCTGTAGTTGTTCTCAAATCTAAGAGGCAAAACACAATTAAAGCATAGTTTCCATAAAATTTGCACTAGAGTATAAGGAGAGATGGATCGGGTATTAGGATCTGACAGACCCTAATTGCTATATTGCACTAAGTACAAAAATAACTAGAAAATTTACTCACAAAAACAGTTGAATTATTGGGAAAGAAAATCTAAAATACCGTTACAACAGTAACTGATTACAGCTCGGGAGTTGCAAATCAAAGTACCTGCCCAGACATGGTAACTTCCTATAATTTAGTAATCATAATAGTCAATACTTTAAATCATTAAAAAACAACCTTCCCATGCGTTATGACCATAGGACCCACTCAAAAGGGACCCCACAAAATTCAGCCGTCACTTGCTCCCCTCGCTCTAGCCACTTAGGTTTTAATATGCCTTCCTAGTTTAATTAGGTTTAATTAGTATGTTTTAATAAAAATGTGGTATAGCAGTCTTATTTCCATGATTAAGTATAGTTCAATTAAAGCTAAGGCTTTGAAAACTATATATTGTCTTCTTATTACTGTAGAAGGAATATGGAGATATAATGAATTAGCAATTTACTAATTGACCTCCTCC
Source organism: Houttuynia cordata (assembly GCA_039654745.1). Classification (NCBI taxonomy): domain Eukaryota; kingdom Viridiplantae; phylum Streptophyta; class Magnoliopsida; order Piperales; family Saururaceae; genus Houttuynia; species Houttuynia cordata. The sequence goes on from CM077506.1 coordinate 42,592,498, forward strand.
CTCCTAACTCTTTTCCCCTTTCCCCACGTTGAAATCCCTCTTGATGTCACTGTGCAGCAACACGGCCCACAAGAAGACAAGAATATCATTTCTCAAGCAAACTGCTAGCAACAAGCTTATGACGAGAACTCAATCCACTAAAACAACTACCATAAGCTTGTAAAGAAAATCTCTTTCCCAGCATCTAGATCCCAGACAAGCCCACCAGTTCCAACAATCGATGCCTAACTCTAGCTAGGCTAGCATCCTACCCTATGACAGCTGTCCTGTTTCCTCTCCTCAGTCCTCCACTCCTATCCTAATATCCCTGCCTCCAGTCCTCGCTCCCTTCTTCCTCCATCATCTGCCCCAAACCGATTAAGCAATTTTAAAACAACATTGACAACAAACTCTTAGATAATAGAAACAAGTGGTAAAATTTATCTGACCAAGAAAATGAAGTATCTTCAATGCTCACCTTCAGTTCTAACTGGCGTTTTGCTAATTCATTTGCTGACAATTGTTTAACATCTTCTGCTGTTTGCTTCAACTTTTCTGGATCAGAATTGCCTGGAAAATTACAATTGAGGAGCAATATTTATGTTATGCCTTGGAAAAACATATCACATATACTGTCCACCTATAGTTATATAATTTGCAACCAGTACATGACAAGCATATAAACAAACCAACTCGACCCCAAAACATTTCTTGCCAGATGCATATGTTACCGAATTCAAAACCAAGTTTCCTACAATTGAGAAGCTGTCTAACCCTTTTCTCATTAGTCTTTCAACCTAAGCTCCTCAAAGAGCGTACCTCAAAAAATTGGAAGTTGTCGAACCCAATTTGAGAAAGTCAATTGACAGCAAATGCATTGCATGTGTACTTATCATGGAACGTGAATTCAGTACATGTAAAGTGAATGCCCAAAAAAGGAACTATCATGCATGCAATGCATTGCATGAGTATTTTTCAACTCCAAACATACAATCTTAAGCAGGAAATGGAAACCAAATAACAGCAATTGACAAGATCTCTCAGTTTATCCACAGTGGTGATAGTTCTTGTAAGTTCTGCCATCACTTTAAAGGTTTTTACATCCACTTGAATCCTGGTCTCCAATTTTCATCTGCAAATTCCCTCCAAAACATAATTCACTGAATCCTAAATGTGTGTCCACCTACAGCTCCACCTCAATAAGTTCATGTTTACACAACGACCAAAGAATGCTCATTTTGCAATTCTAAGTGCACACAAATGTTCTAAGTATTCCCATTTTGTGAGTTCAGAAGCCCAACTCATATAAATTGCGGTTCCAACCCTTATACTCCCTTCGTCCGAAAAAGGTAGATACGGAGTGGAAAAGTCCATTTTTTACGCGCCAGTCAACCTCAAATGGAAATAAGCCTCTGTGGCCGAGAAACAAGCCTCACTATATCTATCTTTTTCGTACACAGAAACAGGGGAAATGTATCTACATTTCGAACCGTGGGAGTAATTGCGAATGTAATTCCATCAATCTACCTCAAAACAACTAGTATTCCGTTCGGAATTAGTAGATATATTTCAGACCAAATTTATCTACTAATTCCGGACGGAGGGAGTATGATAACCTAAAGCATCCATAGAAAGATATAAAAAATCTCAAATTCATGCAAACCCGGAAACACTGAAAAGGGTAGTCGAGTTCAGAAAAGCCCTCACCAATGGCCCATTGGAGCATACTGTCGAGGGAGGGGAACCCGCTCTCGAACTCGTCGGCCACAGCGTCGTCACGGCCGGCGCCGGTGGGAGAATCGCCTGGCTCCTTCGAATCCGCTACCAATTCCGTATCGTCCTTGCCCGACGTCCAGTACATATGCAGATGGGATGCGTTTGCCTTGTCGATCTTGTCTTTGCCGCCGACGGTCGGAGCGGCCGCAGCCGGGAGGCCCAGTAGCAGAACAAGGAGAGCTGCAAGGAGAGGTTTGGATCTTCCGCCGCCTTCCATGGCGCTCGACGAAAGAAGACGGCCGGTCTCCGGCGAATAAGCCGGAGATGGGCGGTGGATTTCTGCCGGACAGCCGGTCTGCGGCCAGCGAAGAAGAGTCCAGAAACGGAATGAGAAGGTCGTGTTGAAGACACGATGTTAGTCCGAGGAGTGTCAAGGACTCGTTGGAAGGGGTTTCAGCTGTCAGTGGCGAGGAAGTTATTGGGATGGTGATAGGGAGCCATTGATGTCATGGGATCGACGGTGCATATGCCTTACGTGCACTCGAGCTGTTGCACGAAGGCCCTGTTTGGTTGCCCTTAGGAAATCTCCCGGAGTAGATTTTCCAAAACAACTCAGAAGAGCTTCTTCCGAGAGCATTAGGTATAAATTTCAAAAAATAACAGGGGTATTTTTTTAAAAAAATACGGTTTCAACTGATGATGAGGTTTTTTGTTATCAAATATCTTTGTCTTCTTTTAGACATTACAATTTCTACCACCATGACCTAAATTTATCAAATGAAGTGAATTTTGGCCAACCAAACACTTCATTTTTTAAACCTAAATTTATCTAAAGAATTTAGATTTCCTACTCCTAAAAGTACTAACTAAACAAAGCCTAAACAGCTGAGTGCACACTTTATGCGTGCACCGATGATCTCAGTTGAAATTTGTGGTCGCGTGCGAAGGACACCCAATAGTGTTGATGGATCTCACCGGCAGCACGCCAATCTCACAAACTATTCTGTCTTCTTAATTATGTTGTTTTTTTTGTTAAGAGCAACCCAAAACGGGCAAGGATACAGCCAGATAGATGCAACCCAAACATCACATAACTATGCAACATAAATTTACAATCAAGGAATTCTGTATCGGATATCGGTAAAATATCGGTCGACTAAAGAGACAAAATATAGGAGATATATCGGAGATATTGTGTAAAAAAATATCGATAGTTGAAAATTAATTTTTACCATATATTTTTATAATCTAACTTCTAAAATGAGTTATACTAATTTAGATAAAATATAAATTTTAAAATATGCATAAAATGCATATTAGGATGGGAAACAAACGAGAAAGTTATTTTTTAAAAAAAAAATTGCCATTTTTTTAAAATAGCGATATATGTGTCTGAAACCGATATATCGGCGACATTTTAAAAAATTTGAAAAATCGATATTGTCCGTATCGTTGTATCGGGTGGGCTCCGATACCGATATACCCCGATATTGCATTGCATGCTCACAATAGGGATGGGAAAGGAGAAACACCGCACCACCAACTGACTAGGAAGGAAACCCTTTCCTAGAAACTCAAGCATTACACCAAAGCCCTAGCCCTCTCTTGTAGAGCAAACCTTCTTGTTGTAAATCCAAAAATCCCTTTTTCTTCCTCCCCATACCCAACTTAGGTACTTCTAGTAATCTCCCTATTCAAAATTCTCATTTCTCCTCTGCTCTGCTCAATCTTCCATCTATCTGTCTATGTTGGGCAATGGGAGGCCGGTATTCCAAGTACAACCTTTGATGGTGGCCGTCCCACTTCAAATCTTGTAAGACATTGATATGGGTTTGTCCCAAATTAGTTGTCACATTTTGAGAGGAGTCGGCCCTCCCTTGTGTGTGTGAACTTGTGGAGATGGTTAGGCTTCCGTGGGCCCATGTAAGCCCACACCTATATGGAAGAGACACTTTTGTTGTTTGTAACCGTTTTGGAAGAATGGTCATAAAAAGGGAATTATTCAGAAAGTATCACCCGAGTTAGAAATACCAAAATTGGAAATAACCAATTTGGAAATTACCAAATTGAAAACTGCGTGATGGGTTGTAACTCCCCAAATATGGGGATCCGTGATGAGGGAATAAAGGGGGACATTACTGTTCACGTCCCCCTACCTTTTGAGGTATTCTCCTTCTTCTCCTAGACCATCTTCTTGATCTTCTCTGGAAGAGCTTTTGCTTTGTGTGAGATTTGATCTTGGAGATCATATTAAAAGAAAAGCTTCGGAGAATCGCAAGGAAGTGATATTGCTAACTCGTGGAGAATAGCGAGTCACATATTCACACACGAGCGGTTGCAAAAAGTGTGATCTCTAACATATTATAATTCTCTATGAAGATGTTGTGACCCGATATGCCTTGACGGCTGGGGAAATGAAGAAGAAAAGGAGGTAGAGGAAATAGTGTTTTCTTATTGCATACGTCCTAAAGGAGGACGAAGACCCCCTTATATAGAAGACTCTAGATGACATAATGACGACATGACATGACGTCATTATGACGACATCTTAAGACATTATTACATCTAATTAGAGAAACGTCACTATGACGACATAATAGGCCATGATTACATCCAATCATGGCCTTTATTACAATCACTAATTGATACGAAAAGGAAAACTAATCCTAATCATAGAATCCAGCGATATTCATCCTACATGTGCTGACGTCTTGGCATGACATTCACAACACTCCACCACGCTTCCGCTAACGCATTGTCCTTAATGCGACCAAGACGGAAACCGATGCATAAATTCATCCTCAAGCAGCCACTCAGCATCCTCCAACGGTTTGCCTTACCATGCCACGAGCACTTGAGTGACAATACGCCCAGCGCGACGCACGTGACGTGTGTCAATAACCGAAGCTGGTATTGGCTCATCAGATTCAGCCGGACCCATGAGAGGAGGAGGCGCAGAACCAACAATCAAGTGAGGGTCCCCCACAAAGCGACGGAGGCGAGAGACGTGGAATACAGGGTGCACCAAGGACTTGGCAGGCAGAGAAAGACGATACGCCACTGGGCCCACCCGTGTTGCTATGGGATATGGCCCATGAAATCGAGGTGCCAACTTCTGGTCAGCCCTATGCAAAGAAGTTTGGCGCTGGGGAAGAACTGACAGATAAACCATATCACCCACCTGGAACTCTTTGTCCGAACGCCATTTGTCGTACAGTTGCTTCATCCGGTTCTGGGCGGATGCTAAATTGAATTTCAACTGACGAAGCACCTCATCACGAGTCTGTAACATATAATCCACCTCGGTGATGGAAGAACGATGAGGAACATAAGATAGGACAGATGGAGGGGGCGGCCGTAGACAATCTCAAACGGTGTAATGCTTGCACGTGTGTGATACGCCGTGTTGTACGACCATTCTGCTCAAGGTAGCAATGAGAGCCAACGACGGGGTTGATCCCCCACAAAACAGCGTAAGTACTGCTCAAGGCACCGATTCACCACTTCCGTTTGGCCATCTGTCTGGGGGTGGTAGGTCGTGCTCATGTGAAGTTCTGTTCCCTGCAATTTAAAGAATTCCCACCAAAACTGGGAGATGAAGACCCGATCTCTTTCAGATACAATAGTACGTGGCATACCATGCAACTTCGCCACTTCACGCACATAGAGTTCAGCAACAGTACGGGTGGAGTACGGATGACTTAGGGCACAAAAATGGGCATATTTAGAGAGATGGTCAACCACCACCATTATCACCCCCCACCGCTGGTAAAGCCTCAATGAAATCCATGGAGACGTCATCCCACACCTTGTCTGGAATGGGAAGGGGCTGTAGAAGGCCCGTGGGAGAAGTAGACGATGCTTTGGCTCGCTGGCACGTGTCACAGGCGGCAACATAGGCATGCACTGCTTTCCTCAAACCGGCCCACAAAAAACTTTGGCTGATCCGTTTGAAGGTTCGAAATGTACCTTCATGCCCAGCAATCGGAGTATCATGGAAATGAGCGATAACCCGTTGTCTCAAGTCTCCTACATTCGGCACCCAAAGTCGATCTTTCCAAAATAATAACTGGTCCCGCCAGTCGAAGGGGGGTGCCGCAGAGGGGTCGCTCTGAATACGACCAATCAGTTCCTGGGTAGGAGGATCCGCCACATATGTCGCCTGCAAGTCTGGAATAAACGGGCAACAAGGGACGGAGAGTACGAGGCAGGCACCTTCTTGGGGCCGGCGCGATAAAGCATCCGCCACTGTATTATTGACGCCCTTCTTGTAGACCACCTCATAATCGTAACCCAGTAGCTTACTCACCCAGCGTTGTTGAGACGGAGTTGAAATGCGCTGCTCCAAAAAATATTTGAGAGGTTGGTGGTCAGTCCGAATAAGAAATCGTCGGCCCAACAGATAAGGCTGCCACTTAGAGACGGCGTGCACAATGGCCAACATCTCCTTTTCATACGCCGATAAAGAAAAGGACCGGCCCGACAGTGCCTTGCTGTAAAAGGAGATCGGGCGCTCTTGTTGGAGTAGAACCGCACCGAGGCCCAAATCTGACGCATCCATCTCAACCACAAAAGGTAGAGAAAAATCAGGGAGAACCAATACCGGTGCCTGTACCATTGCTTGTTTCAATCTATCAAATGCAGTTTGGGCTTCATCCGACCATACAAATGCACCCTTTTTGAGCAATGATGTAAGCGGCCTAGCAATTAGCCCATAGCGCTCAATGAACCGACGATAATAGCCGGTTAGGCCCAAGAACCCCCGGAGAGACTTCACACAAGTGGGCGTGGGCCATGACCGCATGGTCTCCACCTTGGACAGATCCGTGGCCACCCCTTGAAAGGAGATAATGTGGCCCAAATAGTCGACCTGCGCGCTGCCAAAAGAGCACTTCGAACGTTTCAAGAAAAGTGTGTTAGCCCTCAGAATAGCAAAAACTGACCTGAGATGGTCAAGATGTTCCTCCCAGGATGAGCTATATATCAATATGTCATCGAAGAATACTAGCACGGACCGGAGGAGGTATGGGCGAAACAAGTCATTCATCAGGCTTTGGAATGTGGATGGCACATTGGTCAGGCCAAAAGGCATGACTAGAAACTCATAATGGCTGTCATGAGTCCGGAAGGCTGTCTTATGGATATCATACGGCTGCATATGGATTTGATGGTAACCAGAGCGCAGATCGAGTTTACTAAACACCGCCGCCACTGCCAATTCATCAAGGAGCTCCTCTATTACAGGAATGGGGTACTTATCTTTTACTGTGATAGCATTAAGCGCCCGGTAGTCGACGCAGAAGTGCCAAGATCCGTCTTTTTTATGCACCAACAAGACGGGTGACGAAAAAGAACTGGTACTGGGGCGTATGAGACCTGATTGCAACATTTCTTGAACCAATTTCTCAATTTCAGCCTTCTGCACATGGGGATAGCGATAGGGGCACACATTGGCTGGCGGGGCCTCAGGCGCGATAGGAATGGAATGGTCATGGCTTCTGGCTGGTGGCAGCCCCGACGGCTCAGAGAAGATGTCGGCATGCTCATTAAGGAGGTCAAGCATGGCTGTGGCCAAGGGCGGTTAATCCACATCCATAAGTGCACGCTGCTGTAATAAATAACCTTGAGGTGCGAACTTGAAAAGGGAACTCACCGCCTGCGATGTATGCAAAGTGCCTGGCTGTGCCCCGTGAAGGCGTATGCGCTTGCCATCCACTTCAAAATCCATAGTTAGATCCCTGAAATTCCATATCACATCTCCCAGGTCTTGTAACCATTGTACACCCAGCACCACATCTGCACCCTTCGTGGGTAGAAGGAACAAATCAGTGACGAACGAGTGCCCTTGGATCCTTAGCTCGATCTGAGAACACACCCCCATGCTGCGAAGGTGCTTGCCGTCCCCAATCAAGACATCAAAGGGTTTGGACTCGGAGACATAGCACCCCAGGCGTTGCGCCACCTTGTCATTGATGAAGTTATGTGTTGACCCACTATCGATGAGTACTGCGACCTGTTGGCGTTTCAGCTGACCCTGAACATGCATGGTCCTGGGGGTAAAGGTACCCGAAAAAGCATGGATAGAGATCTCCAGTTGTACATGGTCATAGAGTCCGACACTCTCTTCTGGGTCATCCACTCCTGCGTCTTCCACTTCTTCAATGAGTAGACTTCCCTTGACAGAATAGCGATGGCCCGGGACAAACTTTTCATCACACCGATAGCAGAGTCCTTTCACCCGCCGCTCCTCCATCTGGGCGGTCGTCAGACGGCGAACAGGAGTGGCTGGAGAGCCTAGTGGGGTTCCTGGCAAAGTCTATCGGCTGGGACCTGGGCCAAGCGCTGGGGCTAAGACAGGGTTCTGGCCAGTGTACGTCCTCAGAGGCAGCCCTCCACGACCCCCTCGTCGTTGACGGGCCAACTTTTCTTCTTCAATACGTGCATGACGCACCACTTCCCGCATAGTTTGGCAGGGGAAGTGTCGCATCTCATCAGCAATTTCCGGCTTCAAGCCCGGTTTGAATGTTCCCACGAGTGCAGCCATTGGCCAGTCCGGTAAACGATTGACAATTTTCATAAAATTAGAGTAATATGCTCTCACCGTGGTAGTCTGATGCAGAGTAGAGGGCATCTCATTGAAGTCCTGGAATTCATTTGGACCAAATTGGATGCATAGCTCGTCAGAAAAGGAGACCCATGTTGGCCGACGAACCTCTTTTTCGAAGGCTCTAAACCAAACTGATGCATCACCGTCCAAGTGAAAGGTAGCGACCCGAAGTCGTTCTTCGTCAGAATAGGTTCCCTGGTAGGCAAAGAATTTATCAGCCTTGTATAGCCATTCGATCGGATCATCCTCTCCACTGTACCTAGGAAACTGCAGTCGAGCCAATCTGGGTTCAGCACTATTCCGCTGTCCTCCACGGAACCCGAAGAACTCTTCCCAGTCCTCCTCCATCTCACGCTGGATATTGCGTGTTCTTACAGTCATTGAGCCATTTCCTCGAGCACCTTCTGTGCCTTGTGTTCCCTGGCCTGTGCGACCTGCTTCCATCTCAACGTGGATTGACCCAATGGGAATGCCTTGAGAACCAGAATGGCCAAAGGGTTGGCCTAGCAGAGAACCACCTACCGGTTGAGAGCCCCCTTGTTTTGGTGGTGGCGGGGTAGCATTGGGGCCAGTGTGCATGGCCTCTCGCGCTGCCCACCTGGTCCTCTCTTCCTCGTGCGCCACATTCATCACCTTTAATTGCTCTTGAATCCCCAATAACACAGAAACCAGGGTTGCTTGTGTGGGGTCAGGATCAGCCTTCGGGCTTGCAATATCGTGTGCTTGTTCTTGCTCAGAGGACGTCCTCGCGGCCATGGTTGCCTGCTTGCGAAGAGGCATGAGGCTCCGCAGATCGGAACTGCTCTGATACCAGTGTTGTGACCCGATAGATCACAAGGAATGCCTTGACGGCAGGGGAAATGAAGAAGAAAAGGAGGTAGAGGAAATATTGTTTTCTTATTGCATACGTCCTAAAGGAGGAGGAAGACCCCCTTATATAGAAGACTCTAGATGACATAATAATAACATGACATGACGTCATTATGACGACATCTTAAGACATTATTACATCTAATTAGAGAAACGTCACTATGACGACATAATAGGCCATGTTTACATCCAATCATGGCCTTTATTACAATCACTAATTGATACGAAAAGGGAAACTAATCCTAATCATAGAATCCAGCAATAGTCATCCTACGTGTGCTGACTTCCTGGCATGACATTCACAACAGAAGAACGGTGTAACTTGGGAACAAAGATATGTTCTTGAATTTCTTTGATTGCTCATGATATAAATAATCGTTCATTTATATTGCTAAAATATTTGTACTCGATTGTATATTTGTGTTTGTGAGTGCAAGGTTATTCCTCGTGCAAACAGAATTTGGGAGAATTTGATACATACACAACACTAGATCCGCTTCTACTGCGGCTCAATTACCCTTCAAATCTGTCATCCTCAAATCCTCCTCTAGCCTCAGTTCACCCTTCTTCTTCCTTCCTCTCTCTCTTTTCTTTCTCTCTTTTTGTGGAGGGATCCAGTGATGTGGCCACCTTTGAACGGCTGTTGGGGGCCGAACTCAGTGTGGCAGGACATGAGGCTGGGCATCTTGACCTCGGCGAGGTCAATCTCTAAGTGGGACAGGCAGGGCAGTTCTTGGTTTAAATTTTTGGAACCAAGGCAATTCCAGGTCCAAAAAATTGGCCCCATGGCGGATCTGGTGCAGTTCTTGTTTTAAAGATTTAAAATGGTTACGGGGGTTGAGTTTGCCTGGTGGCATCCATAATCCCTTCTAAGTGATCCGTGCAGCATCCTTCGGGCAAGAACAGTAAATTTTATTCAAAGCCAAATTTGTAGGGCATAAGGACAGGCAACTCCACACGATGCCCATCAAGGACTGTGGCAGTAGAAGTTGTAGGCTCATGTGAGGGAGTGTCCCGACCTCGTCCGAGAACACACGTTAGCAAGCATATATGTGGCATTGCGCTAGGAATCCTGTGGTAAAAACTCTGGGGGCATTGAATAATTACTCTGACCTCCGCATCCATCTAGGGAACTTGTAGCTCATGTGTTTGTCCTAAACATGTTGTCGGAATTCATTCATCAAAAAATCATGAGCTCGTATAAACTTGAATCGAGTTCGGTCAAATGTTAGCTCAAATGGAGATCGAACTCAACTTGAATAAGGTTCGAGGTTGAGTTCAAATGTAAGCAACAAGAATTAGTTTAATAGTTCATTTCCAATAAAAAATTTAATAGTTTGATTACACATCAAGCTTAGAGCTAAGCTCTTTAGATATGATTTACGCTTGACTCCTCAAATTTCCTAATCAAGTCAACTTCGAGTTAAAAGTTCACATGTGTTTAGAAGGTTGTCATGCCGGTGGCAAAAGAGGACGCAGTGGCAAGAACGAGAGAGGAGGATGGAGGAGCAGCGCACGCTAAGGCATCATGGGAGGAGGTGGAGGAAATGTGGGCGACACTTTTGAGTAGCGTTGAAATGAAATGAGAGGGAGGGGGACATAATTACTAAATTTCATACATGCTTCACTTGTGTAGGAGCATTTTTTGGTATTTTGAACTACAATGTTCCATTTAGGGTGCATTTGGTTGCACCAGAAATCATTTTCCATCTCACTTTTCCCCAGAATTAGGGTTCTTTTCGAATTAGGGTTGATTCGGGCGTCATGAAGTGAAGTATGGCTGAAAGTCATTTTGGAGGTGAAATTGTACTTTCCATAGTATCTCGTTGTGAAAGTCACTTGGAAATCATCCAAAGGCAGTGTAGCGAAATTACTTGAAGTTGCAGCAGCAGAAAATAGGAGAAAACACATTTTCATAGGGATTCTGCTTTTGCAAACTTCAAATCATAACATTAAACTGCCACTCCTTTTGCTACTATCGAAATCTTGCACCCAACATCCAGATTTCAAAGCTATACCAGAATCCCCACTTCTCTACAAGATTTTGATTTTCTTACTAGCAAAATTGGTTGCCAAACTTACCCTTAGTGTTCGCTGAAGCGTGAAGTGTGTAGAAAGAGTGTATGGACTGTATGTTGTCCTCAATATGTAGTACCATTGACCTTCTTGTTTGTTGTGTAAGGGGCTGGATAGCTCCTAACTGATATTCACCAACGGCCGTTGGTAAAGTTTTCATGCCTGTTCCCGTAAATCAACAGGGCACAAGTCCATAGAAAGCATGGTGCAATTGTAGTAAACCATCGATGGTGCACCATTAGTCTGAGGGATGAGACCAAATTTTCAAAATCGGACTAGTCGACTTGGATTGATGGCCGATCCGGTTAGACTGTAGTCGAACTGGAATCGATCCGGAGGACATTTAGGGGCCGTTTGGGGCGTGATAAAAACCAAATATCCATTGTGGATAATCCACTTTCAAGTAGATTTTTTGAAATTATCCACTATTCAGCTGAGAGGTGTTTCAACAGGAGGTGTTTCAGCTGGATAGTGGATAATTTCAAAAAATTCACCTGAAAATGGATTATCCACCGTGGATATTTAGTTTTTATCACGCCCCAAGCGGCCCCTTAATAAGGGGCAATTTTAAGTATCCAAAAATATGGCCAATTTTTTTCACCAAATTCAGACAATTAATGTTGGACGGAGAGAGTACTTGTTGAGAGAAGCGGGTCTGTAATCGGTACTATCTCCCTTATGGCAAGTAGCCGTTCGCTTCAGTCGCCTCTCTCTCGCGCTAAACCCTAAAAGCATGTCCGTGCTCTGAGAGGCTCCATTTTTTGCAGCAGCTGAAGGGCGACGACAACAATGGTTAGGCTCACGGCGGATTTGATCTGGAAATGCCCCCATTTCTTCAACGCCGTCGGCGACCGCGAGCTCGACTTGAGAGGTTCATTTTCCCACCCATAAAGGCCCCCTGTCTTTCTCCTTTTTTCTCACCATATTCTTCTGCAATGTTGTCTTTCGTACTTTTTCTGTCTTGATTTTAGTGTTGTATGGTTCTGGTAGGGCTTTTTACTGATATTTGTTTTCGAAATTTTGTGGTTTAGGGAACAAGATTCCAGTTATTGAGAACTTGGGTGCAACTGAGGTGAGGTGCTACTTTTTGGAAAATTTAAACAATCTTGCTATTTGTTTTTTATGTCCATTTCATTCTCATTTATGTGGTTAGTGATTGGTTGTTTATAAATATTTTCTATTCTGATTCATGTAGAGTGTGGTTATGGTCATGCATTTTGTGTGTTTCAAGTTGGATTTTTCGAGTAAGGTCTTGGAAATTAGCTACTTTAGGCACTGTTCAACTGCTTGGCCATTCTCTGTCTATCTGATTTTTATGTGATTATGTAATTGGTTGTTGAATTTACGCAAGCACTGATATGCAAAGTAGCAACTATGTGAATATAAATATAGTAAGCACAACACATGTTTTTTGTTCATTCATTTACGGTTGTCAGTTTTTGAGGCCACATTTCAAATTGGTATGTGGTCTTGAGTTCTGAAGAAAAGCATAAGTACTTCAAATGTTTGTTGGAGTTCTTCATCTTAATATATATGATTTTTGTACTTCCCTTTTTATAATGTCCGTAATAACTATCGAGATTGACTGGTTCATAGTTTTTATTTTTGGATAAGTAGACTGAATCATGTTTAGAATCCATATTTCTGCTTGGTTGTTCATCACAAAATTTACGGATAAATGTGTCTACTTTTAGGTCTTGTAAGTTGAACAGGTTCTGCTTTTCCACTTTTCTAAATCCGTCTCATAAAATCTATTGGTGCATTGTTCATCTCTTTTTAATTTGGTCCTCGCTATTTTGAGATTTTTTCTAATCTTGAGCAACTTGTTGGTTAGATTTCTCATGGGTGCATCCTTTTATCTTTTTCATACAAGCCCATAAAGCCATAACATGTTAAAAATTCTTTAAAACTACATGTTCTTCCAAGTTCCTTAGCAGAGCCATTTCTGAAATGATATCTCTTGCTTTTGTATTCATCCAGGATAGTCACATTTAGCTGCAATTTGACATGTATAATGTGTATGGATTCTCTTCGTGTTAATGCCATTTTATTGAAATTCTCCTGGAGTAAACTTGGATACATTTTTCATGATCATCTGTTTTATGCCTGAGTTATTGGTTGAGATGTGTTTAATTAATGTGCTTATGATTATTGCTCATTTCAGTGGGTAGGGCTGCATCTTGGGTCGGGTAGGGTTGGGTTTTGCTATACCCGACCCTACCCGAGATAGGACCCGAGAACCCTAAACCCGACCCTACCCTAGATAAAGCTCGCAATACCCGAGAACCCGAGATAGGAACCGAGATTTTAATAAAATAATTAATATAATTATAAAAATCTTTAATAAAATAATTTATATAATTATAATAATAATAAAAATTTGTATATATTAAAGAATAAGGGATTTAAATGGTATATCTCGGGTATCTTGGTTCTTGGGTATTTTAAAGCCAAACATGACCTGACCCGAGATAGAACCGGATTTTTAAATCTTGGAACCTACCCTACCCGAGATAGGACCCGACCCAACCCGGGTCAATGTCGGGTCGGTTCCATCCGGGTTGGGTCTGGTCCGGGTTTTTGGTGCAGCCCTATCAGTGAGAAAAAATTGCCTGACATTGTCTTTCTTGGATCGTTCAGGCCCTCCTTTGTGAATATAATTCTCAAACTCTAGAAAGTTTGACTAGTAAAAAGCAGCGAAACAAAGCGAACCTCCACAATTTGTTTATCTAGATTTTTTCCTTGTAAAGGAAATTGATATACCATCTGTTCATTCTGCCAATTACCAGCTCATTCTGTTAAATTACTGCCAATTACCTGTACTTATTATCTTGGTACACAGGACCAATTTGATACAATTGATTTGTCTGATAACGAGATTGTCAAGCTGGAGAATTTTCCTTACCTAAACCGTCTTGGTACTTTGCTGATAAACAATAACAGAATCACTCGTATTAACCCTAATATTGGAGGTAAGTGTACTCAAGTCATATTTGTGTTGGGTATTGTATGCACATAGGTGTTATCCTAACATGTTTTTGCCTTGGTATCGACAGAATTCTTACCAAAGCTGCACACCCTGATACTTACTAACAACAGACTTGTAAACTTGGTGGAGATTGATCCCCTTGCATCTTTGTCCAAACTCCAATTCCTTTGTCTGCTGGACAACAATATCACTAAGAAGCCTAACTATAGGTTATATGTGATTCACAAACTGAAACACCTCCGGTTGTTAGACTTTCGAAAGGTGAAGCAGAAGGTGAGATGTCATTTGGGTTGTGTGCTAGTGTTTATTTGCTTGTTGGATAAATGCTCGGGTTAAATATTTTTTGTGATGGCTTATAGGCTGATAAGTAGCCCCTGGCATAATTTGTTTTAACTTTGTTTCATATGAGTCACTTAAATTCTATAGGAGTGAAGAAGAAGAAATATTTATAGGATTGCTTAGATGTCATCAATTTTTTACCTTTCTCACATTTACAAAATGAGACAAGAATATCGTGCATTTTCTATGTAAAAAGTTTTTTGATATTTTCTGGACATATAAATTCCTGCTAAATGCTGATGAATGTTGGTTGACCTTTCACATTACTTGTTCTTTGTGCTTTGTGTCTGAAACGTTGGAAACTGTTTTCTCTTGTTTCTAGGACAACATTATACGTACTGCATATTTTTAAAAACCTAAAATGATACTCTTACATTTTAGGGGAGCTCCAACTCAAAAATGGAGATTATACGACAGACCAGAGTGCCATATATATGTTTAAGTGGTTAAAAAGATGATTTCTTGAGGTGTTTCTTACATATTTCTTAAACTTTGTTTTACACATGTAAAGGGGAGTGACTTGCCGTTCAGTTCTTCAGTTCCTTCTTCTAGTTGTATAAGTTAATTATTATTGGCGTTTAATTTTATGTTTACAAGAGGATAAGGAAGAAAAGCTATTATATGTTTGTCAGTTTCTTGAGTTATCTATTGTTGCTCTCTAATTTAATGTTTTCAGGAGAGGGATGAGGCAGAAAGGTTGTTTTCTACAAAAGAAGCAGAAGAGGAGGTCAAAAAAGAATCCGCCAAGACATTTACTCCGGGTGAAGTTCCTAATGCTTCTGAGAAGCCAAAGGAAGAACAAGCATCTAGGGCTCTTGCACCCACACCAGAGCAAATTATTGCCATTAAGGTATTTGGGTGCTTGCATCATTGGACCTTGTTTATATGCTGGTCACGTATTAACGTTTTTGTTATTGAAAAAAAATGTGTGGGTAATGATGGTAACGAAGGGGGATCATGATTTTGAAGAATAGAAATAATAATAAAAGGCCGGGGTTTCAGTTTCCATCTATTGTTGAAAAAAAAGGGACAAGAAAGTTCACGAGGCCCTAGTGGTCTGTTTTCTATTGTTTTTGTGCTGGTTGCCCATTGCTTTTGAATGTTTCCAGGGGCTGCTCTATGATTTTGAAGCAGTGAGATTCATGTTTCTGGCAGTTTGTTATGCACTGTGAGAAAACATTCCTGCAATTCAATTCAAATTTTATGTATTGTACTTGTGATGGAGGTTGCTCTGGGATGGGCATTTATAAAAAATATGTACTGTTCAGCATGATTTCTTTATCTCAATTCTGTTTTGACAAGTCAAGAGGTGATATAGACTCCGTGTTGTTGATTTGCTTTAGTTGGATTAAGTTAAGTTACAGATGATTGATAATTTACCATGAAAGTCCAGTTTACTTTTTGCCAAAATGAAAATTACTGAGGTTGGATGTTGAAGGTCTGGTGGTTCCTCTAAAGGACCTCACTATGTAGGTTAATTTTTTAAATGCAACGAAGTAGCGTGCTAAGAGAGGGCTGTAACCAGTTGAAGATGTTAATGTATAAATGGCGGTAGAAGATTAATTTCTTTATTGTTCTTATAGCAAAATTTATAGTGAGCTTTCATGATGATTTATACCTTTTTCAGTTTAATGATATATTGGGTTTATTTGGCATTGTTCTAAGAAAATACTTCTTAGATAATTTTGCATCTTGAAGTGTTTTATGAAAGTGTTTTTATAAGAAGAAGTGGTTTATAAGCTGCATAATCAATTCATAATTTTTTTTCACCTCAGGAGTACTTGCTGAACTACCATTATAGCAAGTTTATGGTTTTACTTTTGTGTTGTTTACTCATTAGTAGCATTACTTTTGAGACTGAAATATTGTGTAGGCTGCCATTGTGAATTCGCAAACACTTGAGGAAGTTGCAAGGCTCGAACAGGTACAATCCCTGCCAAATTATACCTGTTTACCAAAAATATCGACACTTTATTTTCTTATATTCTCTCAATTGACTTGGACTGTAACAGGTAATACAGACTATCCTTTTTAAGTAAGTGTTCTGTATGGAACTACTCTATTTATGCAAATCTTTCCTGACTATGAATTTGTCTTGAACAGGCTCTAAAAACAGGACAATTACCTGCAGATCTACAAATTCCCTCTACTAATATGACCGCAGCTGCAGTTCATGATGAAGGCGACAAGGTGGATGGCACAAATGAAGAAAAAGTTGATGGAATGGATACAGATGGTCATTCTGAAGCAAATGCTGAATCCAGAAAAGATGGTAGTGGCAATCAGCAGGATAATGATGATCCAACCCCAATTGAACAGGTTTTTCCTACCGTCTATCTCTTTGGAATAGTTTTTTCATTTTTCACTAGTTCCATAGCAGTTTGTTTTGTCCTCTATCGAGCTCCAGTTTAACATGCATGTAGAGTCTAATCTGCTCATATATATGGATTGAATTTGTCACTCTTCTTTTTTCTTTTGTCTTTTTCCTTACGATTTGGTGTTTTTGACATTTAGTTTCTGTTTGCTTTCTACAAATGTATGCATTCTGTTAATATTTTATGTTGTGTAAGTGATTGTTTTCAACTACTGATTCACATATGGAAACTGTTGACCACATATATCTTTGTTGTACTGCCAGGACTGAGGCCTGAAGAATTGCCGGTGCTAAATTATGATGGCTGTTATTGCTTTTCTCGCCCGAGAAGAAGAGCTTGACATATGTGGAATTTCCACTGCATGAAGTCTGGATTCGTTACAATGTATTAGTACGACAAAATTCTATGATTGCTGGAGGTCAGATTGCAAACCATAGTTACCGGGCGCAACAGTAGAGGCTAAAATGTACTTCAATGTATGATATGATTATTTCAGTTACGCAGCTATGGGAAGGTTTTTTTTGTTTTGGCTGATTATTGAGGGAAGATGGTTGCTAATTTCTTAAACGTGGAAATGGAGGGTCTCTCGTACTGTAATCGTTGTCCTTGTATTTGCACAATGCCTATGTTTATCAGCTTTTGATCTTTGAATTTTGTGAGCTCTTTTACATGCGATAATGCATTTCGTCACAGTAACATCCACTGATTTGTGCACATAAGAGTGCATGTTAAGATTAGGCTGCCTATCCTGCCTCCCATTGAAATTGCAGGGGCCCCCAAATGCTCACTTTGTTTTGGCAAGTTTAAAATAAAGACGGGTCATTTTTTTCTTATGGGGCACCCATGCTTTGACGCTGCGTTTTGGAGGGGCCTCCAACAGGCAATCGGAACGGAATAGGTAAGTTTCAATCCCCTCGTCGATGCGCCTCCATGGTCCTCGTCTATATCAGGCCTAGGCCTACTTTCAATGCTGTTCGAGCCCAAAATGTGGCTCCCTATGCTTCCTCGGATCGATCTGTACGCTCCAGCCTAGAAAAGGTTTCTCTCCCCTGTCTAACTCCAGAGCTGGGTGATGGCCGAACTTTTTACTGTCCTCATGAAATGCCACCTCCTTGTCCCCTTATGACAGGTCTTTGTGCTGGTTTGCTTCGTGCACCAGACCTGGTGATGCCATGCCTTTGTTGCGTGGCCTTTTTACTCACCACTACGAAAACAGAACATCTTTATTAATTGAAAAGCTTACATCTTTTAAAAAAGAAACAGATGCTTCATGAACTTGTTTTCTCCAATAGAAATGTGTTTTACATAGGAGCGATTTGTCACGCCCCGGGGTTTCAAACCTTGATCGGAGTGTGGAAGCCATCAAAGATCCCCGGGCATGCGACCGATCAGTCGTTTTTCACCGCCAATTACATCATCTCCAAAGGATGTGTAATCGACCATCCAACAATTCAGTTATACAGTCTCAAATAAGCATTATCAATTAAAATGAAACGATCCTACTTAAAAATAAAATATCCAGTCTACGGCACACATTGGCAGATAATTCATAAAGTTTATCAAAATAAACTAGCAATTGAAAATTCTCTTAATTTTTTTCCAAGCATCAGCATCACCTTCTTGCACTGCAATCTTCCCGACTCAATTCTTTTTCACGCCTGCATAAGAGGATGCATGAGTACTTCATCAAAATACTCAGTATGATGTAAATACCCACCAATGAAACAAAAGAAACAGGAATATTTAATAACTGCAAGAATAGCTTTAAGGTTCACTTTACCTGAGTAAATAAATCAAATAATAATCCAAACTCGCAAGTATAGGGAAAAC
Source organism: Houttuynia cordata (assembly GCA_039654745.1). Taxonomy (NCBI): domain Eukaryota; kingdom Viridiplantae; phylum Streptophyta; class Magnoliopsida; order Piperales; family Saururaceae; genus Houttuynia; species Houttuynia cordata. The sequence goes on from CM077506.1 coordinate 42,611,279, forward strand.
ATCAAATCTCATTGACTCCAAACAATTACAAGTGTAAGGCTCCGAACATCAAAATGTAGGGAGAATGTCAAATCATCAATAGCTCTAGACATCTAAAGTGCCAAGAGTCTCAATTTCAGTTTGCTGAACTTGCCACTTGCAAGTGGCTGATTATCAAAACCACTCTAGAGGTTCACCCTTCAGAACCCTGCCATGCGTCTACGATGCTGTCCCTATCAGTGCTTACGGACACGATAAGCGGAGACTGTAGACCTTCCGTAATATCATACAATCTAAATGTACGTATATGCCTTAATCAGCTGAACTAGAGAGGTTTATAGTTAATCGGAGATCTGACAAGATCTAGCAATGGCTCTCTGAGCATACTATGAATCCACCTCGGAGAGATCCTCACAAAGTCTCTAGTGGAGAAATAGGTTCATATCATACTGAATAATGTCACAAGAAGTGTAGAGGTCGCACCACTCTAAGATTCAAGGTATCTTTTACTGGAATAGACTCACTCTAGAAGTATAATAATCATCAGTATCTTTCAATATAATACAATTCTTTGTAAGGACACAGCTGAGATTCCAACATCTTGAACGATAGATGACTCACCATAAGAGTATTGATAGGTTTCAACCATAATTTAAACATGCTTCATGCCTAGCCTTAGATAGGAACATCTCTGAAATCTGGAATTTACAATTTACAAGACTGAATTTACATTAAAAGAATGGTTTTGGAACATTTGGTCTCCAACGGGAAACTCAAACTGACACCAAGCTGAAATTTGAAACCAAGAACGATTTGACTCTAGGTCACACGGACTTATTCCCATAATATTAATCCTTTGGATCAACTACTCTTACTGTAATTAGCTTCATCATGTTTTATAATGGTATTAATGATACTTTAATCATATTAGACCATATCATCGAATACTAGTGACTTAAACCCTAAATACTGTAACTATTTTAGTTCATAATAGCCCAATTACGACTATCCCCACAGTTTACACAGATAGAATTTGACTCCAAAATGTTTATTATAGATAGCCCTATGAATCTAGCTTCCAAACTCATCGACGGTTTATTTTTTTTTGAGTTTTTTATAATTATTTATGATTTTTAAACTACAGACTATTGACGCAAAAATTGTATTGGCTGTTGTTGTTTTAATTAGTCTCCTAATTTTACTTGCAAGTGTACGAATCGTGTTTGGAGTATAGTCGCACAATTCTTACGAGGTCGAACCCACAGGGACTTGTGTGGCGGAAATCTATTCGAATTCTAACTAAACCCTTGAACTAGCTATGAAATTGTAAAGATTGATTAACTAACTAATGACTAATAAAAATTAATTAACGGAATAAAAATATGAACTTTATCAACTTAATAAAATACTAAGGCTTCGGAATCGGCATGCAGTAAATTGTAGAGAACCCTACACTTTTAGTCACCCAAAAACTCGTAATAATCTAGAATCCTATTCACGTTGTTACGGAAGATTTTACTTTAACGCACAAATATTCAGATAAAAATCACGCCCTGAATGCTATTTAAATTAACAATTCAAATCACTAGATATATCCACTTACGAGAGAATCACAACTAGTATCCAATTTGTTATTTAAGCAATTAAAACAAGCATGCATTGAAAATAGTAATCACAAATCATAGCAAGAACATGATTGATGCTATATCTGTAATTAACTACGCAATTAACAACAGGAACACATAATCATTATAACATAATTCTTAGAGAAAAAATATCAACTTTCACGTATCATGCATTCTCTACAACTACTACAGCCTCATCCTAACCTTAGCAATTAATTTAGCCAAGCATATTAATAAAAACACATTCAAACTTAATAACTAAACTCATCTCAATTAAAATGAATAATAATTTAACTTACAGGTAGGTACTCTGAGTTTAAATGAAAAATAACAGTGCTGCCTCTTCTCTCAATCGAGTGCTCCCAATAGAGTTTGATACAGACTTTTCTTCAAAGTGAAACAACCAAATCGAATGAAAATTGCAAAAGAAACTAGAAACTGTAAACTGAAAAATGAAAAAAATGAAACTGCTCCAGTCGTCTTCTTGGTCAACTATTCCTAGCAGTCCGTTTGAAACCACTAATCGAACCAATTGACTCCAACGCATTAACAGCAGATGAAAACCAAACGAAACAGAAAAAAAAATTAAAATTTGGAACTGGAATTGTAACAACTGCTCTCTCGATCTCTTTGTTTGCAACACATGTAAGCAATTCAATACAATTTCAATCGAAGAACATCAGCTAAAATGAAAAAAAAAAAAACAGAATGTTAAAAAAAAATCAAGACTTGAAACTGAAATCTCTGGTTCGGTCCTCTGTCGGCCAGCTCTCCTCTGTTTATATAGAACTGCCTCCTCCCAAATCAGATCTTTTCTTTTCCAAAATTAATCCCATATAGAAAAATCTTCTCTGTTGCAGCCTTCTAAATCAAATCATCTGCTAATTGAATTGCCTTAAATCCCATCCAATTGGTAGAAAAGATCCCATCTTTACTCCCTCGAAGCAGAGCCAACACACAAAGAAAAAAATGCAATTTTCTAAATCAGAACCAAAATTGGCCCTTCCATCACCTCCAATTGAACTGAGACTTGATATCTTACCATACTAATCCAAACCTGCAAGTGTCACGCCCCGAAATCCCATACCTCGATCGGAGTGCGGAAGCCAATCAATGATATACATTTGGAGGTAGAGAATCTCGGGCGCGAGACCGAACAGTCGATTTCACCACCAATTACGATCATCTCAAAAGGATGTGTAATCGGTCATGCCCATAATCAGTGCAATACAAATACAAACATTAATGAATACTATGGAATGGAAATTTACTTAATAATACTGATAATAATCCATTTAAGAAAGTCAAATCAAATAAACCTATAAATCTATGGCACACAATTGCCATTAAATGTCAAAAGCATCAAATAAGCAAAGCAAATAATATAAACTCTAAATCTTCACGGCTCCTGCGACCGCTTCACTACTGCAACTTCCTGATCTCAATTTCCATTTGCGCCTGCATCAGAGGATGCATGAGTATTTCATAGAAACACTCAGTAGGATGTAAAAACCCACTGAATTAGGACAAACAATATGAATAGGATAAGAATAACAAAGGTTTATGAAGATGCTGCAACATCTGGACTAAACCAAGGATTTATACACCTGAAAGGTTAGTCAATAATAATTCCAACCCGCAAGTAGGGAAAACAACAATAAGGCTCCTACTACACATATGAGTAAGGAGGGAATGATAATCATATTAAAAAGCTCCAGACATTAAAAGTGAAAGGAGTACAATTTCTGCTCGCTGAACCGATCACCCGCAAGTGACTATACCAGAACCACCCTAGGGGTCCTCTTTTTGGAACCCTGCCATGCGTCTAGGATGCTGGCCCCCACCAGTGCTTACGGACACGATGGGCGGAGACTGAAGACCTTCCGTAATGTCAACAATCTAACGTACGTATGTTGCCTCTTTTTGGGCAGTATGGAACCGCAGTACCACAAATATTAGTGACCCCGCAAGATCAAGCAATGGCATAATGTGAGCATACTATGAATGCACTTCCGGAGAGAGTCCCGCAAGACCTCTAGTGGAGGAATCAATCAAATAATCATGATGAATAATAATTCAAAGAAATAGAGGCCGCAACGCTCTAACCACATAAGGTATCAATCACCGGAACAGACTCACATACAGAGTATAAGTAGGAATGTCACACAAAGAGAATAACACAATCCATACATACGTTCATGCTCAGCCCTAGATGGAAATTCATATAGGTCGTATTGAAATATATAAATCAGAGACAAGGTATTAATGAGTCCTAGATGATTTGGATTCTAAATGGAACCTCAAACCGACACAAGCGCTTTATCTTCAAATACACGATTACGGTTTTCTTAACATAGGTATTACCCCATTTATCATATTAACCATAACCCAACCTTACTGTGATAATCATAAGGATATAGTCTAGTATTAGTTACTAGCACGTCATACCATCTTCACATCTTATTAAGTGGTTTTACTTAAGTACATAGTATTTTCACTTAGATTCTGCTCACTGTCTTATGCACAACAGTCCCTTTCCGGCGGCTCCCAGACACTGTACAGTTAAGGTTATCTTCTGAAATTTTTACTGAGAATACCCTTGTGGGTCTAGTTTCTAACCCCACCGGTTTTATATTTTTCTGATATCATATGAATTAGTTATGAATTATTTACTGTCGACTGTCCGTGCAGAAACAGTTCTGGCCGAAAGTGAAACACATGATTAAACTTTAATATTCTTATTCCGAACCACTTATAGATGATAATATACTCATGATAGATGATAGTACTCCCCTCCTAGATCAATTACAGATCCTGGAATTAACTAGAATTACCAAAAGATTCCCTTTTTATCATGTTTCTCCCCATATAACACAATCTTAGACCATAATATCTTTCAATTAAGTCAATTTAAGCAAAACGATCATTAAGGCATAAGACTCAATCATTAGACATCATAGTCAAAGCAATATCAGAACTTTTATCTTCTGTAAAATTAATAAAGCATCCAACTTTGATCTGATTTACCATCTAGACATGAAGCATGAAGGCATATATGCATGTATCGCAATACACATGGAAAACAAGACATAAATCATTAATCCCGCAAGATTCAAAGCAATACTCCAAGGAAGTCAGTAAGAACACTCATCATATAATGTGAGAAAAGAATAAGAAGAGAGGGAAAAACCATCCTACTCTTTATCACCAAAAGACGTCGCCTTTCTACGCGATGTTCGTCTCCTCCGCTTCCTTCAAAGCTTCCCGATCCAAGCTCTTGAGCAATTCCCACTAGAAGAGGTCTTCTAAGAGAGGGATGAACGTGGGAAGGAGAGGGGAAAGCCTCTGGACGTTCTAGGGTTTAGTTTTCAAAAGCACAAGCCTAGACTCTATGGGTTTATATAGGGTTTTTAGAAGATCTTTGCCCAATCAATTCTACCATATCTTGGGCACTTTCCACCAACGGGAGAGTCCCTAAATCACCCTAGGAACGTGCAATACAAGTCTAGTTAGGATATGACATCTTTCCCAATCAAATCCGCCTCAAAATTAGGTTAGAATTCGCCAAACCGCAACTGGCGATCGATCGTGCAATACGGCGATCGATCGTCCTGCGCTGTTTACAAACTGCACGATGGCGCCGATCGTAGCCGATCGAAGCCGATCGATCGTGTTCCATAAGCCGATCGATCGTTTTTAGCGCGATCGATCGTTTTTATTTAATTTCCCATATCTTTTTACTCCGAACTCCAAATCACACAAAATTGGTGTCGTTGGAAAGCTCTTCTCACCAACTTTAATTTAAACAAAGCACCACACGGTCAAATCAATCATTAAGAGGGTCAAATTTCAGTTTTAAGATACTTACTAATTTTTTTCGGATGTTACAGCAAGTGAACTTCCTAATTCAGCTTTGCCGCACGCGAGTTTCCAAATCCAGACCTTTCCAAATCTCGATGTGGTGGTTCTGTTCTGCTGTTCGTCATCGCGCCGATCTTGTGGTGGTTCGCCGCCTGCACTCTAGCCGAGCCTTCGCCGTCTCCCTTCTGCTCAAGCCGCCTCGAGCTTCGCCGGAACCCACTACCCATGGCCGCCGATTCACCGCCTCGAGCGCTCGAGGCTCTGTTTTGTTTGAGGAAGAAGACACCCGAGCCAGCGGCTCGGGTTGTCTTTTACTTTTTTCTTTCTTTCTTTATTTCCTTTCAGCCGAACCGGTTCAGTTCAATTTAGTTTCCCTTTTTTTTTTCAATTGCTTCAACAAAACACGTTGAGTTGTCTTCATCCGTCAGATCGAACTTGAACGTTTTGTACGTTAAAATCAAAACCCGTCTTCACTTAAATAAACATCAATGGATCAGATCTTTTTCTGCGCGTGATCTCAGCTCTTGGGTCACTTTGGCACTTGAAAACCCGTCTAATGGCTTCACTTTTGGCTGTTCAACAGTACGAGCATGCGAACCTATACAAAATAAAACATGTCCCAAATTAGCCGTACCAAATATTTAGAGAATTACGGAACAGTGTTAAATTGAACAATTTAGAGAGCATTATTTAATTAATTCCTAATTACTTAGAAAATTACCAAGATTCACTTTATTCCTCATTTTAATTAGAAAACATAACTAACAAATAGGTAAAAAGGGCATATAAAAATGTGTATTTTTCATGCTTAACATTGGCCGAGATTTCTAATCTTGAACATACTTAGTCATCACGTTTTATTAACCCTTAATTATGATACTAGGATCTTATTGGCGTTAGGTGCACCTTTATTAGGGTTATTTCATCCCTTAAGGTTCTAAAATTTAATTAACCCACATTTTGATGTACCTCACAATACATGAACCAATTTAAGATATTCCATTTTTATAAAGGAGGCGTTAAAGCCAAGAACTCAACTATAATCATATGGAATAATTAAATCAAAACTTTTTCAAATCAAATATAGGACTTTCTGACTTCCAAACGATCAAGAGATGCATTACACAACGGCATTCCCATCTAAGAACTAGCATGCAAGCGACATGAAGATGTAGCACTCAAATAATCTCAATAAGCATATATGTACTCATAACATAATAGAATCTCTCATCAATCCAAGCACTTTACACAACTCTACTTACGGAGATAAGACCATAGAATTCATCACATAATTCTGATAAGAATGGATTGAATGAATTTAAAGCAATTAGGTAGGGAAAAAACCATCTACGACTTTCGTTACGAGTGTCTCGCCCTTCTACGCGTAGCTCGCTCCTCCTCTTCGCAACGACGCCTCCGGTCAATGCTATGGAAATGATTTAAGTCAAGAATAGGGCTTGGAGAAGAGATGAACGTGGGTAGAAGAAAAGAGAAGAAACACAAGCCATAACACACTAGGGTTTGGCGAGCATAAGCATAGATCGGCCTCTTGGGTTTAAATACAAAAATCCCTTCCCAAAAACACAATACTAATCCTCCAATAGGAATTCTCCTTTTTAGTTTGGCTAGGGACGTCCAACACATTAGATTCCCTATTCAGTTAGGATTTGATATCATTTCCTCAATAGAATTTTAACAAAAATAGCAATTTCTGGATTCGAGTTCTGCCTGTGTGATCGATTGCACCGCTAAGCGATTGATCGCTGCAGTTTTCAGAGTTAAATCAGTACTTACGATCGATCATTTCCAAAGGCAATTGCTCGTTTAAATATTAAACCCTTGCAAGTGCACAAGGGAATTGTACTACAGTGAGTATTTAGGGTTGTCGAACCTCAGGGACAGATGATAATCTACCAAATTCAAGAGAAGAAAAGTTGTTGTTTTGATTTAATTATAAGAAAGCAATAAATTTTAACTACTTTAAATGAATTGAACTTATATGGAGAAATACCAAGACTTCGAATCCACCACGAAATAAACTAGTTTTATCGTCTCTTTTTATTTATAGATTCCTAGTTGATTAGTGTATTCCTCTCGGAAATACTGGTCAATTAAAAATATATGCAACTCCTCTCGGGCGTAACCTTCAATTGTGGTATATCTCTCTTGAGCATAGATCAATGAAACTTTATTCCTATATAACACCTTAGTCTACTTACGTTCCTCTCGGACACGCAAGTATTCCTCGGATTAAAATTCACGAGAATCACTCTCGCCTCTCTCGAACACATAGAATAAACCTTAATGAATTAACATTGATACTATAACAAATATCATACATCAACTAAGATAAAATTAAGAATAGAGAAAGAAATGACAAAACCAATCTATTCGGGTTTCATCTACGCCTTAGATGGGATTTTAGCCCGCCATCGGACAAGGAAAACACTGTTGATTTGTCGGAATCATTATCACTATTTACCAAAACCCTGTTCACGAGAACACTGTTCACGTGCACTGTAGCAAAACCACTATTCATGGGTTACTGTTCACCATCTTCCCCAAAATTCGTGGTTACTGTAGCAGTTTCAAGATCACTGTAGCAACATGCAATTCGTCCAAAATCTGAGCTTTCTTCCTCTTTTCTTCTTCCGGCATTGTTGCCATCAGAATCCGGCCAAGACAGCACCGGAAACCACTCTTATTTCGACCCAATACTTCTCCCTTTTTCCTCATGAACAGTTCTATTTTTATAGGCGATTCAAACCACAAATCCAACCCTTAATCGATTCGTATTCCAACTCGAGTCGTATCCAATCCGTGACTTCCCAGATTGAGCACGATTCTAAATCAGAACTTTCCAAATCAAGGCCCCGACTTTGAGCACGCCTCTGTTCCGAAGCAAACACCTCGCCATGGCTGTCTCCTTCATTTCCCGATCGCCCCACTCCCCGTCTGCCTCGTCACCATCACCTCTCCGCCGTCGTGCTTCGCCTATGAGCTCGAACCCAAGCTGCCACCATCATTTCGCCGTCGTGACCCTTACCAGCATTCGAGCTCTCTGCTCTTCTGAAAGGCCCGAGCTTTGGCTTGGGTCAATTCCTTTTTTTTCTTTTTATTGAACCGAACTAGAACTGAACTTCCTTTCTTTTTTTTCTTTTCTTGGCGAAAAAACCGTCATAACGATCTCATCCATCAACTCTCACCCGAACGGCTTGTACAGTTATACTTAAATTCAGCGTCCGTCTAATGTGCTTTACTTTGCCAGATCTGATTGAAGCGCGATGAATCCATGATCTATAACTCCAACTCTTTTAAACCTACACAAACAATCAAATTAACTTAGACACACAATTTCTTATTAAAATAAAATAAAGTCCTAATTATTGAATTAACTCCAAAAACTCATAATTATTCTTAAGGCATATAAATGTGTGTATTTATGTGTATATCAACGATCGATCGTTACTCAATTTTGCAAAATCATAATACTTACGATCGATCGTTTCCAGTAGCGATTGATTGCTGCCTACTTTAGCCAAATTTTAGTAAAAACGATCGATTGCTGCCATAAGAGATTGATCGCGTCTGCCTTGCTCTCGGTTTTGAATCTGGCCCGATCAATCGCGTATCATATGGCGATCGATCGCATACAAAATTTTCAAATGTTCATAACTTTTCGCTCAGAACTCTGAATTAAGAATAGTCGGTGGCGTTTGAAAACTTTCTTCGTGTACTTTAATATCAGATTGCAAGACATAATAAAAAAATCTAAATAGGCATCAAAACTTTTTATTTAAAATTAATTTCCTAAAAATATCATTTTTAGTAAACATACCAATTTTTCGGGTGTTACACGATCCAAGCCAGAGGCAGATGGTACAAAAGTTTTTCATTGAATAGTAGCAGCAGGGAGCAGAAGAAGAAGACACACCAATTTCCACATCGGATAAATTTAGAATTTCTTTTTGTCTAAGATGGGTGCCCCTGCAACTAGCGAATAAGACACCCTAAATATTAGGGCCTTTGCAATTTCAATGGGTGGCAAGATAGGGGGCCTTAAGATTACTCGATAAGAAGCTGAGCACCCTAAGAAGTGAAGGATCAAATCCATTCTCGAGAAAATGAAAGCTTGCCTGGTTATGGAAGATTACTTTTTTATAGTTTAAAACTGGCCACATATCTCGAAACCAGTTGAACTGTATGGAGCCCCATGTGTATTTGCAGGGGTACCGTATCTTGTGCACAAAAAATGTGCCCCTTACCATACCGCAATTCTCTCACCTAAGAGAAATCGTAGGGTACAACGACGTCCTCGCCATGCCCCTTTTATGCCAGGCCACCAGTGAGCTGTCGGTCTATCAACGCGGACATGCTTGACGTGTGCACTCTAGCTGTGGCACCAAACACCAAACAGTTGAGCTTGTTAGATAACCAGTTTTCCCAAAAGCTCGAGCTGTTAGGAAAGGTAAATCTTTATTCATTTATTGTATATTCTAACATCCCCCCTCACGTGCAAGCATCCTCAAAGCGCAGCACGTGGAACATAATGGGATATAAATGCCTCCACTGAGACTTGAACCCATGACCTTTCATAGCCTGGTGCTCTGATACCATGTTAGATAACCAGTTTTCCCAAAAACTCGAGCTGTTAGGAAAGGTAAATCTTTATTCATTTATTGTATATTCTAACAGAGCTCGTGTCTAGAATTTCAAAACAGCTCATCTAACACCAATTTTCATTATCAGCATCACATTACCACTTGCCTCGTCATTAGAGGAGAGAAAGAAAGGGCTGAATTAAAGAAAAAATTACAGCTTTTGATAAGGATCTATTTTTATTCTTATTCATGGAACTTCTTATGTCTAGTTTATCCTTTATTGAATCCTTACTTTTGTGATCATCTGGAACCTTATTACTATTTCCTCTATGGTTGTTTTTACATCATACTGAGTATTTCTTTGGAGTATTTATGCATCTTCTTATGTGAGTGAATACAAGAATTAAATTGAATTTTAGCGGGATGCGGAGATCAAAAAGTGGAATCTAGAAGATTTATTAATTTAATTTTTTTGCATAAACTTTTAAATAATGGCCTACGTGCAAAAGATTGATTAGTACAAATTTTTAATGGTACAATGTTAATTTTTTATTTAATTAATAGTTTTATTCTCATGTTATTATTATTCAATTACTCGTCGTTTAATGATTGTGTAATTGATAACAAGATTACCCTGTCGCAACCCAATGTTCCTGGTATACTTTATTATAAGTCTTCCGAACTCTGATAAAGGTGGGTAAATTTAGGGAGTGACAACAGCTTACACAGAATTAGCCACTGGTCGTCCGCCTTAGTAAGCAGGATTGAACCACCTAGCAATCTTCATTTTATCACCTTGTATACTTAAGCACATTTTCATTAAAATAATTCTTTACAGTTAAGAAATTCATAAATAAAATGAGCTGAGCCAAGTCTCACCTATATTAAGCCCAGTTGGATAACAGTAGGATTCAACTTGGCTTGTCAGCATTCTTTCTGGTAAGCCACATGTGTGGCATTATTTTACATGAGACGTAGTAATCAAGACTGTACCTCGCCTAGCTCAGTAGCTCTAAGCCTCTTCTTGGCATTTGTCTAACTGGCCGTTTGGGGCGTGATTAAAAGCAAAACATCCAGCTGAAACACCTCAGGTCGTATTTTATGCTGGATATGGAAAAAACATGAATGCTACAGTGGACGTCCAAAATTCACTGTAGATATTTGCTTATAATCACTCTCCAAACGGCCATTTAAAGCATAGTTGTACCACTTGGCGGAATCTGTACTCTAATATCCTACAGAGATAAAGTGTGGTTCATGTCAAAATAAGGGAGTCCACTTTCCTCTTTTTAATAAACACGAAAGAGGCTTTGAAGCGCAGATTGCAATGTGCAAATTTCATTTTCCTTTCTCAAATACGGATGTCATAACATGCCTTAGAAATGTGACTTGTGAGAAATACTCTTGTTGCATTATCTGAAAGCAAAGCACATGTTTTGAAGTATTTATGTAAGGTATGTACATCGTAGGTAACAAGCACTAGGCTGGTGAAGAAGTTTCACATATATAAGATTTAAGGCTGAATCGCCCAACACACTTTATAATTAAAGTTCCATTCTCCATTCTTTGGAAAACCACAACCAATGACATGTGAGACTGAGATGAAGAGAGGGTGCTAGTGCTGGGGAGAACTGGATACTTGGGGAGGTGGATAGTTAAGGCAAGCCTTAAAGAGGGTCATCCTACTTTTGTCCTCGAAAGGAGAGAATTGGGTGTGGGAGACATTGAGAAGCTGCAAATGCTCCTATCCTTTAAGGAGCAAGGTGCCCATCTTGTCTTTGGTTCATTCTCTGACCATCGGTGCCTTGTCGAAACCGTGAAAGAAGTTGACGTGGTCGTATGTGGAATTGCAGGGTGCCCTATATTAGAAGCCACCACATCCTGCTATAGCTCAAACTCATAGATGCCATCAAGGAAGCCGCCAATGTCAAGGTACATTCTTCTATCATACTTAGGGTGCAAGATGAAGTTAGGCACAGTCAGTCCATATAATACTTTGAACATGACAGTTTATAAAAAATAAACTTATGGGAGGATGACATGCTACTGCAGAACATATAATTGATGCAATATTGTCAATTAGAGTTTTCAACTTTTTTTTTTCTAATTACATGCTGTGAAATGATGGAACTATTCCGATTCAAAAATTTTAAATGAGTTCAATGTATCTTTCATTTGAATAGGGTCAACTTATATTATGTACAGAGACTGAGAAAAAAATAAAGCTATTTGAGACAGTTATTTTTAGACCGCTGTTGTTAAAAATGTGGGATCCAGCACTGTATTTGCACTAGTTCGTTCCCGAAGGAAATTAAAAATTGGCTTGTGCACGTTCCTGCAGGGGTCTTGCCATCGGAGTTTGGGATAGATCCTGAAAAACTGCACAGCTGCATGTACGCTGGAGAATCTCTTCGATGAGGAAGCATTTTATATCCGCCTGGGTATTTCCGCCAGGATATCAGCAATTAACAGGAGCCGTCGATCATAAGATCATTGGCATACAGGCATGTTCTATGCTCTCCAGAAGTTGGCAAAAAGCAGCTTCCCTTCGATTAGGGCTATTCGCGGACAGCTGTATCTGCTAAGCCGTCTGTGTCCATGGTCGTGTCCGAGCCGAGGATGAGCTATCCGAGGACCATTGCCACAACCATGACCAAGGGTCCTCTGAACCACAGGAATCACCTCCCCTACACCGGCGCCGGCCACCTTGCCCGACGGGGACGAGATGTATCCTTCCATAAACTCGTTAGGAGGCAGTTCCGGCCCACATGAGTCACCTTGGCCTCCTGGTCTGGTTTTTGGAAAAAGGTGGCGGCTTTGCGGGAGCTGGAGATGAAAAGGAGGGCGGAGGAGCGGGGGTGGAGGAGGAGGAGGAGGTGGAACTCACCAGTGAAGCCAAGATTCAGCGGCCTTACCGTCGTGGTCATCGTGGAAGCGCTTGGCGCCGGCGGGGAGGCCGTCAGGTTCCAGGCTGAGGCCAAGGGGGAACACTAGGGAGGAGAATCCGCCGGCGGGGATAGCCTCATGGCCGGAAGACTCGCCGGAGCTGAGCTGAAGGACGGCCATGCTGGAGGCATCGGCAGCCACCGTGGTGGCGGAGGTGTAGGCGGTGGAGGGCATGGCGAGAATCTGCTCAAAGAAGTCATCGGAGAGGCCTTCCAGAGGGTTGGCCATGGCGGAGGAGGGCGACAGCAGAGGAGGTGGCCGTGGTGGCGAATTCGGGCATAGAGGAGGAGGTGGGGGAAGTAGGGTTGGGAAAGGGCATGGAGGGGAGGGGGTGGGGAGGGAGTTTTGTCCATATCCGTGTCCACCGGACATCCAGACACGAACACGGATAACATAATGGCGGATAACCTTTCACGGACATGGACACGGACAACCTTTGTATCAGGTTTGTCCGGTCTGAGAACAGCCCTGCCTTCGATGACATGATGGTGGTGAGAAAAGCACTTGAGGATGCTGCAATTCCATACACTTTTGTGTCTGCAAACTGCTGTCCCGGGTACTTTCTAGGGAACTTGTGTGAGCCCGGCGGGATCACACCTTCAATGGACAGTGTGTTATTGCATGGAGATGGCATTGTCAAATCTAATTTCCGAGCCATGAACCATGTATATGTGGGTCCCATAGTGCTTACCTTGGTGCAGGGTCAAATAGTGAAAGGATGAGTGGTTCACCACCCCAAGGTCTAGCCAGCCCATCCCATACACGGACGGTGGATGTCCACTGAATGCAATTACACAGACAGTGGCCATCCACCGATCATGTAAGGTGTGGGCTGGCTAAAACGTAGGGTAGTGAACTAGTCATCCAATACTGAAAGGAGTTGATGAAGATGGTAGTGATCATGATGGCCCTTTCCATTAAGGCTTCTAAATAGAATCATGTGACTTTTATGTTAAAAGATTAATGTGCGATAGGACCAAGAGATTCGGAGAAAACATCAGCTTATCCTCCGGGGCGACCTGGCCGCCTGGTCTCCAGTGTCCGCTAGCTGGATGGCCGCGCTGGCCATGGCTAAGTTTGTGGTGGTCTTGCTTCTTTTTTTTTTGCCTTGAACCCTTAAATTAAACCTGGTAGGGAAAGGTGAATATGACGGGTGCTTCTGGCCAAATATACAATAAACATGCCCTTATTGGACATTGATTAAGAGAAAATGCAGGTCAAAAGGCCTAAAACCAATTCTGTTAAAAATGCCAAATTGCTGGTCCTACATTTTTATTTTCCTCAAAATTTTGCAGCAAACTTGCAAAACTATTATCTAAAATGTTACTCCCTTTTTCCCATATAAATCGTCTAAATTGGAATTCCTTCAATTCTGGACAATTAATGTGGGAGAAATTGAAGATTTTCATTTAAGGCCAACAAAAAATTACACCAAAATATAAAATACCCAAATATATATCAGCACTAAGTTTTAGTTCATTTTGGATCTCTAATCAAGGCAATTGTTGTGGGTTTTGTAAATGTTATTATTGCTCTGATAAAAGACGAAAAAAGAGAATACTTCTGAAGATATATTGGTCTCACAACACATGAGCTTACAACATGTTCCTAAGCAGCAATATTTTTGGATGAGGATGACATTGGAGCATACACCATTAAAACCACAGATGACCCCTAAAGAACCCCGAAGCCAAAGAAGGCTCGAAAGGCTAATGACAAGTATTTGTGCGCACCGATCAATCACTGATGAAAAGCGATCGATCGCCAGAGAATCTAGATGATCGATCGAGCGATTGGCGATCGATCAAGACCCGCGTGACGATCGATCGCGAGAGGGAAGCGGTCGATCAATAGAACGTACAGTGTGATCCAGTGAATGTGATCGGTCGAGAATGGGGCGATGGATTGCGCTTCTAATTTTCAGCGAATTCCAGTAGATATGATTGATCTGGGGCAGGGCGATCGGCAGGAAATGCTAGTAGATACAATCGATCAGTAGTGTGGGGTGATCGATCATCTTACCTGATGCCATAAAATTCTAGTAGATAGGGTCGATCGCGGGAGTGGTGATCGATCTCTCCCCTTGCTTTTAGCGAAATCCAATAGATGCGATTGATCGCCCTTCGATATCCTCTTGCATTTGAATTGAGGTGATTGATTGCTTTTGGAGCCGATCGATCACCGATGAACAGTGGCAGCCCAAATTGCTGTCGGGGTAGAACCAAAGAGTCTTCTCCGCCGAATCGAGGACCAAATAAAGGAGGACTAAACAAACCAAGTCTACAATGTGATGGTTAGGTCCAAGCGCTTGCTATGCTCAAGGAGTCCTCTCATCCCATAGAGTGTGCAGGAAGGGGCAATGTGTGAGACAAGTGTCCTTAAGCTGGAAGGTATTGAGGATCTCCTTAGCTTTATAGAAGAGGTTTTGGCCCAAAACGCAGGTCTCAAGCTTTTTGTCTTTAAATATTTGCTTGTTCCTCTCCTCCGAAATCATTGTAGTGAAGCTTGTGAAACCAGTTTTGATGACATAGCCAGCATACTTGTTGTTTTTTATGAACTGTGTCAGCCAATCCAATTCCATAGAGTAGCTCCCAATTGTATGAAAGATGTTGCGTTTGCGCAGGTACATGCGCCAGATCACCTTGACATATATGCATTCAAACAGGAGATGCTTGACTGATTCTTCACTTCTCCTGCATAAAACACACCTATTTGCTAAATGTATCCCCCTTCTTTTCAAGTTGTCTAACGTGAGAAGACCATCATTTAGTTCCATTGATCTATACATGAAATATACATTTTATTATCTCCTAAACTTATATTTATGCTAGTGTTTGATTAGAATTATTACTACTTTAATATAGTTTTTTAATTTTTGTAGGAAACAAGAGTAATACACAGAAATGAGGTGAAAATAGACTTCAATGGTTAAATCATTATAACTTCGTATGCATATATTTTATTAGAGTGATTCAAGCTTCATGTTAAATTTCAAGAAGTCAGCTTTCCAACGCCACCAACCACGCGCAATTCGGAATTCGGAGCAGAAAGTTATAGCCATTGGAAATTCATGAACAGTAACTACGATCGATCGGACATTCAACGCGATCGATCGCCTAAGCCGTAAAACAATGTTATTGAAGGAAATGATCAATCGGCCATCAACATGGTAGATCGTATCTACGCAAGACAGTAACAGCGATCGATCGGAGTCATACGGCATCGATCGACAGGACGATCGATTGGAAGAAAATAACGAAGGAATTGTGATGGATCGGTAAGAGATCGATCGGCAATACGGAGTGATCGATCGCCGTGTGCGAAAAAACTGAAATAAGCCCTATTTCGACTTGGATTTGGACGGGGACTTCGTGGTTTCTCTTCAAAAATATAAATAGGCCTTAAAGGAGAACATTTTGACTACTACAGAACATACTTTCGAGGCTAGAGAGGAGCAAGAGAATGAGTCTTTTGGAGCAAAGAAGAAGAAGGATTCATGACGATGGATCTACATAAACAGGCTTCTCTTTTCTTTCTTTCTATGTGTAACTAAACTTTTATTCAAGGCTTGATGAAGCCCTAGATGTGTATTGCTACTCTTGATAGTTTAATTTTATAAAGTTGATTATGATTCATGCTTAATGCGATTTCATGAGTATTCTTTTGAGTGCTTAACTATAGACTTGATTGATTATGAATGGAATTAGATATTGTGATTGATTTTATGTCTGACCATGGATAGAATTAATTATATTATAACAGGTTTGTGATTGATTTTATGCCCGATCAAGGATAGGATTGATTACACAATAGTGGATGAACTTTCGTGTCCGATCAAGAATATTAGTGAATTCATTAGTAATTCGTGTGTCCGATCAAGAACACGAATTACCATATCATGTCAACTTATGCTTAATAATAATTGAGAGTAGTAATTGCATGACTAGTGGTGGATTCATTGCCTTGATAATTCTCTCCATTGATTAATCTCATCTTAGTAGTTAAAGTTCTAAGCTTTCTCTAGATTAATTAAACAAACTGCAATTTTCTCTTAAATTTGGTAAAGTATTCACCGTCCCTGAGGTTCGACAACCCTTTCTACACTCGATGTAGTACAATTGCCTTGTGCACTTGGAAGGGTTTAATTTTAAACGATCAGCCATCCAGGCGCAGAAAGAGTAGCGATTCACCTTGTGCTTGAACCATATGAGTTCATGCCAAGGGACATTACCAGTTTTCGCCATGTTAGCTTCACACCCTTAAAAGTAAACTTACCAGATCGAGTGAGCCATCCAAAGGAATCCTCCGATTCTGAGAGCATAGGGATGTTCTCTAGTATTTCCGCTTTAGCAAGATCTCCTTTTCTCGAGAGGAGCTATTCACTGTGGAGGTTACCGGAATTTAGATAGTCAACAATTGATTCAGTTGTGGTGCCACCCAACTTAAGAACAATTTTATTACCAAATTTTTGAATAAGTGCCACCGGGACACTCCAAGGGTCTAACCACATCCTCATTGTGTGACCATTTTCAATGCTAAGCACACATCTCTCCTGCATAAAAGTTTGCAATTGAAGAATAAATTTTCAGGCATAAGAGCAGTGTTGGGGTCCAGCCATCCATATGGAGCTACTTATAAGATAAACACCGTGAATCCATAAGCACCATAAGGATTCTTTTCATGTTGCACATCTCCAGAAGTGCTTAGCAAGGTTTGCATTGTTGATGTCTTTTATGCGTCTAACCCCAAGACCCCCTTCTTTGAGGGACCGACATAGCTTTTGTCAGGATATGTTTTGAAAACCATTGGAATGGGTAGTGCCTTTCCATAGAAAAGTGGTCATGATGCTTTCCAACTTTCGATAGACTTTCACAGGGAGTTTAAAGCAAGATGTCCAGAAAACATTCAGGCCTCCAATAACCGATTTAATTAGTTGTAATCTCCCGACATAAGATAGGAGAGCTGCTTTCCATCCGGTGACTCGGCTAATGATCCTGTCAATAAGAGGTTTACAGGCTGAATAAGAAATATGCTTAGAGGAGAGAGGCATACCCAAAGATTTGATCAGAAAGGTCCCTTCTTGAAATCCAAAGGTTTGGAGGATGGCTGACTTGCATTGGCTTCCTGCGGAGAAGAAGATAGAGCTCTTGCTAATATTCACATGAAGACCAAACATACTTGCGAAGGCTGAGAGGATTTCATTAATGCAAATGGCTAACTACGCATCTTCCTCAGAGAATAAGACGACATCATCAGCAAAAAGCAGGTGAGAGATGGGAGGCCACCCTCAATGTTGGGTGCCTTGAGGTTGTCGTTCATTGCTGCGTGATTCAACATAGCTGAGAGACCTTCTATGCATAGTAAGAATAGGAGGGGGGATAATGGACATCCCTGTCGAAGACCACTTGCACTGGGGAAGTACCCATAATTCGAACAATTAATCAAAACACTAAAAGTGGGGGTGCATAAGCACTGCCTGGTCCAGTGGAGCCATGTGTCATCAAAACCAAGGGCCTTAAGAACATGAAGGATAAAGTCCCACCTCACCTTGTCAAATGCTTTCCTCAAATCCACTTTTATGCAAAACCGATTTTGCTCCCCACGAAGGTGCATGTTGCAGACTAGCTCATGAGCAAGTGAAATGTTTTCTCCAATTATTCTCCCCTTCACGAAAGCCGACTGGTTGAGGCTAATCAGAGTAGGAAGCACAAAAGCCAACCTATTTGCCATGATTTTGGTGATGGTTTTGTAGATGAAGTTACATAGGGCGATTGGTCTAAACTCTTCAAAGCTCTTAGAGTCTGTCTTTTTGGGGATGAGAGTTAGAAATGTGTGGTTGAGAGCCTTGACCATGTACCCTCTCTTGAAAAAAAATCTCGCACCACCATAACGAAGTCTGGTCCAATAATATCCCAAAAGTGGGTGAAGAATTCTTTTGGACATCGATACGGACCTGGAGCTTTGCCATTAGTGCATGGAATAAACCCATTTGATTTCGTTGTCGCCCACATCACTAGACAAGAAAGAGGCTTGGTCCTGAGTGAGGGTTCGAGAGAAGGGGAGTGTTACCTGGGGGTTGAAGCAGTAGGAGTAAATAAATTCTTGGAGAACACCTCTGCATTGGCTCCAATTTCCTTAGGGGTTTCCAAGCGAGTGCCCGAGTCATCAATGGGCTCTTGGATAGTATTCCGAACACAGTGGGAGGCAACTGACGCATGGAAGAACTTGGAACACCTATCTCCCTCTTTGAGCCACTCTACTCTTGATTTTGGCGATAAAATTTTTCTCTTATACCATCCTCTTCATACACTTTTTACCTCGCCAGGTTAACACGCATCCGCAAATCATCATCATGGGGTTGATTCTACAGGGCAGATTACAAAGCATGGAGGTCCAGGACGGCTGATCTATATCTAGCATTGACATCCCCAAAGTGATCTTTGTTCCAGCTTTTGAGGGCCTCTTTTAATTCCTGTAATTTTTTAAACAATATGAAAAGAGGCTAACCATGGGTCTGCATCTCCCAAACTTTGGAAATAACTTCTCTCACACTGGGATCGTGGAGCCACATATCAAAGAACTTGAACGGTTTTAGACCTTTTGGAAGGGACGGATGCAAACTGAAGATGATGGGGTTGTGATCTGAGATGCCTGGAGGTGGGCAGTGGAGTCTTGCGGTAGGGAAGCTGATGAGCCAATCCGGGTTAGCAAAACCTATATCAATTCGACAAAGAGTAAGGTTGTTACTAGATTGGTTATTGCTCCACGTGTAGGGTAGAGAGCAAGGAATCTCCTGGAGTCTTGCCTCAACTTGAGGCGCGACCTCTTCCTATTCTATCCAACTCATGACGGATTGCATTGAAGTCGCCCATCACAATCCAAGGGCCAATGATGGTGTTAGTGGAATGACAGATATTGGACCACAAATTCTTCCGCTCATGAGGGTTATTAGAACCATATATAACTGTAAAATGAAAGGTATCACCTGAGGTGCAAGTGACAAGGCAATGGAGTGCCTGAAGTGTCTCTTGGACTTTATGAATGGTAGCAAGGGTGGGGTTCCAGAGGACTAGGATTTTGCCCGATTCATTTGAAGCCAAATTATTCAGGGATTTCCATCCTGCAATGACTTTCCTGCTAAGTCTGTTAATGCATGTGTCTTCATTTGATTTTTGTTTCACATAGCACCAAAAGGTACACATCTTCATCTTTAACAAGGTCACGCACTTCCAACCTTTTACTCTTGTGACTCAGTCTACGGATATTTCAGCTGTAGATGGACATCAGAGGGGTTTAGGGGCAGACGCTGCTTTGCTCATCTCCTTTTTTTGCTTTTGGCCCTTGTTTTGAGACACGATGCGAGCTGGTTGAATTCTCCTTGTTGCCGATGGCAGAGTAGACGAGGCTTCTGAAGTTGACTCATCACTATCTTGTATTGGGAGGAAGGGGTTTGTAGAATACATTTCCTGTGCTAGAGCTAGCTTTGACCCCCCGCTTCCCTGGAGAGTGCCAGTCGTGTGAGCATTGGGTGTGAGACAAGGAGCCCCCTGGGGTGTCCAGCGCGACTGTTCTAGAGGGAGAAGGAGGCAAGCGGGGTTGGTCGAGTTGGTGAGGGTGACCGAGATGGGGGCCCTCAAGCACATCCAGAGTGGCTGTTGGGGGTGGCAGAGAGGTAGAGCAGCGAGCCGTCATGTGCATGCATGTGCTTCCCTTGGACCATGTAAGGTACCTGTCCAACAACAATCGGTGAGTTTTTGAGTACTGACCCTTTAAGCAAGAGTTGGCGGTTCTCTGATAGCTCTGTTGTTGGGCTTGGCAACACCATAGACTCATCCAAGTTTGGGATACATAGGTGAGAGATCAATCGTCTGGGATCAAGGGTGTGACGCTGGGGAAGTGGTGGAGCTCGTCACTGTGGCGGTTGCGGATGTCTTAGTCTCACCGGCTACAATCGGGGTTTTTATGCATCCAACATTTGCGCCTTCTAGGGCAAGGTGTTGCAGCACCTCAATCCAAACCTCCTTCGACCCACATGCATTGGTAATATGGTCAAAGCATTTACATTTGGCACATATATGCGGTTTCCATTCATAAACCACCGGCTATGGAAAGAAGGAACCATCTCTGGTAGCTACATGGACAACCGAGGGAAACTTGAAATCAGAGTCAATTTCTATGTATGCTCTGGCATACTCTAGGCGGGAGTGATCAGCTGTGGCTCTATCAGAGAATAGCGGACACCCCACAAGACTGGTCACCATACTCATAATCTCTTTTGAGAAATATTGAGGTGGGAGGTCAAGGAATGAAGGCTGGACGCTTACCCATAGCATATCCGACAAGGGTATTTGTCCATCGCAATGCTTCCGTATCGACAAACTCCTACGGTATGCAGACGGAGGTCAAACCCTTCAACTCCGAGTGGAAGGTAAGCACTTCTGAAGCCTTTGAGGTAGTCGAGAGGAGATGTGCCCACGAGAAAGGCTGAGACTCGGCTCTGGTGGTGGAGGAGGGGCCCGGATCAGGGCCAGAGGGGGGGGGGGGGGGAGTGAGGAAAGGTTGGGCGGAGGAGGGGGGGTCAGATTGGGAGGTTGGGGATGCTATGGTCTCGCTCGACGAACCCTAAAGGGAGTCGAAAAATGAGATTTCCTTTAGTCGTCCCACTTTGGCATTTTGTCGAACAAGTGGCTGGAGCAAGGGCGAAGTCAAAATTGGGTGGTTGCAGAGGCAGTTTGTGGGGGAGGTGGGGAGTCAGGCCAGGGAGGGTCGGGCCGGCGATGGAGAGGGTCGGCTGGGGGCTGAGGAGTGGGGGCAGGACGGAGGTGGAGACGGCAGCGGAGGGAATAGGGCGGAGAGGGCTAAAGGTGGCCCATTTTTGTGGTCTGAGGGTCGGAGATGAGGGTGGAGGAGGAGGGGGGGCTACGGTGGTGGTGGTGATGGGTGGAGGGGTGGGGAGGTGGAGGCGGAGGTGGGGTAGAGGTGAAGAGAGTGGGTGGGTGGAGAGGGGGGAGGCAAGGGAGGGGGAGAGGTGGAGAAGGCGAGGCAGAGAGGGGGGGTGGGGGCATAGGGTAGGGCGAGGTGGGGTTGGCGGGGACGGTGGTGGGTTCGGGGTCAGCAACGGCGGCTAGGCCTTTACTCCTCTTGATCACTTCAAATTCACATTGTTGACTAAGAAGTTAAAAAGGTTCTAAGTCATCAAGTCAATAGCTTAACTTGATCACTGGTTGAATAATAGGAAAGTGAGTAGAAGACGCGAGAGTCGTTAAATAGTTATCTTGTTATTTTTGTGTAGATAAATTTCAATTGCCATCTACGAGCTAAAGTAGTTAAACCTGAGAGAGGAGTGGTTAGGATTAATTCTAGCCAGGAACTGTCTATTGTAAGCTCCTTGCATGGAAAATTCTTTAATTTATTTCTCTTCATATGAATGAAGTATTTATGGTGTAACGTACTTATGCTAGTATTAATATGTAGACAAATACATTATTCTCGTTGGAACATCTAGAGCCTCCAAACAGAAAAAAAAAGTGCTCTCATATTCAGGGATGGAGCTAAAAAAATGATAAGTCCGCCATATAAATTAATTGTTACAGAAAAGTAAGAAAACAAATTTAACTTTGTGCAGTTATATGTAAGCGAACTTGATTGGGTAGGGGGCATGGCCCCCGCTCCTGCGCCCCTGCTCAACATCCCACATGCATAAACTTGTCGGCTGAAACTGTCGGGGTGAACATAATCAAGATATATATTTGCTCTATAATCACAGTTATGTTACTTTTGACGCTTTTCATTTCAGGTCAAGATATTGGAACCCAGTCATGGTAATAAATGAGAAGGGAGAAGAGGCGTCTAAGCTTTATCCTGAATCAATTACATGCATGCAGAGAATTATCTCAAATGCTATCTTTAATGCCGTATTCGCCATCCATTCATGCAATGGAGTATTTAGACGAGTTGCTTGTGGACCCAAGGAATGTCGTATCGGATATCGGTAAAATATCAGTTGACCAAAGAGATAAAATATTTGAGATATTGTACCGTAAAAAAATATCGGTGGTCTAAAACTAGTTTTTACTATATATTTTCATAATATAACTTCTAAAATGAGTGATATTAATTTAGACAATCATAAATTTTAAAATATACATAAAAATGCGTATATAATTCAAAATACGTGTTTGCATTTTAAACCTATATCCTTCCACTTGGCATTGGATGGGAAACTAACAGGAAAGTTAATTTTTTTTATACCTATGATTATTCAAATGTAATGCGTATTCATACCTATGATTATTCAAACATAAAAGATGAAGGATAATTTTTACTTACGTCCAATTTAGGGTCTGTTTGGTTGTGACTTCAAAATCTAGGATATTATGCTTCTTGGATTTTTAGCTTTGAAGTCAAGTGTGTTTGGTTGGACATAAGGAAATATTAGCTTTCTTGTAAGTAGTTTGTTTGGTAACATATGCAGAAAGCATACTCTAGACTTTAAGTTACAAAACTACCCCTCATGTTAATGATCTCAACGGTCCATATAATCAGACAACTGAGAATAATCCCCCTCTTAACCATTTGAAACCCTCTCCCAAACCCATTTCAATTGGTCCGCAGCCCCTGTGATCACCGTTACCATGCTCATTTTGAAAGTTCTCAAAAAGTGTCAGCATCGAGAGGCTCTCAAAGAGAAAGAAATGGGTTTGGACTCATTAGTTACGCCACCAATGTTATAAGCTCAAAATAAAAGTACTTATATATTGTCAATGGTTTTAACAACAAGCTAGTGCAGTTGTAGAAGATGGATCAAATTGGAGCATGGGGCAACGACAATTATTTTGCTTGGGCCGAGCTCTGCTAATTAAGGAAAAGCTGGATTCTAGTTCTTGATGGAACAACAACATCTGTGGATAATGCAAATGATATTGACGTTTAAAAGATAGAGTTTGTTCTTTGGTAGTGAACAAAAATGGGTTTTGTACATGTTTACGATGCAAACAATGTGTTTTTTCCTAGGGCCATTTTGTATGCCATTTAAATTGCGTTTTTAAGTAGGACACATCTTTTTGTAGAATGCTTTACATTCAAATAAGAGAAAATGTGTAGTTTGCAAATTTTTATGACCAAACATAAAAGAAAATGAAATGATAACATAGAACCAACACTCAAGCTCGAAACATTTGGCATTAACTAAAAGTACATCATGATTAACATTCTAAATTTATAATCTTTCAGGCTAAAATGTCAGCACTATATAAGATCTATCCACATGATCAGAATGACAATCTGTTCTATTGCAATCTGGAGACAATACCATCAGAGGAAAATAGAAGCTGAAAACAACCATAAGGGAATCAAACCAAACATCAGTACCAAGGGGAACATCCAACAAAAAAAAACGTAGATAGTGAGCAACAGCATCAATGAATACCAACTCAATTGTACCATCATTTTTGAAAGGAGATCAACAATGTGACATAATCTAAATTCAAACTAAGCATATTAGACTTCACATTTTTTACCAAAGCTATTGACATCAAGCAGTTACGAAAACCTCAAATGGGAGTGCAAACCTGAAATGGGGATTGTGGTCGCCGGTGGAGAAAGCTTAGATTTTTGGGTGGAGAAGGGTCAGCTTATTAGATTGGCGGTGGAGAAAGGTCACCAAACCTGAAATGTGGACTGGTCGCCGGTAAGGAAGGTCAACTTCTTATATTGGCGTCACAGTGGGTTAGATGGAAGAGCCCAACACCTCAGCTGCCGCATTAGCAGATCTCCATGGCGAAGTGTCGAAGATGAAGCTCAGCCTACAACCTCCCTAGCAAAGTGCTAACTTTGTGGCGGAGAAAGGGAACTCTAGCTCAGGCCGCACCCTTCATGGCAAAGCGGCGGAGAAAGAGAACCCTAGAGAAGGGAGACAAGGAGCCAGGGCCAAAACACGGGAATATTTCCACAATTTTTCACGCATTTTGCTAAGACAATGCTTCTTCCTTAAAATCTCCTCGTGAAGAAATTCTATGTGAAGTCGACTTTCCCTAGTATTAGGGGCAGAAAGTGAACTTCACTACATGGGGGGATTCATGTGAAATAGCGCAACTAAATGCGTTGGCGAACAGGCCCTAATTCTGTGAGAATCTGATACGGAAAGTGGCAGCCAAACAGGCCCTTATTTCCGTGCTGCTTTGTCAGTTGAAGCATAAACAATTTCTGCATCACCAGGTCGCCTTCCAGCCATAATCGAAGGAATTTTATGAAGACAAGAGCAGTTTTTCTATTAGCAACTAATGCTAGACAATTAAATGATTGTAACTGGGATTCTATTCCTTCAACAAATCAAAAGAAAAATATACTTATGGTTTGCCATATCAAGAAACCCATCATTGTACATCCAAAAAAAGAAATTCATCAAAAAATGGCATGACAAAATGCTGGAATAGTTTGTCCAACATAAAATGTATTGGATAACAATTGTACAAGGGTTACCTTCCCAGACGCACTGAAGAGGAGCATAACACTGTCAAAAGAATTTTTTGCATTGAAGAATAACAGATGACTTCTCAATTTCATGATTACAATCTGGCAAAGGAGAAAAGATTGAAGCCATCAATACAGAATTTTCTAAAAAGTTTAAATATACATTTCTAGCAATAATGTTTTCATATCTAACTTTTGTGCATTTCAACTTACAATCCAAATAAAAAACTCTATCAAAACAGAGCCTACATGAAAATGAATTCAATCTTATTTGTTGACAAATAGCTGCATCCTCATCTACTGCACTAGCAAACAATTACATCTAGAAAGCAATCAATTGCCCTATTCTGGTCACAGATAAAACTTAAACGTTGATTCAAGTTCGATAATAAGAAGTCAAACCCCAGTTCCATCCACAGTTGAATAGTCGTTCCCCCAAACTGTAAGAGCAGGTCTCCTTCCAACAACAACTTGTTGGACAAAAGGCATTAGATTGTTTGGAATGCCACGAGGATCCTCTCCAATATCACTACTCGGATGAACGATAGACATCAGAGCAGATTTCTTCACTGAAAACCTGAAAATCAATAATCATATCATCAGTTTTAAGCAAACATATCACCGAGACAACAAAAATTACCTTTAGCGACGGAACAAACTGTCGCTAAAGGCAATTTCATTTATTTTTAGCGACGGTTTTTTTACCGTCGCTAGACCTGTTATTATAGGTGGCGCCGCTATTTATACAACAACAGAAAAAACGAAAATCCGTCGCTAACAACACTTGCGACGGATTTTCTGCGACAGTTTATTGCCGTCGAGATAATGCTTTTGCGGCAGTGTTCAACCGTCGCAAAAGATCTTTTGTGACAGTTTTGCGCGTACCATTAAATATAGAAGGCAAGAAATTCTATATCAACCCCACCCGATAAAATGAAACAGGAAATATCATTTTTTCAAAATTTTTTAAATATTGGTGAGTGTTAAAAAAAATATTTTAAAAAAAATAATAACTTTTCCATTTGTTTCCCATCCTAATATGCGTTTTTATGCATATTTTAAAATCTATGCTTTGTCTAAATTAGTATAACTCATTTTAGAAATTAGATTGTGAAAATATATGGTAAAAATTAATTTTCGACTACCGATATTTTTTTTACAAATTTCTCTGATATTTTGTCTCTTAGGCCGACTGATATTTTACTGATATCTAATACGGAATTCCTTGATAGAAGGGCCGTTATGGGAATTTGTACCGATGGAATATGGTTTAGCGACTGTTCTGTTCCGTCGTTAAAAATTTTAAAAAATCAGTGCAGCTATTTTAGCAGCCAATAAAAGCTGTTTCAATATAAGAAAAATACTATATAATAAGCAATTTTGTATTGATCAAATAACAACTTTACAAGGTCAAACACTATGTACATCAATAACTAATACAAATTTCAAATGTTTGGAAAGCCTATCACAAAATAATGCACACATATTACCCAAAAAGAAAACTTTATTACATCCCTTGACAATGCTCGGCAGAGATCATAGCCAAGGCCAGTCTTATCCGGGCAATTCACAGTGATCAGATTGGGCTCCTCTGGGTGTTCCGGCTCCCAAATGATCAAACCATATCATCTGGAGGAATACCCATCTTCTCTTCTCCCTCACAAAACCATGATGAATTACAAATCAGCATACATCTTACTGTAAGTATTTGGCTTCACAATGTAAGTTCCCTCAAATTTATCATGACCTACTATGTTATCCCATTAAACATATATGTTATTGAGATGCGCAAGGAGATCTTTAATTATAGGGAATCACATACCTTATGTCCGTAAAAATGACTAGCTGGGTCACACTATCGATTGCCAAAACCATAACAACTTCAAAATTCATGAACAAAAATAAATATCCCTTCATAAATATAATTTATGTTGTAGTTTTCCAAGTTATTTATTATAAATGATGTTTCCTAGCTTCACTAGACAATCCAAGTAACTAATTATTTCCTTGTTAGAGTACAATTAGACTATTAAAGAAAGAATTGCAGTTGTAGTTTTCCATCAACCCCTTCTTTCTCGTCTTCATTTGAGCTTCTCCACTTTCATAGGAAGCACAGATACGGCAAATTCTCTGTTGTATCTGTATATGATACGTATCGGACATGGAAACGTCAGCGACACGGTTGCATGCATGTCCTGCCGTATCCAAAATAAAGTATATAGTTTTTTCTTCTGCTTAAATTAACGTGAAAGGTGTTTGTAGTTTAATAGTGAGGGTAATTATTTTTCAAGTAATAGTCTTGGGTTCGAGTGCAAGCAAACGCATAATTATTTTTTTTGTGGCATTCTTACTGATTAGAAATTATGAGCAAAAAATAATTTTTTAGTCACAAGTTTGTAGTTATAATTTTTATAAGGTTTAAAGGAAAAAAATGTGGTACTACAATACCAAAAATACATTTAAAATTTATATAAATATTTTTTATTAGACATGTTGTATCCTGCTTTTTGAAAAAATGTCGTATCCCCGTGTCCGTATCGTGTCGTCTCGTATTCTTATATGTGCTTCCTAGCTTGTAATATATTTGTCACAGTTGAAGAATGAAAAACATGCAGTAACAAGTAAAAATTACCAATATGGTCAACCACATAGGTTTAACATATAAGCCAAGAAATGAGGAATTGAGGGCGGTCCTCACAGAAGGAAAGCAGAAAAGAATAAAAGAATTCCACATGCCACAAGAGCAACCATGCCAGTTAGAAGGCACAAACTCTATACCAAGGTTGTCCATCTTATAGGTTTAAATACACGAGATTGTAAGCATGTTATGAGTTATGGCGAAGTTTATGGTGCCCGTAACTCAACCGATGGGATCAATGAAGTCCCTTCGAGGCCATAGATGACCCACTGACACTTAACAACACCTCTACCTTCACCCACCAAAGAACATCCTCTCCCAAAGGGAGATCGTTGACATATAGGAGAAGCTCCTTAGTATGGAGATAGCAAAGACAGATTTTTCAAATGACAACTATCTTACTATGATGAAAGGTATAGAGAACAATATTTTGATGGTCTTAATAGTCCATAATGAATACATGCCAACAAATCTCATTCTCCATCACTTCAAACCCATTTGTGGTCAATTCACGATTTCCCTAACAATAATTTATAAGGAAATAATTTTTTAGGCGTCCTTCCAGAAATGGTTATGGTGTATTGTGGTAAACAATTTGTTGCTATCAATGCCAAAAATAATTTTCTTCAAAAATGAAAGAATAAGTATTGTAAAACAAAAAACCATTTCACAACATTATATCAAGCATGTCACTTGTGACAGAATTTGAATATTTGGTAAATCTCAGCTCTATTGAGACTGAGAATTGCCATTGTTCTTATAGAGTACGGAGAAGATTGAAAGCATAAAAATTTTGCCTCACCACAAAAAACACACTCTATTTACCCTTGAATCTGAAGAAAAACAAGCTTTGGAGCATTGCTTGAATGTAGGGATTGCTGACTTAGCATAGCTCGCTGATTGCAATGTGGAGTTCGGCTAAGGCCATAGGAAAAATATATTGACTACCTGCAAAGTAGCCGCGTTGCTGATAAGGACACTGTTGGTTATAATTATAGGTTCGGCCCATATTACTTAGCCTATTTGCATGAGGTGTCGACCCTCTCGTGTGGTGCGTGGACATGTGGAGTGTGCTAGGCCCCGTGGGCCTAGTGGGGTCCACACAATATGGAAGAGACACCAAAGATGGACCGTTATGGGAGGAGTCATGGGTGGTTGAGAATAACCATGAAGAGAGTAATTAGGGGGAGAGTTACACCTGATCATTTAAAATTAAAACCCTTGCAAGTGCACAAGGCAATTGTACTACAGTGAGTATTAAAGGGTTGTCGAACCTCAGGGACGGTGAATACTTTACCAAATTCAAGAGAAGTAAAAGATGTAATTTAATTAATTCTAAAGAAAGCAATGAACTTTATCTAATCTAACTGAGATTTAATCAATATGGAGAAATATCAAGGCAGAGAATCCACCACTAGACATGCAATTATTACTCTCAATTATTATTAAGCATACATTGACATGATATGGTAATTCGTGTTCTTGATCGGACACACAATTTACTAATGAATTCACTAACGTTCTTGATCGGACACGAAAGTTTGCCCATTATTGTGAAATCAATCCTATCCTTAATCGGGCATAGAATCAATCACAACTCTATTATAATGCAATAAATCTTATCCTTGATCGGGCATAAAATCAATCACAATATCTAATTTCATTCATAATCAATCAAATTTATGATCAAGCACTCAAAAGAAACTCATGAAATCGCATTAAGCATGAATCATAATCAACTTTATAGAATTAAACTATCAAGAGTAGCAATACACATCTAGGGCTTCATCAAGCCTTGACAAGGAATTTAGTTACACATAGAAAGAGAGAAAAGAAAAGCCTATTTATGTAAATCCATCGTCATGAATCCTTCTTCTTCTTTGCTCTAAAAGACCTCTTCTCTAGCCTCCAATAAAGCTCTGGTTCTCCAAGGTTGAACGCCCAAAACGTTCTCCCATAAGGCCTATTTATAAGAATGAAGAGAAACCACAAAGTTCCCTTCCAAATCCAAATCGAAATAGGTCTTATTTCGGTTTGCCGCATATGGCGATCGATCGCTCCGTATTGACGATCGTTCGCTGGCCGATCGATCGCAATTCCTTCGTTATTTTACCCCGATTGATCGCTTTGCCGATCGACGCCGTATGATACCGATCGATCGTAGTTACTGTCTTGCGCGATTGAAAAATTCCAGTAGATACGATCGATCATTTTTAGGTCTGATCGATCGTTTCCTTCAATACACTGCTTTTGCGGCTCTGGCGATCGATCGTAGTTACTGTTCATAAACTTCAAATGGCTATAACTTTCTGTCCCGAACTCCGAATTGTGCGTGGTTGGTGGCGTTGGAAAGCTAACTTCTTGAACATGAGGCTTGAATCAGTCCAATCCGACATTTGTACACGAAGTTATGAAAATTTAACTATTAAAGTTACTTTTCAACTCATTTCTGTGTATTACTCTTGTTTCCTACAAAAACCAAAAACTATATTAAAGTAGTAGTTATTCTAATCAAACACTAGCATAATCATAAGCTTAGGAGATAATAAAATACATATTTCATGTATAGATCACACCCCCAAACCTAGATTTTGCTAGTCCCTAGCAAATAAAACAAAACAAAATCAAACAATCAACTAAAAGAACTAATGCATAAAAGTGAACACCACTTTCGTAGGGAACACGATTGCATTGAGCGTATGCAACAAGCCGTTAAACCTCTAGGTGTCCCTTGTAGGACGAGTGTTGTCTCGTGAGGGTTTGCAGCCATGCTACCCACAAATATGTATTTATTAATCTAATTAACCTAAGTGCAAAAACAAAGTAAAAATTAAAACATTGCAAAATAAGCAAATCTATTATCCCGACAAATGCAAAATACAATGCTTAAGAGAATTAACCACATGTACTTGGTTCATAATCAACAGGAATATAGAAGCCCTCAAGTAAGTGGTTTTATTCCACACTTTCATCTTGGAAATTTTTGCTCAATATAATATAGCATGATAACATAAATAGTAAAAAGTGTAGAACATTGTAGCAATACATTCTAAATTTCTGTTTTATACAGATCCAGTGTTACCCATTAACCAAAGAACATCAGAATCTACATAGTCATCATAATCTTTAGGTTCATGATAGCACAAATCTGCGCGCCTCCTTCGGGTCCAACATTTTCGATTTGAGAGGATAATACACCATAGACTTTTTTTTTCTTTTCGCTAGGACTGTGTAAGGCCTGACTTCAAGATGCTTAGGTTTAGCAATGACTCAGGCCAATGACTCCCAGCCAATTTGGCTTAGGGCATTAGGTTTTAAGAGACCGCTTCGGGCCCGAGCATCAGTCTAAGTTAATCCTATAAAGTCAAGCAGCCCCTTTCTTTCATTTTGTTTTCATTTTTTCACATTTTCATTTTCAGCACATATATTTTCAAGGACATCTTTATTTTGTCCAGGTTGTATTATACTCAACCTATTTCCGGTTCCAATCCCTTGCCATAGCCAAGTAAATGGTCTATCATGATCTTTTAAGCTCAACAGATAACTACACATCATCCAATGACTATGACTAAAGACATCCCACTGTAAATTAGCATTTAACAAATCTCTAGATGGTATTACTTTATGTACTAGTGTGTGTAAGTGAATTTTCTTAGTTCAAGCACTTATTCCAAGAGGACTGTAACAGAAAGATATGCTCAGTTAAGTGTATCTATCCTCCAGTATACTTACTCACACTTCCAATGCAAATTAATCTCCTAAGAATTGTAACATGCATTATTACGGGATAAACTATCAAATCCTAACAAAAATACTAACAAGCAACTTAAAACTACTCAAACAATAACTTTTTTTTTATTTATTTTCCTTTTCTGATTTTACAATGAAGCACATCCTCTCCCCCAAACCTGATATAAGCATTGTCCTCAATGCACAATAAAGACAAAATACAATAATCACAAAAGGTAAAAAGAGAAAGAGGAAGGAAAACACCAGAAGAAGTGGACTAGAAATCCCGATCATCGCCATCGCCATCGCCTGGAGGAAAATGCCATGCATGAAGAAAATCGACTATGGAGCCGAGGCGTTCCGTAATAGCATGCTGGGAGTCCATAAGCACCTGCTGTGACTGGCGAATCTCCTGCTGTGACTGGCGAATCTCCTGCACATGGCCAGTGAGATCGCTGATCTACTGCTGCATCGTCGCCCATGGTGGTTGAGCAGGCTCACCCTTAGGTATCTCCGCATGTTCCTCAAGACGGGGAGCTCGTGGCCACCCGCGTCGTGTATGGCCCATCATACGGTTATACGCATCCACTCCAATGGGCCCCAGTCCATGAGATACTCGAGAATGCTCAGGAAAATGTACCCCATGGGTCAGAAATACCCGCTCTAAAATGTAGGGGTACGGCAACCTCTCATCTTTTTGGCCCACCACCATTTGCTTCATTCGGCCAAAGACGAATGAAGGCAAGTCAAGATCACGGCGCCGAGTATCGTCGCCGAATACATAGAGTAAATCAGTCATGGTTCGGTCGACTTTCTCCTTCCGGGCCGACCATACATCATGCTATAGAATTAAAAAGGCAAAGCAGAACGCCGATCGCATGCTAATGGCGGCCAGGTAGGTAGAAGTCCCAGGTCCTACTGCAGACCCCATCAATCCCATGTGATATTCCGGTACGGAGGAAACTGATATCCATTAAAATCAGGGTGATGAATCGTACCTCTGTCACACCCCATAGCACTAGCAATATCGGTGACTCGGACCCGGATAGGTATACCACATACAACGCTCTGAATGGTCACCTGTTCTGGATTATCGTTGTCTTCAATGGTGCCATTTGCGTATAATTCCCGAACTGGGTCCTCGTGGACCATTGCAAATGCATTATGCCTTTTTGCAGCGATATGGGTGAAATAGTTCACCCATTCCGGCCGGTCCTCAATCCACCTCTGAGTCGGAAGATCGGGAATAAACGGGTTCAAGATGACCTGCCTCTCATATTGGATGGGCCGTGGCTGTGCAGCAGGTTCAAGTGGAGGGGTGGAAGGTATAGGGCGTGATGAAGAAGCTTCACCCCGTGAACGTTTGTGAGCGGCGGATTTCTGAGGCATGGTACCTGAAAACCAAAGATAATAGTGAAAATCCAATCAAGGTACAAGAATATGCAGCATGTAATTGCAAACATAAATATCATAGCAAGCATATAATAACAGATCCACTTCACAATTTCGGGTTTTTTTTTAAAATAATAATAAATTTCCTAAAAATAATAATAAAAAATAAAATTTTTATGAAAACTTAGGAAATCAAAAGGAATCATCATGCATAACAAAAATCACAATCATTAATATAGGAGTATGCATGAAAGGGATTCGAAATCAGATTTCGAATTTTTTTTTAATAGCAAAATACTGTTCACCGCAAGAACACAAAATCTTAAAAATGAAATAAAACACCTAAAATCGAAGAATTAGAAGCTAAAAGTCATGCATAAGCATCGCAATAGTCATTATAAGAGAATGCATGAGAGTAATCACAACAATATCTACCAGAAACCAAGAAAAATTGAGTTTTTAAGTTTCGGCTTACCGAAAGAAAAAGGAGTGGGAAATCACGGAAACAGACACCGGATCTGGATTCTACGTGCAAAAATCCTTCGGGGGCCGGAGTTTCAGCTCAAACACGGGTCGGAAACGGCGGCGGCGAGAGGAAATAGATTTCTCTCGCCGCGGTCGCTTGGATTTTAAGCGCGAGGAAGACTACCCGCGATCAATCGTTATTTTAGCCGATCGATCGTTATGTAAATGAGAAACAGCGCCCGTTAGATTGAAGATGAACGGTGTCGATGTACCGTAGAGCGATCGATTGCAAATATAAGGCGTCGATCGGCTAACGATTGATTGTAAATATCCGATCGATCGTATCTACTGTTCTTCGATTTTTTTATTAGCATATCCTCTCCCCCAAACCTAGTATGAACATTGTCCTCAATGTGAACAAAATATAGCATGACAATGAGCATAAAATAAAGAAAATCAGATAAAGGAGAGAATACACATGAATACGTGGGTTGCCTCCCACCAAGCTCTAAGTTTAACGTCTTCAGCCAGACTGGGCCAGGATCATTCTGTTTGGTCTGGATTATCCATGTAGACAGCCACTGCATCCATGTCGGCAACAGTCTCCAGATAAGGTTTCAATCGGTGGCCATTTACTTTGAATGTACTCCCATTTTTTGGATTGTGAATCTCCACAGCGCCATGAGGGTAGACATTTTTCACAATAAAAAGTCCATACCACCGAGATAGAAGTTTCCTAGGAAATAGATATAGCCGAGAATGGTAAAGTAACACTTTCTGCTCAGGCTGAAATGATTTCCTGGAAATCATCTTGTCATGTACAGCCTTGGTCCTCATTTTGTAGAGTTTCGCATTCTCATATGCCTCAAAGCGCATCTCCTCTAACTCACTCAATTGGAGTCTTCGCTGCTCACCGGCTTTATCCATATCAAAGTTGTAGGCCTTAATAGCCCAATAAGCCCGATGTTCCAACTCAACAGGTAAATGGCAAGCTTTGCCATATACCAATCTATAAGGAGACATGCCAATAGGGGTCGTGAAAGCTGTCCGGTAGGCCCATAATGCATCATTCAGTCTCAAGGACCAATCCTCCTATCGGGGCGAACCGTCTTCTCCAGAATCTGCTTGATTTGGCGATTGGAGACCTCCACTTGGCCACTCGTCTGAGGATGATATGGTGTGGCAACCTTGTGGGTGATAGAGTATTTCTTGAGAAGAGCCTCAAAAGACCTGTTACAAAAATGAGAACCTCCGTCACTAATGATAGCTCGAGGAGTTCCAAACCTGCTGAAAATGTTAGCTTTCAGAAATTCCAGCACAACTTTATGATCATTGGCCCTAGTGGCAACAACTTCAATCCACTTAGACACATAATCCATAGCAACAAGAATATAAGTATGACCAAAAGATGGTGGAAAAGGTCCCATGAAATCGATACCCCATACATCAAACATTTCAACAATCAATATGGGTTGTAGGGGCATCATATTCCTTTTAGACAAGGCTCCCAATTTT
Source organism: Houttuynia cordata (assembly GCA_039654745.1). NCBI lineage: Eukaryota > Viridiplantae > Streptophyta > Magnoliopsida > Piperales > Saururaceae > Houttuynia > Houttuynia cordata. The sequence goes on from CM077506.1 coordinate 42,646,501, forward strand.
TGACACCTATCGCAAGATTGACAATAAGCATGAGCGTCTTTAAATAGAGTTGGCCAATAAAAACCGCTTTGAAGTACTTTGGCCGCAATTTTCTTACCACCGAAATGCCCACCACAGGACTGAGAGTGACAAAAAGATAAGATGCTATGAAACTCACTCTCGGGGACACATCGTCTTATGACTTGGTCAGCACATATCTTAAACAGGTCAGGGTCATCCCAATAGTAATGTTTGACTCGAGAGAAAAATAAGTCTTTATCATGTTTAGACCAAAAGGTTGGGATTTGACCCACAGCAAGATAATTCACAATATGTGCAAACCAAGGTGGAGATGTAGTGGAGACAACAAAGAGCTTCTCATCAGGGAATGCATCTCTTAGAGGGTCATGGCTATGCAGATCAGGAATAGGAATTCTGGATAGATGATCAGCCACGACATTCTCAGAACCCTTTTTATCTTTAATTTCAAAGTCAAATTCCTGCAGGAGTAAAATCCAACGAATCAGCCTTGGCTTAGCATCCTTCTTGGAAAGAAGGTACCTCAAGGCTGCATGATCAGAGAAGATGATGATCTTACTACCCAGGAGATATGACCTGAACTTATCTAATGCAAACACAATAGCAAGCAACTATTTTTCGGTGGTAGTGTAATTCAATTGAGCATCAGTGAGTGTCTTGCTAGCATAGTATATAACATGAGGAATTTTGTTGATGCGTTGGCCTAACACTGCCTCTACAGCAAAATTCGATGCATCACACATTATCTCAAAGGGCAGTGTATAGTCAGGGGGCTTAATGATGGGGGAGCTAGAGAGGAGGGTTTTTAATGTGGTAAAAGCTTCTTTGCAGGACTCATCAAATTCAAATTGCACATCCTGACTGAGAAGGTGACATAATGGACGTGATATCTTGCTAAAATCTTTGATGAATTGACGATAAAACCCTGCATGGGCAAGGGAAGACCATATTTTCTTAACTGATGTAAGTGACGGTAAATTAGCAATCAGGTCAACCTTGGCCTTGTCAAACTCTATACCCCTTTTTGATATAACATGTCCAAGCACAATCCCCTGTTGAACCATGAAATGGCTCTTTTCCCAACTTAACACTAAATTTGTTTCCTCACAGCGTTTTAAAACTAAAGCAAGGTTGTGCAAGCATTCATCAAAACAAGCGCCAAACACCGAAAAATCGTCCATGAAAACTTCCAAAAATTTATCAATCATGTCGGAAAAGATGGACATCATGCATCGTTGAAATGTAGCAGGGGCATTGCAAAGACCAAAAGGCATCCTACGATATGCAAATGTACCGAAGGGGCATGTAAAAGTCATCTTCTCCTGATCCCCTGGAAAAACTGGCACTTGATTATATCCTGAGTACCCATCTAAAAAGCAATAAAACTCTTGGCCCGATAGTTTCTCTAGGATTTGGTTAATGAATGGGAGAGGGAAATGGTCCTTACGGGTGTTAGAGTTCAGTTTCCTATAGTCAATGCACACCCGCTAGCGCGTGGTCTCTCTTATTGGCAGAAGTTCACCCTCTGAGTTTGGTTTCACCGTGATGCCCGATTTCTTAGGGACGACCTGGATGGGGCTCACCCACTCACTGTCAGAGATAGGGTATATAATTCCAGCGTCTAACAATTTCATTACCTCTTTCATCGCCACTTCTCTCATGTGTGGGTTCAACCGTCGCTGCCCCTCCCTAGAAGGTTTAGCCTGGTCCTCTAGGTTTATGCGATGCATGCACACAGAGGGGTCTATACCCCGGAGGTTAGCTACTGTCCATCCTATAACTCGCCGGTGTGTGGTAAGGATCTCCAACAACTGGGCTTCCTGGTCAATAGATAGGCTAGATGAGATAATTACAGAAAGGGTGTTGTTGGGTCCTAGGAAGACATATTTGAAGGAGCTAGGAAGGGGTTTGAGTTCAAGTGTGGGTGGGGATTCTATGGAAGGTTTAAGTGGTGGGGCGGTAGACATAGGGAGAGGGTCGGGGTGGGGTCTCCATGGGATATGTCCAGGGTATAGGGCAGCTACTAAATGGTGATGAACCTCCTCAAGGTCAGGTGTGCCCTCATATTGATCGATCCAGTCATAAAAAAGGGTGTGCTCGAGGGCATCCCTAAGCACAGCAAAGGGAAGGTACTCCTGGACTAGGTCATCTAGGTCGTCAACCATAAGGCACTCAGCTTCACTCGAAGGTTGTTTGGAAGCACTGAAAATGTTTAATTTAACTTTCATGTTCCCAAATGAGACGTTCATGAGCCCTGACCGATAGTTAATGGTGGCATCGGCTGTGGCTAGGAAAGGGCGGCCAAGGATAACAGGGATTTGGGATTTGGAGTTGGCATCTGGTTCCATATCTAAGACGACAAAATCAACAGGAAAGTAGAACCGGTCAACTCCAACAAGAATGTCTTCTATAACACCTCTAGGTTTGCGAATGGATCGGTCTGTTAATTGAAGAGTGACTGAGGTAGGCTGCAACTCTCCTAAGCCAAGTTGTTCATACACTGAGTAAGGGAGGAGGTTGACACTGGCCCCTAAGTCCAAGAGAGCTCGGCTAATGGTATGGTCACCTATGACAATGGATATAACAGGGACGCCTGGGTCCTTAAATTTAGGTGGCTTATCACTGGTCAGTAAAAAGCTTACTTGGTTGGTCAAAAAGACCTTTTGGGTGACATGGGATTTGGTTTTCCTCTTTTGGGTACACAGGTCTTTCAGAAACTTGGCATAGACAGGTACTTGTTTGATGGCATCTAAGAGGGGAAGGTTGATCTTAACCTGCTTGAACACCTCTAACATTTCCTCCATTCGTTGGTGGGACTTACTAAACGGGGAGGGTTGGTTGAGGCATTGAGGGAAAGGAGCCCTAGGGATATAGGATTTTTCATTGGTGGGCTCAGCTGGGACATCCTTCTGTGGTGGGAGACTAACAGGATCAGGCATAGTAGGAGTGGGTTGGTTTTGTTTCTCAGGGGGAGTTTCCTCACTCATAATGGTTGGGTCCCTAACCTGATTGTCAACTTGTTTTTCATTTCTTAGGGTAGGAACGGCTTGCACCTGCTCATTTGGATAATGGGAACCTTCAATGGCGAACTGGCCTCTAGGGTTCTGCTGTGGTTGGCTGGGCAAGGTTCCTACTTCCCTACAGTTCATAGATTGGGCCAGCTGTCCTAATTGGGTTTCTATTTTGGCAATGGATTGTGTATGAGAATGAACAAGCTGGGCTTGGGTTCTTAGCTCACCTTTCAGCTCCTTGTGTTTGGATTCTATCTCAGTTTTTATATCAACTTTTATTTCAGTTTTCATCTCAGTTAAGGCGGCTAGCATTTGGCTCATTTGGTCTTCTAGGGATGGTTTCCTGTTGGCTTGGCCAAATGGGGGAATTGTGGCTGGCTGGTAAGGCTGAGCATGATTTTGGAGTTCCTGTCTTGGGGCCTGGTTAAAGGCGGGCCCTGGTTAGGTTGTTTCCAGGCAAAATTTGGATGATTTCGCCACCCCGGATTATAGGTATTTGAGTAGGGGTTATTGGCTCGAGGATATCCTTATGCAAAGTTGGCATGCTCCTGTACAAGATCTGGATATTGGGAGGTAGAGGGGCAGTCAACTATAGTGTGCATAGGGCTGGCACAGATGGCACAGGCATCTTGAGAGGTTGGGGTATAAGGTGGAGTCTGTGAGAAAAACCTGTCAAACCTCTCAGTAAGGGATGCCACTTGCTGTTCTAGGTTTGTGGTAGCTTTAACATCATACATGCCTCCCTTTGAGGCACTCCTGCCAGGCATATGGGCTTCAGATCTATAGAGGGTGGCACTGTGTAAAGAGTTTTCGCTCAGGTCCTCTAATAGATCCCAAGCATCATCCGGGGTTTTCTTCATAAATGTGCCTCCACAGGAGGCGTCTATTAGGGTCTTATGCTGATTGCACACACCCTCACGAAATCTCTGTACTAATTGCCACTTGGGCACATCATGGTGGGGACAGGGTAAGGATTTCATCCTCTCTCAGCTTTCATGGAATTGTTCATTAGGTGTCTGGGTAAAGGTGATGATTTCATGGCGGATCTTATTGGTCCACCCCACAGGAAAGTATTTCTTGAGGAATTCGGCCTGAAGTTCCTCCCAAGTGGAAATAGAGTTATGCTCAAGGGAGTATAGCCATTCCTTGGCCCTATCTTTTAAGGTGAAGGGGAACAACCTAAGGCGCACCTGGTCATCAGATAGTGTAAGTTTAAAGGTTGTGTTAACCTCCAGGAAGTTTTGTAGGTGCCTATAGGGGTTCTCATTTAATTGGCCATGGTATGTGGGCAGCATCTGGATGATATTTGGCTTAATTTCAAAATTAGCCACGGTTGCAGGAAGTAGGATACAGGAAGGGGAGGTGTAGGCAGTGGGACGGTAGTAGTCTTGCAGGGTACGGGCATGGGGCAATAGTGGATTCTGGTTTAGGCCATTCCCGCCCCCAAGGTTCATGTTGTCCGCCATTGGATGAATTTCAAGGATTGGTTTGCTAGGAGTTCTACAGATTCTATATAGGCGTTCAGGATCAGGATCAAAGGCAAGGTCGGGGTTCAGGGAGCGACGACCATGCATGCACAATAAAAATCAAACAAAACCTGTGCAATCCTAATAGCGATAACTAGCAAGCATCAGTCCTAGATAGCGACAACTAGCAACCTAATAACGACAACTAGCACTTCATGCAATCCCACAAAGAAAAGAAAAACACCAAGCACCCAAAGTTACTCTAAAAGAAGGTTAAGAGAGTGCAAACAATGGGAAGGGATGGCCCTTCCAACGATGATGAAAATCAGCGTCCTCTCTTAATCCTGCAAAAGAAGAATAACGAAATTAAGCGACTGAAAATAAATCTAAATTAAACTAAACTACTCTAAAACTAACTATGCTAAGATTTAGTAAACTATTATGCCGTCCCTCGCAGCGGCGCCAAAAACTTGATCATTTAAAATTAAAACCCTTGCAAGTACACAAGGCAATTGTACTACGGTGAGTATTAAAAGGTTGTCGAACCTCAGGGACGGTGAATACTTTACCAAATTCAAGAGAAGTAAAAGATGTAATTTAATTAATTCTAAAGAAAGCAATGAACTTTATCTAATCTAACTGAGATTTAATCAATATGGAGAAATATCAAGGCAGAGAATCCACCACTAGACATGCAATTATTACTCTCAATTATTATTAAGCATACATTGACATGATATGGTAATTCGTGTTCTTGATCGGACACACAATTTACTAATGAATTCACTAACGTTCTTGATCGGACACGAAAGTTCATCCATTATTGTGTAATCAATCCTATCCTTGATCGGGCATAGAATCAATCACAACTCTATTATAATGCAATCAATCTTATCCTTGATCGGGCATCAAATCAATCACAATATCTAATTTCATTCATAATCAATCAAGTCTATGATCAAGGACTCAAAAGAAACTTATGAAATCGCATTAAGCATGAATCATAATCAACTTTATAGAATTAAACTATCAAGAGTAGCAATACACATCTAGGGCTTCATCAAGCCTTGACAAGGAATTTAGTTACACATAGAAAGAGAGAAAAGAAAAGCCTGTTTATGTAGATCCATCGTCATGAATCCTTCTTCTTCTTTGCTCCAAAAGACCTCTTCTCTTCCTCCTCTCTAGCCTCCAATAAAGCTCTGATTCTCCAAGGTTGAATGCCCAAAATGTTCTCCCATAAGGCATATTTATAAGAATGAAGAGAAACCACGAAGTCCCCTTCCAAATCCAAGTCGAAATAAGTCTTATTTCGGTTTGCCGCATATGGCGATCGATCGCTCCGTATTGACGATCGTTCGCTGGCCGATCGATCGCAATTCCTTCGTTATTTTACCCCGATCGATTGTTTTGCCGATCGACGCCGTATGATACCGATCGATCGTAGTTACTGTCTTGCGAGATTGAAAAATTCCAGTAGCTACGATCGATCATTTTTAGGTCCGATCGATCGTTTCCTTCAATACACTACTTTTGCGGCTCTGGCGATCGATCGCATTGATAGCCGATCGATCGTAGTTACTGTTCATAAACTTCAAATGGCTATAACTTTCTGTCCCGAACTCCGAATTGTGCGTGGTTGGTGGGGTTGGAAAGCTGACTTCTTGAACTTTAAATGAGGCTTGAATCAGTTCAATCCGACATTTGTACATGAAGTTATAATGATTTAACCATTCAAGTTACTTTTCAACTCATTTCTGTGTATTACTCTTGTTTCCTACAAAAACTAAAAACTATATTAAAGTAGTAGTTATTCTAATCAAACACTAGCATAATCATAAGCTTAGGAGATAATAAAATGTATATTTCATGTATAGATCAACACCCCAATTTGGTAACTGACGAGAGAGAGAGAATAAGGGGTGGTGAACAGTGAGTGAATAGTGCTTTTTGAGGGTACGCCTCTCTTTCTACTCTCTCATCTCTCTCTCGATTCTCCCTAGAGTTCTTGTTTTACGTTTTAGTTTTGGGGAATTGAACTTGGAGATCTAATTCAATAAACGACGCAAGAAGAATAGAAGTAGGAGATTGCTATCTCGCGAGGAGAATAGCAACCCTTGTCCATGCACGTTGATTCGTGGTGATCTCCAGTAGAATTTATTGTTCTTGTGAGTATTCTATTTGAGGTTTAATCATTTGGCACAAAGGTCGCAGGTTAGTGGTAATTAATCATCTGAATTCATTTGATATGTGCATGATATAAATTGTCGTTCATACTATTGCTCATTCTCTTGCATATTTGTATATTGATTGTGTGTGCGAGAGAAATGATCAATTCAAAGGGACAACTTTGGAGAATTTGGCATCACGACGTGCTATCCCCCCGCACTTCCACTGCGGCTCTTGACCATCAGTGGTATTGGAGCCCCAAATCCGTTGCGATACTATAATTCCCAAAGATCTAATTGATATCTTTGTGGAATTCTAAGCAGTCGAATCGAAAATCGAAGTTTTGATACGGCGATTGATCGCCAAATCGTACGCGATTGATAGCTACATATTCAAAACCTAGAAGAAAGACTAGTTAACAATCGATCGCTGTCATTAGCGATCGATCGTATCTACTAGAAGTTTGATTTTAGGGTGACGCAATCGATCACCCAAGGTTAATCAAATTTGAGGAAGACGCGATCGATCAGTTTGGAAAACGATCGATTGTATCTACTATAAAAATTGAAATCTAAGAACGCGATCGATTGGTTGTGAGAAGGATCGATCATATGTACTGTAGAAATTGAAATCTAAGAACGCGATCGATCGAGGGTACTGAAACGCTGAAATTATAAGTTGAGCGATTGATCGCCTGAGTAAAACGATATATCATATCTATTGTATTTTGTGCAAAGTCTGTAGCGATTGATTGGCTGTTTGACATGATCGATTGCCCAAGAAATTTTTTTGACGAAAAACCAGTTTTGAATTGAAGCTGTAATTGTGCCACATCAACAACTAAATACTGGTTGTTGTTTAGTGATTCAAACTTTGCCTTTTGATTCTAATTGTCCTATTTTTCACTGGTTGTAGAATTTTATAAAAAATATTCACCTTGTTGCACCACTTGCTATTTTTCATAATGAGTAGCAATGGCATCCCAAATGGTCTCGAGTGAGCTGGCTAAGACTGAAAAGTTGAATGCCCCGAACTTTGTCACCTGGAAGAGGCGTATTTTTTCTTGAAGACTTGGGTCATCTGTTGGACTAAATAGTTGAACTTCCAAGTGATAATAGTACTATTGCTCAAAAGAGAGAGTACGAGAAGTTAAAGCTAGAAGATGCACGAGCAAGAACCACTATGTTAACATTTATGGAGCCAAATATTGAATTGCTTTTTGAGAAGCATAAAACTGCTAAAGAAATGTATGAGGCTATCCAGAGAAGGTATGGAGAGCATACTGAGGCTAATATCAGGTTGCTACACACTCGCTATGCGAACATGAGGATGGAGGAAGGCAAAAATGTGCTTGAGCACATAAATGCCATGTCCATTATTTTTAGTGAGTTGGAGATGCTTGGTGACCCTATTTCTTTCGGAGTCTAAGTATCTACCATCCTAACTAGTCTTCCTCTATCATGGGAGCCTGTTGTGGTGGCATTGAACCTGAGTGATAAGAAACTCACTTTGGATAACCTTACTACCAAGCTGGGCTTGGAGCAGGAAAGGCGTGACCATGTGAGAGCCTATAATGTTTCTACCAATCTTGCTCATCATGTTGGTAACTAAAAGAGCGGTTCCTTTGCTGGCTCCTCAAAGAAGAATTTCAAGAGAAAGGGAAAGAAGCTTCAGTTTCAAGGAGGTGACAAAGGCAGGAACAAGAAGAAGGGATCCTGCTTCACTTGTGGCCAAATGGGCCATTATAGCAGGAAATATCCAAATGGCTCCCAGGGCAATGAAAAGAATAAATAGCAAGGTGGGGGAAAGGACATTGTTTGCCTGATTTATGAGGCATTGATTGTGAACACTAACACGAGAGGATGGTGGCTTGACTCGGCTGCAACTCGATATGTGGCCATGACCAAGGAGTCGTTTGCTGATATGGAAGAGATAAATCCCAGAGAGCACAAGATTTACATGGGCAACAACACTTATTGTGATGTGCTGGGGATTGACTCTGTTCATATTCCTCTCTCTGGAGGAAATACACTAGTTCTCACAGATGTCCTGCTTGCACCAGCTATTAGAAGGAACCTGATTTCAATCCCTCTGCTGACTCAAAAAGGATTTGAAGTTAGGTTTAAGGGTGGCAAGGGAGCTGTTGGACAGAAGAACAATATTTTATTTACTGCTTCATTAGTTGATGGTTTATTCAAACTTGATGTCGCTAATGACATTGCTGATTTTAATAATATGATTGATTGTGAGTACGTGGCTTGTGTTGTAAATAATGATGCTTTGTTATGACATTTATGCCTTTGTCATGTGAATGTTAGAAAATTACACCGAATGTCTGGTAGTGGTTTACTACTTAGAATATGTGATGATTTGCACATTTGTGAAGATTGTATATCCGATAAAATGACTAGGCTACCTTTTCCCAAAGGTCAATGAGCCATAGACCTTTTAGAGGTCATTCAATCAGATATTTGTGGGCCTATAAATGTCAAGACTCAAAGGGTAATGACGTACTTTATTACATTTATAGATGACTATTCAAGGTATGGGTATGTGTACTTTTTGGCAAGGAAGTCCGATGCCAAAGAGCAATTCAAGGAATTTAAGGCTGAGGTTGAGAACCAATTAGGACGTAAAATTAAGGTTCTTAGAACAGACAGAGGTGGAGAGTACACATCTGATTTATTCAAGGACTATTACACTAACCAAAGAATAGTTCATCAGTATACTTTGCCTTATACCCCTCAACAGAATGGAGTCGCTGAAAGACATAATAGGACATTGTTGGACATGGTAAGGCCCATATTAAATCACTCTAAACTAGGAACATAGTTTTAGGGTGAAGCACTAGACACCACTGTCTATGTACTAAACCGAGTACCGTCTAAGTCAATCAAATGACCCCATATGAGTTATGGACGGGTCGACGTCCAAACTTTTCGAACTTAAGAGTATGGGGGTCAAAGGCCCATGTTAGGGTGCCTGATCAACTAAGAAGTAAGTTGATCCTAAGACCATAAAATGTAATTTTATAGGTTATTGTGATCATTCAAAAGGGTATCAATTTGTAGAACACCATGATGATGGGACAGTAGGGGTAATTGAGTCTAGGGATGCTTATTTTCTTAAGGAAGATATAGATTTTAAAACTCCTAGTCAACAAGTGGAGTTGTTTGAAATAGAAAAAGAAAAAGTTTCTGTTACGAGTAATGAACAAGTGATAGGAAATACATCCAATGCGAATGTTGAAACACGTACATCAAGAGAGCATAGACCTTCAGTTTTGTTGAAGGATTACTACGCGATGCTCAGTGAAGATGAAATTACGGTAGATGAACTGATACTTAATGATCCTATCACGTTTGAGCAGGCTATGTGTAGTCCAGATTCCAAAGAATGACAGAAGGCTGTCCAAGAGGAAATTGATACAATCTTGAAGAACAAAGTCTGGGAGATTATTGACTTACCAGATGAAAGGAAACCTATTGGTTGTAAGTGGATCTTCAAGAGGAAGCTCAAAGTTGATGGATAAATAGATAAGTATAAAGCTAAACTTGTGGCGAAAGGGTTCACCCAAGTAGAGGGCATAGAGTTTAAGGAGACGTATTCTCCTGTGTCTAGGTTCATCTCTATACGGTGTTTGTTGGTTATTGTGTCATACTTGAATTTAGAGTTGCACCAAATGGATGTAAATAGTGTCTTCTAAATAGAGATTTAGAGGAGGAGATTTACATGGAACAACCCGAGGGGTTTGTAGTTTCCGGAGAGGAACAAAAGGTGTGCAAGCTTATTAAATCATTGTATGGACTTAAACAATCGCTAAGATAATAGTATTTCACTTTTCACAAGGTGATTAGTGAATATTGCTTTGTGGCCAAGGATTATGACTATTGTGTGTACTCTTTTAGAGATGGGTGTAGATTTATGATATTGTCAGTATATGTAGATGACATATTATTGATGGGAAATGACACAAGTATGATTATCAGTCTTAAAAAATGGCTCAAGACAATTTGAATTGAAAGATATGGGTGAAGCATCTTATTTTCTAGGGATGAAGATTGAAAGAGATAGAAAAGCAAGGAAGCTAAGTATATCTCAAGAATTATACATAGAAAGTGTGTTGAAATGCTTTGGTGTGATTGGTTGGAAGACCATAGATTTGCCCATTTATAAGGGACAATTTTGTCCGAAAAAATGGCACCTTCATCAGACGAGGAACATCTTAAGATGGAAACTGTGCCGTATGTGCAGGCTATTATTGGCAGCTTGATGTATGTCATGAACTGCACTCGACCTGATTTAGCTTTTGTAGTAAGTCTTGTGAGTGGATATCAAGAGAACCCAGGTATATAACACTGGCAGGCTATTAAGCGGGTGTTTAGATGCTTGTTGGGTACTAAAGATATCAAACTCACATATCAGGCTGAGAATCTATCATTGGAAGGGTATAGTGATTCAAACTATGCCGGGTGTAAAGTTGACTAGAAATCCACTGCCAGTTATGTATTTATGTTTGGTGGTGGCACCGTAGCGTGGGCTAGTAAGAAGCAAAAGTGCGTTACTAAGTCCACTATGGAAGCTGAGTTTATTGCAAACAGTTTAGCAGCTTCTGAGGCAGTGTGGATTAAGGAGTTTCTAGCTAGGAACAATGAACTAATGCTCCTGTCCAAATTTATTGTGTTAATTTGGCAACTGTGTCGACACTCCGTAATGGGGAGATCAGTTCCAGAGCAAAGCACATGTGCATTATTACTATAAATTTAACATACTATAACGGGGAAAGTTGACTGTTAGTCATCTTCCTACGCTTAGGATTTTGGCTGATCCGTTAACTAAGGCCTTAACAATGGATCTATTTGTGAAACATGTTCATAGTTTTGGATTACGACAGGACTAGTGCACGAGTCATTGTTGAATTGTAAATATGAGCACTGAATAATGGGGGATGTTGGTTATAATTATGGGTTCGGCCCATATTACTTAGCCTATTTGCATGAGGTGTCGGCTTTCTCGTGTGGTGCGTGGACACATGGAGTGTGCTAGGCCCCATGCCCCCCTTCTATACCCAAAAGTGCCCTAACAACTTTATTCTTTTTTTTTCTGAGGAGGCCATAACATTTCTAAAAACTAGTTTTATTCCTGTAGAAAAGCTGGGCTGCATGCGGACACTGGACCAGACATCGGAGCAGAGCTCTTACTCAAGAGTGCTTGGACCAAAAGGCCGTTTTTATTGGTCTTAAACTGAGGGAAGCATTTTTTATCTGCCTGAAAATCTGCCTATCTTACACGAGTTATCGATCATCAGGATCGCTATAAAACACTTTTATCTGCCTGTTTTTTGGTTTTTTTGCTCGGAAATCCACCATTTATACGTGCCATCTATCACCACGTACGGCTCACGCACATAATAAAGAAGCCTTCACGAACAGTATAATAAGTTGAAGCAAAGCCGAATTAAATTATGATAAAAAGTTCGAGCATCACAATTTACAATGGTCAATACCAATGAATATTTCGTCAAGATGACCACCAACAGCAAACATTCAATAATCACGAAAACAAAAAGTGGTTTGAGTAATTGCACCATAGAATTCCAGTATAAAGAGTTATCTTACTAAGTGTAAGTTCCGTGTTTTACAATAATTAGATATCAATCTCACTAGAAATTGGAGAAAGGAGAAGATGAAGGAGACAAACTAAGAACAACTCTGGCCACCAGGTCCTCCAAAATACATGCCGAATAGCTTTAACACTTCATCATATGAAGGGAGAACACGGTAGCAGTCTTGATCATTAAGTACCTTGTACAAACGTCTTTCATCGACTCCAATAAGAACATTTCCCTCATCGACGAACTTCATTTGCCCGATGAAGGCTGCCTTGCCAAATCCATCCTCCGGTTCATGGCCGTTCCCCATCGCCGCTCCCTTGGATGCCTCCCCTCCCCAAAGAATCTGAGTCGCATGGTCATCTAAGCCTGCGAAAAGCTCCTTTGGCCAGTACCCAATCATGATACGATCTGGACCGATGGCCAACCACCAATTGCCGGAGATATTGTCCTGTCACAATGAATTGTGCAACCAAGTAAATGATCAACATTTACTTATTAAGATTCATGATAACTGTAATTAGTAGGCTATGAGTGCAAACTGATTTGACAACTGGATTATCTTAATGCATGTCAATGTATTAGTCACCTTCATAATAAGAAGTCCAATGGCCACCTGTTGTCCACCATAGACTGAAACAGTCGTAAACCTAGCGCCAAGCGCAATTGTCTGGCTAACTTGGACAAAGCCGTCTACCTGGTTCTCCTGGTTCTTCAAAGTTGCCTTTCCAAAGTACAGGAATCAGCAAAGAGAAACTTATTTATAAGAACTGATATATAAAAAATTAGCCTGAGCACAGGATAGGAAATTTTCCTGCGCACGGGCCAGGCTGGGCCGCTGGATGATCACAATAATGGCGTGGGATTATAAAACTCATTTGTGAGAGGCTCCTTGCGCAGGCCAACGCCCCTCTTTAGATATACACATTTGTATGAAGTTATATGTAGATTTTTGAGCTTACTGTATTACGCCCAAATAATCTTGGATTAATGTCTCCAAATATATTGGGGTTTACCTAAAAGAAAAGTCAAATGTTAAATTTTTTTAGTGAATGATGGATGCAATGATTTTATGTGAAGAATAATTTTTTGTAAAGTGATCATCACTTACTGTCCATCCTGCTTCTATAGAATTAAAATCAGGATCACCATTGAGCAAAATGATTTTCACTTCTGTAAACTGATCCGATGCTACATATGGAGACCATAGATTAAGCATTGCGCTAGCTCCATAGTACTTGCCACCATTGGTGCTGTAAAAAGCAACCTAACCAAGAAAAATAATGTTTTACATGATAAAGAGAGGTAAGGAGAAACAGAAAATGTAGCACATAGTCAATGTGTTAGATATTTCAAAATTGCTATCAAAACTAGACATAGTTGAATGAATTTCAAACACCCTTAGAGTTCACTATGGATGCTGCTATTGAGCCCCTTACCCATATCTTATGCTAAACAGTCATGCTACAGTGACATTTTTTTTTACGTGATAAACTACAAGAACAGACAGAATCGTTAATTATGTGGTCTCCGTTTTCCAACACATTTGAGATGTAGCCAAACAAGTATGGAAGTTGACGCCATAGAAGCATTTTTCCATTGCTAACTAATTAGATGTTTCCCTTACCGAATTCGTGCTAGGTGAAGGCAAGTAATGATGATAATAGGCCATTAGATTTGGAACCATTTAGCTGTGTCAAGCCCTACTAGATAAGCAATTAGTAATTTTTTGCCGTTATAAAAGGTTGAAAGCTGTATGTTTAATGATCCCCATGTTTTGCTAAAGATCCCCTTTGTCCCAGTCCCACTTGTATTGTCAAAAGAAACAACGTGTTTTGTAATACCTAATTATTTCGAACCAACCTAGAAATTTTTTATTTTCTAAAATGCAAGAAAAGAGTCACCTTCTAATTATAATTATGTAAGTTGAAAATGCTCTTGCACAAAAAAAAAAACATATGGTGGAAAATGCTGATTTTTAAATGCAAAACAAATGATTAGATGCACTTATATATATGGTGGATCCTGTTTTGAGTTTTTTTCCCCTATAATTTTGACCTGGGTGAGTTGAATGCCCCAGTCAACTTTTGTTGTGCTTGTGCGTGGCATGCAAACAAGTAAGACGGTAATAACTCTGCTTATGGAAAAACGAAATGCAAAACAAATCATTTAGCTTTTTCATAAACAAAATGCAAAACAACAAAATATTTGTGTCCTATTTGGTTATGCAAAACGAACTATATTTGTCCATTTGGAAAATTGCTGCATGTGAGACGTATATATAGTGTGGACAGAGGGAGTATCTTTTATTTGGCTCCATTAAATTGCTGCATGTGAGACTTATATATAATGTGGAGGAAATATGTTAGTCCTTCCAGGAAAATAACCTAGAATTCTTTCCTCTAGTCAAAACATGTTAATTTCTGGAAATATTCGATTGTATAAAAAGGATGTTCATAATAATGTTTGATGTCAATAAACCAGAAAATCAAGTTAGATTCACGCCATTCAAAGATAAATTCAACTTGCCTCATTAAGACCCCTTTTTGAAACCGAGTCAACTTCACCTCAGAAATAAACCTTTTAATAAATAGCTACTGTTTCTGTTAAATTTTTTTCCCAACAACACCCACTAGTATGTAAAGATGTATCTTTTACTGGTATACTAATGTTACATAAGAGAAAAAAATACTTGATGCAAACATAATTGCAGTATAGGAACTTAATTACTAATTAACACAACATCTGGTTAGAATTGTAGAAAAGAAAATAAACCTTACTTGGTCCGTAGTCGGATTAGAGGTTTCTTGTTCTTGAACATTGGAAGGATACACTTTCCTCCTCTCATCAGTTGAGTTTCTAGCAATAAGATGTACCTTAAGAATCGGAACAGTTCCCTTTGGACAGCCACCGTTTTGAAGCTCAAAAGGAAGCAATTTACGCTCTGATTTAGTTTCATCTACATCCACACTCGTAAGGAAACTAGGTCTCATCTGTGTATAAAAGACATCGCAACCACATCAATGATCCCTAACATTAGAGATGTCAACCTGACTTTGAGATTGTACACAAAAGCGGGTCATCTAACATTATAAATTTTGAATGAGAAAAATATGAAATATACTTGAAGTGTATGATCCTTGAGTTTTGGATGGCCGAAGGAAGGTTGGTTATGGATATCAACACAGTCGAATACGTCGCCATGATCAGTCTGAAATCAAAATTAAAGATGATCATGAAAACACTTGAATACATGAAGCAAAAGTAGGAAAGAATAACAAACAGACAGCAAATTTCTCTAATACATGAGGCAAAAATCA
Source organism: Houttuynia cordata (assembly GCA_039654745.1). Classification (NCBI taxonomy): domain Eukaryota; kingdom Viridiplantae; phylum Streptophyta; class Magnoliopsida; order Piperales; family Saururaceae; genus Houttuynia; species Houttuynia cordata. Next base: position 42,662,096 of record CM077506.1, read on the forward strand.
ATTAATCACTATTACATATCAGTGTCTAGGAGATGACCTGAATTGTGGTGATTACGCCATTGTTATTGAACTTTGATTTTGGATCCGAGGAGAGAATTCTTCCATCAATTTCTTGAGCTGTCAATGCAAGTATGAGCACTGAAAGAACAAGGAGCACCATCTTCTTCCTAGTTTAGTTGCAGACGTAACGCATGAAACTCTTGTCGTCGATATATACCAGTTGCATTGCCTAATCAAGGAGTACTATAATCCTTCATGGGGTTCCTTCCCAATTTAGTGCGCTTTCCGCTTTACAGAATTTTGTTCGTATGGAGAGCATAATAAAGACATGCATTGAAATTAAAATTGAGATCACAGAAGGTCCGAAATTAAGTAAAATTATTTATGTTCAGAACAGAGAATCATTCCCAACTTAATGAAAACAGATATATGGAATGTTACTATCTAGAGGATTTGATGAAAATAGTAAATGACTTTTAGCATGCTTTTATGATGAGGAAAGGATGCAAATATGCAATGGATCTTATTGTCGGAAAGTTGCTTACTATTACCGTAATATTGTATATCATTCTCAATATACTTCTCAGATCTGTGTATGATTCCTGTGCCCAATTCACTCGCATTGGCGTTGGGTTGTTGGATTTCGTTCCAACAGTGAACATTAATACAGGATTTATATGCGCCATTGAATCTTGAAGCGCCTCCGGCATGCAAACATGCATGAGCCAAGGCACATTTTAACTTTTCCCCAAGTATTAGAAAGATGTTGGCTCTTGGTTGAAATAGCAATTTAAGGGAATTGAGAACATCTATAAAAATACTCTGTCTCTTGTTATTAAAATTACTTAACTGCTACTGTATTAATGATGAACTGTGTGTACCTTTTGCAAAGATGATAATAAAGGAGAAGAGTTTATGATCGAATCAAGCAAAACACTTTGTCCTTAAGACAGAATTCGCCCTCCCTACGGTGCTTAGGACTCTTGGGCGTCTGCCTCCCAGGATAAGACGATCAACCACGCACTGTAGGAGCACTCCAAACAGCACGCGCAGCGAACCACAAATGTGTAATACTTTCACAGAATGAGAAGAGGAGGAAGAAGAAGATGCAGGAAAAAATCCGTCCTGAAAAATCCCATTTTTACAAGCTTTATAGAAATCCCATTGAAAACACACCGTTTCCCGTTAAAGCCCGTTGAAACCTTTTCCCATTAAACGGACGCGTCCGTCCGTTAACGGTCATAATAAAACGGACCCGTTTTGGTTGAACCAAAATAAATTAGAAAACCAAACCATTGAATTTGTCCCAAAATAATATTTTCTTGTTGACCCAACCCAACCCAACCCGACCCGACCCGGCCCGGCCGGCCGCGCGTGCGAACCGAACCGAACCGAACCGAACCGAACCGAACCGAGCCGAGCCGGCCGGCCGGACGGCGGCGGTGGCGGCGGCGGCGCGCGCGCGCGCGTGTGGGTTAGCCCACCTAGGTGCATGGGTCCAACATCTCTCTCCCCCACAAAAGTGGGGTGGCCCTTGGGCCTAACTTATAAGGCCAACCTTGGACCTTATATACCATCCACAACCCATCCTTGGTGTGGATGTGGGACTATTCATCCTTCACCCAATTCACTCATTCATCTCCTAGTAAGTGGGTTTTAAACATGGGTTAGTTCTCTCTCTTTAATACCCAATTATGGGTTATAACTAACACCCACTTCTAACAATCCCCCAAATGAATGAGAATTGGCTGGATAACTTATGCAAAAACTATGCAAAAAACTTGTGAAAGCAAATATTGAGAAGATCATGCATGGGGGAGAGGTAGTTTTCAGCTTTGAACCTTCCCTTGTGAAGACTATCGGGTTTACTGGCTAATCAGTGAACGTGATGTCTTGAACTGTTCAGCCGTTTGTGTAAACCAAGACAATAGAAGTCACACAATCACTTCTCAGACACATTGTGGTTCTCATGACTTTATTCATTTTGGCCCCGAATAAACCTGATTTTCATGAGTGCTCTAGAAGATTTAGCCTTAAAATCCTCATAGAAGTGGCCCCTTCCCACTCATATAGGTGATTCTCATTAGGAGCATCCTGCAATACCCCACTTGAACTAAGTCAAGCTATGAGAACCATTAAAAGCAAAGCTTATCCTGATTCATTCAGCAGGCATCACTATCTCATCATAGGAATGGGAATGAGATTTTATCTCCATAGTGATTCCCCTTGAATCCCCCACAATTCGGTTGTCCCTTTTGAACCTAGATCTTGGGATCTCCAGTCAACTAGGTTGGGTTGCCATTATGGTGATTCTTAATGTATAGGCTTCAAGCCCATTACCCTCGATGAATTGCTCACTTGTTCTTTGGTCAAACCCTTTGTTAGCGGATCCGCAATATTTTCTTTTGACCGAACATACTCAATGGAAATTATTCCACTAGAGAGCAATTGTTTTATGGTATTATGCCTCCGACGTATATGTCGAGACTTACCATTATACAAGTTACTTTGTGCTCTACCTATAGCAGATTGACTATCACAATAGATACATATATGTGGCACAAGTTTCCCCCACATTGGAATATCTTCTAAAAAATGACGAAGCCACTCAGCTTCTTTGCCTGCTTTATCAAGTGCAATGAATTCTGATTCCATTGTGGATCTTGCAATGCACGTTTGTTTAGAAGATTTCCAAGACACTGCTGCACCTCCAATAGTAAAAACATATCCACTCGTGGATTTGGAGTCTCTTGTATCAGATATCCAATTTGCATCACAGTACCCCTCTAGTACTACTGGATACCTTGTATAGTGTAGTCCATAGTCCAAGGTATATCTTAGATATCTAAGAACCCTGACTAGAGCCTTCCAGTGGTCTTCCCCTGGATTGCTATTATATCTACTCAGTTTACTTACTGAGTATGCAATGTCCGGTCTCGTACAATTCATGAGGTACATGAGACTTCCAATAATTTGAGAATATTGGAGTTGTGATATGCTCTCACCCGTGATTTTGCTTAAATGCAATGTCACATCCACAGGTGTTCTCGCTGGACGATTATCATTCTCATTAAATTTGTCTAGGATTTTTGTAATGTAATGAGATTGAGATAACATATATCCATCAGATGTTCTAGTGATTTTCATCCCTAGTATAACATCTGCAACACCCATATCCTTCATGTCAAACTGTTTGTTTAACATCCTCTTAGTAGCTTTAATGATATTATCATTGCTACCAATAATGAGCATATCATCCACATATAGGCATACTATAACATAGCCTTCAGGTCCAGCTTTGACATAAACACATTTGTCACATTCATTGATTTTGAATCCATTTGACATCATCATTTTGTCAAATTTTTCATGCCATTGCTTAGGTGCTTGTTTAAGCCCATAAAGGGATTTAACAAGTCTGCACACTTTGTTTTCTTGACCCGGTACAACAAACCCTTCAGGTTGTTGCATATATATTTCCTTATTCAAGTCACCATTCAAGAATGCTGTTTTTACATCCATTTGATGTATTTCAAGATTATACAAAGCAGCCATAGCAATTAACATCCTAATGGAAGTTATTCGCGTGACTGGTGAATATGTATCAAAATAATCTTGACCTTCCTTTTGCTTGTATCCTTTGATAACAAGTCTTGCTTTATATTTGTCAATTGATCCATCAGCCTTCATCTTCCTCTTGAAGATCCACTTGTATCCGAGAGGTTTACTACCTGGTGGTAGATCTACCAACTCCCAAGTGTGATTTTGCATAATGGATTCAATTTCACTATTTACAGCCTCCTTCCAATATTGTGCTTCAGGAGAGGACATGGCTTCCTTAAAGCTTTGAGGCTCATTTTCTAACAAATAAGTTAGAAAATCTGGACCAAAGGATTTTGATGTTCTAGCACGTTTACTACGTCTAGGTTCATCATCTTCTCCCTCTTGGTCTTCACTGGTGTCTCTTGCAACATCCAAAGTTCTTTTAAGAGAACTTTCATTTTGTGTAGAATTTCACGGAAAAATATGTTCAAAAAACAAAGCATTCCTTGATTCAATCACCGTATTGACATTTATATCAGGAATATCCGATTTATGAACAAGAAATCGATATGCACTGCTATTATTGGCATAACCAATAAATACGCAATCAATGGTCTTTGGTCCAATTTTAATCCTCTTGGGATTAGGGACCGCCACTTTTGCTAGACACCCCCACACTTTTAAGAAGTTGTAGGAAGGCTTTCGACCTTTCCATAACTCATATGGTGTCTGCAAAGTTTTCTTATGTGGTATTTTGTTTAGAATATAATTGGCTGAAAGCAAAGCTTCCCCCCACATGTTCTGAGGTAACCCAGAACTTATTAACATGGCATTCATCATTTCTTTTAAAGTTCTATTTTTCCGTTCAGCAACTCCATTTTGCTGTGGTGAATAAGGTGCCGTGGTTTGGTGTATAATACCATGTTGTGAACAGAATTCACCAAAAGGTGATTCGTATTCCCCACCTCTATCACTTCTTAGAACTTTTATTTTCTTGCCAAGTTGATTCTCAACCTCTGTTTTATATAGCATAAACATGTTTATAGCATCATCTTTACTTCTCAGCAAGTATACATAACAATAACGAGTGCAATCGTCAATAAATATAATAAAGTACTTTTTACCTCCTCTTGTTTGAACAAGTTTTAAATCACATACATCGCTGTGAATTAACTCAAGAGGTTCAGTACATCTTTCAATACTTTGGAATGATTTCCTTGTTAATTTAGATTCCACACAAGTTGCACACTTATGATTAAAGTCAATATTAAATTTAGGCAGATATTCCATATTAATCAATCTACGTAAAGCATCATAATTAACATGTCCTAATCTACCATGCCACACATCACATGACTCAATCATATAAGAGGAAGAAGTATTCTCATTCATAACATTAGAAACTGATACATTAGGTAATACATTGAGCTTGAAAAGCCCTTCATTCAGATACCATTTTCCCACATACATCCCACCCTTAGTCAAAACAAATTTGTCTGACTCAAACACCAACTTGAAGCCATTCTTGCTCAGCAATGATCCAGACACTAAATTCCTTCGAATTTCTGGCACATGCATCACATTGTTAAGCGTAAGGTCTTTGCCCGAAGTCATCTTGAGCACCACCTTTCCAATTCCTTCAACCTTGGCAGTAGAAGAGTTGCCCATAAACAGTTGTTCACCATTTTCCACGGAGTGATAAGTGGAGAACATCCTCCTGTTTGAGCACACATGACGGGTAGCCCCAGTATCCACCCACCATTCTCTATCATTAGTGATCATATTCACTTCCGAAATCACAGCAGAAAGGTTGATGTCATGCACATTGTTGGAGAGATTCTCCACTTCGGTCATGTGGGCTTGTGCCTTTTTCTTCTTGAAACCATCTTGTTTCTTCCGTTTGTAACAATCCTTAGCCTTATGGCCCATTTTGTCACACACATAGCACTTGCCCTTGAACTTGTTATTGTTGGAGTCATTGTTTGACTGACCTCCAGGATGCTTCCTCTTTTTGTTGGTGAAGCCATTACTTTTCTGCCCTTGTTCCACAACATTTACTTTGGCCTCCATGCCATGACCCCCGGTTTTCTTTTCAGAAGAACGGTTGTCCTCTTCAATCCTTAACCTCACAATTAGATCTTCCAAGTTCATCTCCTTCCTCTTATGCTTTAAGTAATTCTTGAAATCCTTCCAGGAAGGTGGCAATTTTTCAATTATTGCTGCCACTTGGAAAGACTCACTTAAAGTCATATCTTCTGCATGAATTTCATGCAGGATAACTTGGAGATCTTGAACTTGATTGATCACAGTCTTAGAATCCACCATTTTGAAGTCCAAAAATTTGCCAACCACGAATTTCTTCGTTCCAGCATCTTCAGTTTTGTACTTCTTGTCTAAAGACTCCCACAGTGCCTTAGCACTTGTCATCGAACTATACACATTATATAATGTGTTGTCCAATCCGTTAAGGATATAATTTCGGCATCAGAAATCTGCATGTTTCCATGCATCTACTGCCGCAACAGCCGTTTTGTCTTCCCGTTTCTCCTCAGTGAGAACGGGTACTTCCTCTTTAAGGAATAGGGCCAAATTCAGCGTGGTAAGATAAAACAACATTTTCTGTTGCCATCTCTTGAAATCCACACCACTGAACTTTTCTGGTTTCTCCCCTTTAACTTGAACAGGAGCATTCACTGGAGTGGGAATAAGTATGGTTCCATCAGTAGCCATTTCTGTAACTTTTGCAAATCACAGAAGATTATCTCAGTAAAATACACAGTATTACAGTAGAAATTACAGAACAGTACAGTAATAAATAATTCTGTCTTAAGATTGTTATTAAAATTACTTAACTGCTACTGTATTAATGATGAACTGTGTGTACCTTTTGCAAAGATGATAATAAAGGAGAAAAGTTTATGATCGAATCAAGCGAAACACTTTGTCCTTAAGACAGAATTCGCCCTCCCTACGGTGCTTAGGACTCTTGGGCGTCTGCCTCCCAGGATAAGACGATCAACCACGCACTGTAGGAGCACTCCAAACAGCACGCACAGCGAACCACAAATGTGTAATACTTTCACAGAATGAGAAGAGGAGGAAGAAGAAGATGCAGGAAAAAATCCGTCCTGAAAAATCCCATTTTTACAAGCTTTATAGAAATCCCGTTAAATCCCGTTGAAAACACACCGTTTCCCGTTAAAGCCCGTTGAAACCTTTTCCCGTTAAACGGATGCGTCCGTCCGTTAACGGTCATAATAAAACGGACCCGTTTTGGTTGAACCAAAATAAATTAGAAAACCAAACCATTGAATTTGTCCCAAAATAATATTTTCTTGTTGACCCAACCCAACCCAACCCAACCCGACCCGGCCGGCCGCGCATGCGAACCGAACCGAGCCTTCCGGCCGGACGGGCGGCCGCGGCGGCGCGCGCGTGTGGGTTAGCCCACCTAGGTGCATGGGTCCAACATCTCTCTCCCCCACAAAAGTGGGGTGGCCCTTGGGCCTAACTTATAAGGCCAACCTTGGACCTTATATACCATCCACAACCCATCCTTGGTGTGGATGTGGGACTATTCATCCTTCACCCAATTCACTCATTCATCTCATAGTAAGTGGGTTTTAAACATGGGTTAGTTCTCTCTCTTTAATACCCAATTATGGGTAATAACTAATACCCACTTCTAACATCTCTCTCCATCCAATGAAGGCTGTCATCATTCGAAAAAAAAACATTAAAGAGTGGGGGAAACGAGTGGAGGAAACTATGGGGCCTTAATGTCCAATAAATTTAACTCATTTTCAAATGCATGCCAACAGGCTTTATTGGATGGAGGGAATAGAAGGGATGAGTTATATGCCACCACTGGCTTTAGCCAGCCAATGGAAAATCGGCTGTATATGTTTACCCAAGCAGTTGCACCATCGATCTCCAAGATCGTTGACTCATGGCAACATGAGAATAAATCCCACGTGGTCTGCCAGTAGCACAAAATATTTTCTCCTTCCTTCCCTTGAGATGGCAACTTACTGGAATTGCCCAATATTATATGCAAGACATGCACCATATGCATGCAAAATAACAAATCTTACCATCCCGTGTGTACGTTAGCATGTGCTCACAAGTGAAGTGGGGTCCAGTCCACTTGTAAAGGATTCGGGATCACCTCTGGGGATTCCAATCAATTACGTCCATATCTTATACCTAGAGTACCCTTCTATTGCTTAATTGTTTGCTGATAGTACTTCTCAAGAGTACAAACCAAGTCGTCTGGTGGTGTTTTCTTAGAGTCCTGGAGGACGTACAAGAGGTTTACCATTTTCGGAAAATCGGAAAAGATAAAGCGAGCAGCACGGAAGCCTCAAAAAGGTTGGTTACTTTGCTAGGAAGAAAGCTCTCCTGCAGTGGTCAATGCTTTTTTCTTTTTTTCTTCTTTAATTTTGTTAGGGAACAATTTAGTTACTTCTCCTTATCAAGGGTTTAGCACCAGTGGTATTGGTTACCATGAAATCAAAAAGTTGGGTCATGATTGATGCAGGATGCCAAAAAGCTATTTACACCATGTAATGTGTTTTTTAGGTCTTAAGAATGAAACCTCAATTGGGTTTTCTTTGTTTTTAATTACTTTAACCGTTACCTGCTCATGAACAACCACTAGAACTTATTGAAGCCACCAATGGCTTCTAAGCCTCTATTTGTTAAAAAGATCATTATGTTTCTGATGGTTTCTTGGACTCTTTTTGTTAATTTTCTTGGTTTGTTTCTCCTAGAGCAGCATGCACTTGCTCTTTATATTCCTTTTCTTTTCGATAAGCTTGTGTTCTTACTTCTTGTCGTCATAAAGCTTTTGCATGCACTTTATTTTATCAATTTAATAAAATAAATGATTGTGACCTAAGTATGTGATTTTGTGTTATCACAAACATTAAAACGACATCATGTCCACCATGTCGCAGGTATTGAAAAAGCTATATTACAAGTTTTATATGACAAACAGAAAAATACTAATCCCACAGAGCAGCACTTGTGAAGTCACTAGGGAGGATTCATCAGAGTTCAGGCCAATGGAACAACGAAAAAGTTCCATTGAAGATACTCCATCGTCCAGTAAGGACCTGTTCATGGAACTTCCCGATGAGCTCATTATCTCCATTCTCTCCCTCTTGCCCATCACCGAGGCTGCAAAGACGAACACTCTAGCCCGGCGGTGGAGGCACTTGTGGACGTTTCTCGTTATTGACTTCAATTGTTCCTCCCTCACAAACAAAAGCGATATCGATCATGTGTTTGCCTCAAATCAATCATCCGCCATAAACGCATGCCGAATCTCTCACCTTGATGAGAGGATTTCCATGGAAGACATGTGCAGATGGATCAAACAAGTGATAGATAAGGGGATGCAAGTGCTTTCACTAGGTTGCAATTTCAGGAGGGAATTAGGAACATCCAACGCTTTGTTCGCTTGCACATCTTTGCAAGTCCTAGAGCTGAATTCTATCGGATTTGGTGCTTCATGTTTTCATGGGTGCGCAAACATCAGAACATTGAGGTTCTTCTCGCTGCGTATAGAGGATTATTGGCTTAGCAGTATCATTACCAATTGCCCCAATTTGGAGAATTTGAGCCTTATAGGTTGCTACAGTTCACAAGAGATGTTACAAATTCGGGCATGCAATTTGAAGAAATTGGAGTTGATAAATTTAAATGTTAAGCAGATAGAGATTGTGATACCAAGCCTGGCCTCATTAGTCACTAATGTAGCAGAAATAATTGTTAAGTTAGATGCCCCTAACCTGATGTTGCTCAGTTATCGTTCCTTGCACCCGAGAACGAAGATGGTACATTCCCAAACCACGTTTCACAAAGGCAATGTGACTCTTCTTGGACGTTGGTTTGATCTTTATGGGGTAAGTTCAAATTTGTTTTCAATCTTCTTTTCTAGTTTATCAAGAGTGGTTATATGCAACATTTATCGGGCACATGTTTTGGGAGGGTGCTTTTAAACAAAAGCTAATAAAAGTGGCTTTTTATTGGAACTTGGACTAAAAGAAGCGGCTTTTGTGTGTAAGAACAAGAGGGGAGGGAGGTGGAAATCACTCCACTTGGCCCTCTCTCATTAAATGGAACGTTGAGGTTTATTTCTTCTTTACCTCATTAAGGGTAAAATTATCACATTAGACATTTAATTTTTGTCTAAAATCTGCCTGATCTAAATAAGCTTTATAGGGGTTGGCTTTTAAAAAAACTGCTTTAGGGTTGGGAATTACTATATGTGTCACACTTTTGCCTTACTATAACTGAAGCTATTTTGTCAAAAAACCGTTCCTTGGCAAACACAGTGAGATCAAAATTTGAGTGTTGGCTATTCCATAATAAATTCCTACAAACATGACCCATAATAAGAAATTAGTACCCTTTTCAACTTTGGTGCATTGTTTGTAAACATATTGGATAACTCATAAGTTATCTACAACTCTAACACATGGAATAGTAATTAAATCCTCCAAAGCTGTGATACTAGATACACAGTACCGAATCGAGAGAGAGAAAGAACAATCAGTAGTATTGGTGACTAATAAATCTGAGAGAGAGGAAACTAGCGAGTATCCAGCTTTTATTTGTCTCTTTCTATTTGAGAAGAGTGATCTAAAGATGGAGAATTATAATGCTAATTGGCATATTGTACAACTTGTCAATATGTATTAGATAATTTAATCGAGGGATGCCCGGTTTTTAGCACCCAACTAGAAGGGGCAGGCAAAACCCAATCCAGTTGTTAATCCTCTTGGGTACTTATAAAACCCACCTATTTTACAAATCCGGCTATAATCCTAGGAGGTGACCAACAGAATGGGGTTCGAACTCTGGACCTCCGTCGTGGTTCAGGAAGTGTGTCCTGGCCATCCCACCTACACCTAGCCCGTTGTTCATGTTTATGGTTTATATCCTCTGTGAGGCCCTCCAATGTGAGCTGCCAATCACAGGTGCCCATGTATTATTGAGATGCATTGGTTATTGAGATGCTTTTCATACATTTGAAAACCAATCACGGGTTCATGTATTAAAGCATTGGGCACCTGTGATTGGCCACTGACATTTGAGGGCCTCACAGGGAATCTGAACCCCGTTGAATTGACTTAGGAATTGTTAATGATAATCTTGTGTTGTATGTTTGGAAGTTAATCATCACATTTACGTGAAAATAGAAGCACAACATTACACACCACTCATACTTGTTCGAGTCGATATATAATTGAAGATCAGTGAAAACTTTGGAGACGAGGAGCTGAAGTACATCTTTTCTAGTGCATTGGTTTGATCTGAGAATCTGATCATGAGGTTTATTGCCCGAATAGGATATATCTTTATTAAATAGCCTTGTATTTTTTTGGTGGATTAAAGTTTGATTTGTAGTAAATCATACATTGTGGTAGATCTAATAATTATCTAATAAGTTTTCGATCAATTGTTCAATTAAGCCTGGTGAATATTTTCTTTTTTACTTCTTTAAATTGACACCACCTTAAAAGGGTCGAGTTTTTTCACAGCTACCTGTTGGAGCCCCATCATGACATTGGCATGAAACCCTTTTTAATCTCCTCGTCCAAGATATTGAGCTAGTCTAAAGCTACTCTAACACTTTTGTATTTCTGTAGTTCAAAAGTCATTTAGAGTATATTCAAGTATAAGGGAAGAAATAGCTGAAATTGCCAAACCATGTTGACCAAATGAAATTATTCTCTAGTGTACACGCAACTTAAGTTTGTGCCATGTGAAGTACTTTTTGGTTTGATGTCTAATAAAATTTCGTCTTGTATATCTTAGAAATGCCCAGTTGTTTTCTACAAGAACATGGTGGTAGATTCGCCCTTTCCGTGGCTGCGAAGATTATTCATTGATGTGACTCTAGCTGAGATTACAACTGCAATAACCATTGCATTTATCCTCGAGAAAATTATGGAATTAGATGAACTGAGTATAAAGGTAAATCCAATACTTTGTATTGTACTCCCTCCGTCCAATGAAGCCTGACTGCATTCAACATTTACATGGCTGACTTTGCTCCCCCACCACCAAACCCTGGAAGGAGGGAAAAGGCTGTTATTTTTAAGGGCCTTGGAGTCCAATAAATTTTAGTCATTTTCAATTGCGACGGGCTTCATTGGATGGAGGGAGTAGAATAAACCAATTATCTTTCATGGTTTTTGTTATCTTACCTAACACGGGATTCAATCATCTGCAGAATGTCCAAAAACCTGAAGATCAATCACCAACTGATCATCTGCGAGGCTGGCGTTGGGATAAAAAACATATACATTGCATCGAAAATAGTCTCAAGAAAGTGGAGTTTTTGTGTTTCACAGGCTATCCTCTTGAATTATCCTTTGCAAAACATATAATAGAATCAGCGACGGCACTGCAGAAGATGGAAATTAGTGTTCCTTGCCATTTAAAGTTGTGTGTTGACATTGATGCATTAAGGGGCTCTCTCCTTTCAATTCCTAGGACTTCTGCTGAAGCGGAAATTGATGTATTTTTCATAGAGTAGAGACCAAGATGAGACTTAAATTCTTGTTTAAGGACTCCAGGTAACAGCTTTCCATACTTTTTTTGGAGAATGATCTTCTACTGTCGAGAGGGTCAGTTTGGGTCAGAACGGGTAACTATCGGGTCGGGTCTTGAAACATTAGTTGGCGGATTAAGCGGGTAATTCCTTGAGTCAACCCTTTTATTCATAGGATCCATTTGCCCGACCCTAACCCTAACCCTAAACCTCATATTATTAGGGCCGAGATAGTGTAAGGTTAGACGGTTGAGTATGCAGGTTGGGTCATGCTTTTATTTTATTTTATTTTACTATTTTTTTTTTTTATAATTGGGTCATGTTTTGATAGCCATTGTCATCTTGTTTCTACAATACATGAGCCCCACTGCTATACATTTTGTAGATAAGACCCATTTTAAGCACCTTATATTATTCATTACATGATCATTTTCTAAGTTCTAGTTTCGAACATCCACTTCAATTAAATTCACATATCAGGTGATTTTTTTTGGTACATCATAAACTCCCCTATCCTAAAGCTACCCCCCAAGGTGCCACAGGTCAAGCAAGGCTCGAACCCAGCCACACTATTTGGTGGTCCGGTATAATCAGATGATATTTGACTTCAGATTATACAACTAAATTCAATTCCTACATTAAGAAAAAACTTAAATTCAATTTCCTATCCCATTGGTACAATCGCAGAGCCTTTGGACCCCTCCTAAAGTCATGCAAAACAATCTAATTAGTACATGCAAGTATTTCACTTAGAGTTGGTCGAAAGTATTGCACTTGGAGCAAGCAAGGGCCATGGGCCCATTGATCCCTGGCCTTTGAAAATTAATACTACTATCCTTTCGGTTGGGCCGATGTGCCCCCAAGGCTTTTCCTCATTGGTGCAAAACCGTGCCCCCCCCCCCCCCCCCTCCAACGATAGTGGACCCTGTGCTGTTTTGAGAGTGCCATCCCTTTCAGCACAATAGAGATTAGATCATTAGAGTGACAAGGCGTTAAGAAATGGCCTCAAGAAGATGACCTTTACATATAGAATAGGATGAGTCCACGTGTACAAATTATGATGGGATTCCAGAATCCTGGCTCAGTAGTAATCTGGGATTTGGTGATGAGCTTGCCATATAAGAAGGGCTTGGGTTCCCTTGCAAATGTCGGCGGACGCAGAGGGGAGGTGAGGCGGGGCAGAGGCGAGGCGGAGGAGGCGCTAGGGCACGGGAACTGGGGAGGGATGAGGGAGGAGAAGGGAGGGTCGGAGGTTATAAGGTTGCGGACACGGACAAGAGCTTATCCGTGTCCGTAGTACCCCATTAGAACAGACAAAAAGCTCTTGTCCGTGTCTGGTCTGTAGTCCGTATGGACCGTCCGTTAAATACCGGACGGACCAACGGACATGGATGTCCGTGAACACCCCTATACAACAGAAAGGCGGCAGCACGGGCAGATATATATACTCCTATACGTTGGGAATAAGAGAGCAACATAAAGACAAAAAAGAAGAAGAAGACTAGTACGGAAGCACCAACAGCTTTTTCATTCTCCTCTCAGGTAGCTTGACTGAATGCAATCTTTGTTACTCCCTCTCGTCACTTTTAATAGATACAGTTGATCTTCAAATAAGGAATATTTAGTTTAATTGCTGGAGTTGTTGATACAATCTTTGTTATGATAGACTCCTGAGACTCGAGTCAACTAGGCTTGGTGGCAAGACGAGTCAAACTCGGCTGCAGATTCAAACCTGCATGACTCAGATGAAAACTCCATTTGACTCGTTGAGTTGTCTCAGCGAATCAGGCAAACTCGTGACTTGTGGGAGTCATTCAAACAGTTTGTTTTCCATTTTTGATCTCACTTAAATAGCTGGTTTGCTGAAATCTCTCCATAATTAGAGATATATAATGCACCTCTTAAAAGAAATTTACCATTGGGAAGGTATTGTATTTATGGTGCACTCCCAACTCCCATAAAAAGCTCCTATGATTTTTACTTTCCCCTACGTCATTGTCCTTCTCTCCCCTCGTGTCTTGATTGCGCTATGAGAAAAAAATATATTGGAAGTATCAAAAGGTACAAAGTGCAACATATTTTACCACCAATAAAACTTTTTTGTTTAAGAGGCTGCTTATATAAAGAATTAATTGGAGGATTTCTATTGAGGGGATTCCCAAGATTTTTTATTTATTTATTTTGAAATTTCTAAGAAATTGTTGTTGAAGGTCTATTAAAGATTTTTATTGTTTGAAGTAGAATAAATTTATTATAGAATAAATTTCAAACACTTAATTATTGGAGGGCTGCATAAAACCAATCCATTGTATATAGTTTTATTATTTATGAGTAGTGTAAATGTGGTATAATATGTCAAAACTAGAATACTTAACTCTGTGCATGACTCCATTGTGACTCCATCAAGACTCGAGTCGATTCCACTCTACACATATGTAAGTCTTGAGTTTTTGAACATTGCATACAATGTTTGGTCCTATTATGACACTTTCTAATTTTAGGAACTTCTAAAGTTTTAAGGTTAATGCGCGTAGACCTTATCAAAATAAGATCGTATAAATGGGGTGAAGAAGTTTTCAAAAGTTGATGGAGAAGTTGATAAAGAGGAGTTAAAGCCCACACGTTTCTCTCCAAATTCAAGAAACATATACTCTTCTAGTTCATGTTGAAAAGGGCCCAGACGTCATGAAACCATGCTGCCCATGACTTGCAATTCTCTCCTCAACCACCATAAATACTCAGTTTGCAGAAAGTAGAAGCCGTATGACACAAATGTCATTTAGAACCGTCACATTTCCCATGCGCAGGCTTGTTACACTGGCCTTGATTACTCATCTACACAGAGTTAGTTGGAGCATTAACTATAAACATTAGGTCGAGCTTGGCCTACAGTATATGTGGAAACAAATGCTAAAAATTCTTACCAAACATCCCATAGCTCCATAAGACTCGGCTTGGCTGATCATCTATCTTAGTCGTCGGCCAGATGTGTGGCATTCTCCATGGCATCGTCTTGAAAATGTTAGAAGCGTTGTTGCTCATGTGAGCAGCGTACAATCTTATTTTTTTGTAACTTGCCCTATCAATTTTATTTGGATTTAAATACAGTTTTTATTAGTACGTATCCTTTTTCCATAAAGTACACTATTTATTCGAACTAAACGAGCATAGTGCATGTTTTTTTGCATTTTCCACATACTTTGCGCGTTTCTTTACTTGATTATGTTTCATAATTTTCATGTTTTTTACCATATTCTTACGTAGTTTCACTTAGACATAATTGTCGTACCATGCTTTGTCACTTCAGAAGCCACAGAAGGAATTTCTTTTTAGAAAGAAAAATTGTATTCACACTATTGCACATTTGCGCCTCTGTGCTAGGAAAATACTTGCGTCAAAGAGTGCCACCACGTGCACCTTTAATATTAACAACTCCAATTGATGGTGGATATACTGTAAGACATCATCGATGACCAAAGAAAATCTTCCTTGAGGCTTAAGCCATTGACGCACACTATAATTAGACCTCCCTTCTTGATCTTTAACTACAAGAAGTCATGTGTATTAGAGAGAGCGAGAGATGGGAAAGCGCAGGGTGAGCTTTTTACATATTACCTAGCGCCAACTATGGTTTTCTCATATTATCTGATTTTTTCCGTGAAATCTCATATGACCTAGAATCGGCACCTAAAGTACCCGAAATGCCCTTCTTTTACGTTTTTTATGCCTTTTGTATCCAAAATTCTTTATTCTTTCCAAAATTAGCGATCTTCGGGAGCATCAAGTTGGGGAAGAAGATATTCCGGCAAAGGTCCGTCCATCATCGCAGTTTAAACCATCGTTGCCACCGTCTAACCCGGAAAAAAATAAAATTTCAAGCCAAAAAACTATAAAAACAGCGAGAAAGACGAAAAAAAAATCTATGATGAAAGGATTTTGATGTAAGATTAGAGGGAAAGCCCTCCCAACTACTAAAATTAAGATCTACATGTAAAAAAACATATATAAAGGCCACCCATTAGTGCTCGACCGCTCATAGACATCAAATAAAAGAATAAAAATGGGCAAAAGCGTGAAATACTCGTCGGCAAGCGACAAGTTCAATTTATATATCTTTCTGTGATCCTAATGAGGTGGAAGATGAGGAAAAATAAAGAAGAACGCAAAAAAAATGGGCAAAAATGGATAAAAAATGAGTAAGTTATGACATTTTTAAGAATGCAGTAAAATCGTGTTGTAGAAACACGACTTGAACATTAGTCGTGTATTCGACGACACGACTAAAGTTCAAGTCACGTTGTCTGCAACACGATTTTACCGGATTCTTAAAAATGTTATAACTCGCTCATTTTTATCCTTTTTTGCCCATTTTTTTTTTGTTCTTCCTTGTTTTTCCTCCTCTTCGACCTCATGAAGATATATTATGACGAACAAGTAGGAAAAAAATAAGAAGACAGAGGAAAGTGGAAGCTTTCCGACGTCCGAAGCTTCGCCCAAAAGCGTCCACTTTTATCTTTCTTCTTATTTTTTCTTACTTATTCATCATAATATATCTTCATGAGGTGGAAAAGGAGGAAAAGCAGGGAAGAACGCAAAAAAAAAATGAAAAAAAAAATGATAAAAAATTAGCGAGTTCTGACATTTTTAAGAATGCAGTAAAATTGTGTCGTCGAATACACGACTAAATTTCAAGTCGTGTTGTGTGCAACACAATTTTAATGCATTTTTAAAAATGTCATAACTCGCTCATTTGTTATCCGTTTTTGTCCATTTTTTTGCGTTCTTCCTTATTTTTCCTCCTCTTCCACCTCATTAGGATCACAGAAAGATATATCATTTGAACTTGTCACTCACTGATGAGTATTTTACGCTTTTGCCTATTTTTATCCTTTTATTTGATGTCCATGAGCGATCGAGCACCAATGGGTGACCTTTATATGTGTTTTTTTACATGTAGATCTTAATTTTTGTAGTTGGGCGGGCTTTCCCGCTACTATTACATCAAAATCCCTTCATCTCCGACTGAACGCGTGTTCTTCTCCTCAGATTCTGGGTAATATGGAAAAACGCAGAGTGTGGGTGCTTATACCTAAACCTAAGGGTATTTTGGGTACTTTCTGGGTGATATGGAAGAAGGAAAGAGATTCCGGGTAATATGAGAAACCCAAAGTTGGCGCCATGTCATATGTAAAAAGCTCGAGCAGGGTACTAGTTGTTGGGGAAACTGGATATATGGGAAGGACGGTAGTCATGGCAAGTCTTAAAGTGGATCATCCAACTTTCGTCCTCCAAAGGACACAATTGGGTGTGGGGGACATTGAGAAGTTGCAAATGCTCCTTTCCTTCAAGGAGCAAGGTGCACATCTCCTCTTCGGTTCATTCTTCGATCACAGAAGCCTTGTCGATGCCCATGAAGCAAGTTGACGTAGTCATATGTGCAATTGCGGGATTACCCTACATTAGAAACCATCATATCCTGCTACAGTTCACGCTCATAAACGCCATTAAGAAAGCAGGCAATGTCAATGTAAAGTTTTTTGCAGGGAGGGTGCATCATCGAGGGACAGTGGCGGAGCCACATTATGGGGTGCATGGTCTATAGACCACACTTGGTTTATGTTATGAACTCAATTCGTCTTTCTTACTTCTATTAGGAATAAGATTTCCTAGTTAGGAATTACTATTTTATTAGGATTAGGATATTTTTACTCTTTAAATATGTAAGGCCTATGGCCAAAACGGGATATCAGATGAGAATTACAGCGGGCCGTTTGGGGCGTGAAAAAAAGCAAAACATCTACAGTGGATGTTTCATTTCACTATTCATTTCATGTTCTTTTCACTTTCAACTGAAACACCTCAGGACGTGTTTCAACTTGAAAGTGAAAAAAACCTGAATGCTACAGTGGAAGTGAAATATCCACCGTGGATATTCCAGTTTTTTCACACCCCAAATGGCCCCTTAGTTTTATTTCGTTTATTTTGTTCTAGTTTGCTTTTCTATTTCCCTTCGTTTTTCTCCGTTGTAGATGCGAGTCTACATCATTGGTATCGGAGCGTTCATTCCTTTGGACCATTGCATGTGCAACATGTCCTGCAAACACTTGTCGCACTTAAAGCCGAGTGGAAACGACTAGATGAAGAGATGCTTGTCCAATTGCAACTTAAAATAGAAGAACATGAACGGAGTTGGAAGGCCTACCTGGAGCGTTGGTCGCCACTGATCGTTTAAAATTAAAACCCTTGCAAGTACACATGGCAATTGTACTACGGCGAGTATAAATAGGGTTGTCGAACCTCAGGGACGGATTAATATTTTACCAAATTCAAGAGAAAACAGCAGTGTTGATTCTAGACTAAGAAAGCAATAAACTTTTAACAAAACTAAGTGAGAATTAATCAATATGGAGAAGACCAAAGCTTCGAATCCACCACAATAAACTAGTGTATCGTTTCTCTCTCTCTTTTGAATAAAGATTTCCAATTGACTAGCATATTCCTCTCGGACATACACTTGTCAACTCAAAATATAGTGCTTTCCTCTCGGACGTAACACATAAAATAATTAAAACATGGAATTGTGATTTATCTCTCTCGAGTATAAACCAATGAAACTTTATTGATATATAACACCTCAGCCTACTTACGTTCCTCTCGGATACGCAAGTATTCTTCGGATTGAAACTCACAAGAATTCACTCTTGTCTCTCTTGAGTACAAAGAACAAACCTTTAATGAATTAACAATGATTATACAATAAAATCTATACACCAACTTGAGTAAAAATATAAGATGAGAGAATCGGAAGAGAAATCACCATCATGCTCTTCATGTTCTTCATCTTCTTCTCTCCTTTGCTCTAGCCTCCAAGGTTGTCTCTTAGATTGTCCAAGGGTTTTCCCAAAACGTTCTCCCATAAGGCCTATTTATAAGTTTGAAAAGAAACCACGAAGTCCCCTTCCAAATCTGAGTTAAAATAGGTCTTATTTTGGTTTTCTGCACACGGCGATCGATCGCTCCATATTGCCAATTGTTCGCCTACCGATCGATCGCAATTCCTTCGTTATTTTCCTCCGATCGATCGCTTTGGCGATCGATGCCATATGATACCGATCAATCGTAGTTACTGTCTTGTGCGGATCAAAAATTCCAGTAGATACGATCGATCGTTTTGGTGCCGATCGATCGTTTCCTTCAATAATACTGTTTTGCCGCTCATGCGATCGATCGCGTTGACCGGCCGATCGATCGTGGTTACTGTTCATTAATTTCAAATGGCTATAACTTTTCGCTCCGAACTCCGAATTATACGCGGTTGGTGGAGTTGGAAAGCTGACTTCTTGAACTTTAACATGAAGCTTGAATCAGTTCCATTAAACATTTGTACACGAAGGTATGATGATTTAACCATTTGAGTTACTTTTCACCTCATTTCTGTGTATGACTCTTATTTCCTACAAAAACCAAAAACTATATTAAAGTAGTAGAAATTTTAATCAAACACTAGTGGAAACATAAATTTAGGAGATAATAAAATGCATATTTCATATGTAGATCAGCCACCACCTCCAGCTTGGTCATACCATGTCTCGGACCCGAGCACCGCCGTCGCGGATGCTGTTGAAGACTCCCCACTGCCGTTACAATTGTAAACCCCGCCGCCAACTCCTTCATATTTGCCGACGCACCACCTCGAGCCACACCCACCCAAAATGCCACTTCTCGGCTCAGGTTCATCCTATGTTCCATGTTTCTCGGCTCAGGAAGTTTATGGGTGATCTTTCTACTCTTCCGCAGCCTGTTCCGCCACCGTTGCCGCTCGATGAGTCTCAATCAGTGCCTCATGCTATTTGTCACGCCCCAAAATTCTTGACCTCGATCGGAGTGCAGAAGCCTTATAGTAACCCAATCAAAAGTCAAGATATGAACCTTGGGACGCGACCGAGGTCAATTACATCGTCACAAAAGAACATGTAATCGACATCACTAGGAACTCATAACAAAACTCAGAAATTAAGAACTAAGAAATTCTTCATCCAATTTCAAATAACATTGTCAATGTAGCAAATGATTCCTACTTAAATTATTACAGCAGATTAATTAAAACTGTCAAATAAACAAGCATCAATTCAAGGCACACACTGGCCAACACTAATAAAGTTCTAGCAAAAGAAATAAAGTAAATAAAAGCAATTCTTCAAAACGTCCTTTGCGAATCTGTTCCACCTTTTCGAACTGCAAAGTCTTGACTTACTGATCCTTAAAGCCTGCATCAGAGCATGCATGAGTATTTCATAGAAATACCCAGTAGGATGTAAAAATCCACCAGGATGATAAAATAGGATATGAAGGATAAGTTACTCACATAAACAGGAATATGCACTCTCTAAAAGACCAAACAAAGGTTTACATTACCTAAACACAAAGGTCAAATAATAACAGTCCCAAAGCACAAATGTAGGGAAGAATAATCTCAATAAGACTCCAAACAAATATCGGTGTAAGGAGATAATGGTTAAAATACCAAAGGATTGAGGCATCTATAGTGCAAGGAGTTATAATTTTTGCTCGCTGAATAAGCCACCCGAGTGGCTATTGACTAGTCTCATCCTAGAGGTTCTCCCATCAGAACCCGGCCATGCGTCTAAGATGCTAGCCCCATCAGTGTTTACGGACACTATGGTTGGAGACAAAAGACCTTCCGTAATGTCAACCAGTCTAAACGTACGTATTTGCCTCCCTTCGGGTAATAAAGAATCAAAATTCCATAAATATCGGAGATCACTACGGATCTAGCAATGGCTCGTGAACATACTATGATTCCATCCGGAGAGATCTTAAAAAAGAACTCTTAGTGGAGAAATAGGTCAATGTCAAACTGGACAATGATTCAACAAAAGAAAAGGTCTCAACTTTTTTGAGAATAGGGTAACTCTTAGCCCAATGACTCACTCATGGTGTATGGAATAGAATATCAAGTCTCTCAACAATACATGACTCACTCTCTGGAGTATAATATATAATAGCTCTCAGTAGCATAAAGATCATCATAAGAACACGAATGATATTTCAAAGTTAGGCCGATGGATAACTCACTGTAGGAGTATGAATTTCACTCATCGATCACACATCATGCATCATAGCTTTACCTTTAATAAGAACATCTCTAGGTCTGGAGTTGTATTATCTTTAATATTAAGATAGCTTTTAGGAACATCCCACGCGAACCTATCACTAGCGCTTGGCCTCACCCTGGCGTCAAGCTCTCCTTTGACCCTGGTGCCAGGCTCAGCCTCAGCGCCCGGGACTCATGAGTTAACCAAGTGTTCTACAAAACACGTTCTAATACAACAATACGACGATCGATCGGCGTATAGCCGATCGATTGCCGGTTTTGGTTTTGCGATTTCTAGCTTATCTTTGGGGTGGATTTGCATGGGAAAGATACCAAATCCCAATGGGACTTGATTTGCACGTCTCTAGAAGGATATTGAAGCCTTCCCATTGGTTGGAAGTGTCCATGATTTGGAAAATTAGTTAAAGAAGGGATTCTCCCCCAACTCTATATAAACTATAGAGAGTTGGCTTGTGCTAACCCTAGAATGTCCAGAGATCTTTTTCCTTCTCCTTCCCATGTTCACCCACCTCCCTTAAGGCTTCTTCTTGTGGGAGTTTGTAAGAGCTTGGAGCGGGAGCTTTGGAGGAAGCTGAGGAGACGAGCAATGCATAGAGAGGCGAAATCTTTGGTGAAATAAGTAGGATGGTTTTCCCCCCTTTTCTCTCTTCTGATTATATGCTTTTGACACGAGTTTTGATTCAGCACCTTAGTGTATTGGGTGGATTCTTGTGAGATGAATGAATTGTGTCATTATTTCTATGCGTAGTGCATCATAATCATATGTGCATTCATGTTTCGTTTCTAGATGGGAATTTGCACCTGAAGTCTAATGCTTTTTTAATTTTCCAGAGACTAGAAGTTTTGATATTGCTTGCTTGATCATGATCAACGTTGAGTTTGTCCCTTTAAGGTGTGTCTTGCATTAATTATCTTATTTGGGATGTATTAATGTTTAAAAACTGTGTTATATATAAAAGCACACAAGAAAGGAGTGAACTTTAGTAATTTCAGATAATCCTAGGTTCTGTAATTGGTCTAGGAGGGGAGTATATAGTCTGTCAATGATATATTATCATCTATGATGTGATATTAAGTAAGATAAACAAGTTTAATTAAGAGTCTTAATCTCGGCCAGAACTGTTTCTGTGCTAATAGTCAGTAGTAAATAATTCATAACTAATTTAAATAAAATTAGAAAAATATAAAATCAGTGGGATTAGAAACTAGACTCACGAGGGTATTATCAGTAAAACTTTCAGAGGTTAAGTCTTACTATGCAGAGCACAGTAGCTGCCGGAAAAGGACTGATGTGCAGGTGGCAGTGAGCTGAATCTGAGAGAAAATACTAAGTATATAAATAACATCATGAAATATGAAATGATAATGTCTAATGTGTCAATACCAGGAATTGGACTATACCCTTATGAAATATCACAGTAAGAATTTGGTTAGAAGTAATGTAATTAGGAGGGTTAGTCCTTTGGACAAGTGATTCATAACTATCTATCTTAAAAGCGTTGATGTCGGTTTGATATTCCACTTGGAATTCTATTCGTATAAGAATTTTTTGATTCTTATATCTGATATTTGTATTATAGAATTTCAATGTGTATAAGGAATTCCTATCTAGGGCTGAGCATGAAAGGTATGTATTGATAGTATGGTACTCCTTGGGTGAGTTGTTATTATTCGAAGTGTTCGGGTTGTCATGTTATTCTATGCTACTCCAATGAGTGAGTTATGTGTTGATCAAAGACTTTGACACTTCTATCTCTACTCCATGAGAGAGTCTATTCTGGTAAGAGATACCTTATGAACTTAGAGTGTTGTGACCTCTATTTCTTGGAGATGTTGCTCATATTGATTACATGATTGTTCTTCCACTGGAGATCTCGTGAGACTCTCCCCATGGTAGATTCATAGTATGCTCAATTAAGCCATTTCTAGATCTTGCGAGGTCACTTATATTTATGAAATTATGATTCTATACTGCCCAAAGGGAGGCACTATACGTACGTTAGATTATGGACATTACGAAAGGTCCTCAGTCTCCACCCATCGTGTCCGTAAGCACTGGTGGGGCCAGAATCCTAGACACATGGCAGGGTTCCAAAGAGAGGACCCCTACGGTAGTTCTGGTATATTATTTTAGTCACTTGCGAACGACCAGGTTAGCGAGCAGAAATGGTAACTCCTTTCACTTTAGATGTCAGGAGCCTTGATATGATGGTTATTCTCTCCTTACACATATGTTTATTCGGAGCCTTATTGATGTTTTCCTATACTTGCGAGTTGGAATTGTTGTTGACTAACCTTGCAGGTGTATAGACCTCGGTTCAGTTTAGATGTTGTGTGATGTTCACAATCCTTTGTTATTCTTATTCTCTTCTTACTGCTTGTTTCCATTCAGTGGGTTTTTACATCCTACTGAGTGTTTCTATGAAATACTCACGCATCCTTTGATGCAGGCGCAAATGAAAAGTGAGATCAGGAAGTAAAGTAGTGGAATGGTGGATTGCAGGCTCCGAGAAGAGTTTAAAGATTATTTAGTTATTTGCTTTGCTTTTTACTGATGCTTATGACATTATTGGCAATTGTGTGCCATAGGCTTATAGGTTTATTTTATTTGACTTTCTTAAATGGATTATTATTGAGGAAATTCATTTCATATTATTTATTGATGCCTGTTATTGTATTACACTAATTGCAGGCATAATCGGTTACACGTCATTTTGTGATGATTGTAATCGGTTGGGAAGTCGACTGTTCGGTCGCGTGTCGGGATCTCTACCTCGAAATGTATCTCATTGGTTGGCTTTCGCACTCCGATCGAGGTATGGGATTTCGGGACGTGACAGTTACTGTAGCAAAACTCTAGTTAGTTTAGCAATTTTGAAATCGGCCAAAAGTCGATTCTTTCTTCCTCCCTTCTCTTCCTCTTCTCTTCGCCGATTGATTCTCCACTTTAGCACGTCCAGAAGATCCCTATTTCCCAGCCAAAAGCACAACCCAAATCTCAAAGTCGCCCTCTGTTTTTTTCAGAAAAAAAAACTCCTCAACAGCCTATGACTTCTGTTTTTATAGCAGTTCGAAAGCCCCAAGACGATCAGTCTAAATCCATGTTGATTCCCAATTTAGCTCAGCAAATCCAATCGCAGCCAATCAAAATCCCAGTTCAAAATTTGGCTCGGGCTTATCTATGCACAGATCCAAATCGAAGACAATCCAAGTCGGGAATGCCTCTTTGAGTTTCCAATTTGAAGACGCTATGGAGATGCGGGAGTCCTTGATTAATTTCACCTTCCAAATCGAAGCCTAGCCTGCCGGATCGAGCCCAGACGCCCATCCTCTCTCTTTGTTTTTGCTGTTTTTGTAGAGCAGCCGAGCACAAGCTCGAGCTCTCTTTTCCCTTTTTTCTATTTTCGTTTCAAAAACCGTCGTATCACTCTCGTTCGTCTGATATCATCCTGACGGTTCTTTTAGTTTTTTCACTTAAGACCAACCCCCGTCTTCTCCTTTAATGTATTTTTGTTGCTTCTAAAATCTGCTACAAGCCTCCTAGCCGTCGGATCTTCTAAAACTTAATCTCTTTGCATATAAACCCGATTGATGCGCTTTAAACCCACGATCCGCATTTTTAAACCTGCAATTACAAAACCAAACCAAAATTAGACGCATAATAAAAATATGATTCCTTAAATTCATTAATGCATCTAAAATAGTTAATTAGAGTAAATTAATTATTAATCCCCTAATTACTACCCTAATCATAAATAACCCGTTTTATTCATATTTTATCATTAAAACTACACTAGCAAATAAGTAAATAGGGCATATAAATGTGTATATTTTATGCATACCAAATACAGTTGATATTTGAATACGCGCTTTTTTTTCATATTTTTTTTCAATAGGACTGTGTAAGGCCTGACTTCAAGATGCTTAGGCTTAGCAATGACTTGGGCCAATGACTCCCAGCACAGTTGGCTTAGGGAATTATGTTTTAAGTATAGGCCGCTTCGGGCCCGAGCATCAACCTAAATTAATCCTATGATAGTCAAGCAGCCCCTTTCTTTCTTTTTGTTTTCTCATTTTTTTCATTTTTTTCAGTATTCATATTTTCCATTGCATCTTATCCTGTCCAAGTTGTATTATGCTCTCAACCTATTTCCGGTTCCAAGCCCTTGCCATAGCCAAGTAAATGGTCTATCATGATCTTTTAAGCTCAACAGACAACCACATATCAACCGATGACTCTGACAAAAGACATCCCACTGAAGATTAGTATTCAACAAATCTCTAGAGGGTATTACTCTATGTACTAGTGTGTGTGAGTGAGTTTTATTAGCTTAAGCACCTGTTCTAAGAGGACTGTAACAGAAAGATATGCTCACTTAAGTGTTTCTATCCTCCAGTATATTTACTCATACTTCTAATATAAATTAATCTCTTAAAAATTGAAGTATGCATCAAGAAGGGATAAACTACCAAAACCTATGAAAATAACTAGCAAACAACTTAAAACTAAATTTTTTTTAAGGTTTTTTCTTTTTTTCTGTTTTTTATTTCAAAATTTAAAATAAGTAAGAAAATAACTAAGTTATCCTAATCAAATATATTCCTACACCCCCAAACCTAAACTAAACATTGTCCTCAATGTTAAGAATGAAATGAAGGATAAAATAAATAAATAAAATCAAGGATAGATGTTACCTGGATAACTGCAAATTGCTAGAATCCCATGCGAGTGAAAAGCATCAACAAATAAGAAGATGAGAGCAATCACAATATCCAACCAGAAAACATCATCTAACTAATAAGTATCCTAAAACAAAGAAAAAGTTGGGCTGCCTCCCAGGAGCGCTAAGTTTCTTGTCTTCAGCAAGACTGAGTTTAATAGTATTCAATCAGGATAAGTGGGATCAGTCAGAGGAATGCTCTCAACCTCTGAAGGAATCAATTCCAGATATGGCTTAAGTCTTTGACCATTTACTTTAAACACATTGCCATTCAATTTCTACAGCTCCATGAGGATAAACAGTTTCAACAATAAATATACCAGTCCATCTCGAACGGAGCTTGTCAGGAAATAAATGCAATCTAAAGTTATACAAAAGAACTTTTTGTGAAGGTTCAAAAGTTTTTCGATGAATGTGTTGATCATGCAAAACCTTGATTCATTCTTTGTAAAATTTTGAATTCATATATGCATCATTCCTGATTTCTTCTAATTCATTTAGTTGAAGCTTACGCACAGAACTGGCGTCATCCAAATTAAAATTAAACATCTTTATAGCCCAATACGCCTTATGCTTCGACTCCACAGCAAGTTGCAAGCTTTCCCGTAAACAAATTTATAAGGTGACATACCAATAAGAGATTTAAAAGTTGTACGGTATGCCCAGAGTGAATCTGTTAGCCGCAGAGACCAATCTTTGCGATTTGGGCTAACCATTTTCTCTAAAATGTGTTTAATCTCTCTATTGACAATTTCAGCTTGCCCACTTGTTTGTGGGTAATAAGGGGTAGCCACCTTATGAGTAATTCAATATTTTTTTATTTATGCCCAAAAAGGTTTATTGCAGAAGTGAGAACCCCCATCACTTAGGATGGCACGGGGTATACCAAACCTTGATAGAACATTCTCTTTCAATAAGCGTATAACAGTTTATGATCATTATTTCTACAGGGAATGGCCTCTACCCACTTGGAAACATAGTCAACAGCCACTAAGATGTACAAATAGCCAAAAGAAGGTGGAAATGGACTCATGAAATCAATACCCCAACAATCAAATACTTCAACCACTAAAATGGGGTTTAAAGGCATCATATTCCTACGGGTTCCACCAAGCTGTTGACAACGTCCACAAGTATAACAATAATCATGAGTATATTTAAATAAGGTAGGTCAATAAAATCCACATTATAAAATTTTAGCAGTAGTTTTTCTAGCGAAAAAATGGCCGCCACAAGCTTCTGAATGGCAGAAGGAAATGACACTATGAATTTCATCATTTGGTACACATCTCCTAATAATTTGATCCGGACAATATTTAAAAAGATAAAGATCATCCCAGAAGAAATTTCTTACCTCCACCATGAATTTCTTCTTGTCTTGTGCTGTCCAATAAAAAGGAGTTTGACCTGTGACAAGAAAATTAATAATATCAGCAAACCAAGGTAAATCAGAAAGAACAAAAAGTTGCTCATCTGGGAAAGTGTCTTTAATTGGCACTGCCTTATTGGAATCATCCACAGTCAACCTAGATAAATGATCGGCCACCACATTTTCAACTCCTTTCTTATCTTTAATTGTAATATCAAATTCTTGCAGTAGGAGTATCCAGCGAATCAACCTAGGTTTTGCATCTTTTGATAGAAGATATTTCAAAGCAGAATGATCAGTAAAGACAACAATAGGATATCCGATCAAGTAAGCCCTAAATTTATCCAAAGCAAATACTATAGCAAGTAATTCCTTTTCTGTTGTTGAATAATTCATCTGAGCATTATCTAAGGTCTTATTTGCATAGTAAATAACATAATGCTTCTTGTCCTTCCTTTGCCCCAAAACAGCCCCCACAGCAAAGTCACTAGCATCGCACCTTATCTCAAATGGTAAGCTCCAATCTGGGGGTTGCATAATAGGGGCTGAAGTAAGCATTCCCTTCAGTTTAGCAAAAGCTTTTTCACAATTAGCATTTCATTCAAAAATAGTATCTTTAGATAGGAGATTACACAATGGTCTAGAAATAGAACTAAAATCTTTGATGAATCTCCTTTAATACCCTGCATGACCCAAAAATGATCTAACATCTTTAACAGTCTTGGGTGCAGGCAAATGGACAATTAAATCAATTTTTGACTTATCAACTTCAATTCCCTTAGAGGAAATAATGTGACCCAGAACGATTCCTTTAGAGACCATGAAATGACATTTTTCCCAATTAAGCACAAGGTTTTTCTCTTCACACCTGCTCAAAACTTTCTGCAAGTTAGACAAACAGTCATCAAATGAATCACCAAATACAGAAAAATCATCCATAAACACTTCAAGATAGTGTTCAACCATATCATTGAAAATACTAAGCATGCATCTTTGAAATGTTGCAGGTGCATTGCATAAACCAAAATGCATTCTTCTATATGTAAATGTGCCAAAAGGACATGTGAATGTAGTTTTCTCCTGGTCTTCTAATGCAATTTCAATTTGATTGTACCTGGAGTAGCCATCTAGGAAACAATAATATGTGTGGCCCACTACCCTCTCTAGAACCTGATAGAGAAATGGCAATGGAAAATGATCTTTCCTCGTGACTAAATTCAGCTGCCTGTAATCAATGCAGATTCTCTAGTCATATGTAACTCGAGTAGGTATTAGTTCATTATCTGCATTCTTGACAACAGTTACACCAGATTTCTTCGGCACAACTTGGGTAGGACTCACCCACTTGCTATCAGAAATGGGGTAGATGATCTACGCATCTAAGAGCTTAAGAACTTCAACTCTAACCGCCTCTTTCATGTTTGGATTAAACCTACGTTGCATCTCCCTAGATGGTTTAGCATTGTCCTCCAAATAAATACGATGAGTGCAAATCAAATGGCTTATTCCTTTTAAATCAGCAATTGTCCATCCTATTGCACCTTTATGCTTTCTCAAAATATCAAGCAACTTACCCTCTTCGATAAGATTAAGATTAGAAGATATTACCACAGGCAGAGTTTCATCATCGCCCAAAATGCATATTTGAGCTCAGTTGGTAACTTTTCAACTCCAATTTAGGTGTTTGAATGCTTGATGGTGTAGGCAATTTGTCACTCAAAGGTAGCTCCTCAAACTTGAGTTTCCATCCATTCACTTCCAATACCTGTATAGAATTCAGCAAAGAACAAATCTCAGCCTTTTCACAATTCACTTTAGATGCATCATATAAAGAATTAACTAAGTAAGATTCTAAAGGGTCAGAAAGAGATGAAGCATGAAATTGATCTCTAACAATAGTATCAATCCAATTCAATCCTTGAACATCAGTATCATCCCCTGGTTGTTTGCAGACATTAAATATATTCAATTCCAAAGTCATATTGCAAAATGAAAGTTTCATCACACCATTTCTACAATTAATCAAAGCATTTGAAGTGCAAGAAATAGACGACCTAATATGACAGGAATATTCGCACTTGCATTTATAACAGGATGTGTGTCCAAAACAATAAAATCAATAGGAAAGTAAAATTTGTCTACTTGAACGAGCACATCTTCCACCACTCCCCTTGGGATTTTAATAGAACCATCAGCAAGTTGAAGAGTAATGGTGGTGGGTTTAAGTTCCTCAAGACCTAACTAAGTGTACACTGAATAAGGTAAAAGATTAATACTAGCCCCAAGATCAAGTAAGGCTTAGTCTACCCTAAAGTTCCCGATCACACATGAAATAGTTGGACATCCGGGATCCTTATATTTGGGCGAGCTTTTTTGTTGAATTATAGAACTTACCTACTCAGTTAACATACTAAGACTTCGAATCCACCATAACTAAATAGCTTTCCTCTCCGTTAACCCATACAATTCTAAGTGATCAATTATCCGTTCCCCTCTTGAAGTCACGAATAATCGTAATGTGTGCAGCCCTCTCGAACGTGCAACTAAACAAATAAATCTAACTTAATTAATCTCCCTCTCTCGAGCAAAGATCAAATATAAAAACGCAATTTTTATTCAAATAGTACCTTGGAATTCGTTAAGACCTCTCGAACATTAGCAAACTCTTAATTTAATTTTACTAACAAGTACTCTACTCTCTCTCGATAAACAGAATAATCATAGCAAAATTTATTAAGCACATGGAATAAAAATAACTACTTTAGAATTGTAAATAAACATCGAGAGTCAAACAATTCAGCAGGGCTTCATCTAGTCTTAGTACAAATAAAATTAGTTAGATATAAGAATAGGGGAAAAAATAACCTGATTCGTCGAAGAAATCATTTGCAGGAACACTGTTCAAAAAATCATTGTTCACACGGACTATAGCAGAAACAATGTAGCGTGATTACTGTTCACTGTGCACTATTCATCATCTCTCCCCAATCACCGCGGTTACTGTAGCAGTTTGCTATAATCCTCCAAAATCTGTTCTATTTTTTTATAGGTGCCCAAGCCAATCAACGTCCCAAATCGAGCACAATCCAAGTCCGGCACGATTTTGCTTCTTTTTTTTCGATTGAGCACACCTCCATAGTCCTATTCCGGCACGACGCCCTCTATTTTCTTGTCTCCCTCTCCTATGGCCGCCGTCAATCGAGTTCTCCTTCCAGTCGCCGCTGCTTCTCTCGCTGTCATCACCTCTCCCAAGCCTCGCCACTGAGACCCATCGCCGCCAGCCACCAGCTCAGGCCACCGCTATTCCACCCCCGTCGCAGACGTTCCTCTGCCTTCAGAACCAGGCACCCGTGCATTTGGCTCAGGTTGCTTTGTTGTTTTTTTTTCTTCAGACCGAACCAACCCAAATCATTCCAATTAGGTTTTTTTCTGCACATTCAACTTACGCTTAATAGTACATAAATCTTTCAAGAACTTAGCATAAGAAGGTACCTGTTTGATTGCATCTAACAAGGGAATATTATTTTTCACCTGCTTAAAAAGTTTAAAAATTTCAGCATTTTGGTTCAACTTTTGAGGTGGTTTTAACCTCTGTAGAAAAGGAGCTGGAATAGGACATTTCACATCTTCACTTGACCCAGACTTATCAATTTTCTCATCATCATGTTTTGATTCATCACTCTTAGAAGTTTTATGGGCTTTAGTGGAATTGTTTTATCAATTTCTTTTCCACTACGAAGAGTGGTAATAGACTTAGCATGTTCCAATTGTGAATCAGAAAGTTTCGTGTCCATCATGTGAACTTGCCCCTGTGGGTTGGGTTGGGGTTGAGCAGGAAACCTACCTTTCTCTTGAACAGCTAGAGAAGATGTCAATTTGGTAAGAGAGCTCTTTATATCATTAATGGCTTGTGATGTTTGTTGATTAATAGTAATTTGCCCTTGCATGAAAGTTTGTAGTGTCTCCTCAAGTGTCTTCCTGTGAGGTGGAATGTATGGAGTATAATTGGAAGACACTTGAGGAGGTGGTGTTTGTGCAGTACTATCATTCCTCCAACTAAAGTTGGGGTGATTCCTCCATCCTGGATTGTATGTGTCTCCATAAGGAGATTGCCTCTTAAAAGTAGTCAGGGAATTTGCTTGGTCATGTAACACCTCCTTGAAAGCAGGAATGGTAGGGCACTCATTAGTCGGGTGTCCCATGACATCACAAATTCCACAGGCCTCTTCTGTAGCAACAGACTTAATAACATTAATTTTTCGTAATTCCATGGCCTCTACCTTCCTAGCCAAAGAGGCTAGCCGTGCACTCAAATTATCCTCCTCCCTAAGATGATGCAGACCCACACTAGTAGCTGAAGACTTCGGCTTATTAGAAAAATCAGAGGGATCGGTGGGATCCCAAGAATCTGAGTCTTCAGCTATTTGATCTAGAAAATCAAGGGCTTCATTAGGGTCTTTATCAAAGAATTCCCCATTACACATTGTTTGAACAAATTGTTTCATTGAGGGCGTCCTCCCATCATAGAAGAAACTGATGGTGCGCCACTTCTCATACCCATGATGTGGACAAGAATTTAACAAATCTTTATAGCGTTCCCAACACTGATAAAATGATTCATTTTGCTTTTGAGCATTTGTTATTTGTCTTTTCAGAGCATTTGTCCTATGAACTAGGAAAACCTTTTTAAGGAATTCAATTTGTAGTTCTTTCCATGTTCCTACAGATCTAGGCTTAAGGGAATTCAGCCAAGTCTTGGCTTTATCCTTCAAAGAGAAAGGAAACAATTTTAGCCTGATTATATCCTCACAACAAGCCTGCTCAAAAGTTGCACATACTTCCTCAGATTCCTTTAAATGCAAATAAGGATTTTCAGACTCTAGTCTATGGAATTTGGGAAGCAAATTTATCATTCTAGGCTTAAAAGTAAAGTGATGTGCTTGTAGAGGCAATATAATACAGGAAAGTGTGCTAGTGCATGCAGGTTGTAGATAATCACGCAAGGGCCACATTGGTGCATCATGTTCAATCTCATTTTCATTAATATCATGGTTACTACATTGATCAGCTATATTGTGTGGTGTGTGTGATGGAACAGTAAACTTAAATAAAGGATTCTCAATTAAAATAACAAAATTATTTCTAACCAATCGTCCACTGGCATCTCTATTACACGAGTGCATGCACAAGCAACAAAAATTTCAAAGAGAGATGGAACGAGTTTACCAAATTTGAAGAAAAATCCAATGAAAAGCCTTTTTGTTCCAGATAGGACTCCAAATTCTTGCAAAATAAACAAGCTAAATTAAACGAAGAATAACTGAAATTAACTTAACTATACTAAAGAGAAATAAACTAATTGGAAGATTAATCATAAACTTCACTCTACAGCAACGGTGCCAAAATTTGATCAAACCCCAGAGAAGGTTGATAAATTGTAATATATTCTTGATAAGTCCAAGGTCGAACCACAAGGAATGGATGTAAGATTATTCTACCCCAAACTAATCTAAAAACTATTACAGTAGGGATATCGAAATTGAACTAACTACTAAATTAAATGATGATTAAATATTCAATTAAAACTAACTAAAAACTTGCAAAGATAATCAGTGTGGAATATCAAAGCTTCAAAGATCAATTATTTAATCAATACTTCTATGTCTATGTAATTTCTCAATTAGATTCAAATAATGATTTGACATAATCAGAAGATATTGCATTCAAACTCATCATAATAATTAACTTAAAGATTTGATTGAATATTTATCATTAACAAGCATAGTCTACTAATCACAGGGAATTATAAGCTTTCGTCGTACCTTACGTTAATGTCAAATCAAATAATTATATAGATTATGGCTATTTCTAAAATATCTCTATTCAATCAAAATAAGCAATAAACATATCTTTCATAGACATAAAAATATTAATCAAATAATGTCACTCCTAGCCTTGATAAAAGAATTAGCTATGCATATTCATGAGAAAAGAAAAATCGAATTTGGAAAAGATTTGCATTAATAACACTATTACAGGAACACTATTCACGGTTTTACTATTTGTAGGAACACTCTTCACAGAATCACTGTTCACTGTAGCATCGCACTGTTCATCTTCCCCAATAGCCCGGTTACTGTAGCAAAACTCCAGTTACTGTAGCAATTTCGAAATCGGCCAAAAATCGATTCTTTCTTCCTCCTTTCTCTTCCTCTTCTCTTCGCTGATTGATTCTCCACTTTAGCATGTCCAGAAGATCCCTATTTCCCAGCCAAAAGCACGATCTAAATCTCAAAGTCGCCCTCTGTTTTTTTCAGAAAAAAACTCCTCGACAGCCTATGAGTTCTGTTTTTACAGCAGTTCAAAAGCCCCAAGACAATCAGTCTAAATCCATGTCGATTCCCAATTTAGCTCAGCAAATCCAATCGCAGCCAATCAAAATCCTTGTTCAAAATTTGGCTCAGGCTTATCTATGCACAGATCCAAATCGAAGACAATCCAAGTCGGGAATGCCTCTTTGAGTTTCCAATTTGAAGACGCTATTGAGATGCGGGAGTCCTTGATTAATTTCACCTTCCAAATCGAAGCCTAGCCTGCCGGATCGAGCCCAGACGCCCATCCTCTCTCTTTGTTTTTGCTGTTTTTGTAGAGCAGCCGAGCGCAAGCTCGAGCTCTCTTTTCCCTTTTTTTAATTTTTGTTTCAAAACCCGTCGTATCAGTCTCGTTCGTCTAATATCATCCTGACGGTTCTTTTAGTTTTTTCACTTAAGACCAACCCCCATCTTCTCCTTTAATGTATTTTTGTTGCTTCTAAAACCCGCTACAAGCCTCCTAGCCGTCGGATCTTCTAAAACTTAATCTCTTTGCATATAAACCCGATTGATGCACTTTAAACCCACGATCCACATTTTTAAACCTGCAATAACAAAACTAAACCAAAATTAGACGCATAATAAAAATAGGATTCCTTAAATTCATTAATGCATCTAAAATAGTTAATTAGAGTAAATTAATTATTAATCCCCTAATTACTACCCTAATCATAAATAACCCATTTTATTCATATTTTATCATTAAAACTACACTAGCAAATAAATAAATAGGGCATATAAATGTGTATATTTTATGCATATCACCTATGTCATGTCATTGTGAGCATGATATGCAATGCTATTGTGACATAGAGGGCACGACTCCTGCATATAGTATTCACATGACATGAATACAATTAATGATTGTTATTCAACTTAACAAGTGTTTATTGTCTCTGCCACAACAATAGCATATGCAGCACACACCATTTGTTGATTACCTTCAATGGCTGTTGCAATCAATAGACATCCGAGATACTTTCCTTTTAAGAATATTCCATCCATAGTTAAAAGAGGTCTAAGTGATCTTCTCAAAGCTCTTACAACTGGGCCAAACATCTAAAATAAATGTTTGAAATCGTATCCGCCCAACTCTATTTCAGGTATATCAGAAGACATTTCCATAAGCACATAAGTTCTTGGATTAGACCTTTCTAATTTCTTGCCGTATGTGGGCAAAATGAAATATGAATCGTCTGGGTTGCCATCAATCAACTCCGATAAATCTTCTTTCGCCCTCCAAGCTTTGTTATAGTTGAGTGTGATGCCCCAATGTTTCTCAATGTACCCTATGATATTATCTGGTGTGATAGTATTTGACTCATTGTGTAGGCCATGACATTTCTTTGCAATCCACAGGTGTGAAGCTAAAGTATGATCTTTCATTCCCAACTTTATGCCACTTGTATGCTCAACCTCCCTCCTTGTGATGCTAACAACGCTTGACTTGTTTGACACCCAAACATAACACTTTCACCCATTCTCCTTACAATTTGTAGCAAATGTATCCTTGTTCTCATCAACCACAATATAGTTGAACTTCATCTTTATTTCCAAATCAACAAGAATTTTCTTACAATATTTGATGCTTTCGAACCGAGCCCCTAACATAAGAAGAGCATCATAGTCAGTGCAAACTATCGCTCAACATCACCTCCTCATCGTATGTCTCTAGCTCCTCATCCAAACCATACTCAGTGCCCCAATCCCAACCTCCATCTTCTTCAATATGAATAAACTCCACGTCCAATGATTCCTGGTTATCGAATACAGCAACATTCTTTCATTTCCACGTGGATGGTTTTGTAGCAGCCACATTTAGAAATTATTCATACTTAGACAGATCAATTTCTAGACGTCCCTTGTCCAGCTCAAAGGCTTGTGTGTATAGAGGTAGCAACCACTCATCCCCTGACCATGGATCGTTAATATCAATAAATTATTTGTCTCCATCAACACTTTTATTTAAAAATTGCTTATCATTTTTAAATTGCTTGTTCTCTTCAATTACTATTTTTGCTTCTTCTCCTTTTACTGTATTAGATCCAACCTCCTTGGTAGTGAATGTCCTCACAATTTCATTACTTTATCCCAACTGAATGATATGAAGAGGTCATATCAGTATGAATCGTGTAGACAAATGCACGAAATGTAAGAATATCATGTAATCACTTAGACGATATCCAACAACTGCAGCTTCAAGTCGTGTCATCATGCATACGACTTGTTTATAGTCATGTCATCATCAATGCGATACAAAGTCACATATATAATGCACAATAACTTGCAGAGTCATGTCACTGATGATGCAATATTATGTTCTTACCTTGTTTTTCCAAATAAAAGGTCCAACTGTTTCCTTCTTTCACCTCTGATGATTTTAGGTCATCATATGTCAATATCATCTTCTTATTGACACTGGAAGTCGTCTCCATATACAACTCCATCACTTTCCTCCTTACTTCCTTATGAATGTTAAAGGTAGCTTCTAGATCTTCATCATCTCCCAGGACATATGGTATGCATGGAGATGCTGATGCAACTAGATATTTGAGGGATAAGTTGCCCATTGAAGACTTGCAGCCTAATCTTTATTCAACTTGAATCAACAGATCTAAGAACTTCACCTGTGTGTCAATGGTCATCAGCTTCACTTTCCCACCTACATACTCAAGAGGACTTCTAAATAATCCATGACGTGTAGACAAACAACCAATTTTTCTATTACTACCACTCACCTCCTAAGATCAGAAACACGAAATATTGTTAAGAATATATAATATCTATAATTCAAATATCATGTACTCTTTGTCATGAAGTCGTGTTCACCGCATGCTTAATTCATTGACATTGGAGTCACAAAAATTTGTCATCCATACTAGAAGTTTTATAAATAATTTTGGGATATCCTCATAGGGAGAAAGATGAGAAAAAATAAAGAAGAACACAACAAGAATGGGCAAAAACAAAAAAGAAATGAATGAGATATGACTTGTTAGATTTTGACATGCTATCGTGTAATTGATTACACAATAGCAGTGGTATCGTATATTCGATTACATGATTGCAGTGGTATCGTGTACTCAATTACACCATAGTAGTGCTATCGTATATTTAAATACACGATTTGATGGCAGCATTCAATCTCGTCATATCTCCCTCATTTCTGATCCGTTTTTGCCCTTTTTTTTACGTTATTCTATTTTTTTTCCTATTTCTCCATATGAGGATATCTCAAATTCCTCGAGACACCTTCTCGTGGGGATGAGAAATTTGTAAAAAGTAGTTCACCACTTGGCCACAAGAACTTCACGCAAAATTTCAACTTTTTGTCGTTCCCAGAACGTGTGAATAAAAAATACAATGATCTACTTATGCAATAGAATAGGGAGGTTGTGAAAGTGCTTCTTTGGGCCGTGTTGGTGAGCTTCTTCTCCCTGTTCGTGGGTAGAAAAGGTCGTCTCACTCAAGAAAGCTGCCAAAAATGTTTATGCCTATGATAGATCATCGTATCTCCATTAGTAAGCCTCTATCTCTCATAGGGAACTTCATCGTCATATGATCATTGAAGGGGAAGTTTGCGTGAAATAGAGCTCGGTTCAGGGCAGGTAAAACTTGAAGTATTGATCAAGAGGGAAAAATGGGAAGAACAGGTCCCGAAACTAAGTTATATGCCATGAGACCGTAAAAATTAGGTAATATGGCATTCTAGGCTCATTGGCTAGGTAATATGGAAAAATTTACTATGAGTTGTTAATTTGTGATATCTTCTAAAATTGTGGAGATGATAATGGGGTAATTTGGTTCTCTCAATGTCATGGTTGTCAACAAAGTCACGTGGAGCATAACCTCAAATCACCACGTACAATGTGTTTTATCTTACTGATTGACTCTCTTTTAGACTTTTAATGCAGACGTACGGTTTTACAACAAATATAGAAAGAGAACGGTTTACATGAGATCGTTCTCATATAAGGAATATAAGCCAATCTTTTGGGTCGTTAGATTCCGATCTAAACCCAGGTCTATTGTTTGAAAAATAATTACCCTTAATGTTAGGCCACAAATGCTTGTCAATTTATTTTGCGAAATAAAAATATATATTTTATATTGGATATGGCAGGACACATGGATACGGATACAACAACAATTTTGTTGTATCCGTGCTTCCTAGGCATCAGGTCTGTGCTTCCTATGCATCAGGCATACCAAATTTCCTACTATGTTTCTTTGTATGGATTTTGTTTCATTTTTATTCTAATAAGAGTCAAACAGTATATAATTCATGCTACTAGCCCCAAATAGCTGGGATAAGGCGTATGATGATGATGATGATCAAATTAGAATATTCATAGTTCTTATTACATCTTAGAATATCATCCTGATATCATTTTTTACAAAGGCATAGAGTACTTGTTCTTGAATGAAACACAAGGATTACTACTTAGTGCATCATAAGAGTACACTGTTGCATTTTAATTACTCCCTCCTTCTATGCCACTAGTTTGGATTTGAAAAAACTTGTGCTTGGCTTTGCAATTTGCTCTTTTATTTTATATAGAGTATAGTGCTCTATTGTACTAAAACGAAATATAAACTACTAAACAAATTCAAATGCGCACTAATGCCAGATTAAATCATCTGCTCTCTATTCTGCATTTCATGTCCACAGTGCTTTGGATTACACTAATTTTGTTATGCACTGAAAAAAAGTTGATAGTTAAGTAGCCCTTCATTTTTGGTCCGTCTGTTATCTTTTGTTACCTGACACAGTTTATGGAACCCGTCAATTTGACTTTAGCATGGGAGAGAAAAACTTTAAATCGGACTGCAAACTTTGATTAAGATTCTTTGCACTATTGCGCATATCACGATTCCGATCATCTGAACCTCGTCAGAAAGCATTTTTCTTTGGTTTTCCTCTTTGAAGTACTTTCCTTTGATGGACAACCTAAAAAAATTTAGGTGATTGAAATGTGAAACTTCATGTAATTCAAGTGAGACTTTTGTTCTTGTTGTAGGGAATTATCAAAGAAAATCAAGGGTGATAGTACCACCAACCAGTTTGACAAAATACTCCACAAATATCAACCCGAAAGAGGAATAGAGAAGAGACTTGATTTGAGGTGTGCTAAACGTTGTCCTTGAAATAGATGTGTGGCCTCCGTGCATAGGTTTTTACTAGCATTCTGTTCCCGAGATACAACGAACCACTCTGTCGGTCTAAAGGTGCACTTCAAATCAGACCAACTCAAACTCGATCAGAGGAGATGCTATTGGTCAATGATTTCCAAAAGGGATAGAAAAAGAGTTTTTGACTGACTTCTTTTTTCTTCTGGGATTTTTCGTTCAATATATATGAGAGGACTTTAATGGGTTCTTTTAGAAAGAAAGGACGCAACTTTTTAAAGGAAAAACTACAATTTTCGACCTGTAACCGCCGATGCAATCAATTGCATCCAAAAGCGATCGATCGGCCTTGCTTTACGAAAATCACAGTAAAAACGATCGATCGTTCTCACAGGCGATCGATCGCGTCTCTCTGTGATCGATCGCTTCCATTATATGATCGATCATCTAATCCATAAATGGTTAATTCATGTCACATTTTTCCAACAATCTCCACCATGATTTCACATTAACCTAGACAACACAATAGAATGCAGACATTGAGCAATAAAACTCAAAGTTTTCTGTGATAGGTACCTTGCAGGTTTGAACCTACACCTGGTTTGAAATGTTGTCAGTCTCACAAGTTCGAAGTGAACAAAGTCTTGAACTTGAACCTGAACCTTGGAGCAAGAGATTTGGCACATCTAACACATAGAGTAACTCCCTTTTCGAGATCATTTTAGGTAGCGCTTTACGGCCATGCGCCTTCTATCTTTTCATGAGTTGCATATTAGAGAACAAGCCCACGGTCTTCTTAACTGCAACCTCAGTGGTACTCACATAGGTGACAGTCTCTAAGGGTAATCTGCATAACAATACCCTGTTTTATAAGCCTTGACTTCACTAAGACTTTCATAAACATGTTTCATATGCAGTAGAGCACTCTCATCATAACACAGGAATGAGCATACATTATATATTTAAATAGTGCTCTTTAAATCACGCATTAGCTTATTTTTACCCATTGAATCTTCCTTGTGGGATCTCCACTCAGAGAGATTAGGTTGGTACTAACGATGACTTAATTATAGGCTTTAAGCCCCATTCTCCTATATGAGTTTAGGATTTGCCGTGCTGACAATCTTTTGGTAAACGAATTAGCCAAATTATCTGCTAATTGTATGAAACTTAAGGTAATGACCCCAGAGGTAGTCAACTTGCACAAGATTTTATACATTAGTTCAATATGTCTAGAGGACCTCTTATTATGATACATACTCTTAACCATATCAAGAGTTGATTGGCTATCACAGTGAATCAAAATTCCTGAAATTGGCTTATTCAACCAAGGTATATCTATTAAAAGATCCCTAATCCATTCCGTCATTCCTCCAATTTTATCAAGAGATACTAACTCAACATCCATTGTCAACCTCGAAATTCTTGACCTCGATCAGAGTGCGGAAGCATCCAAAATACCAAAGCCAAGAGGCCAGAAACTTCGAGCGCATGACCGAATACTCGATCACTACTGTCAATTGCGCCATCACAAAAGAATGTGCAACCGACATCATCTAATCAGTCATTCAGTCTCAAAATAAAAAAAAATTAATATAATAAAATGAAAATCAAAGATCCTACTTAGTCTTATTACAGCTGATTAAAATCAGTAATCAACAATATAAAAATCATTGTCTTGGCACACACGGCCACCAATTCGCAATAGTTCAATAAAACAAATATGAATAACTTCAATCTTTAAATCTGTGCTGCCAGCGAACTCCTGTAATCGCGACGTGCTCTGCTTCATTCTCTTTTAATGCCTGCATCAGAGGATGCATGAGTACTCCGAAGAAATACCTAGTAGAATGTAAAAACCCATACAGGATATAAAGAAATACAATGAAGCAAAGATCATATTATTTTTCTTTGTGGAAGAATAGTCTTTGTATATCTTCAAAATTAAAAAATCAAATTACAAGTTTGATCATTACAGAGCAGCTTGATCTTTAATAGCGTTGATTACCCAGATTTTGTCAGTTGATACTATGTCTTACAACGTTTTATAACATATATTAATGCATATTTATAATGAAACAGAATAGTTATCTAAAGTAATAAGAAAGGATCTCCTCTATTGAATATGATTACCAAGTTGAAGATGTCTATATAACTTCCTACTTCTAGAACATTTGTTCAAGCTTATTTAAGTTTCTAAGTCGGATCACATTCAAAGCAATGTTGTTGGTCAGTTAATAATCGCTATAGAATCCATGATCACTCAGAAGCCTGAAATCATAACAAAAGGGTAATCAAGGTAAGTTTGATCAATGGACTTAGAATATTATTCACATAGAACACTCTGATTCTACACTCTTGTAACATTTTCAATGCTCCTAATATAAATGAGCTCTTCAGGTCTATGCTTCTCCCTTCTTTTGTAACTAACAAAGGACAGAGCCTCTGATAACCCTGCTCCTCCATTGACTTCAATTTTATATGAATGATTTCTGATTTCATACGGCTATTGCAGTTCTTCCTCCAGATCTCATTTTGTGTTAATTGCATTTTCAACTTTGTTGAAGAGTCTCTGGTTTAATTTAACTTCCATGCCTTATTTCCTTTATCTACTCTCATTGTACTTATTTGGGGGCCGATTTACCAGCTAATCATCGTTGGATGTGAGAATGAGCATCTGAAGGCCTATTTGATGAACTGGCCATTTAGTACTGAGAGCTTAACATTCTCATCATCTGTCTGCCACAGTAGAGAGAAGTAATTCGCCTAATCATCTTACATGGACGGATAAGAAACATGGAGGGAAGCTGGAATATAGCTTGCTAGTTTTTGTCATGTTTCTTTGATAAGCCTTGGTCCTTATTTTTTCTTTTCCACTTCATTGTCGTCTCTTTTTTTTATTTGATTGTGGTGATCAATCTGCGTGTGCCAAGAGACTTTTAAGCGTTTGTTTTTAAAATGGTCATTGTGTGCATCATATAGGTTTGTGAACCTAGATTTTCTTCTGTCGTGCTTTTTGTTCATCTTCGTAAATCGAATAACCTTTCTATTCTGAAGGCCAATTTGATATACGCGAATTTCTTCTGTCGTGCTTTTTTTCTTCTGCCAGTTATTATCATGAACAGTCCTACCTTGTAGCCAATAACTGTTTTGTGTATTATGCATTGAGTTTTTTAATGTCTTTTTTTATACATTGACATTTGCAATGTTGCTTTGACAAAAAAAATATTTTTTCAATGGTAATAATGAATAGATGCTAAAAGTCACATAATTTTAAGACTTTCTTGGTTATGACAGTGTTTATTATACTCCAATTTTCTGGCTATAGTCTTTGGTAGCATGTAACACCCGGAAAATTGGTATGTTAACTAAAAGTTTCTATTTTAGAAAACTGGTCCTAAAATAGGAAAGTTTTATTTCTTGATTTGATTTCTGGTTGTGCGATTTGATTTGATGTGTTATTTGACTTTTATGATGTGGTATAATTCGTTAATCGCATGACTAATAGTAGTAGAAAACTAGGACGCGAGGGTTGGTTCTGGCGCTGAGCACAACCTAATGTTGAGGCCAGCCTGGCGCCAAGGTCTGAGAACACCTGATGCCAGAAGTGGGGCCAGGCGCCAGGGCATCTGCTTAGTGGATTACTCTTAATTGGTAAAATGAATTTGGTTTTGTTGGGTGGTTCGTGATGCATGCATGTTAGTGTAACGAGTAGTGCAACTGCGGGATGTCAGAGTCATGTGCGCGTAGGACTCAAACCAAGACGCAGGACCTGGGCGCTGAGGCTT
Organism: Houttuynia cordata; assembly: GCA_039654745.1. Lineage (NCBI taxonomy): Eukaryota > Viridiplantae > Streptophyta > Magnoliopsida > Piperales > Saururaceae > Houttuynia > Houttuynia cordata. The sequence goes on from CM077506.1 coordinate 42,704,720, forward strand.
GTGGCACTAGCCCATGGGTGACTTATGAATGTGGGTAACCTTGCAATAAGATGATCTTCATAGGATTGGAGTGATCACGAGTCGGTTGGAGTAAATCTTGGTGCAAATCCTACGGTTTGACCTAATCACGGTAGAGATGGTAAGTATCGCAGAGGATCGGGATGTATCAGTTCGGCTGGGATAATTAAGGAAGATAAGTCTTACTTAAAAGAAGATAATTATTTCACTTTGTTTCAGCCAATAGGAGGGGAGACGTCTAGTGAGAGAGGGCGTCCTATTGGTGGGCTTTTATTTGGTAGTTTCCTAGTTGTGTAGGGAACTAGAGTGGATAAGGAAGTATCCTAACTAAGAAGATTGCAAACCTATCTAACTATGGGATTAGCATGCTGGGCATCCTAATCATATTTAAGGGAAGGATTCTAATTGGTTAATTAGGATTTGAGATTAGGAAGGTGTTAGATTAGAAGTGATCTTAATTGGTGTAGGAATTGGCTATAAAAGCCAAGGAGGAGGCTGGCCCATGCCATGCACGCCAAGCCTTGTGGCGCCAAGTGCAAACCCTAGTTTCTTTTCCCCTTCCCTACCACTAATTCCAGCAACCTTGCATCTCTTCTTTCAACCTCTTTTCTCGTGCGATCGAAGGTGTGGAGGCGTCGTTGCGAAGGAGAAGGAAAGAGCTACGCGAGGAGTGTATTTTGCGTAATCTAAGTGGTACGATGGTTTTTCCTAACCAATCTGATTTGAATCCTTTTTCTTCATTCTTAGCATGATTGTTTGATGATCCTATTGACATTATCTCAGTAGTAGAGGGTGTATTAATGTTGATTCATGAGAGATTCCTTGTTGTCTATCAAATAAGAGTATCATGTTGATATGCCTTGTTTAATGCTTCGTGCTAGTGCATACAAGGTTACCTTTGATGGAAATATCTATATGGTCATGTCTCTTGAACATGGGAAGTCATAAAGTTCTCTTCTTCATTCTGTAATGTTCTGCTTTAATCGTCCAATATGGTTAAGAGATGTATTAATGATATTAAAAGCTTCAGTAGAGCAAGGGTCATGCCCTGAGTATAGCTTAAGGTTTTAACCACAATTAAGGTCATGAAATCATTAAATTCTAGAATGTACCAGAGCCTAGAATTACTCTAGGAGGGGAGTAATTAAGGGTATTAAGGTCATATTATCATGATTAATGAGTATTAATACGAGATTACTTATTATAAGTAAGCAATGCCTTCTCTGGCCAGGACTGTTCCTGCACCGACAGTGCTCAGTATAAAAATCATAACTAAATGTACAAAAATCAAGAAAACACACCGTCAGTGGGTTGTAAACTAGACTCATAGGAATAGCTTTTGTAAAAGTTTCAGAGCCAGAGTTCTTCTGTGTTGACGTGGGGGTTAGTCGTAATTGGGCTGTATAGTATAAGACAGTTTACTGGAATTAGGGTTTTAAAGAACTGATAAGTATTATTACTCATAATATGATGTAAATTTGATCGAAATAATACTAATACATTATGATAAGACCTCTTAAGTACTATGCAGTAAGTAAGGGAGTCCAAAAAGTTAAGACTTTGGGAGGAGTCAGTGTACCTTTGTGTCAAAACAATTATGGTTTCCTTTGTACAACGTGGAGTCGGTTTGAGTATCCAATCGGAAATCAAACCTTCCTAAAAACTATCTTAAAATTAAAGATAATATAACTCCAGACCTAGAGATGTTATTATCAAAGGTAAGGATATGATGCATGATGTGTGATTGATGAGTGAAATTCATACTCTTACAGTGAGTCATCCATTAGCTAGACTTCAAAATCTCATTTGTGTTTCTTATGATGAACTTTGTGCTATTGAGAGCGATTATTTTATCATACTCAAGAGAGTGAGTCATATATTGTCGAAAGACCTTGATATTCTATTTCATACTCCATGAGTGAGTCATTGTGGTAAGAGTTACCCTACTCTCCCGAAAAAGTTGAGACCTTTGCTTTTATTGAATCATTGTATTGACATATTTCTCCACAGGAGTTTCTTTTTGAAGATCTCGTAGTGGACTCATAGAATGCTCCACGAGCCATTACTAGATCCGTAGTAATCTCCGATATTTATGAAACTTGGGTTCCTTACTGCCCGAAGGGAGGCACATACATACGTTTAGACTAGTTGACATTACGGAAGGTCTTCAGTCTCTGACCATAGTATTCATAAACACTGATGGGGCTAGCATCCTAGATGCGTGGCTGGGTTTCCGAAGGGGAGAACCTCTAGGATTATACTAGTCAATAACAACTCGGGTGGCATATTTAGTGAGCAGAAATTGTAACTCCTTGCACTATGGATGCCTGGAGCCTTTGGTATCTTCACCATTATCTCCTTACACTGATATTTGTTTGGAGTCTTATTGAGATTATCATTTCCCTACATTTGTTCTTTGGAACTGTTATTATTTGACCTCTCTGTTTAGGTAAAGTAAACCTTTGATTGGTCTTTCAGAGAGTATATTCTTGATTATCTGAGTGATCTATTCTTCATATCCTATTTTGTCTTCCTGGTGGGTTTTTACATCCTACTGGGTATTTCTATGAAATACTCATGCATCCCTCTGATGCAGGCTTTAAGGATCATTAAGTCAGGACCTTTGCAGCTTGAAAAGGTGGAGTTGTTTCGTGAAGGATATTTTGAAGAATTACTTTTATTTACTTTATTTTTTTGCTAGAATTTTATTAGTGTTGGCCATTGTGTGCCCGGATTTGATGCTTAGTTTATTTGACAGTTTTAATTGATTTGTTGTAATAATTTAAGTATGAATCATTTGCTACATTGACAATGCTATTTAAAATTGGATGAAAAATTTCTTAGTTCTTAATTTTTGAGTTTTGTTATGAGTTCCTGACGATGTCGATTACACATTCTTTCGTGAAAGTGTAATTGACCCGAGTGATCAAGTATTCGGTTACGTCCCAAGGTTCCCATCTCGAATTCTGATTGGTTTACTTAAAGGCTTTTGCACTCCGATCGAGGTAAAAAATTTTGGGGAGTGACATAGCATTACCTATGTACTAATACGCCTGGTACTCAACTTGGAGATGCTCTAGTTTTGTCAAATCGAAGTGTCCAAATACTGCCATAACCAACAAAGTTTGCCATAACAGAATTTAAGTCATCTGCTGAGAATTTCGACTTTAAAATTAGTCCCACGTGTGGTGACGATTTGTTTACACCTGTAAGTTCCTATACAAAATGTTTCTAATACTCTTTCCTTCCCATATTTAATAGCTTCGTTTTGAAAACAGTGTTTTCTATTGAATTGTATGACCTAGTTCAGGGAAACAGAAAATGAGGCTTTGAGGGAGAAGAAGAAGAAGATATGGAGCTATTAATATTATTTACTTGGCCCAATGGAGCTATGTAATGTGGGATGACGGGAGTTATATATATAATATATATATATATATATTTATATATATATATATTTATATAATTACAGGAGTGTTATCTGCTGTTATATGAGATCAACAACAGTACAATACACATATGTTCTTCTAAAATGAACCATGAGAGCATTTCCCCTGTTAAATCTGTAGTTAGTATAGTTGAACTTTGCACCCATCAGTTTATGGTTAGGAGGAAATGATGAAATTAACAACTCAAAAATACACAGAAATGACATCTCAGTTTAGACCTTCTGAGTGAGTCTGAGGGTCCCAATGGACTCACTAGCTCATTGTTTTTAAATGTGAAGATATTAATGAGCCCCATATTTAACCTGACATATTGATTTTTTTTGTTTACTGTAATAATATGTTGTATGTAATCTTTTGTCCCATGGAATATGTTTTCTTTGAGCTTGCCTTTGCCGGAATATCTATAAAAAAGTTAATTACTGATTGGTCCTTGCCTAAGCCTTGTCTGCAAGTAGAAAAATGGAGGTAAAGGACTAACATTCTACTGTGCTCATTTTTTCGAATGGTATGCTCATGAGTGTGAGTTCAGTGTTCCCATTTTTATCCTATTCAATAGGTTACATCTACAGCAACCTAGAGTAAAAAATGTTAGTGCAGAATTACAGATGCTATTATAGGTACATTCCCATTCTCGGACAAACTTGTACTCAATTTTACAAAACAATCTCTCTTCAACCTTGGTTTCACACAAGCCAATGGTTCACATCTTGTGATCTTTTACAAGGTCAGTGTACCATTTACTCTCATGGCAGAAACCACAAGTGTTCCAGCTTTGCAAGAACCTCTTAAGGCTCATCTTTCGACTATGGTTGCAAAGAGATAAAGCTTCGAGACTACAGTTGCAAAGAGATGGTGTGATTTTATTCTGGCCATGAAAATATCAGGTTGTGTAATAAGTAGGGGAATCACATTACTCCCTCAATACCAAATAGGACACTTAGATAATGGTTTCAATTTCCCTCTGAAATAGCAGTTCCAGTTAGACGTGGGGAGATTTAAAAGTAATACAAAAAAGTTTGAATTGATAGTATGGCACACAAACAAACTTCCGTGGGGCTAAAGACAATATGTACTAAAGCATCACTGAATTAAATGAATTAATAAGTAACAGACGTGATTGGAAACACTAAATAGAAGGGAGGAAAGAGGGATACTGAGCCTAGAATCCAAATCCGATGGAATTATAGGATAGTATCGAATCCACAGAGAGTTTTTGGATTCTCTAAAATCCACGAAAGAATAGATTGAGCAGAGCTCAGAGATGTTCAACCTTAGTTCACGGATTTATAAAATTCTTCAACTAAAGTGTAGACAAGCTAAGCTCGAAGCCCCCAATTTATGCTGGCTTGTAATGGTAAAACTTTGTTCTTCCTTTATCCCCCTTCTTGAAATTGTTTCTTATAATTTCTTGTTGAAATGATATTATTTATTAGCTTCTCCACCAATATGCTCTGCGTCTGTTTGGCTTCGCCAAAGTTTATGGCTTTTCAAAAAATCGAGTAAAACATCAAAGGAAACTGTTTTCCTAACCGTGCTCGATGACCAAAATTCATAACCAGAATACACATAGCATGTTAGACTTCTATGTGCATGTACATGCTAGGATCCCTATCTATGGTTTCTAGCAAAAAAAGAAAAAAAAAGAGGCCCATATGGGTAGTTCTATCTTGATTGTTCTAATTATCTTTAAGTAGGAATGATTACGTTTTGGTCTAACTTGCTAAAGTTTCCCTGGTCAATGACCAAAATAGCCATAACAAAGGGGCTAACAGCCCCTCACTTTCCTTCCAGTTGAAGGAGATGGAGTAGTTGGGGTAGTCAAGGTGCACGAAACCCTAGGACTGCCCCAACACCCTTCTTCTCCATGAACTTTCTTCCCCATCTAACTTGTAGCAGATGTCCGCCATTAAAGCTCCATAACCGAGCTCTAAAGACCTTCATCTGGTGGTTTTTCAAATGCCATTGAAGTTCCAAACCAAAGAAAGCTTTTGCGTGAGCACAGATATCCACTTCTCCTTGTATATGAGATGACATAAGTAATGGCAATGGTGGCAGCCACCTCCAGCAGCAACATTCCGGGCATCCAAAGCGAAGACTATGATGGTGGACAAATCGGCAGAACCCAAACAATGGTTGCAGACGAAGGTAGTGTGGACATATCGGTGCAACTCATATGGCAAAAAAAAATAAAAGTAAGTAGGATTGCTACTATTTTTCTTCTCATTTGATCTGTCTGGTCATTGCTTGAATGTCTAAGTAGCGATGATAGGTCGAGTAGCTTAAGTTATGAACTATAAAAGAGGTGAGAATATATAGATATGTTGTGATGACAAAGTTATGATTTATAAAATAGGTTGTGGTCATGTATAGATAGGTTGTGATGACTTGTAGATGTGTTGTGATGGAATGTTACATTATCGCTTGTTGTGTTGAGTTCTTGACATGTTGCGATGGCATGTGGCTTCTGTTGTGATATCTATTAGCTTCAGCTACGATGAATATTGTGATTCAGTTGTGTTGGCTTAGAATTTGGTTGTGATTGTTGAAATTAATGTTGTGATGACTGTTGGCATGAGTTGTGATAGCACTGCTACGTAAGTTGTGACCTATGTTATATTCTTCTGATTTATTTTGCAACTCCAGGATGAAGCAGGCAAGCTTAAAATTTTGGCCTGCTACTATGGGAGTATTGAATCCAGCCCCAGTGGAACTGTGAAGATAGTTGGAGGTAAAAGCACGGCGTTGTCACTAGAAGAGGATGAAACTTTGAGTTCATTTGTGGAAAAAATATGTTGTTGCCTTCAACGTTCCTCCCAACAATTTGAGCATTGCATACTTGTACTCCGATGTGTATGAGCCCACTTTCTTGATATCTGGTGAGGGAATGGCTGACTTTAGAGAGTTATTCTGTGGAAGATTTTGTAAGGTGCTGGTGACCCATGGTGGAGATCAACGACCATTCATTAGTTCTTAAGACAGTGTGTACTAGTGCAAGGTTAATCCTCTTCCCACCAGTGGTAGTAGTCAGCCAATACCATTACATTTGAGAATTTGGGATAACAACTTGATGGGGGTTGGGCAGCATTTTAAAGACCAAGTTGTAGCGAGGAAGGCATTGAAACAGCTCTCTATTGCCAAGAACTTCTCTTTCAAGTATTTGGAGAACACGAAGCGTCGGGTTATGTAGTCATGCAGGGTTGAAGGTTGCCAGTAGAAAGTGAATGTGAGCTTGAAGCAAGGTTTAGGTTTGTTTGTGGTGAATGAGTATGAAAAGCTTCATACATGTGCTAGAGGGGTAAGGAAAAACTATCACCCTCATGTTTCACAAAACTTGGTGTCGGACCTCATTTCCAACCAGATGAAGGATGCACCCTTGTATTCCACATCTGAATTGGTAAAAGATTTGCCAAACGATTATGGGTTGAGCGTCTCATATCAGAAGGCATGGCGTTCGAAGGATGTAGCCCTTAATTATTTGTTTGGTGATTATAAGGATTCTTACAACGACATCCCTTGCTATTGCAACAAAGTAGTGGAGACAAACCTAGGGAGTGTAGTGAAGTATGAGGTTAATCAAGCAAACAAGAAGTTTTTACATTGCTTCATCACGTTGAACGCATGCATTCAAGGGTTCTAACACTATCGGCCATTGCTTTTTTTTTATGGGGCTCATCTTTATGGGAAGGCAAATGGGACTCGGCAAATGGGACTCTTCTAGCAACCACTACAGTTGACAGAGGTAACCACATCTTCCCCTTAGCCTATGGAGTTGTTGATAATGAAACTAAGGAAAATTGGTTGTGGTTCTTACAACATGTGCGACATGTAGTTGGCTTTGCGAGCGTATTCACATTGGTATCAAATAGGGACAAAGGGCTGCTTGATGCGGTTGCTAAGGTGTTTGGGGACGGATTCCATGGCTATTGCGTGCAACACTTGAAGTGCAACTTACTGAAGACAGGTTTGAAAAGGTACAAGGTTAAAGGAATAAAAAAGACAATGAAAAAATAAATTACCTACATGATTAACGAGATTGCAAAAGCTAGTGATATGCATGACTATCAAGTTGCATTAACTCACCTCCACAAGCATTCTAAAGTAGCATATAATTGGGTCATGGCAAATAAACCTCAGAATTGGTGCAACACCCTCTTCCAAGGTGAGTATAACCACATTTTAAATAACATTGCCAAGGCTTTCAATAAATGGGTCAAGCAAGAGCGCGACATATCAATTCTTGCTTTGCTTGATGGCATTCGGATGAAGATAATTATCAAGATGAACAAAACGAGAAGGGCGAGTAAGAACTGGGATTCCTACCTGATCCCAGAGGTCAATGGCCAGCTCAATGAACTGACCAACCAATCTCGGGGGCTATTGGTTGGCTATTGGTTGCGGAGTGTAATGAGAATGTGGTGGAGGTGGTTTCGGACGATGGACATTTAAGGATGAATCTCACTGACCTCACTTGTACTTGTAGGATGTAGCAAATTGAAGGTACGTCGTGTATCCAAGCATGCACTGCCATATCTACCAATGGAGGATCACCAACCTACGCTTGTCGAGGAGATTATTGGACTACTAAGTGCTATAAGGACACATACGGCGAAACAATTTTTTCGATCACCCATGATGACAAGCCAATACGTGCAGACCCACCTGTGGGAGAGCATCTCATCCTTCCACCAAAAACCAAGAGGCCAAGGGGGAGGCCGAAGACAAAGCCCTATCCGTCACAACCATAAAAAAGAAAACATCAATTTAGATGCAATCATTGCAACGGCCTTGGGCACAATCGGACTTCATTCGTGCAACCAATCAACGTGAATTGAGAGTGCCGATGAACTTTATTTTTGTAATGAACTTAATCCCTTAGATGACATTCAGTAGAACTTGATTTTTTATGGCTTGTAATTATAATATTTACATTACTTTGTAGTTTGTAGAATGATTCATATTGTAAATGCCTATCACAATGCAATCACAATCTCAATGCAACTTGCTGTCACAACATACATAAGTCACCACAACTCAATCACAACGAATGAAGAAGCTACTGGAAGTTAGTATATGTGGAATAAGCAAGCCTATCGCAATGCAATCACAACCTCAATGCAACCTGCTATCACAACATGCATAAGTCACCACAACTCAATCACAACGAATTAAGAAGGTATTCAAAGTTAATGTATGTGGCAGCAGCAAGCCTATCCCAATGCAATCACAACCTCAATGCAACTTGCTATCACAACATGCATAAGTCACCACAACTCAATCATAACGAATTAAGAAGGTACTGGAAGTTAGTGTATGTGACAGTAGCAAGCCCATCCCAATGCAATCACAACCTCAAGGCAACCTGCTACCACAACATGCATAACCTCAATGCAACTTGCTATCACAACATGCATAAATCACCACAACTCAATCATAATGAATTAAGAAGGTACTAGAAGTTAGTGTATGTGGCAGTAGCAAGCCCATCCCAATGCAATCACAACCTCAAGGCAACCTGCCATCATAACATGCATAAGTCACCACAACTCAATTACAATAAATTAAGAAGGTACTGGAAGTTAGTATATATGGCAGCATCAACCTATCGCTATGCAATCACAATCAATGCAACCTATTATCACAACATGCATAAGTTACCACAACTCAATCACAACGAATTAAGAAGGTACTGGAAGTTAGTGTATGTGGCAGCAGCAAGCCTATCCCAATGCAATCACAACCTCAAGGCAATCCGCTATCACAACATACATAAGTCACCGCAACTCAATCACAATGAATTAAAAGGTACTCGAAGTTAGTGTATATAGCAGCAACAAGCCTATTCCAATGCAGTCACAACCTCAAGGCAACCCCCTATCACAACATGCATAAGTCACCACAATGAAATAAGAGGTACTAGAAGTTAGTGTAAGTGGCAGCGGCAAACCTATCCCAATGCAATCACAACCTCAAGGAAACCCGCTATCACAACATGCATAAGTCACCGCAACTCAATCACAATGAATTAAGAAGGTACTGGAAGTTAGTGTATGTGGTAGTAGCAAACCTATCTCAATGCAATCACAATCTCAATGCAACCTGCTATCACAACATGCATAAGTCACCACAACTCAATCACAACATCATATGTCCTCAAACCCAAAATATTTCACAACCTAAATCCTAGTCTAATGCAACCTCATAAGTCCATTACAAGTCACTTACATGCTGACACAACTAATGTCAAATGTAGCCATGTCATGCTAATACCACAGTAATATGAAAACGAACCAAGTCTATCACATAATTGGTACATAGCCTTCGACCTTGGAGACTACGTACCAAACTAGCCATTTTTCTAAACTTTTTTACGTTGAACCTTTGAAGCTCATCATCGAACACCTTCTTCAACAAGTAGTAGCACATAAAAACCCAACAATCATCACCGTTGCTCTCCGTCTTGGGGACCTCCACCACTTTTGTCTTCTATTTATCCCAAGCTCCATCCTCAAAATCGATAAGCATAATGTAATACCCAGAAAATTGGAATCTTTAAGGCAGGTTTGTTGATCGATGGGAAGGCGGGAGCTGAGATTGAAGTGTTTGAGGTAAGCTTTCCATCACCATCAATTTTGTAAAATTTGGATTTTAGAATAAGAGCTTGTGTTTGTGTGAAATTTTTGTATGCAATTGATCCTCGAAAATGACACGATCGATCCGATCAGTTTTGTAATCGGAGAGTAAGGCAGACGTGATCGATCAACGGGTGTGACGATCGATCATTTTTACTGTGATTTGCAATTTTAGTACCTTGATCGATCACCTTGCGAACGATCGATCGTAAGTACTCTAATGTTGCAGGTTTTGAGCAGTGATTGATCGCTGAGCCTCGCGATTGATCAAACCGGCGAAAGCAATTTTCGATTTTTGATGATTTTGGAATCTTTTTGAGTTGGAATTCTACCTAATCAAGGCTGCCTATTGGCAGAGCATCCTAGATGGCTGGAAAGTGGTTTTGGATCAATGGTGGAGATTAAAAGCTAGTGTAACTAATGGGGAAAGAGATTTGGGAGGAGATTTCCTAGTTGTATTAGGGTTTCTCTATAAAAACCCATAAGAGAGGACCATGCCATGCACTTGGACGTCTAGGCACTTGGAGTTTGGTGTTTTCTCTTCTCCTTTGCTCGGTCAGCAAGTGTTGTCCATGTTTGATCCACAGAGTGAGGTGGTTTCGCAAAGAGGAAGTGGAGCATTATGTGAGGACTTGTATAACTCATTGTCTAAAGTGGTAGGATGATTTTTCTCCACTCTTCCTATGTGTTTTCTAACCTTGATGATCTTGTGACTTATTATCTTTGTGTGATTGAAGTTGATTATTCCATAAGAGAAATCTATTTGAATATGGTATGTCTATTCGTTAATGAATCATGCTAATTGATATATATGTGTAACTTTTCACGTGCTAGTGCCTAGAAGGGGTTTCCCTTGCCATTCGACTCTTATGCAACTCAGTATCATGCATGGATGACATTTGCATGTTCTATCCAGGTTTCGTTGTCTCATTATGTGGTAGGTTTTGGTTAGTCTCAAATCAGGTATATACCGAGAGGGGTAACGAGATGTAAATCGATGGTGTAATGACCTATTAGTGTTGTTCATGTTGAATTCCATGTCACGATCCTTTTAATTTATAAAAGATCATATCTTTATGTTCTGTCAGTACTTTTCTACTTCATAATTCTGTTCGAGATTAGTGTACCTATTTGGGTAATGTGTTATTAAACTACTATGCGTATAAAACAGTTTTATGAAGGTAAGTGGTGTCTCAAGATGAGTAATACTACTTTATACTAAAGTCATAATGGTTGTATAACATACCTCGGGAATGAATAATTATGATTATTACAATGATCCTAGGTGGTATATAATGTATCTAATACGAATATAACACATTGGACTAAGATAGACTCTCTCGGCTAAAACTATTTATGTGCCGACAAGTGGTAATTAAAATGTCATAACTAATTGTAGAAGAGTCATAAAAATATGCCGTCTATTGGGTTGGAAACTAGACTTAGTAAAAATTTCAGAACTAAACTCAAAGTATACAGACTGTAGTAAGCGTTGGAATTAGATTGCCATGCAAATGACAGTACACAAAATTAGGATTTCTAAACATTATTACTTAGTAAGATTGAGTATATGATGAGTTATCATTGAGATAACCTTAATGAATATTGAAAGATTTGAGTAAGGGTGATTACTGTAAAAATAATTTACTTAAAAGATGAACTGGGTCAAATCATTCTTAACTCAAGCAGTATCTTGCGTGTCCCCAGTTTTTGTATACCGTTTGTGTCGATATAGTTCCAACTAGGGTTTGAACTCTCAGACCCTAATATTCTGTCTACTTGATGACTATCGAATTCTATAGTCAGTATTTTGGGAATTTCTATCTAGAGCTATGCACAGGGAAGATACATGATAAGTGTAACCTGTTGAATTATCTCTTATGAGTCAGTTGATGATCAATACTGAACAAGTCTTTTATCACTCCTCTGGTGAATCGATTGCTGATTGAGATATTGAGATTCATTAGTACTCCTATGTGACTAAACCCTTAAAAGATGAGAATCTTGAGTTATTTGATATGACCTCTGTTGTTGTGAGTTATCATTCAGTTCCCTGTAAACTGTTTTCTCCCACTAAAAGTTATTGTTAGAAAGTCTTCGAGGTAGAATCATAGCATGCTCACGAGCCATTGCTATATCCATGGTGATCTCCGATTTATATTGAAACTCTGTAGTTCAGCCTATGAAGGCATACGTACGTTTTAGACTATATGATATTAGAAAGGTCTGCAGTCTCTGCCCATTATGCCTGTAAGCACCGAAGGCATCCCTAGACTCATGGCCGGGTTCCAAAGAGAGAACCCCTAGGATGTTTTGGTACATGTCCACATGAGAAGTGGACAGCTGAGAGCAGAAATTGAAATCTCCTTACACTGTGGACATCTAGCGTTAGAGCTTATTGATTGTTTTCTCCTTACGCTATGATCGTTAAGAGTCTTGAGTTTTTATTCATTCCACCCATACAGTGAATTGGTGTTGTCTTTGAAAATGGTCATTATTTAGGTAAGGTAAACTTTGTGTTTCCAAATCCTGATTATGTTGAACATTGAACTTTTTTTCGAGAACATTGTATCTGTATTTTCCATTCGTATTCTCTGTGGGATTTTCGCATCCTATTGGGTATTTCTTCAGAATATTCATACATCCACCTATGCAGGCATTAAAAGAGAGTGAAGCAAAACAGGTGATTATTACTGGAGCTGCTATGGATGGTAGAATGGTAGAAGCTTGGAATGAAAGACTTTTATTATTTGATTTATGATTTGACTTTTATTGATTGTCCGGCCTAATGTGCCAAGAACTCAATTATCTTGTATTTGATGATTATTCACTATATGATGTAATAGATTAATCAAATTATTTCTTTTATTGGCAATGTTATATTAGGATTGCATATCTGAATATGGTCGATCATAATGATCCTGCATTTTTTGTTGTGGAAAAACGTAATGAGATTGATCGAGTATTCGGTCACGCGTAAGGTTTCTGGCCTCATGACTATCTTTGATTGGTTGCTTTCATGCTGTGATCGAGGTCAAAAATTTTGGGGCATGACAGCTTAGTATCAGAGCTCAAAATGACTTGAACCATAACTCAGTGTATGACAATCTTAATAACATTACTAATATTTGTTGTGTTTAGTAGCATCTGATTAGAAGAAGTCGCTGGAGACTAGCTAAACCATTGGAACATATTTGAATTATGCTAATGATATCTCTTGTTTAGGTAATGGGTAAAACCAGAAGTGGAAGAGTTTATGAGAGTGAAAAGCAGGAAGCTGCTAAGCAGTGGTTAGCTGAATGGAGACAGGTAAACACAGTCTTGGGAACAGAGTCTGATCCTTACATGGTAGACCTAGAAGACACCCAAGTACTAGCAGAGGATTTCATTTCCCAATAGAGAGAGTGGACAGAGAAGGACCACAGTCGCCTGAGAATCGAATAGGGTTTGCAGATGGATCTTCACCAGTCCATTTTGCCAAGAAGCACTAATTGTTAGAGAACATCCTGTCTATGTGTGGGCTGAAACTGATGTGGCACTTTGCAGCACCTTCTATAACTGGTTTAAAGGTGGCCATATATGATGGTGTGGGAGTTCATGTGGTATCCGGAATTTGAGTTTGCACCTATTATTACAACAACATTAGAGATTTTAGATGATTGTCTCTGAGAGCTAATACTTTTGAAAATTATTAGGAAGCCTTAGATTCAGAAGTTCCTTTATAATAAACCCTGATCTAAACGCCAGGGAATTAAATGTAGCAATTATCTTTGAATTGAATAAAAGCCTTTGATTGAATGTTTAAGTTGTATTTGTTTGGGTTGTGTTGGTTGTTTGTGTTCTTTGTGTTTTGCATGAGAACTTATCGCATAGGGGTGGATCGAGAGATGAATTAAAATGGAGTTTTATGTAAAATTCTAATTCATCTTCTTTCCTTGACTGTTGATAAGAGAAGATGGTGAACTCTGGAGCTTGTGGTCGTCATTCTAACGTTGTCCCTAATCCCTCGCAGGAGGAGGCTACGAGTCAGAATGTTTCGGATATGGTCAGACAGTTAGCAGCAGAACTGAGGAATGGTAGTGGTAGCAACAGCCACGAGAAAGCACCAACTCTGGAAAGGTTTAAGAGAGCTGCACCAGAATTGTCCGGAGAGGATAACCCAGAAAATTCTGAGCGTTGGTTGGTGGACGTCGAACGTTTGTTTAAGGGGATGAAGGTATGTGCTACTAAACATGTGATCTTCGCGACTTTCCTGTTCGTTGGTGAGACAGTATTTTGGTGGGAGTCTGCAGAGCAGAACAACTTTGTTGCTGGGCAAGATATTTCTTGGGAGGAGTTCAAGGAATTATTTTCCTCCTCATATTCAGCATCGAAAGGAGAAGGAATTTCTCGAGCTTGTTCAATGTTCTATGTCGGTACTATAATACGAAACAAAGTTTGAGCAACTGCAGTGGTTTGCAACGGATGCTTGTCTGAATGATCTAGTCAAGGCGAGTGTCGAATTCTCGTCTACGTTTGCTGTTAGGCAGTTGGATGTCTTCTGATTTAGTATCTGAGCCACTATTGGGCCATTTATTTGAAGGCTTAACTCTGGCACGGCTCCTAAGACCTCCTCCACTGGTACCTCCACTACCCTTTTCGCCTTGCTCTTTTTTCTTTGCTGCCTCTTGCGTGGTAGCTGATCGGCCTTCTGGCATTTTTCCTCAATGTCCCCTGCCACATCCTGCCCTATGATGAACAAGTCTGATGCTTGTTCATCCTCAGTAAAGACAAGCTCTACAACTAGACCCTCTGCATACAAGGTCGTACCAACCTCGTATGTGTCTGGGGCAACATTCACACTCCACTTCTTCAACCTGGGTGACTGATCCTCCTCCTTATCCGACCGCATCAACCACCCAAAGTCTGTGAACTTGGCCTAGGCCAATTCGAAGAACCAAACTTGTACATGACGAACACTGAATTTAGTTATAATGTGAAACATTCAAGTCAATTGTAATAGCAACTGTTAGTGTACATCACAACCCAATATAAGTAAACACAACTTATAATGGTGAACATAAACATGCATCATAACACACATCTCAACCTAAACATAAAGAGTCACAACCTAAACTGCACTAAATAATCACTGGGACACAACTACACCACAACATATGTAAAGACAATGTATAATGATCATCATAATATATCATCACAACATTCCTATGAACACATACACACATATTTATAGCCTGAACTGTAAGAAATAATCACATAACTACAATATAATTAACCACAACTTATAATGGTGAACACAAGGCATAAGATACAATGTACCTGTAAGACAACTCCACATCCTCCCTATCCTCATAGGCATTACTTATGCCATTCCAAAGCGCATTGTAAACATCCCTAGCCAAGGGATATGCATCAAAGGTGGCAAGGTTGCACTCATCCATCATTGTCCAAAACATGCCTTCAACCACATCCTCTGGCCTAGGTAGGAGGAACACAGCAATGCAATATAGCAAGGCCAACCTAACCCTATCATTTACCTTCAACTTCTTGTTGTCAAACTTTCCCTTTATCATCTTTGCTGTAATTCGGCTTACTTTGACCCCAGGGAACATCCTCTCTGGCTGCACATGGTCATAGAGGCCGGGTGCCTCTTCTGGCTCAGCCACTTCTTCTTCCTCGGCTTCTTCAACAAGTAAACTACCCCGGACGGAGCAGCGATGTCCGGGGGCAAACTTCTCATCGCATTTAAAACAAAGTACCTTAGAATGTCGTTCGTCTATTTGGGCTGGTGTCAGGCGACGGACAGGTGGAGTAGCAGGCCCTGGCAATGCCGGTCGGCTTTGGCTGGGGTCAGGCGCTGAGGCCGAGACAGATGTGGGGCTAGTAAGGGGGCGCATAGCCATCACCCCACGGCTCCCTCTCAGCTGACGAGCCAATTTCTCCTCCTCAATACGTGCATGGCGCACCACATCGCGCATGGTATGGCATGGGAAGTGGCGCATCTCATCAGCAATCTCTGGTTTCAGCCCACGCTTGAAGGTGCCCACGAGAGCTGCTATTGGCCAATCTGGTAGGCGAATAGCAATCTTCATGAATTCCGAATAATAGGCCCTTACTGTGGTGGTCTGCCTTAGGCTGGACAGCATTTCATTGAAATCTTGAAATTCATTTGGTCCAAATTGGACGCACAACTCGTCAGAGAAGGACACCCAAGTAGGATAACGCACCTCCTTTTCGAAAGTCTGAAACCAAATAGAGGCGTCTCCGTCAAGATGGAAGGCTGCCACACGTAGGCGTTCCGCATCAGAGTATGTCCCTTGGTAAGCGAAGAAGTTGTCCGCCTTGTACAACCATTCGACGGGGTCCTCATCTCCATTATATCTTGGAAACTGTAAACGAGCCAGTCTGGGCTCAGCACTGCCCCTCTGGCCTCCGCGAGATCCATGGAATTCCTCCCACTCCTCATCGATCTCTTGCTGAACATTTCGTGGATGTGTAGCCATTGAGGCATTTCCACGAGCACTTGGCATGCCTCGTACATCAAGGCCAGGGCGGCCACCTTCTGCGTCTGGGTTAAAGGACCCAATGCGGATTCTATGAGGGAGAGAATTTGCTGTGGATTGGCCTGGTGCTGAGCCACCAGGCACATGGAACCCCCTGGTCAGACAGGAACGCCATCCCCCCCTGATGGCGGTGGTGGCGTGGTCATGTTGGCAGTTTGTGTGGCTTGGTTTTGCGCCTGTATAAGCTCGATGTTCTGCAGCCGTATATTAATCGCATTGATCATAGAGATTAGAATGTCTTGACTGGAATCAGCATTCATCCGTGGGCTGGGAATCTCCTTCGCAGCCTCTGGCTCTGGCTGTGCTTCAGAGGCCATGGCTGGCTGCTTGCGAGGAGGCATGTCTGGCTCCGATACCAATGTTGTGACCCAGCAGAGTCACAAAGTATCGTCTTGACGAAAAGTAGTAAAAAAAAGGAGAAGTAAGGAAAACATGAAGAGAAGTAAGGAAAACTTGATTCAATATTGCCTATCCCAGAAGGAGGAAGAAGACCTCCTTATAAAGAAAGAGAGGGCGCGTCTACCTAGCCTGATTACAAGATATGTCCTTTCAACTTCCTAGAATAATTATAACATATGACCTTTCAGCTTCCTAGGTTGATTATAAGATATGACCTTTCAGCTTCCTAGAATAATTAAAGCATATGACCTTTCAGCTACCAAGATACGGATCTGCGTACTGCCATTCACAACATTATGTATGGAATTTGAATCATGTTTATCTTTGAATTAAGATTTATGATTCATAAAGTAATATTGGTAATTAGGCTACTAGATATGTTTAGTTGAATCCATAAAATAATCTGTGAGTCCAATGATATACATCCAATGACAAGTTAAGTGTCGTTATATTGAATTGTCGGTGAAAACCTACAATAAGCATAAATGAAAAAGTATATAATGAAAGTATGATCCTTAGGTTATACATATAGCAATTAGTGAGATAGTAATAGTGAGTTGTCTTGAGACCAATGAGATGGGGACAAAAAACTAAAGAATGAGACATTAATAATAACGTCATAATCTACATTAAAATTGAATAGTGTGATTAGGAAGAATGAGGGCTAGTCGCTTAGATTCACAAGAGGACCAGTTGCAACAGAATGAAGGAATAATCTACATGCTACAAGAGCAACAGTGTCAGTTAGAAAGCACAAACCCCGTACTGAGAATGACCAACTCAAGGGTTCAAATCCACAAGAGATTAAGTAAGGATGCAAAACTACGATGAAGTTTATGGTGCTCGTATCTGAAGCCGGTGGGAACCATGAATTCCGCTCGGGGTCTATTGTTAGACGTGGTTGACGGAGATAAAAAAAATGAAGAAGGGTTGACTCCACAAGAGATGAGACCTAAGAAAGATTATACCCACGACCTTAGAACTAAGGCTTAGGGTAGTGTGTTCAAACCTGTGGGAACCATAAATTCCCCTCGGGGTCTATTGTTAGACATGGCTGACAGAGATAAAAAAAGGAAGCAGGGTTGACTCCACAAGAGATGAGACCTAAAAAATATTATACCTAAGACCTTAGAACTAAGGCTTAGGGTAGTCTAGTATAGTCTAGTGGTAACGAGGTCGAACCCAAAGGACTTGGACTGATTCAACTTAACTCTAATGAAAGATTTGATTTTTTTATGAAACTAGTTATAACAGAATGAAAAGTTCTAATTTAACAAAGCAATGGAATTTGTGAGAAAATAATATGATGAGAAATATACTAAGACTTCGAATCCACCCAAACCAAATAGCTATCCTCTCCGTTAAACCCGTACAATTCCAAGTGATCAATTACCCGTGCCCCTCTCGAAGTCACGAATAATCGTAATGTATGCAGCTCTCTCGAACATGCAACTAAACAATTAAATCTAACTTAATCAATCTCCCTCTCTCGAGCAAAGATCAATCATAAAAATGCAATTTTTATTCAAATAATACCTTGGAATTCGCTAAGATCTCTCGAACATTAACAAACCCTTAACTAACAATTACTCTACCCTCTCTCGAGCAACAGAATAATCATAGCAAATTATTAAGCATATGGAATAAAAATCACAACTTTAGAATTGCAAATAAGTATTGAGAATCAAACAATCAGCAGGGCTTCATCTAGTCTTAGTACAATGAATTTAGCTAGACATGAATAAAAGGAAAGCAAAAGCCTGGTTTGATCGGTTCATCAGCATCTTGCAACAATGGTTTGTCGTCCCGTCTGCAATCAGTTCGGTCTTTTGAAATCCAGTCTCCTCTCTCGAATCAGACCAGTTCTCCTTTCAGCACAAACAGACCTCCTCTCCTTCGAACCAAACAGAACCCACAAAACACAGTCGGCTCTCTTTCTGCCTCTCCTTTTTAGCCAAAACAAAAACCGTCATCTTTAAGTGGGTAACTATTCATCATCTTCTCCGGCGAACTCGGTTACTGTAGCAATTCGAACAGCACTGTAGCAGATCCAAATCCTCCCAAAATCAGTCCTTTTGCTCCCGGCGTTCGACTCCTCCTTCTTCCTCCTCTTCTTCCGGCCAAAATCCCGACGGAATCCGGCCAAATCACGCCAGAAAAGGGCTGGTTTTTTCTCTTGTCGCTCTCTGTTTTTCCTTCTGTCGGCCGCCCTTCTTCCTCTCTGTCTGCTCTCTTCTGTCGGCTCTCTGTTTTTCTCCTTCTGTCCGCTGTTTTGCTCTGTGTTTTCTCGTTCTCTTCGCACAGCCGGCTTGGCTTTTTATAGGCGATTCCAACCCCAATCGGACACACCTCTTTCCTTTCCAAATCGAGTTCGAAAATCCCCCGTTTCCAATTCGAGCAGAACTACCTTTGTTTCCCAATTCTGTTTTGATTTTGGTTTCTAAATTGAGAACGCCCCCCTGTCATTCCGCCGTGATCTCCTTGCCGACTTGCCGCCTTGCCGCCGGAGTTATCAGTCACCGCCGGCGCTGTCAATTTCTCCGCCGTTAATGTCGGCCATCGCTCTGGTCAGAACAGAGCTCCTCACAGTCGAGCTTCGCCGCCGTGATGATTTTTCCTCCGTCGCCAAGACTTCGTCGTGCCCAGCCGCCGTGAAGCTCCTCCGTGATCGTCGCCGTCTTCTCAGCCCACCGGCGAGACCCACCGTCGTCCCAGCGGCCGTTCTCCGGCGATCTCATCCAAAACAGAGCACCGGCTTCTGTTCTGAAACGGCCGAAGCCCGAGCGCCCGAGCTTCGGCTCGGGCCGGGTTTTTTTTTTTATTTTTTTTTCTTCTTTAAAACCCGTCGTCATAATCTCAGCCGCCGGATATAATCTGAACAGATCTTCTCTTTAATTGTATCTCTTTCGCGCGCGATATTTCAAATGATCATAACTTTTTCCTCTGAACTTCGAATTGCGAACAGTCAGTGGCGTTGGAAAGCTGACTTCGTGTACTTTAACATGAAGCTTAAATCAGTCCCATCAGAGATATGCAATCGAAGTTGTAAATATTCAATCATTAGAGTCGCGTTTTATCCCATTTCTGCGTTTTGCTCTCTTTTCCTACAAAAACCAAAAACTATATTAAAGTAGCAATAATTCTAAACAAACACTAGCAGAAACATAAGTTTAGGAGATAATAAAATGCATATTTCATGTACAGATCATGTGCTAATATGCACCAGTAGTAGTAGAAAGATGGAAGAATTGAATTGAATAATTGAGTTAATGCTAGAATAGCTGTACTCTTTTACAATTGACTGATAAATGCGTAGTTAGGTGGTTATAACCTTTCTTACTGAGTCCCTCATACTTAGCTTACTTTTCTTCTACAGTTTGAGAGGAGTAGGCATACGAGAGGGGCATAGGTGATAGATAGCGTGAGGCTAGAACCAGGAAGAAGAAAGTAGGAAAGCAGTTCATTTAGTTATATTAAATTTATTATGACTTGAAGCACGTGTGTGCCAAAACAAATGTATTGTAATATCATTAGTTCATCATGTTACATATTATGCCTTGACCCAAGGACACGGTTATTGGTTGATCTATGGGGTTTCAATTAATGATAGGCTTGAAAATTGATTCCAGGAAGTAATGATCCAACATAGATTATTATTCTCTTTGAATGTTTATGGGCTCGATGTTCGACTCACGTATTTATGAATTTTCAATGTGGTATTTCATGTCTTCCGTTGGGAAATTTTACTTTGATTTGCACGCAAATTGTGTTTTTGAAGTGGGACGTTACAATATTCAAGTGAGACAGAGGGAGGAATATACACTCAAGGAGTGCCCTTTTGAATGTAAGTTTTTGAGTAATAATTTCCTATGCACCCCAGTATATTACGCCCTCTGTCCAAAATTATGTGTCCTGATTAGAAAACCAAAATGAACTATTTCTCTACTTTTTTATACAATATCTTTCTGCTCTGGTAGTGAGGATTCACAATGATTTTCGATGTAAAGTGGCAGAGGGTGGTCCCTGCCACCAAGTGCCCAAATTTTGTAGCTTTGAGTTCCACTGTGGATGGAGAGTGGTCACAACAAAATTCGTTGTCCAGTTGTGGTGGGTGGACACTGCCACCCATTGTGAAAAAGGCTCTTGGAGCCTGTCATTTTAGACGAAGGAAAGGGTAAGAGGAAAGCAAGGTTTTCAAAACTGGTTCAAGTGCCAGTTCAACCGGTTTGACCTGGTTTGACACACAATTTATTTTTAAAAAAACCCTCCCCTATATAAAAAAAATAACACTAAACTATGTTTAGTGTGATTTTTTGTTTTAATTAAGGAGTTAATCCTAAAGGAGAGTTCAAATTCCCACTTAAAATACAATTTTTTTTTAAAAATAAATAAAAAAATAGTTTGGCAAGGACCGGTTCTGGTTCAGCAGGCTGAAAGATACTGGCTACCGGACTGCCCGGACAGGTTTTTCAACTGATTCCGGTTCTCCGCGGTTGGACCAGCCGGTCCGGCTTTGAAAACCATGGGAAAAAGAATACACCATTTCTTATGTTTTGGGTGCGGAGAATACTAAGAAAAGTAGTGGGGGAAGGATGAGGTGTTGGATTAATCTAAAAATAAAAAATATTCACTGTTTCATAAATGTACTTTGGGTATAAGTAGAAGCTGGGTTATTTTTTTTATATTTAATCAAATATAGAAAACAAGCCAAACAGGAGCCACAAAAGAAGAACCTCAACAAAGATCCCAAACAAGGAATAAGGTAACCAAAGGCATCACACAATACAACCAAAAATTAACCAACCACAAGGACCTCCGTATGACTGGAGACAACCATTATCATTTATCAAGACGGCCGAATCAGCATGAAATAGAATTGAGGCTAGCAAGAAGGATGGTGGATCATCATTCTAAGAACTAAGGGACCCAACCACCCAAGCTATGCAATGAGCCGCCTCATTGGCTCCCCTCTTAGGGGCCGTTTGGGGCGTAAAAAAGCCAAAATATCTAGAGTGGATTTTGGATGCTAAGTAGCATTCATGTTTTTTCCATATCCAACGCGAAACATGACCTGAGGTATTTCAACTGGATACGGAAAAAATATAAATGCTACAGTGTAGTAAAAGTGGATGTTTTACTTTTAATCATGCCCCAAACGGCCCCTTAATCCAAGAGAAATCCAGCTATGAAAAAAAAAAACCTCCTCCTTAACTTTTACTAGAGCGGTCGAGTTTCAAGATGGACAGTGTAAACACAACACTTGTGCTGGCTGATTGAATCTAATTTAGTTAAGAACACGTATAAAACGGTTTTCGAGTACCATAAAGTATTGTGCCAGGACACCCAATGCCGACAGGCTTCCTTAAACGAAAGAAGTACCACATCTCAGTAGGGTGCAACCAAACGCAGCAGAACCCCACTTAATGATAGACTAGTCGTAGGATGAAGTCTTTCACCCTCCAAATTATCATCGGACACGCGCCACTTTTGAAAAAAGAGCAAAAAAAGAGTGGTTGGGAGCTGTGTGAGCTCAAGCCAAAGTGGCATGGTAGGAGCATCTGTTCCCAGCAGCCCCGTCGCTCTTCACAGCCTTCCATCTCTTCCCGCTTCTTTCAACCTCAAACCTCCTCTTCTCAGGCTTCCTGCGCACCCGCCGCCCCCGCAACGCTTGCGGCGCTTTCACTGTCGGCCCAACCCCCCAGGCCAAATCGATTCGCCCTCCAAGGTCTTCAACAAAGATTTCGTTTTTTTCGCTCTGAAATCAAGCTGCACTTTTGTCTTTCCTGTTGGTTGTTGGCTAATCAAGTTTGAAATACTGTTCTTTTGAATAATCGATTTCGAGATTGTTTTCTTTTATGGCTTGTTTATTCGTTGTTGATTAGAAAGACAGATATCTAATTTAATCCAGAAAAAGATTAGAAAGATGATTTTTCTTACCCATGTACTCAACCTGTCAAAAGAGTTTTTTAGCAAGTTTGCTGAAGATTATGTATCGTGATAGCCAGGGCACGCTTCCTGAAGCGAAGGTTTTGAGTTTGAATCCCTTCGCCCTACCTGCGATTATATCCTGATTCATCAGGTGCGTATGATGGGTGGGCCTTGTGTGTGCCTAAGGGGATTGACGGCAGGATATAGTTGCTTCAGTTGTTATCAAAATATTTGTTTGATTTTTCTAGGTTGTAAGCACTCTAGATAGACTTAATTTACTTGTAGATTTAATTGTGAACACTATGCTTTGGTAGCATCCATCAATGCTATTTCTTTGTTTGCTGATTTGGGATGTCAATCAAGTTTTAAAGTTTTGTGGTAATTGTTTAGAAGCTTATTAGTTTCTCTTATGTGGATTGTTTAAGCAATTATCACCTTGTTTGGCCTTAATTTCTCTTCCATATGTTACCCGAAAGATGTAGCAACTAGTTGACAATGTATTTTTTATAATTTATTTTCTTCAATAGCTTTAATTAGTCTTCTGTCTTTCACTATGGTTGCGGTTGTCAAAATTAACTGTATCTATTAAAAATGACCGGAGGGAGTAGTTTCAAGTAACTTTGATAGACTTGTTTTGTCTTATTTTCCAATCAAATATATTGGTCTTGTCTGTTGATGGTCTTTACACTGCCGATTTGGAGACATAAAACTTTCCTAATAGTATCTGATCTATATTAGTGTTCCGTCACCTATTTGAGGGTTGGTTTTAATTCTGGTCTTGTAGGAAGAGCAGCAGATTGTCAAAGATGAGACAAGCCAGATTGAAAACCCTTCCTCCAATACTGAGGTTACCATGTTTCCGGATAAAACCATAAATAGGAGGATTTCACTTGCATCTTCTGTGGCTGCATTCGGCCTTTTCTTTTCGTCAAGACTAGAATTTGGTGTTTCTTTGAGGGACGTGGCAGCTAATGCTGTGCCTTATGACGAGGTCAGGCTATTTCTCCCTGCTCCTTATTCTTCAAAGATGTAAGGTTACAATATATATTATAAACTTGTACTGTGAAAACTTAATGTGAAACGAATTTCCTGGTTTTATATATATTTAACTTTATTTTATTTAATGTGATCAAGAGCATGCTCCTTTTTAATCATAAGATTGGTGTTATAACTTATGTCAAAGAAACACCATCTTATTTTTTAAGCAATTGCCTAGCGTGTGGCAATCTAATCAGTTTAATGGAAACAAAGGCCATAAATGTTTGTGTATGTAGACACACATTGCTTTGGTGATGTACAATTTCAGTCGGTTCCCTAGCTTATGCTGTTGGGTTACAGCAATTAACTAAAATGTGTCTTATATGGAGTTCCTGGTAGGACTTAGGTACACATCCATTTGCTGGCAGCAGTTTTCACTATATATCCCTTATTTGTTCATTTGCAAAGCCTTATGAGCATGCATGGGTGGGGAATGGTGATACATATTGTGATGATGTTTCTAATTTTGTCATTAATATGCATGCAATCCTTAGGACAGCACAACTGGCCTCTTAGACCCTCTATATCCCATCACCAATCCCCTTGGGCCCATACAATGCCCACAAATCATATGAACTGGGTAAATCGGGATATACTTAGGACCTCGGCTTCCTGAGGTGTGGTCTTGGCCATCCCAGCAACTACCTGTTGGTGAAATTGTTACTTTTGAAAATAATTATTGTGTTTTATTAATTCCGTCATGTTTGGTTAATGTTCAAGGATTCTTAAGTATCTCTAGGTGTTATGAAGAGCATATCTGTTGAAGGACATGCATATTCATTTATTTATTTTTTTTGATAATTAAGAAATTGCATAAACTCAAAGCAAAAGAGTACAAAAATAGATAAAACATTACAGACTCTATCACCCTGAGAAGAACTAAAGCAGCAGACCCCAAAAAGCAGCCCAAAGATAAAAAAATAGGAGATAGAAAGGAGCACAACTAAGTGACCCAAAAATCATCTAGGAAAGAGCAATGACACCGAATTGATTCTTTTGAACCAAAGGCTTCGAGCACTTGACGACATTGTAAAAGAACTGCCGAGGCAATAGTGAGAGTCCCTCTAGTTTTCCCCTGAAAGATACGACTGTTTCTTTCACTCCAAACTAAAGTGATGTAGATTCCAAATGGAGTCTTGAGAAGAATTGAAGCTGTAGAAACGGAGTAACCTTTTCAATTCACCCTCAAACTCAAGCACAATTCTTGAGATCCGGCATTTCGAGAGAATAAATTTCTAGATTTCCTTAGAAAACCGGCAAGAGAAAAATAAGTGATCTCTGTTCTCTTGATCTTATTGCCATTAAGTAAGAGATTTCATTTATTTCTTATGGCCATTCTGCAGTAATGCTGTACATTGGGAAGCATTTGACTTCTTTGGGCTATGTAGAGGCCAAATCCCTTAGGACATGGGGCAAAAATAGTTTTTATTATATGCTAACTTCTTTAAATAATTGTGTAGTCGATGATAGAAAATTGTGATGTGTTTTGATTTTATATGTTTATTAATTGCTAAATTGTTGTTTTCTATAGTCTTAAATCTCATTCCCTCTGGTCACTTTTAGTAGATACCATTTTTTTCAAATGCACTAAAAATTTAGTTTATTTCAAAAACATGGTATCTATTAAAAGTGACTGGAGGGAGTATTTTTTTGTTGCATGTAAAGCAGAAACAAGTGAAAAATTTAGGGGAAAAAGTCCTGTTCCTCGTTGATCTGTTGTGTATGTACACCATTGACATGTCTTTTTTGGTTTTACAAATTGGTCTAAAGTAGAATTTCGCAATGGAACCCAGAAATATGAAGTGGGTGTGAACCTTTGTCATTGCGGAGACTCTAACCATCAAAGTTTTTCCCAATGCCTCCCATGTGTGCCAACAGGGAAGATGCGCGATGAATTTTGCAAACAATTACTAGTGCCTTATAGCCTCATTGTTTTGTTTATCTTATATAGAACATTTATCTACCATTTGCTGATAGGTGAGTTCATCATTGACTGTTGTTTGACTGGTATTGCAGGCTCTTGCAAATGGAATGCCTACTGTTCTGGAATTTTATGCTGATTGGTGCGAAGTTTGTAAAGAATTAGCCCCTGATGTATATAAAGTCGAGCAGCAATACAAGTAACATCTAAAAACCTTTCATTGTTGCTTCAAACATTCTTATGCATGTGAAAACTTTTAGCTTCTACCTAAGTAATGAGCAATTTTTTGCTGGAATAGGAACATTGTTCAGTTACCTATTTCTATGTTTTCTGTTCCTTTTTTCGTTAAAGTTTGTGCTCAATGTGTTATGTAAAAAAGAACGGCAAACATGACGAGTGCCAACGGGTTTCAGTGGGATTATTATAAGTGATAATTTTTAGTTAACTGTACTCCTGTACTTTGAATTATGTCTCTATTTGAGTCGGTTAGGGCAAGCAGTAAAACAATTGTCTGGTAAAATCTTTCTTTTCCCTCAGAATTTCATATTTAGGATTTCTAAAGAGGATATGCTATTGAATAAGATTCCTTGCTAAGCATGAAGTTTTTAAGGTATTATTTCGTTCTTCTATTAAAAAGCATATCTGTTGTGTTTAATACCTAGGATGGGCGTCATCACCCTTAATTTACCATTAGCCTATTTAAGTTATTTGCTTATGTCCTTTTTTCCTGCCAGTAGATTTACTTTTTTGGTTTAGATTAAATAACTTTAAGTTGGAGCCCAGGAGCTATCTAGGGTTGACGCCAAGCTCTGATTAGGTTTGTAACATGGGATTATTTTAATCTAATTTTCCTCCTCTCCACCATCTTCTTCCTCTTCCTTTTCTTCCTTATGTCTGCCGACGCTTCTCGTGCCTGGTGGAGGATCCTTTTCCTCCTTTATCTGACTTTCTTCCCTATCTGGCCGAGATATTACTTGTGCATCTACTGGGGCACAACGCTAGTATTGGAGACTTAAGTTTCTTGCTCTACTTGCTGCGATCATAGGAAAGGCATTCATCAAGTCAAGGTCTTCTCTTGTGGCCAATGATGAGGCTGAACCTGATGGATTTTGATGGTGATTGGGCTGCCCTACATTGCAAGGTTGCCGGCCTAAGTAACGGATGACAGGATTTTATTCAAGAGCTATGTGTTAAGAAGTTTCAATGCACTGAATATGCCAATTTTAATGAGCTTTTCCAGCCCCTCCACGAGATTATCATTGTTCAAGAGTACCAATAGCTGTTCATGCACCTGGTCGTCTTCTGGAATGGTGGCAAGCGGACTAAGATGCCGACGTTATGTGCAGCTTGCATATGGCGATTTCTGGTGAAATGAGTGATTTCATGCCTATGATTTCAAGTTCTCGTCTGTCATGCCAGAATTGCAAAGGAGATGCTGAACTGTCAATGCCGCAGTGGTCAAATCACCCAATTTCAGCAGCCACAACACTGGGGCCTCCCAGCAGCCAATGGCTTCTGACCTGGTTGACCTCCATCCATAGCTTTAGTGACAAATCTGTTAAAAATGGGTCAAAGAGTCCTAAGGTGGAATTTGTATTTTGGTACAAGTTCATGGGTATATATGTAATCTTGTATATAAAAGCTTCTAAAAGAAGCAACTCTCTTATCCTTTTTTATTGATTGATGGGTAACTTATGAAAAAAACAAAGCCTTTATCTCCCCTTTTGTATCCCATTCCAAATAGTAAAAATCAGTCCCATTTTCTATAAAATCTCTTTTTATTTTTTAATACATTGTGATTCTCCACCATCTTACACCACTTTACACTAACAAATTTGGTATCGGAGCCTTCAATCAAACCCTTTGGGTTCCCTAAAACTCCGTGGCTTCAAACTCAAGTTCGTCGGAAAAGCTTATGTTGCTGACCTTTGTTGAAAAAAGTTATGTTTTTTAGAGCATCTAAGTATTTCTAAAGATCTATGAGAGTATATTGACGATGGATTTGAAGAACCACAAAATCAAGAAGCCCTAGCCACTTGGAGCGAGGAGAAGAAGAAAACATACAAAGAAAATAAGAAGCAAGGTGCAAAAACCCTATTCTATATCCAACAAGTGGTGAGCAAGGCAATTTCCCCGAGGATTGTGGCTTGCACAAGATTTAAAGAAGCATGGGAAATCATGAAGAATGAATTTAAAGGAAGTGACAAGGTAATCTCTCTAAAGCTTCAAACTTTATGGGGGACTTCGATAATCTAGCTATGAAAGATAGTGAAAGTGTTCAAGAGTTCAATTCTAGAGTTGCTACAATTGCGAATCAAATTAGAACTTATGGAGGTGCCATTCCGGATAAGAGGATTGTAGAGAGAGTTCTAAGGAGCATGCCGACCAAATTTGATCTTGTGGTAGCGCTATTGAAGAGGTGAAAGACTTGTCAAAATTGAGTATGTATGAACTTATGAGTTCACTTGAAACTTATGAAGCAAGAATGAAGAAATTCACTACACCCTCCATGGAACAAGCATTTCAATCTAAGATGACATTCAAAAAGAAAAAGGAAGATGGTGGAAAAAGAAATTGGCAAGGCAGCTTATTTCATGGTAGAGGAAGAGGAAATCAAGGAAATGGAAGACGTTATGGTTGAGGAAATAGTTATGGAAGAGGTAAAAATAAAAAGTAAAGCAATGAGTGTTTTATATGCACGAAGACCAATCATGTTGCCGATGATTGCTATTTTAGATGCAAGAGATGCAAGCATCATACCCATGCCGTCAAAGATTGCAAGCTTTCTTTTTCTCTTCACTCCAAGTGGTTAGGGCTTCTTGATTTTATGGTTCTTCAAATCTATCTTCAATATACTCTCATAGATCTTTAGAAATAAAAAATGTCTTCATTTGGATGCTCCAAAAAATATAATTTTCTCCATCAAAGATCGACAACGGAAGCATCTCCAACGAACTTGAGCTTGAAGCCATGGAGTTTTAAGAAATCCAAAGTGTTTGATTGAAGGCTCTGATACTAAATTTGTTAGTGCAAAGTGGTGTAGGATGGTGGAGAATCTCAATGTATTGAAAAATAAAGAGAAATTTTATAGAAAATGAGACTGATTTTTTACTATTTGGAATGGGATACAAAAGGGGAGCTAAATGCTCTGTTTTTTATTTAAAAGCTGCCTATCGATCGATCAACAAGAGAAGGAAGAAGAGAGTTGTTTCTTTTAGAAGTTTCTACATAAAAGATTATATATATACCCCTGAACTTATACCAAAATACAAAATACACCTTAGGACTCTTTGACCAATTTTTAACATAGTTATGTCGGGTTCTTTATTTGGGCAAGTGAAATTTCATTCCAAGAACCCCAAAATGAAGAAAGGAAATACAAAGATCAGCCAATAGTTGCCTTAATAAAATGAAAAATGTAGACTAAAGAGGAATAGAGAGAATTCAGATGAAAAGCAGAAAAACATTAAAGAGATAATCTCATTGACGAAGTCCGCTAAGTAGGTGCAACGCTGCAAAATCAAGTCTGCTATCCTCTTATTGCTTTCATCATGGGCAACCCTCGTAATAGATAAATGGTTTATGTGATTGAGGCTACTAACAAGTGGTGCCCCTCCAACCTAAGCTAAGTTGAATCAACTTGGTTAAAATGAACGTTGAAGATCATATGCGGTTATCTGTGAGTTAAGCTCATAAAATCTTATTAATATGAAGAAGCTCTAATAAGTCACATGGTGACATAAAAATAAGCCTAAAATGCTAACAATAAGGGCATCTAGTTTATTATATTTCATTTATATCCTAGATTTTCAGCAACCCTATCCTCAAAGGGATGATTCTTCCAAGAGGCTAGAACCTCAGAAATCATCTTCTCCTCCCAGGGCACACAACAGCGATCAAACATTGTAGTTGGGACATGAAGTGGAGTAGGAGGCAGCATCAAAACTGGAGGTGAGGTTTGAGACAAATGAAAATTCACTAGCAAAATGCCTCGAGCAAAATATGAAACACTGGTGCAAGGTAGAACCATCTGGCAGCTTCTAGTCGGAGGCAACCAAACCCACACGGACAAGAATAGGATAAGGGCTGTAAAAATGCTATGCCAACTATAAACTAGCGGCTGGTAGAGTGATGTCTGACAGCTCAGATGAAAGCTCAGATAGACTTAGTCACCAACTTGAATCTTGCAATGGATATGACGGTGGTCATGCACTTGCTTTTTACAATTCTGGGCTGCCTTCCAATTAGCTTTAGGGCATGTTTGGCAGCAGGGAAGAGCCTAGATTTTAGAAGAATCCAGCTTCTTCATGAGAATTTCCTCGAGATTTTCCAAAAAAATTCAGCTTTCACTTCATTGACTTTTCTCAATGGTAGTTTTTGTAATTTTGAAAAAAAGACAGGCAATTAATAAAAAAAATGCGGTTTCATGATTGAAACCGCATTTTTTCTTATTAAATGCCCTGCCTTTCATGTTTATTTATAAAACATGCCTTCAAGCCCTAAATTCTTCTCTAAAAGCTACTTCTTCCCAACCAAACACCCAGATTCTTCCCTAAAATCCAGATTTTCCACTCCTAAAATCTCCTAGCTGATGAAGGACCTCATTACGGTTTTGCAACAAAAGATCCACCTCACTGATATAGGAGAGGTGGCAAACATAGGCCAAAATAGTGGTTGAGAGCTCACCATACACCACCTTGGAATAGAGTGAAACCGATGATTGTTTGGAACGTTGTCTTGTTGGACCACTCCACCCATGGTAAAAACTGCAGCCGACACCTAGGGTGGCCACCTGCAACTCGATGTTGGTATTGCTCTGAACATCTGCTGATGACATCTATCTAGAAATATGTGCAGATGGTAAGAAACGTGGAATGTAGTGCTCTGCAGGAAAAAAAATTCTCACCCAAAGGCGGGAAGGAACACTGTGCCGCAGACACAAATGTACGACTCATGCCATAAAGTTTAGCAATTTCCTGCACGTATGTATGAGCCACTTTTAATTGGGCAGAAGGATGAATGATGTTGAGAGTTATCATTACAATTGATCTCATTGTGATTATGGAATAGAATTTTTTAGCAGGTATGAAGAGCATATTATGGGGTTTGATTTGATAATGCTGAGAGTTAGGGTCTGTTTGGTAGAGGATTATTGGAGTGAGAAATCTAGATTTTTGGGAAAAAGCAGCCCGGAAGAATCACGGTGTTTGGTTGGAAGAAGTAGCTTTTACAGAAGAATTTATGGGACCGATGGCATGTTTTGTAAATAAACATGAAAGGTAAGGACATATAATAAGAAAAATGCATTTTCATGATTGAAAATGCATTTTTCTTATTATATACCCTTGTCTTTTTTACAAAATTACAAAAAAATGCCATTGAGAAAAGTCAATGAAGTGAAAGCTGGATTCTTTTGGAAAATCTCTTAGAAATTTTCACAGAGAAGCTGGATTCTTCTAAAATCTAGGTATGTAGCTGTTGCCAAACAAGCCCTTAGTCCGGTAAGCTACAAAGTGAGTAGAGGATTTTAAGGACATACCTAGCCGATATGAATTTTCTTATAGCATGTGTAAAGAATGGTTTCTTCTGCTGTACTTCCTTTTTGTTCAAGAGTGTGTTGGATGATAATAATTTCTTGTTAATAAGTTACGCATATTGACTTCTGTGTGATTGTAGTGATTTAGGTTCTGTACTCTGGAACTTTCCTATTCCTTGTTTACCTGTTGAAATAAAATTTGGTGACAGTCTGTAACGAATGCTGGACTTCTGTCCTACTTGTTATGTGGGTTGTGTAGGTATCCTATGCTTTTCTGTTTGCCTGTTAGGATGTGGGATAACATTTCAACCACATTTTTGGTATATGTTTTCTGATATTTAATGCAGTGAAGTGTACTCTCAGGGGCCGGGTAAACTTTGTTATGTTAAATGTAGACAACACAAAGTGGGAACAAGAACTTGATGAGTTTGGGGTTGAGGGTATCCCACATTTTGCATTCTTGGATAGAGAGGGAAATGAAGAAGGCAGTGTTGTGGGCCGACTTCCTAAGAAAAACCTCCTTGAGAATGTGGCTGCTTTAGTCAATGGAGTGGCTTCAATACCGCATGCACGGGTGGTAGGGCAGTATTCTAGTGCAGATGGCAGGAAAATACACAGAGTTGTCGATCCTAGAAGCCACGGATAAGTTTTATCAATCATACTTTTGCATATAAAGGTAAGCATCAGTCTCTGTGTGTGTGTTTGTCATCTTCATCTACGCCTTGTTGGTTTAAACACTGAAGATACTACAACTAGGGTGTCTAACATATCTCAGACTTGCATGTTACTGAATGCTAATTTTGTTTTTTTTTAGATTTCACTGAACACTGATTCTGAAAACAATATAAATATGTCAAGATGGAGTGTCTCTTCACGTAAAGTTGGTTTATCCCTCAGGAAGGCTGGATGTGAGAACATAAATCAGCAATATTAGTGCAATCTAATTCATAGATATTAGGACTATTGCAATGGATGCCTATAGTTCATGGCCTTTGTTTTTTGGTGCTTTTAGGTTTTGACCTTGGTTAGTTACAAATTCAGCTAAGAATTGAACGAGTAAAATCCTGAATATTTGGTAAAAAAGGAGAGCAACAAAGTGAGTAGGTTCATGTGCTTGTTAATTTTTTGAGAGAACTGTTGATAGGTGCAGGGAGGGGAACTTTTCTGATACTTGGTTCAGGGTATTTTAGAATAAAGCCGATAAGAAAAGGTCTTTTATTTTGTTTTTTGGACGAGTATCTCTAGAGTGCTGCTCCCTTTCCTACCAAATCTAGTTTTAGGGAATAAAAAAAGAATAGGTGGTGGCCAACCCACACCCCTTGCCGCGGGCCAGGCCCCGGGGAGTGGCTGCAAGCCTTCTGGCTCAATTTTGTGGCCTTTTGCCTGGCCGTGGTCGCAGCCAGAAAAGCCAGAAATTGGCGTTGGTGACCATTTTGTCATTTCCCTGCTGTTAGTGGACAAGTGCCGGCCCCTAATTTATTTTCACCGGTTTGTCCTATGGCTCATCGTTACAACACTTGCTTGTATCCTTTTGTAGATTATTGGCAATTAACCAGATATAGCTTGACTATTTTGAGGCAGGAGTCTCTGTCTTGTCATTGAACTCTTTGAATTATTCAGTTCTGAGAGCAATCCCACTGAAGCTAATTGCTGTAGCAACGTTTTTGTGCTCGACTATATATAATTGTTGTGCCTAGGCTTATTTTGCCTTCGAGCAACTCTGTTACCAGGGTTCTTAATTCAATGAGAAGTCTGCTGCATTTTTTAAATTTTATCTCATGTAAATTTGTCTAAAATGTCTGGAAGATAATAGGACCACATAATCCTTTTGTACATATCAACTTAGTGCAGGTTGATTGTTTCTTTTAATCAAGTTATGGTAATTTGAGAAAAAAAATCAGAATACAGCGTAAATGCTTGCGGAGTGACGAAAATTAAGTCAATAAAACCCCCTGCTGTTACACAGTCTTGGTAGAAGGAACAAATGCCGGACAAGATCGTTGATGTCTGCAGCGGAGTTTTGCACCCGACACATTGTGGTATTAACATCTGCATTTAGCTGTCCACCAAATGGTCACCGACGCAGACAATTATTGTGTGTACATTGAGGCATGCCAAACAGGTGCAAGGACCAGGAAGGGGAGGCCAGAAAGAAGGGGAAAGGGATAGAGGAGTGGAGCAGGAGACGGGGAAGGAAAAATTGAGGAAAGGTAGGGTCAGGAGAGGAGAAAGAAGATACAAAATATAAAGAAGTCGTAAGAAGATAAATTTGTCAACCTTCAAAAAATTTGCACATTGTTTAGAAACATGAAAGGGCAGATTGTTTACAAGAACAAGAATTATGCAATTAAATCTTAGCATAAAACACACACAAGATTTTCGGGTAAGATCACTATTTTCTGAAAAATATGGACCACTTTTGAGATGAAAATTATTCCGCTTTGGATAATTTATTATCATATGAATTTCCATTAATGATTTTTAAAAAATGTGGAACACTTTTTGGATGGAAATTATTTCGCTTTGAAGAATTTTTTTTGGCATACTAATTTTCAAAGGAAGCTGACAGAGTTACTTGTCACAAAAAATGTAATTGATTAAGTCATGTTCAACAGGAAAAAAAACCCTTACGAATTTTAGAAGGAAAAAGCAAAAGAAACAATACCATTCATGAAGCATAGGAATATGGCGCAAAACATACGAACATAGATAATATGCATATCGTCATAGTCGTGATGGTGTAATTATTAGGAATTGCACATGTAGGCGCTTTAACGAAGGTGTGCAGTCAATAAAAAAACCTTGAGAAATCTTCGCAAGAATTACAATACAAACTAGAGATCACACTTCCTCCGCATTATTGGCTCAAGAAAAAACCTTCCTGCCGGAATTAGTTCTCGAGTTCCCCTCGCTGCACACACGTCATCCCAAGCTTCCATCAGATGCTATGGCCATTGTAGTCAGTATTTTCACATTATAAAAGATGGGTGCTCTATAAGCTTAATACCTTTGCCATTAATTTGATGGAGCTTGATCTTGGAAGGCATCCAACTGTTTTCTAGCTGCTCCATGCTTCTCATTTTCTATGTTGTCAACAGTTGTGCAAGGCAATAGTAAAAGAGCAAAAGTTACCGGCAACCAAAACGAGAGCTAAAGCTACCAATAACCAAAAAAAGAGCTAAAGCGTGGATGATGAATAACCCTGGGTTGACCATCCTAAGTTCTTTTTTTTTATATAGGTAAATTTTATTGAAAACTCCAAGGAGGCTAAAAACGAATGTACAATGAAGAATAGGAACAAACTAGTTGTTCAAAAAGTTTTCTAAGAAATTACAATGAAGCAAAAAAAGATCTTTCAAACTCATTGTTTTTGAAGACACCCGGATATGTGCTATAATTTTGGATGCCACTTGAATAGAAGAAGCTGATTTATTTTCAAAAATTCTGGAATTTCTCTCAAATGAGATATGAGAAACATAGGCATTGAATAAGAGCTTGAGGAGATGGCCCCTACTTTGTTGTTATTACAAAAATCCAAATGCCAATATAATTCATGTTAAAAATTACCAACATATTGGTGAAGGTGGCAAGTGTGTAAGATATATCTCCAAGCAATTTTGCTAAAAGAGCATTCAAACAAATAAATGCTCATATGTTTCCAAGGTTCGACGGCAAAGAACACATTGATTGGCAAGGAAAATGCCTCTTCTTTGAAGATAATCACAAGTTATTAACCCATTGTTGAGAGATTGGTGATTGATTCTCTTTTTATGCTATACAAGCTTCCACCATGCAACACAAGGAGAAGGTTGCTGGAAAAAGTTCCAAGCACTTCTGCAAGAAAAATAACATGACGGATGAGGCCCAAGCAACTTACTGGCAGTTTGTCTTCTATGAAATGAACAATAGTCTGGTCAGAAATTGTAGAGCCTTCAAAGATCCAACGCCCACCCTTAATAGTATCAGCAATGATAGTATCATATAAGGGCCTGCCAACTGATGCAAAATCTTTGTTACCAAATTTTAAGTTTAAAGGGAGATGACCAATCCATAATCAATCCATATTTTAGTAGAACGACCATTCTTGACATTGTAAAAGCAACCTTGCATGAACTTTGATCTAAGAGATAAAATTGATAACCAGACACTTGATGCATGAGGAGTGTATGCCGACCATCCTAAGTTCTTGATAACTTAGGCCTTCAAAGTCCTACTTTACCAGGCCAACTAACTTCCAATGTCAACAAGGGAACTTTTCAACAAAAAAAATAAAATAAAAAAACAAGGGAACTTGAAAGATCATTGTGAATAATTTCTTAATCCACACTTTCTTTCTTAAATGACCACAATTGACAATATAGTAATTGGTCATTGATAAACGGCATTTATGGAAGCTCATTTGAAATTGCCTGGCCCTCCTACCTCCTCCTTTTCACTTAAATAATAGTTAACATTAATATTAATACTTTTATCGTTCACCCTTTCCATCCCTAACAAGTTTAGTTATAGAAGAAAAATCTATTGTTACGATTCTACCATATATGCCTTTTTCATTCCGTCGAAAATTGATTTTACGGTATAGACGCTTATGACCTCCCCTCTAAATTATCAACTGTTGGCGTCTTGCTTGTTATGGAAACTTTAAGAGGCAATGG
Source organism: Houttuynia cordata (assembly GCA_039654745.1). Taxonomy (NCBI): domain Eukaryota; kingdom Viridiplantae; phylum Streptophyta; class Magnoliopsida; order Piperales; family Saururaceae; genus Houttuynia; species Houttuynia cordata. The sequence continues at coordinate 42,740,856 of CM077506.1, forward strand.
CAACCACTGCACACACTGGGCAGCCAAGGCCACACCACTGAAGATTTGGCTGCCTTCCAGGGCTACAGCCATGCCAGAAAATCCTTAAGCTTTTATGGCCTCGTATCTTCATCTTCTCTAAATTTGACTAGTGATTGTTCCGACCATTTAACATACAGAACTTTGATATTGATATATAGTGGTACTTGTGCTAGAAAGCATAGTGAGATTTGATGTATTTTTCTTATACAAATGAGATTTGATATATTGATTGTGGTAAAAAATGACAACTAAAGGTAGACAAAAAACTAAAAATATTTCCCTATAGATTTCATATCTGCTTTGGGATTTTGAGGGTAATTAAAACAATAGATTCTATGGAGCTTGTAACGTTTGATGAGCCAGGTGGGCTTTGAGGACTGCCAGGTGTAGGCCTCATGCCACATATAAATCCAGAAGGTTCACTCTCTCCTTTATTTGGCCCAACCTCTTCTTGTTTTTCTTCTGTTGGCTTCTCTCACAGTTTCTAACTGACCTGATCAAACAAGCAAGAAAAGAAGCAAGGGACCGGCTTGGAGCAGCTCGACACCAAGGAGGAGCGATACCAATGGTTATCTAGAGGTCAGATATCATACCCTCCTCTCGATTTATTATTTTGTTATATTTTAATTTATTTTTCGCTCATGGATGAGCTGGTGGCGCCAATAGAATAAACGGTGGCGATGACCGGAAGGCACAGAGCCACCACTCATCTACCTTGATAAATATGCCCAGACCAAGGGAAAGCGAGGAAGAGAACAAAAAAAGACGGTGGGAATTATAACTGACTGCCCAGTGGCCATCGGGAGACAGTGGAACCTCCGCCAGGCCCCCATTGCAAGTGGAAGGTCGAGGAGACAGTGGCAGCAACCAAAAGGAACTCCTTTGCTACTGCCCATTCTTTCTATCAGATTTGCCCAGAACTTGGGCAAACGGCCGAAATGCAGAGGAGAGGAAGGCAAGGCCAACTGGGAGGTGACGCTGCGACAACAACAGCTGGAACAGCAGTCCACAGTCGTAGGTGTAGTCTCGGCAGCACATGCTGAGCCTGTTGCCACCAAGAGCAGTGCATGCGCTTCTGTGAGGGAGATGGCCAGTTCAGCAGTGAATTAGTCCTGAAATAAATCGGCCTGGCAGTAAACCCGGTCCACAGGTCGAACATTTTTTAAAAAAAAACATTGTTCATGAATAATGACCATACATGAACAATGTCCATGAACATTTAATGAATAATTGGACTATGAACCTGAACTTGAACATCATTCCAAACATGAACCAGATGCGGTTAGTGAACTAGATTTATGCACAATCTGGACACAGTTTGTTACATGCAAAACTATCATGGTATATATGGTGTATTTTGTTGTTTGGGTTATTTAACCCAAATTTGATCTAGTAACTTTATGAGAGTTGTACTATTGTGTTTATGTGCTTTTGTCCCTAGTTATATGACTGATTGTTGAGGACCTCAATGATAAAGAAACCTGATTAATAAACTTAAGGGGTTTTATGAAAGATAATGAAATGATGACATGAGGGCTAAGCTTGAGGATTGAGAAGAACCTAATCAAGATAAAGACTAAAATGCCCTTAAGATTGGGAGTCAGTTCATGAGTAAGAGTGACTGTTGATTAGATAACTGATTGACTATTAAGGTAAAGGTGAGACTATATGTTTGGCTATTGAGCCAGAATTCTTGGCTTGTATGTTACAACTCTAAGAGGAGTTCATAGTAGTTGAACAATGATACCTACTAAGGACCATATGATATGTATTGGGCTTCGGTTGTTTTGCATCTTCCCTATAGAGGAAACTCTACACTTCTGTTCTACATCTTCTCTATGGAGGAAGCTCTGTACCAGTGGTACCTAATGAGGAGAAGCTTCTATTAGCCAAGCTAATGCTGTTTGCATCTTCTCTAAGAATTTTATAGAGAGCTTTCATCGGTTGAACCGACGCCTTTGACGACCTTAGGCTATTTTTGTCCTATTTTAAAGGAGCGATCACTTCAACGATGAATATCTCTCTCATTTCTGATCCGTTTTCATCCATTTTTTTTCATTCATCCTTATTTTTAGTGCTCTTTCTTATAATGATGATATCACAAAGATGTTGAGCCATTACATGCTATTTATTGTAGTTTTATCATGGTTTTTGTGGTATTTTTTGATAAGATATCAAAATCTTTGTGATATCATGATGATTAGAAAGAGCAATAAAAATTAGGAAGAATGAAAAAAAAGGGTGAAAACGGATCAGAAATGAGAAAGAAATGCATCGTTGAACATCTCGAACAACAGAGTAATAATAGATCGCAATCATAATTCAAACAACATGCTTCATGTCTAGCCTTATATAAAAATATCTCTAGAATTTAGATTCTACTATTTATGATACTGAATTCAAAATAAAAGAATGATTAGAATGGTTTGATCTCCAATTAGAACCCAAACTGACCCAAAGCTATAAATAGATAATAAGATTATAGGTTATAATAACTTATCCATAATATTAATCCTTTAGACCAATTAGTCTTATAGTAGTAGTCATATCATATTTTTTACAACATATATTAGTCATACTTAGATAAGATTAAACTATATCATTAAGTATTAGTATGTAATTGTGACTTAGACCTTAATTACAATAAACTATTTTGTTGATAATAGCCCATTTCCGATTGTCCTCATAGTTGGAAAAGTAAGAAATTAAGTCTAAAATTTTAACAGTAGATAGCTCTATATGTTTAGTTTCCAACTCAATAGATGGCATATTTTTCTAATTTTTCTGTGATTAGTTATGAATTTTATACTACAGGTTGTCGGCGCAGGAATAGTCTTGGCCGAGACCCTTAAGTCTTAAACATACATACTAATTATGGTTTATTAACCCTTAATCATGGTAACAAAATATTAATAACCTTAAATACTCCCCTCATAGGATTGTTATATGTCCTTATATGTTATGAAATTAATCATCACATGCTTTCATACACCTTTAATTACATAAACTGATTTAAGATAATCCCTTTGGTATAATGAAGAGTTTATTATAATCATATGGTATAATTAAACCAAAACGTTTACATAATCAAAATAGAACTTTCTGATATCCAAATGATTAAGAGATAAATAATGTTCACATCTAAAACTATTTTGGAAGCATTAGAAGATGTATCACCCAAAGAAGATCAATAAGCATACTCATAATCATAATTAATATGGAATCTCTCAACAAATCAAGCATTCATATAATCTCTACTTCTCAGATGGAATCAAATAACTCATCATAAAATATATGAGAAAAATTTTTAAAAAATTTAGTAGGAAAACCATCCTACCCCCTTTGTAGAACGTAAACTGCACGTCCAACGTAGCTCCTCTTCTTCTCTACGCACGAGACCTTCGCTCCTTCGTATATGATGAGTTTTGAATGAAGAAGAAGGGTGAAAGGGTTGCTGGAATAAGGGAGAAGGAGAAAAAATAAGGCTGGGGAGTTCGCAAACTCCCTAGTGTGATAAAACACAAGTTAGCCCCATTATGAGTGTTTATATAGATCTTATGCCTATACCAACTAGGATATTCTTCTTTTAGGATTTATTCTCAATCTAATCTCTAAGTCCTCTTATTAGAAGCTTCTCATAGGTAGAAGGGACGTCCTAAACTTAATCCTCTTTGACTAGGTTTCCTAAAAACAACACTTTTCGGATTGATCGCATACCCTGGAAATCGATCTCGTACCCTGACGATTGATCGCATACCCCGATCGCATACCAAAATTCAAACTAACGTAACTTTTTATTCCAAACTCTGAATTATGCACCGTTTCTGGCATTGGAAATTTCTTTTCACGCCACAATGCAAGACATAACAAATCATAATCTAAACAAGCACCAAAATTTCTTATTTTAAATCAATCAGTTTTAGTAAGCATACCAATTTTTTTTCTAAGGTGTTACAATAGATGTTCCACATTTCGGCAGATTCAAGGTTTTAGAGGAATGTGAAAATAGCCTCATTGAGAGGTTTATAGTAGATAAATATGTCAATTGATGGGCTGCAAACTTAGCTATTCGCTTCTTATGGGAGTTGAATGAAGGTTTGTGTATTGAGGATATGGGAGAAAATATTTTTGATTTAAACTTTGATTCATCAAGAAACTTGGAGCACATCCTCTCTCGGACGCCATGGTGTCTCAACAATTGTTTGCTTGCCCTGCAAAGGTGGGAGAGGGGCGTGACAGTAAAAAGTATTGCCTTCCAATCTTCACCTTTTTTAGGTGCAAGTTTTAGAGGTTCCATTGATATGGACTACAATGACATTGGTCGTTGGATATAGCATCGGCAAATTTTTAGAAGTGGATAAACGCATCTAATATCAAGATTATAAGAGATTTTTAAGAATTGGTGTAGAGGTCCCCTTAACTGATCCTTTGCTGCGAGGCGATTTCTTGAGGAGTTCAGATGGTAGCGGACAATGGCATTTTGTAAACACGAACATCTTCCAACATTTTGTCACTATTGTGGGGGTGATCGGCCATGACTGGAAAGGGTGCAAGTTGAAGGTGCAAGATGCCAAATTGGGAAATGGAAAATAATTTGGATATGGGGACTGGTTGAAAGGTGGGATGTCGAGGGGAAGAAGAGGCTCTCTGAAATTAGAATTGTGGAGGGTTGCTCTAGAATCAAAAGGTTTTAAAATAAGTAGGACTAAGACCGAGTGCATGGAATTTAATTTTAAGGAAGGTAGAACTATAGATAGAGCCCTAGTTGAAATAGATGGGCAAGAAGTGCCAAGGTGTGATCAATTTCGTTACTTAGGATCTATTTTCCATAAAGAAGGGGATATTGATAGGGATGTGGTGCATAGGATAAATGCGGGGTGGGTAAAGTGGAGGGCAGCCTCGGGAGTGTTGTGTGATAAGCGGATTCCAAAAAGACTTAAAGGCAAGTTCTATAGGACAGCTATTAGGCCTGCAATACTCTATGGAGCGGAGTGCTGGGCACCAAAGAGGAGTCATATAGATAAGTTGAATGTAGCCGAAATGAGAATGTTGAGGTGGATGAGTGGGATAACTAGGAGAGATAGGATTAGAAATGAATATATTCGTGAGAGCCTGGGTGTAGCGCCTTTAGGGGAGAAGCTGAGGGAATGTAGGTTGCGGTGGTATGGGCATATGCAAAGAAGACCTTTAGATGCCCCTGTGAGAAGATTAGAAGGGATACAGGTAAACGATGCTAAAAGAGGGAGAGGGAGACCTAAGAGAACTTGGATGGAGTTAATAAAAAAGGATTTGACTTTATTATCTCTTACAAAAGAGGTAGCCCAAAACAGGTTGGAATGGAGGAGTAGGGCATCCGTGTCGCTGACCCCCAAATAGTTGGGAAAAGGCGCTAATTGATTATGATTATGATACATTAATTCTTGTTCGGGGAGGAGTTTTTTTGTAGAAACTGGATAAGGGTGTCCTCGTTATGCCTCAGCTGATGCTCGACAAGTTTTTCTGTAACAGCTGGCTGAATAGGATGTCTCAGGTCGGCCGGAACCTAGAGGTCCAAATGGGAAAGATGGATGAGTTAGCATTGTTAGTGGAGAGGAACACATCCAAATATGGAAGGATTATCTTTTGAATTGGAAAATAAAAAAGGCTTAATTTTCACAACAAGATCCATGGGGAAGTTACACAGAGTCTTTCAAATTTGAATTTAGACCAAAGGGAAAATGAAGTTTCTAGTGATTGGCCTGAAAATCTTCTTTGAACGAGATGGACCTGGAGGCGAGTTTCTCATTGGAGCACACAATGGGTGAGACAATTTTTGCAGGATATTGAATTGCAGAGGCTTGCTAGAGTTGAGGAGGGCAATGTAGGATCCTGTCCACGAGGCAATGCCACTTTATGCTTTATATCGTTGGAGGCTGGGTCCCCGCCCCCACAAGGAACCATGAATCGCTTATCCTGGAACTGTCAGGGGTTGGGGAATCCAAGGATAGTTCAAGTCTCTATCCAGAAGAAAAACCCTTGACTATGTTTCTTTCATAGACAAGGTTGGATATTTGTGGTATGGAAAAAGTTAGGAGACATTTGCACTTTGATAATGGTTTTGCAGTCTCTAATAATGGTGGTGGAGATGATATAGTGATGCATTGGCAGAAAGAGGTTTGTGTTTAGGACTGCTAAACCAGCCGGGCTCGGGCGGCCCGCAATTGTTCATCAATAGCCCGAGCCCATTAAACATTAATGGTCTCAACCCGTCAAGAAATAAACAATTATGGGCTATTTATTGGGCGGCTACTGGGCTATGAATAACTATGAAATCATCAAAGAAACTGATTCGGGCTTGCTAAAGCTCTCCTTCAACTTGGAGTCTGATGTCAGCGGATTCCGCGCCGCATTTTTCGCCGCCGGAGGTCTCTTATCCCAACCCTTCCTCGAGGACAAGTCCAAACTAAACCGCCTTGTCTCCTTCCTCGCCCCCGCAAGACCTCCATTCCCGAATGAGCTCCGTCTTGATATCCTTTCTGATTCGCTTCTTTGCCGCATCCGCCACCAAATCCAGAAGACGGCCCCTGCGCATAAGCCCACAAAAACCAGCACACCACATATGATTAGTGCAATGGTCCGTTCGGAGAGGGAGGACGAAAATGGAGACTAGTGCTTTTGCTGCTGTCTCTGCTACAGCAGCCCCTGCTGGTTCGTTTGGATGCTCCAAGGTGTGCTTCAACCGGTGTAGGCTTGCTTGTGAAACAGGAAATATCATATGATCAAAATCGCTAACTCATTGAACTCAACAATTTGAACTCTACTATTTTATACTCTGGTTAGACAAAAGTCGAATACGCTGTCGGTGTCGAAGTAAAAGCCCATGGCTTTATTCAACATCTGAGATTCAAGCAAAAAGATTGGGAGATTGGCGATGTTCAGTTCCCGAGCTAGATGACCCTCGTCACTCAAGCTCCAGGCTAGAAGCCTCTGCCTTTCCATCCAGGTTCCACCGGACTGGGTAACCTTCGAGGCCGATAACCCAATAAACATCTCATCAACTATGTAATTTGCAATAATCTGGTCGGAGTAGGATACAAGGGGAAGCGACGGGCGGGGGATTCCCAAAGGGGCAATGGTAATATTGATCTGTAAGTTTTGGCCATCAAAGTCAATCCAGGCACGGATGTTCTGGCCATACCTCATGATGATCGGGAGGAACTGGGATCCGCTCCAGTAGCCGGCAGTATGGGTGACAATGGGCAGAATGTCGTCGAAGTTGATCCCAACGTGGTTGCCATTTGGGTCGTTGAACTCAGGGTTGCGCCTGGTGTCGAACTCAACAACAATAGTCGGCATCACGGTGGGGATGGTGGCATTCAAGAAGACACCGAAGTACTGCTTAGGGAGGACGCCGGGGGCATCCATATACTTGGAGAGGATGAAGACCGTCCCAATGCCGGGGAGGTCGAGGACATCGGAGACGATGGCTCAGAAAGTTCAACGGGCTGTTATTGGGCCCTGTGGTGGAGCCTGAGATCGGCTGTTAATAGCCCCGACCATTTATGGTTAAATGGGCTTGGGCTGAGCTAGTTCAATGAGCCCTGAGCTTGTTTACCAGCCCTAGTTGTGTTGAGTATCAGAAATTACTCAAACACCCATATTGATTGTGCAGTCAAGGAAAGGGAGCGCATAATCAAGTGGAGATTGACTGGCTTATATGTAACACCCAGAAAATTAGTAAGTATTTTAAAACCCAAATTTGACCCTCTTAATGTTTGATTTGGTCTTGTGGAAATTAAAGTTGGTGAGAAGAGCTTTCCAACTGTCACGCCCCAAAATTCCTGACCTCGATCGGAGTGCGGAAGCCTTTAAGTAAACTAAATAAAAGCCGAGATAGGAACCTTGGGACGCGACCGAATACTCGATCACTCAGGTCAATTACATCGTTACAAAAGAACGTGTAATCGACATCACCAGGAACTCATAACGAAACTTAGAAATTGAGAACTAAGAACTTCTTCACCAAATTTTAAATAACATTGTCAATGTAACAAATGGATCCTACTGAAATTATTACAGCAGATTAAATAAAAACTATCAAACAAAGCAAAACATCAAATTTAGGCACACACTGGCCAACACTAACAAAGTTCTAACAAAATGCAATAGAGTAAATAAAGTAATTCTTCAAGACATCTCCCACGCATCTGCTACGCCTTTCTGAACTGCAAAATCCTGACTTACTGATCTTTGAGGCCTGCATCAGAGGATGCGTGAGTATTTCGTAGAAATACCCAGTAGGATGTAAAAACCCACCAGGAAGATAAAATAGGTTATGAAGAATAGATCACTCGGATAAACAGGAATAAACACTCTCTGAAAGACCACTCATAGGTTTATGTTGCAAGAATAGCAAGGTCAGATGATAACAGTTCCAATGAAAAAGTTATCGGAAAGAATAATCTCAATATGACTCCAAACAAATATCAGTGTAAGGAGAGAATGGTCAAAATACCAAAGGCTCCAGGCATCTAAAGTGCAAGGAGTTACAATTTCTGCTCGCTGAATTTACCGATCACCCGCAAGTGACTATACCAGAATCATGCTAGAGGTTCTCTTTTTTGGAACCCGGCCACGCGTCTAGACATGCTGGCCCCATCGGTGCTTACGGGCACAATGGGCGGAGACTGCAGACCTTCCGTAATATCATACAGCCTAAACGTACGTATTTGCCTCCTTTCGGGCAATAGGGAACCCATGTTCCATAAATATCGGAGGTCACTCATGACCTAGCAATGGCTCGTGAGCATACTATGATTCCACCTTTTAATAAGTGGAGAACTAGGTCAATGTCAAACTGGACAATGATTCAACAATAACAGAGGTCTCAACTTTCTGAGAATAGGGTAACTCTTACCGCAATGACTCCCTCATGGAGTATGAAACAGATAATCAAGGTTTCTCAACAATATATGGCTCTCTCTCAAGGAGTAACAAGAAGATTCACATATCTCGCATAATGAAGAGAATAATGAAGACTCACAATCTGAGGAATAATGAATTTCACTCTTAGAGTACACGTCATGCATCATGTCTTACCTTTGATAGGGATATCTCTAAGTATGGAATTGTATTACTTTTAATCTCAAGATACCTTTCTAAGAAAGTTTGATCTCCAATTGGATACTCAAACCGACACCACGATGAACCATAGAAACAAGACCAAATTGACTCTTGTGCACGCTGACTCGTCCCAAAGTCTTAATCTTTTAAACTTCTTCACTTATTAGAGTGACTCATAAGTAGTTTTGTCTTACTATATTAATATTATTTTAATCAGATTATATCATATTATGAGTAATAATACTTACTAGTGCTTTAAAACCCTAATTCCAGTAAACTGTCTTATACTATACAGCCCATTTTCGACTGACGCCACTGTCAACACAGAAGGAATCTGACTCTGAAAGTTTAACAGATGATAGCCCTATGAGTCTAGTTTATAACCCCACTGACGGCATATTTTTATGATTTTTATACATTTAATTATTATTTTTATACTGAGCACTGTCGGCGCAGAAACAGTTCTGGCCGAGAGTACATTACTTACTTATAATATGTAATCATGTACTAATACCCATTAACCATGATAATATAACATTAATACCCTTAATTACTCCCCTCCTAGAGTAATTCTAGACTCTGGTATGTTCTGGAACTTAATGATTATAATGATTCTAATTGATGATAATACCTTAAACTAGATTCAAGGCATCAACCTTGATCTAATTAAGCTTTTAACATTATTAATACATCCCTTAACTATATTGAACTATTAAATCAGGACATATCAGAATAAAGAAGATAACTTTCATGACCATCCACGTTCAAGAGACATGACCTATAGATATTCCCATCAAAAGTAGGCATATATGCATCAACATGAAGCATTAAACAAGGTATGATATTATGAGCACTCTCATTTATCAAACAACAAGGAATCTCTCATGAAACAAACATTAGGCACTCTTATCTCTGAGATAATATGAATAGGATCATAAATTAATCACAATATGAAAGAACCAAAGAAGTGCAAACCGAATTGGTTGGGAAAAACCATCCTACCACTAAGATGTATGTGAAATACACCTCCACGCGTAGCTCATTCTTTCTCCTTCGCAACGACGCCTCCACTCCTTCGATCGCACGAGAAAAGAGGTTGAGGGGAGAGGTAGAAGGTTGCTGGAATTAGTGTCAAGGCAAGGGAGAAGGGCTAGGGCTTTGCACAAGACGTCCAAAGCTTGGAGTGAAGCATGTGGGCGTCCTCCTCCTTGGCTTTTATAGCCAAAGCCTCCTCCAACTAGGATATCTCCTAATTAGATCCTTCCTAATCCCAAATCCTAATTAACCAATTAAAAGGTCTCCCTCATTAGTAAGGGACGTTCAGCCATGTTAATCCATTGTGTTTTCCTTATTTAATTAGGATTTCAAATCTCTAATAAGATTCGTTTACTATCTTAATCCTAATTACAGCACACTGTTGTATGCATAACAGTCCATTTCCGACTCTTCCCACGGTCATTACGTTTGGACTTGGACTCTGAAATTTTTATTGGAGTTAGCCATATGTGTCTAGTTTCTAACCATACTAATTTTATATTTTTCCGGTTTTTCCTGAATTAGTTATGATTTATTTACTACAAACTATCGACACAGAAATATTACTGGCCGAGCTTACAATCTTAATCATACTTTACATATCTCGTTCCAAACTAGGAAACTACCATATCTAAGCCAACCAACTAGACGTCCCCTTCCTATTGGTTGATTAAAAGTGAAATATTTATCTCTTTTTAATTAAGATTTATCTTCCCTAATTATCTCAACCGAACTTATACTTCCCGATCCTCCGCGATACTTACCATATTTATCGTTATTAGGTCAAATCGTAGATTTTGCTCCAAGATTCACTCCAATCCTCTAAAGATCTCCTTGTGGCTACTTACCCACGTTCACATGACTCCCTGGGCCTGTGCCACATGGCCCTGCGCCCAGGTCTGTGCGTCTAAAGCTAGAGTCCTGCGCACCCATGACTCTAGTGTCCCGCGGTTGTACTACTCGTTACACTATCTCGTGTAGGCCACGGACTACATATAAAACTAAAATTAACTGATTAATTATGAAATTCAAATAGGTCTCATCCACTTGAACACATGCCCTGGCGCCTGGCCCCACTCCTGGCGTCAGGTATTCTCAGACCCTGGCGCCAGGCTGGCCTCAGCGCCAGGTTGTGCCCAGCGCCAGGACCAACCCTCGTGTCCTGGTTTTCTATTACTAATAGTCATGCGATTAACAAATCATATCACATCATAAACATCAAATAACACATCAAAGCACATCGCACAACCAGAAAATCAAATCAGGCAATGAACTTTCCTATTTTAGAACAATTACCTAAAATAGAAACCTTTAGTTAACGTACAAATTTTCCGGGTGTTACACCAACACCACCTATTATGTGCGATTTAGAGTTCGGAGTGAAAAGATATGAGAAATTGAATTTTGATTGAACGTGACTGCGATCGATCGCCATAAGAGCCGATCGATCGGCAAGCTTGAACCGATCGACACCTTATCAAAACGATCGATCGTAGTTACTGTGATTTGTGAATGTTTTGCGTAAAGCGATCGATCGGCAATAATGGCGATCGATCAGCTGTAACACGGCAGTGTAAAACAACGCATACGACGATCGATCGCCGTATAGCTGATCGATCGCCGGTTGCAGTTTTGCGATTTATAGCGTGTTTTTGGGGTGGATTTGCTTGGGAAAGATACCAAATCCCAATTGGACTTGTTTTGCACGTCTCTAAAAGGATTATGAAGCCTTCCCATTGGTTGAAAGTGTCCATGATTTGAAAGATTAGTTTAAGAATGGATTCTCCCCCAACACTATATAAACACTAGAGAATTCGCTTATGCTAACCCTAGAATGTCCAGAGACCTTTTCCCTTCTCCTTCCCACGTTCACCCATCTTCCTTAAGGCTTTTTCTTGTGGGAGTTTGCAAGAGCTTGGAGCGGGAGCGTTGGAGGAAGCGGAGGAGACAAGCAACACGTGGAGAGGCAAAATCTTTGGTGAATTAAGTAGGATGGTTTTTCCCCTCTTCTCTCTTCCAATTTTATGCTTTTGACAAGTGTTTTGATTCAGCACCTTAGTTATTGTTTGGATTCTTGTGAGATGAATGTATTATGTCACTATTTCTATGCGTAGTGCATCATAAATCATATGTGCATTCATGTTTCACTTCTAGATGGGAATTCGCATCTAAAGTCTAATGCTTTATTAATTTTCTAGAGACTAGAAGTTCTGATATTGTTTGGTTGATGATGATCCACGTTGAATTTGTGACTTTAAGGTGTGTCTTACATTAGTTGTCTTGTTTGGGGTGTATTAATTATTACAAACTGTGTTATATATAGAAGAACACAATAAAGGAGTGAACTTTAGTAATTCCAGATAATCCTAGGTTCTGTAATTGGTCTAGGAGGGGAGTATATAGTTTATTAATGATGTATTATTATTTATAATGTATTATTAAGTAAGATAATCAAATTTAATTAAGAGTCTTAATCTCGGCCAGAACTGTTTCTGTGCTGACAGTCAGTGGTAAATAATTCATAACTAATTCAAATAAAATCAGAAAAATATAAAATCAGTGAGGTTAGAAACTAGACTCACGATCAGTAAAAATTTCAGAGGTTAAGTCTTACTGTACAGAGCACAGTAGCCGTCGGAAGTTGACTGTTTTGCAGGAGGCAGTGAGGTGAATCTGAGAGAAAATACTAAGTATACAAATAACATCATGTAATATGATATGATAATGATTAATATGTCAATACCAGTAATCGAACTATATACTTATGGAATATCACAGTTAGAATTGGGTTAGAAGTAATCTAATTAGGAGGGATAATCCTTTGAGCAAGTGATTCATAACTATCTATTTTAAAAGCATTGATGTCGGTTTGATATTCTACTTGGAATTCAAATCATCTAAGATTCTTTGATTTCTTATCTCTGATATTTGTATTATAAAACTCTAATGAGTATGAGGAATTCCTATTTAGGGCTGAGCATGAAAGGTATGTATTGATTGTATGTTACTCCTTGGGTGAGTTGTTATTATTCGAAGTGTTTGGGTTGTCTTGTTATTCTATGTTACTCCAATGAGTGAGTTATGTGTTGACCAAAGACCTTGATACTTCTATCCATACTCCATAAGAGAGTCTATTCTGGTAAGAGATACTTTATGATCTTAGAGTGTTGTGACCTCTATTCGTTGAGATATTGCTCATATTGATTACATGATTGTTTTCTTCCACTGGAGACCTTACGAGACTCTCCCAATGGTGGATTTATAGTATGCTCAATTAAGCCATTGCTTGATCTTGCGAGGTCACTTATATTTATGAAATTGCTATTCCATACTGCCCGAAGGGAGGCACTATACGTACGTTAGATTGTGGACATTACGGAAGGTCCTCAGTCTCTGCCCATCATGTCCGTAAGCACTGGTGAGGCCAGCATCCTAGATGCATGGCAGGGTTCCAAAGAGAGGACCCCTAGGGTGGTTCTGGTATATCATTATAGTCACTTGCGAGCGACCAGGTTAGCGAGCAAAAATTGTAACTCCTTTCACTTTAGATGTCTGGAGCCTTTGATATGATTGTTATTCTCTCCTTACACTTATGTTTGTTCGGAGCCCTTTTGATGTTTTCCTATACTTGCGAGTTGGAATTGTTGTTGACTAACCTTGCAGGTGTATAGACCTCGGTTCAGTTTAGATGTTGTGAGATGTTCACAATTCTTTGTTGTTCTTATTCTCTTCATACTGCTTGTTTTAATTCAGTGGGTTTTTACATCCTACTGAGTGTTTCTATGAAATACTCATGCATCCTCTGATGCAGGCGCAATTGAAAAGTGAGATCAGGAAGTGCAGTAGTGGAATGGCGGATTGCAGGCGCTGAAGAGAGATTAAAGACGATTTAGTTATTTACTTTGCTTTTATTGATGCTTATGACATTATTGGCAATTGTGTGCCATAAACTTTTAAGTTTATTTTATTTGACTTTCCTAAATGGTTCATTATTAAATAAATTCATTTCATAGTATTTATTGATGTCTATTATTGTATTACTCTGATTGCGGGCATAATCGGTTACACATCCTTTTGAGATGATTGTAATCGGTTGGAAAATCAACTGTTCGGTTCACGTGCCCGGGATCTCTACCTCGAATTGTATCTCTTTTGTTGGCTTCCGCACTCCGATCGAGGTATGGGATTTCAGAGCGTGATATTATATAGACATTTGGATGCAACTATCTTGGGCTCATTGGAGAGAGCCAAGGGATCAGTGCAATCTTCCTTGGTTGTGTGGTGGTGATTTCAATGAAATTATGGATATGGATGAAAAGGAGGGAGAACTACAAAAGCATGTACATCAATTACACGACTTTAGAGAAGTGTTGGAGGACTGTGGTTTTCTTGATCCGGGGTTTAATGGTCCGATATTTACTTGGGATAATGGAAGATGGGGTGGAGCTAGAGTTCACAAAAGGCTTGACAGATGTGTGACTAATATGGATTGGATTATGGCCTTCTGTACTTTAAGGTTCATCACATAGTGGCATCGACATTGGATCATTATTTTGTTTTGTTGGCTATGGCCTGTCAACTTGTGTCTCATGATAGGGTCAAGAGACCGTTTTACTTTGAGGCTATGTGGTGAAGACAAGGAATGTGCAGAGACTGTTAAATCTGCATTGACAGGTTCTGATGGTGGGCCGAGCATGTCTGCAAAAAAATTAAGAGGTGTGTTTAGCAGCTTTCTAAGTGGAACAAGGGGAATTTAGGCAGTGTACCAAAATTGATAAAGAAAGTCAAAAGAAAGTTAGAAGAGATGGATATTAAGGGCGATTGAGGAGAGAGTTGAATGGATTATACAAAAGGGAGAAAATCCTGTGAAGGCATAACAGAATTCAAGGATTTACGCGCCTAGTGATGAATGGGTTTCAGAGAAGGATGAGGTGATGGGTGTTATTTCACACTATCTTAATGATTTATATTTTCTTCTTCTAATCCATCCATGCAGGATATTACCTTGGTTTTGGACACATTTCCTAGGAAGGTTGAAGACTCGAGAGCTTCTAGCTGATTTTTCTGAGGAGGAGGTGAGAGTGGCTCTTAGCCAGATGGAGCCATGCATGGCTCAGGAGCCAACATTATATTTAAAAAGGGAAAAGTTTACATGAGATCGCTCTCATATTGCTTATATGAGGTCACTTTGAATCGTAGCCGTTAGATCTTGATCTGATGGCTACAAATATCCATAATATCTCACCGACTCCTTGATGTGACACACTCATTAACCTACTGATTTAATATCCACCCTCCGGTAGGAATCTAACGGCAATAAAGATTGGTCTCATGCTCCTTATATGAAAACGATCTCATGTAAACTCATCTCATTTAAAAAATGCTAGGATATGGTTGGTGAGGATGTTTGTAACATGGTTCTTAATTGCCTAAATAGTGGTAACTTCCCCACTGATCTCGATTCTACAGAGATTGTTCTTATGCCAAAAGTTAGAGTGGCAAGGAAACTCACATGTTATATGCTAGTTCGCTTATGTAAGGTGATTTAGAAGATAACTTTAGAGGTGTTGGCTAACGGGCTGAAGATAATTCTCCACACTATTATTTCAGAGCCAGAGAGTACTTTTATTCTGGAGAGGTAAATAACGGATAATGTTATCATTGCTACTGAGATGTTGCATTCTATGACACGGAGGACTGAAGGACAGAATCCTTTTGTGCACCGCTCAATTCTGAAACTTTGATTGGTCTGATTCTTCTCTTTTCCATGAGGATTTTAAAAGAAAAAAAAAAAGTTCATATATAAAATTAATATTGACTTGAGCTATCGATCGAGATCCAACAGTGCACGTTAACGGAGGATGTCTCACTGAGTCGAAATCTGATTGGTAGTGCCGCTACAGCGCACATTGACGCACATGGGGCCAAGGCGCAAATGTATGTTGAGTAATGGTATTGTGGACCATGGTAGCTAGAAACACGTCGCTCACGCCGGCGCCTCCTCCCCTCCACTGCCAACTCTGCCGTCGTATCTTCACCTGTACCACGGGTGACCAATCCACCTCCTCCTATATACCCCTCTTTCCTCCCTCCCTTCTTTTTCGTCTTTGCTCCCCCATTAGCCCTTGCAGTCGCTCGTCGTTCCTCAGCCTCCGCGTCTGCATCCACTAGGTCAAATTACTATTACTTGTCTCTAAATATTATTCCGTCCGTTCTAAAATACCTTCCGTTCCAAAATATTGTGTATATTTGAAAATATTCTTATTTTTATTAGACCGTGAAGCCCACAAAAAAGTCATGTGACTTTTTCTCCCCGACATCCCCTCCAACTCATGTGCTCGTTCACGAACTAAATTCAAGTCAATCTTTCTAAGTTTTCTCTAATTTTGGAAAGAGGAAGTCATGCAATTTTGTAAAATGTGCACAGTATTTTAGAACAATGAATATTCCAAAATAAGTATCTTACTAGTATTGACATCTAAGTGTTTGATGAAATGACTGGATGAAATATTTCGGCCTAGACATTGGATTGATATGTTTGATGAATTGCCCAAATGCGAGACGGGGCTGATTACTTGAAAAATTTATGCTGGACATTATACTTATGCCATTTTAAATAATGTGTATGTTTGATTTAGATTGAAAGCATTTGATTTAGATTGAAAGCATTATGTGAAGCCTTGCCGTTGATATCTATCTCTTCCCCTATTTCTTTGTCTATCTCAGACTCAAGAAATGGGAGATGGAGGAATGGCGGACTTAGATCCAGTGCTTTTTCTTTCCTAGTTTGGATAATACTTCCTCTGGTTGGGAAAAGATAGGCACAATGTAAAGAATTGAGTTTTTTAAGCCACAGTGAATTACCAAGTGATACAAGGCCTCCGTGGCTAGAAATAAGCCTAACTGTACCTGTTTTTTCGGAAACATAAAAAAGTAAACGTCCTTTTTCGGACGGAGTATCCTTGCTTACCTGATTGTTACGTGATCTCATTCTTTTGAATGTGGCAGCGAATGAGCTTTGACGAAGATCATTATTACGTGGGAAATCTGTATGGAATGCTGCACTTTTTAGATTTAGTATATACTACCTCGTCCGGAAAAGGGACAGTGTGAATAAGTCAAATTTTGAGCCTCAGTGAACCCCTAAGTGGGAAAAGCCTAACTGTACATAACTTTGTCCGGGCACAGGAAAAAGGAATATACCTGCTATTTTTGGATGGAGGGAGAATTATGAAATGCGAATTACCCTCCGTCCTGTTTTAATAGCTCCATCTGAAAAAGTGTTTATTTTTATTAGATGGTGGAACCCCCACTAATGGGGAAGAAGAGGCTCAAAATCCACTTAAATTGACCTTATAGAGTGTCTAAAATGGGACTGTCCTCTTTCCATATAGAGCATCTAAAACAGGATGGAAGGAATATTTTCTATCTTGCATAGCTGTCCTAGAAGGCATGGTTGTTTCTTGAAACCATAAAATGTTTGGAACAATCATTTCTTCCCATTTATTTTTTGGTTTTTAGTGTTTTTTCATAAAAAAAGTTCCATTAGAAATAGCAACTCATATAAGTATATTCACATGAATTTGTGGACTGGGCTGATTTTGAGTTGTAGATTAATGTAAGCATTGCGATGTTTACAAACAATCAAAGGCAGGAAGAGCGCACTGGAAAATATGGTACTCCGAGATTGCAGTATCTTCAGGTATGTGGTGTGGAAACTTGTTTTTTGACTTTTCTTTTTCTTTTTTTGATATTTTGTTTGAGCTTCTTAATCACCTGAATGAAATGCCTTAGATTTAAGAGCCATAATGCTGCTACCAATTGATGGTTTTTCTTGTCCAGTAAAAGAACATTATTCTGTGATATATGTTTTTTTCTAGGTCCATATTGGTGCGTCCAACTGTTGTTTGTACTTTGCAGCATTGTTTCTCGGGGCAATGCTGAACATGTTTATTTTCTGAAGGCACATATTGCTTAAAATTGTTTTACTTGAGCTACTTTGTTTTAAGCAGGAGTTGGTGTCAATCTTCCAAAATACGGCTGATGAAGGTGAGCTTTATTAATTGGCGTTTTTTATTGTTCTATAGGGTATAAATTATGCAAATTTTCTCAATCTGCATATTTGGCTAAGGAAAAACTTTTAGTTTTTTCATCATCTTTTGCAAGCAGTATAAGCATTTGGCACTAGCAAACGTATTTAGCCCATGCCTTAAACGTATTTGACAGATTAACATTGAGAAACTATTGTCAGAATTATTATTTTTTATCCATGACATTATTCTACAATAGAATGTTTAGTTGATCTCATGTAATCCGACTTTGGCCATTTTGTCGCATGTAGAGATGTATACATGTGTGCATATTGCAGGATGTATAGGGCATTGTAAATAATAAATCATGTAAAGGAGGCCTAGAGAATTTTACTTTGTCCCATATTTAGTTCATTTTTGACAAACCAAATAGGGCACTTAATGTTTGATGGAAGGAGTATGTGACTTGAGTTCACTTGGTGTATGGTAAGTTCTTTTTCTATAGGAGTAAAAAAAATTATTGACTGTTGAAGGAATTGTGGGTAGAATCGGCTATATAGATGACCAGAGCATGTAAGCTGCCTTTTCTGAATATGTCTGATTCGGATTAATTTTACAAAGGGTGATTAAGGAGGATAATTACCTTAAGATGCATCACTTTCAACCTTGAGATGGTCAATAGGATGTTTGCCTAACTTAATGATTTCATGCACATGTTATTTAGGTGTCTGTTAGAGAATAAAGAGTAACAATTTTATTATTGAGTTCAGCAGATGTAGGAAATCAAGAATGGAAATACGTGGTTGGAAGATTTGGTAGAATAAGGGTAGCTTGGCTTTATAAGTTGCTGAATGTCTTTTTTTTTACTTTTCTAACGGATCAAATGCTCCATGTTGCAGAGACAAAGGAGAGAGTTGTAGCTAATTTAGCAAACTTTGCTTATGATCCCAACAACTATAACTTTCTGCGTCAGGTGACAACAGATGCCGTAATCGAATATCTACTGATTTGGGAATTAGTATTTAATAGCACATTGTTTCTCTTAATAATATAGAGTTGAACTTTACGCAGCTAAATGTATTGGAACTCTTTATAGACTGCATAACGGAGCCAAATGAAAAATTAATCGAATTTGGAGTTGGGAGTGTCTGCAACGCTTGTGTTGGTAATCTCTTCTTCTCTCTCTCTCTCACCCACTTTATTTTTTTTTCCCACGATAGATCATTTGAGGATGCTTTTATGTTCTTGTTATTGACGTTCTTGGAAATACTGGGTTTTGCAGATCCAGCAAATGTTGCAGTTATAGTCGAATGTGGTGGGATTCTGATGATTATCAAATGCTTATCCAGCCCAGTAACGAACATAGTAAGTATCCAGATTGATGGACAAATAGGGATAACATGTTGCAGAGTTTGATTTTGGTGGTGGTTGTGTACATTTATGTGCATCTACCATCGTAGAAGGCTGTTATGGAATAAGTACGCACTGCTGAACTCAGTCAACAATAACATGACATTATTATATATGTAGCCTAAGAGCGTGTGCTCAGCTTTTAAACCTTTTGTTCCAAACGAAGAAAATAGAACTCTTTTTTGCAAACAAAAAAATGTGCTCGTTAGTGTCACCTCATTATATGCTGAGATACTAGTATAAAATATTTGGATTACTGTTCCTGATTTCAGTACCCCATCAAATAAATTTCAAGCAATGTGTGCCTTCCAGATTAATACAATTCTTGATTCCGCAAACTCTCAGATAACTAAATACTCTGTGTCTACTGCCATCTGATATGATTGTTCTACTCATCCTGCTTAAATGATGATGAATTTTTTTATTGATTAGGTCAACTATGCCCTTGGAGCACTATATTACTTATGCAACTCGACCACCAAGAGGGAAATCTTGAAGCCGGAAATTGTGGAATTGGTCAGAAAATATGCTTCAGCAGAAGCTGTCAGTGTCAGCTTCAGCAACCTGGCCAAGGCATTCTTGGACAAACATGTTGATCTGTAAATATTATTTTTTGTTAGATAAATATTAAGGTAGAATTACACTGTTGTGAACAAGAAGAAGCCCGTCTATCCCTCTTGAATGGGCGTAGCTGTAGCATTCATCTTTGACGGGGGAATGGAACCCAAAAGAATTGTAAACAGTAGATTTAGCTGTAGCATTCATCTTTGGTGGGGGAATGGAGCCCAAAAGAATTGTAAACAGTAGATTGTCGTGAGGAAACAATACAATGGAAAACCGCATTAATCTCCTTGACTCATGGGGAATTTTTTCTTCTTCTTTTTTTTGCTATAGGATTGTCAACCTACCTCTTTTTGTCATACACTAAAACTAGGGGGGATTTTGATCCAACCATAAGAGAACTGATGTAGAGCTTAATTAGCTAAGGTATTTGGCTTCTCATCTCAATATATATTTGATACCTTAAGTTCCACCCCGGATTGAAGACAAAGCAGAGTTTTCTCTAGCAGCCCACGCAGCATCCAAGATATTGTGATGACACTTAACAGATGAAGTTTAGAAGCAAATTTAAGTGACATTGAAGAACAACATGGTCATACTTGGAAACACCGGTAATTTCAGATAAACTTCTTACGGTAAGTAGATTAGGGCCGCTTATATATGTGGGCTTATAATGCACTGGAGCCTGCGGCATATAATCTTTCCGTAAGATTAATACTCGCTCTGGTCGGATTTAGGGGCCATTTGAGGCGTGAAAAATTAAAAACATCCACTCCCAAATTATCCACTAACCCGCTGAAACACTTCCAGTGGATTTTTAGGATTTTTCATGATCCAAAAGGTCCCATACTATTTAGGAAAACAACGTTATTTTCGTTAGACCTAGGGTCCACAGAAGGTCACGTGACTATTCTTGCTTCCTTTGCTAGGCTTCTTGCTCACTAGCCATGGCCTAATTCTTCACGTTTTTTTCATTAATCCTTCACTTCATTTTCTCGAAATATAACTTACTCCATCTGTCCAATAAAGCCTATCTGCATTTGAAAAACCATCATGGCTGACTTTGCTCCCTTGAGACAAAAACACGGAAAGAGTCCAATAAATATGTCAATTTCAAATGCAGACAGGCTCCTTGGGACAGAGAAAGTATTCTGATTTTCAAAACAATATAAGACAGGGCTTTGGTGTGTACCGAGAACAAAAAACGGGGAATCAAGGACGAGATTAAAAGTCATAACTACCCTTCACCATTCTGATTCTAGCATAGTGAGATGGTTAAATTGGGAATTTCACGTCTACACTCACGTGGGTCGACGTATTTTAGGGCCAGATAATCGGTTTGGGAAGCTCCCACGCCAGTCCTGGCCACTGCCGCCGGCCGCCATCTCCGCCGTCTTTTTCTCGCCGGCGTCGGCGCCGCCGTATGAGCTGGTAAGGCTTCAGATCTCATCCAGTCGTCTCTTGCTCTCTCTCTGTTTCCCAAATTGTTAAGAAAAGCTGCTGACTTTCCATTTTCCACCATTTGGTCGGTAACTCCATTGATCTTTTGATCAAATGGTGAAATGGATTTATTTATTAGTCTTGATAGAGATTAATGACTGTCTTGTTGATTTTCAATAAAGAGAATGAAATGTAGCTGACTGTTTTGTTGATGTGTGTTATACTGTAATGGTATGGTACAATGCTATAGTTTGAGGCGATTCTTGGCTTTGACCTATAAATTGTGGCAACTAGTGACAATGTTTTTCTTTTCTTAGTGGGTGTGTGTGTGTGTGGGGGGGGGGGGGGGGGGTTAGTTCTTGTTTCGTAAGTTTCTGAAGTTATATTGTTAATGGCAGAAATTGAGGTGTTGGTTGTAGTTTTAAACTTCCTGCTATGATTTTTATGAAGATTATGTGATGGCTATTCTTCTCTTTTATGTTAGTTAAAAGTGTTGATTGTGCACAAGTTGATTCATATGTACACTTCAAGGAAGCTTATCAGTTTGTTCAGAAAAGAAGGAAGCTTATGAGTGAGCTTATTGTTACTGTCTTTTATTCTTTTTTTTTATCTATTCGTCAAGTGGATTTATGATTGTATTAGTTTATCCTTTTGGCTATATCTGTAAATTTTTGCTATTTTGGATGTCTTAATTTTTTTTAACGTGCATATATTAGGTATGGCGTTAATAAAAAAATATGACTTTACTATCTCTTACAAAAGAGTTGGCACAAAACAGGCCTAAATGGAGGCGTAAGATCCATGTTGCCGACCCCAAATAGTTGGGAAAATGTGCTACTTAATTATGATTATGATATATTAGGTATGGCGATGTCTAGAATGTTTTAAAGCTGTCGTAGACATGTCCGTTTTTGTTATGTCTGCATACGCTGTATCTTAAAAATCATGATTAGTTAAACAGCTTTAAGTGCCAAATGCGTTCTTGAATGAAATGTATGTCCTATTACAATGGTCTTGGCCATTTTTCCTTATTGGAACAAAGTTCTTGGACAGACTCAATAACTAATTTTAATTTGTAGTTCATTTTGTTGACTATTAAAGTTCGATGGAGAGTGTATCAAATAAGACTTTGGGATTTCACCTTCTCTAGTTGATGTTTTTAATCATCTTATGGAATGCTCCCCTTGGATGGCAGGTAATAGTTTAATTTAAAGAAATGGAATCGAGCAAAGTATGCTTCTTTCTGCACTTCGATGGTAAATTGAATGAAGAAGGTTCACCTCAGTATGTTGGAGGGAACAAGAAGGGGATTAAAGTTGCACGGAACATTCAGTATAAAGATCTTTTATCTGTTATCCATGAGAAACTTGGAACAGATCCTACCAATACGGTGTTGTCTATTAAATGTCGGTTTGTGCCGGATGCGTCCAATGTGATGGTCTATGATGTTAATGATGACAATGACGTAGAGGTGATCATGACAATGTTTGATTCTAAAACTTGTATTGCAGTTAGCTTATATGTGATCAAACATCCAAAAGCGGTTATGCCTGATCATTCATCACCTTCTATGCCCTCAAAGAAATCAAGTTCCAGTTGTCATAAACAAGCCATTGTGGCAATTGATGTTAATGAGCTAGTAGATAGCACAATGGAGGAAGGAAGAGATGCATTTTACTCTGACAGTGAAGATGTTGATGCCATTTCTGATATGCCAAATGAAACCTCTTTAAATGAATCTAGGGAACTGCCTCAAGGGCATGTTGAGGATGTTGAAAAGGAGGATTTTTTGGTAAAAACATCATTGGATGATGGGGATATGGACAATCTAAATCAGAATTTGGACGTTGGTTCAAGATTCAAAGATTTTGATCACTTCAAAATGATATTGAAGGAAACTGCCATTCAGCATAACTTTGTGTATACCTTTACAGAAAGTACTAGTTCAACATATGCAGCACGCTGCAGAGAGTCTAATTGTAAGTGGCGCATACGAGCATCAAAGTATAAGGGAATGGTAAAAATTAAACGTTATAATTCTGAGCACACATGTTCCCTTTCAGAGAAATCTGAAAATAATCCTCTTGCTACATCAAAATGGATAGCAAATGCTTGTAAGGGTAACATTGTTGGAGACATTAATCCAGCTAAAATAATTAGCTATGTTAAAGAGCATTGGGGTCTAACAATTGGCTACAAAAAAGCATTTAGGGCAAAAGAAATTCTAACTGAACATGCTGGGAGAAAAAGAACTCTTAACGAATCTTACACTCTCCTACCAGCCTATTCATTGGAGTTGGAAAGATCAAACCCAGGTAGCTATATGCTGGTTGCTAGATGTTGTGACATTTACCAAAATGGCGATCAGTCATTTCTTCGTGCATTCTGGACATTTGGAGCTTGTCGGCGTTCATACAGTTCCACACTAAGGCCTCTACTAGTTGTGGATGACATTGACTTAACAGGAAAATATCAGGGCACATTGTTAGTTGCATCTGGTGTAGATGGAAATGGTGGAGTCCTCCCAATTGCATATGCGGTGGTTGAAGTTCAATCATGTGAGACTTGGGCATGGTTTTTACATTTGTTGCAAAGGCATGTAGTAACACCAGAACATGATGCTATCTCTATACTATCAAAAAGAGATGATGAATTGATTGAAGCAATACACAAAGACTTCCCAAATGCGAAGACTAGCTACTGCATCCAACACTTAAGTGCAACTTTGTATGATAAGTATGAGGATTTGGTTGTTCAAAAACTTTTCTGGAGGGCAGCCAAGACATCGAGGGCTTGTGAACATATAAGATTAATGGAAGCTATTAAAAATCAGAATGAGCAAGCTTACAAGTGCATTGTCAGTATTGCAAAAGAGAAGTGGGCAAATGCTTACTTTGAAGGAAATAGGTATGATGTGTTGACAACAAACAAACCTGCATTGGTTGATGTTTTTTTAAAGGATGCAATGACACTACCTATTTCTGCATTGATTGAGCATACTAGAAAGAAAACTGCAGAATATTTTCATATACGCAGAAAAAGGGCCATTACATGGACAAAACCTTTAACTCAATATGGGGAAGAGCATATAAATACAGCACGTGAGACAGGACGTCATTACATTGTGCTGCCAGCTTCAGTGTACGACTTTCAAGTAAAATCTTCTATGTATCAAGATCATGTGAGACTGAACGATAGAATTTGTTCATGCGGTGTGTTTCAAACACTTGGATTACCATGTGAACATGCAATGGCAGCGATAGAATTTGGACAGTATGATCCATACATTTATTGTAAAAAATGGTATTTAGCCAGAAGTTATTTGGAAACATATGAAGAAGTAATATCTCCAACGCTGGAACAGTCACAATGGCAACCTTGTGCACATCCATTGCCCGAAGTATTGCCACCCAATACTAGAAAACGTCGTGGGAGGCCAAAAAGTCAAAAAATTGAGCTCAAAATATCTAATAGCCTGCCTAGAATGTGTAGTAAGTGTGGAGAGTTGGGGCATAATAAGAGAGGTTGCAAGAATACGCCTGACTGCGATTCAACGAGCACTGTACTTGAACCTTCCATGGAACAAAACTGGTATCATTTCTAGTTATTTTACAAGCCCCATTCTTTTACTCGTATTAATTTGACTTTATTGTTGCAGTTCTGATTTGGATGCTTTCATGCACTTTCCATGTGAATAGCTCTATTGGATCAGGATATGTTGCCAGGTAAAGGTCCATTCAATAGTCTTCCTGTCCTCCTGTTTTTAAATTTTATGTGTTTGATGGTTAAAATAGATGGGCTATTCAAATCCCATTTAAGCATCATACAGCCACATTAATTTCGTTGACTATCTAGCATATGGGGTTGGTCATGAGCCCAGAAGTATGCACGAGTCTGAGCACCTGGAAAACCTGATTTTGAAGTGTCCAACTTGTAGCAGACTTGAACTTTAGAGTTTGCTTTATTGTGGTCAAGGCTTATAGATCTGTTCAAATGTGTTCTTCGTGCACAAATTTGTTCTTCATGCAATTAATCAATGCTGTTTGCAGGGGTTTGAACTTACACTCTTTCTGCTAGAGGATAATGTCCTTAATTATCATGCACGCTATAAGTTCTATGTAAGTGCAAATATTTTGTCCATATTTTCTCTTCACCTAATTAATAGGAAAAACAAAGGAAGCATTGTGTTCAAGCTCGAGTCCAAGTTTGCGTTTGCACTCAAAAGGTTTATCTTGAACTCAAATTCACCATTAAAGATTGAACTTGGACCCAGGCTCAAATTTGGAGACTGTTGAGTCCATGTTTATGTTTGCACTCGAAAGGTTGAACTTGAAATTGAACTCATCATTAAAATTCAAACTTGTACCCAGACACAAATTTGGAGACTCTCGAGTCCATCCAATGGTTCGCAATATCTTCTATCAGAGCTATATCCATAACCTAGAGATAAGAAATATTGGAGATATTGGGAAAAAAATTTATCGGCGACCCAAAAAAATTCGAACATGTGTCTTGTTTGTTTAAGCGTATACTGACATCTAAAAGCCCTAAGACTAATTTCAAACAATCATAACAGCATTTGAGCACACTTGTACTAACATAAATTTCGTTTATCAAGTTAAAAACATGACAAATAATGATAAAAAAGAACAAATTTGGAGGTAATACCAATGCTTAGTGAAGAACATGATGACACTCATCTTGAAAAGTCAAAACAAGAATATATAGAATGAAGAAAATGATAGTGTGTCTGTTGTCGGCACCGAAGAAGATGTCAGAAAGGTGGTCGGAGTGACCAAGCGTTGTCGCTGGTGCTTGGAGAAGGGCGCTGGAAGTTCTGGGTGGGTTTAAGATATTGACAAATTTCTTAGATATTTTGCTAATATCTCAGACATCAGATATTTTGCTAATACCTCAGATAATCTGAGATATTGGGGAAGATATATTTTCCCACCATATCTTGTATCGGTCAAGTGACATATGGATATACCTCTGATATATTTTAGATATTGCAAACCACGGTCCATGACCAGCCCTACTTGTATTATAAAGCTGGTCAACATAGAAAATCTTGTATTTATGTCCCACTTCCCACATATATTGCTATTATTTCTTTAAGTTGTCTAGTGTGGAGTATAAAATTTTATTATTTGTACGTGAAACCACTATTCTCATTACCCAACGAACAGAGTGTTAGTGGGATGGTTAGGATCAGGCCTAAGGAAACAGATGGCATGAACTCGATATCTACTCTGTTGGCTACCCGCAAGGATTATTTCCAATCTTGCCTAGTGCGTGTGATGTGTGTGCGTTGCTCGTAACCAAGGGGATTGGCGGTGGGATATAGTTCTCTAAGAAACCAGTTGCTGGCCCCTTCTAGTCAGGTTCTAATGGCTGCTATACCCCTCGTTAACCAAAGACAATATTTTCATCATGCACTTAATGTGGTATAGATTGAGTAAAACTGTAAAATTAGTATCTGATAGTGCTTTGCTATATTGTATTCGTTTCACGTTGCCATATGAAAACATTGTTGCTAATTAGTTAGCTTCCAAAACGAGAAACAAATGAAATACAGATGTGCTCTATATTGTTGAACACATGGGAAATGATGAACATCTTTTGAACCCTGTCAGTTTCGCTTCTCCAGTCTCTGCCATTATATTTATTTGCAGCGCTCTTATTGAGTACATTTATGGCTGAGATGATTACGTAGGCTTTAAGAAAGATGATTGTGGTGTCGCACTTACATTATCTGTTAGCGGTTCTGAGTCTAGATCTAATAATTAAGATTGCCTTTCCCGTTATCATCAAAGAAGTTCCCCTTATGTATCAAGTTTATGAATTATGATATTTGAGGTGGGCATTGTAAACTCACTTGAGGAAGAAGAATTTTGTTTTGGAAAACCTGTATGTGTGAAAATGTAGATTGAATATTTTCTCTGAGTGATGTTAAACTGTTAAGGTTGTCATAGTTTCATAATTGAGTAGAACCTTTTAATACCAATAGTTTGAGGTTGCATGGATCTTACACCTCCATTGCTGCCTATGTTGTGCTAACTCTTTTATAAGTGATAGCATAGCAGTATTCTTTCTAATTAACTCTATGCATGTTCACTTAGGTTCCCCTCTCCCTCTTTCCG
This sequence comes from Houttuynia cordata, assembly GCA_039654745.1. NCBI lineage: Eukaryota > Viridiplantae > Streptophyta > Magnoliopsida > Piperales > Saururaceae > Houttuynia > Houttuynia cordata. Next base: position 42,768,598 of record CM077506.1, read on the forward strand.
CATCATATACATGCATATTTTCCAACCTTCTTACTGGAGCATCCATTGGTCTTCTGTGTATATGCCCAGACCAATGCAACCTAGACTACCAAAGCCTTTTCCTTTAAAAGTGCTACCCCTAGATGGAAGCAAGAAGTAAGAACACAAAATTTAGCCATGCTTTTTTTTTGTTTGTTTTTGAGGAGGATAGCCTACTGATTTTTTTTATCTGGTGTAACATTTGTCACTGATTTTGATTTGGATATGCGGCTATAATATGTAGGCGGCTATAATCTTTAGTCTAAATAAAAAATGGTTGTTAAGTTGCTTGTATTATTTTGTGTGAGAGGAATCATGAAGTATCTTGTGCAGAACTTGTTTCTAAGTGCTTATACCATGTTTACTGAAACAATGTATCTGATTGTGTTGTTTCTCCCATCCTCTCTAGATCCATATTTTGCTTGCGGCATCCAATATGTTTAAATGTAGTTAGTGTGGACGTTTATTTCTTTGATAGTCCAAGCCTTACTTGTACGACATATCATTTGTGTGGACAATTGAAATTGTGGATGCTACAGGTCATGAAATTATTGTTGCAAACACGTTACTGAACCAAATCAATGGAATTTTGGGGGTCAACTATTATGGGATATCGATGAGGACTTATTACTTGGAAAGATCTAACACCTATAATTAAGGAAGAAAGTAGACTATTGAAATGAACATAAGTAGGTGGGTTTCAACTATGTATCATAACAGATCCAGGGTCAACTTGTACTCTTGATGAATACTCTTTAATTCATAAAACTTTTCCTCTGTCCATCTTGTTAGAATACAAGCATGTTAACTTAATTCTAGGAACACATTTCACCTTGCAAGTGAAACTTGATTCATTTTGAGTTGTGAGAGACCCTTTGTTTAAAAAATGTGGCAAGCTTATCCGACAAGCGGACCAGTTACATGATCCTATTATGTACATCTTACTTAGATTTTTTTGTTTTGTTTTGTTTTAATAACAAGGGTTGTCTGACTCCTTAGGATCCGACTAGAAGGGGCAGGAAAACCAGCCTCTTAGAGCACTGTATCCCACCACCAATCTCCTTAGGTATGTACACAGGGCACATAACATTGTGTGCAGGTTAAATGGGGATATAAACCTGTGGGTGGCCAACGGACATGGATTTGAACTTAGGACCTCTGCTTCACTAGGCAATGCCCTAGCTATCCCTCCAACACCCGTTGGGTATATCTTGCTTAGATTTACTAGTGCGTAAGTTCTTCCATGTTCAAGTGCTTTATTTTTGTGTTGGTAGATCTGCTCTTGTTGGTGCACTGGATCCTCTTTATCATAATCATAATCATAATTAAGTAGCGACATGGATCTTACTCCTCCATTCAGGTCTGTTTTAGACTACCTCTTTTGTAAGAGATAATAAAGTCAAATCCTTGTTTATTAATTCCATCCAAGTTCTCTTTGGTCTCCTTCTCCATCTTTTCTTTTAGTATCGTTTACATGCATCACTTTAATCTTCTCACAGGGCATCTATTGGTCTTCTTTGCATACGCCCATACCAACGCAACCGACATTCCCTCAGCTTCTCCCCTAAAGGAGCTACCCCTAAACTCTATCGAATATATTAATGTCTAATCCTATCTCTTCTAGTTATCGCACTCATCCACCTTAACATTCTCATTTCGGCTATTGGATCCTCTTTAACTAAAGCAAAATTTGTAAAGCTTGAGTTCCATATATTCAACAATAATTTTGTAGCTTTACCTTTCTGACTAGCATATGTGCTTTGTAGGTTGTACTGTTACATAATAAGGCTATATATGACTAATTTCCACCCAGTGGTTTAACCAACCTTATCTGCTTTGCAATCCTAATTATGTAAAACTGTAGTGTAGTCACATAACTAACAGCTGTATGCATGTTGAAGGACATTCCCTAGATGATGGCATTCATGAAAATTTGCCGTTGGAAGTTTCTGTATTGGAATCATGTAATTGGGGTAAGGTGCCACTAAGTGTTTTGAGTGATATAAATAGAATATTCTACATACAGGATTGATTTCTCAATAGTCATTGGTGGCTGGCCATAATTTATACAAGGGTACGTGTTCTCAATGAAGCAACAATCTGTTCTTAGAAGAGGGGTGCTATGTTAGTGAGTCTGGAGTACTTTTTAGGTTCTTGAAGATAGTTAGGGTATCACCTAGAGGAATATTTGCTTGTACGCTAGTATTTACTTTTAGTAGGATGGTCTTATGTATAAAGGGTAGTTTTAGTAGATTATTTAATGCTATATTGTAATTGGTCAGTCCTAACTTGAGGGGCAATTGAGTTTTTGTCCTTATAAGCCTATTTAGATGCTGTCTAACACTTTATTTGTATTTAGGCTTCATCATATATGGTGCGTTTAGATACTGATATGGAAATGTGAAAAAAAAGTGAGCCTGAAAATTTTTAGGGTGATTTGTAGGTGATTTTTCTTATTGTGGAAAACCCGTTTGGGAACATGAAATTAATCATATTATCAGCCTTCAAAAATCAGCCGGACTCCTGATTGGTGTGTTTGGGAACTTGAAAAAAAATCAAGTGTGATTTGCGTTTGGCAGAGCAAGTAAAAAATTTCTGTTTTGGGCGACAGCGGCGGCTGTGGGCGGCAATAAGCGGCGGTGGTGGCAGGCTGCGGTGGAGGTGGCGGCGGCGGCGGCGGCGGCGGCGCTGGTCACATATGGCACTATTTTTGTTCATTGCCAGCATATTCAATTTGATTTTTGCATGTGCATTTGTTTGGGCCTCCAAGAGGGGTGCAATCTGGTTATCTACGTTGGTTGAAGAAGGGTAATCGCCAAACACACAAGTTTATGTTAAATTGTGGTCATGTTCATTGTTTGTCGTCTATGTGATTCCTTCTGGATTGTCTTTGAGAAGTTTTAGAAGCTATGCACAGCTTGTGTGCTTCTATATGAGTATATGATATCTCTGACCTATGCTTTTGCACGTTTTTGGATAGTCCAAACAAGCTGAGAAGGGTGGAGGCTAGGGCTTTGGAGAAGAGGATTGAAAGCTTGGATTTTTGGGAGATCTTCCATTGGTTTGAGGGAGCGAACCCTATATCGTCATGGTGTGTATTCTTGTGTTGTGTCTCCTTAGTTCATAGGTTGCTATTTCATTATTTAATAAGGCCATTGTGGGTCGTTGTGTTAGGAATGGGCTAATTAAGTGGTTTAGTTGCTTTTGTGTTTTAGGCCCATAAGGCCCATCAACGCCAGGCTCAGGCGCCTATATGTAAGGGACGTCTTGTCCTATTTGGATTATTGATGAATGAAACCTTAGCTTCTCAACTCCTTCTCTTTTTCTCGTCCCCTTGTTCCTGCCGCCGGCTATTGTATATCCACTTAGCCGCCGGCTATTGTGCATACACTTAGGGTGCACAACACTGGTATCAGAGCAATCGAATCCTTGCTTCCGTTATTATGGCTCGGAAGAAAGCTGCGGACAACCTGGAGGGTCCCTCGACCCAGTCTGACAAGGAGGCGCCACGGCTCATGCCTAGGCTGCCCCCTCCGCAGCCATGGATTCCGCTCTGCTACAGGCCCTTACAAACTTCACAGTGGAGATGCGATCCATGCGCCTCAGCCAGCAGACCATCCTTGAGCGCCTGCGAGTCCTAATGTCGCCGCCGCCGGCCTCTGACATGGAGCACCAACAAGCATCAGCGCAATAGGGGTCTTCCTCCGCGGCTACACAGGGCTCCCCTCTGGAGAATCCATCGCTACAGGGTCACTCGTCTGCTCATCGGCATGGCTTCCCTCTAGATAATTCAGCACTGCAGGGCCATGCCTCTGCTACAGCGCAGGGGTCTCCTCAGCACCAAGCTTGTGCCTTCTAGGCCTCTTCGATGTTTGGCTCTTTCGACCCGACGAATATCATGCCGCCTGTGTGCCGCTGGCACACATCTGCGTGCCTTCCCTAGCCATGCCACCATGCATCCCCAGCCCAGGATGGACTTGCCGCCCTATGGACCAGCGTTCAGATCGACAGCCTATCCTGGCTTTCCAGACCATGCGCCAGGTAATTTCCAATCTCCAATTACTGATGCATTCGGAAGACCTTCGGCTGAACCCCGTCTTGCTCGGTTACAATTTCCCAAGTATGCGGGAGACGACAGTCCTATAGATTGGATTTATCAAGCCAATAAATTTTTTGAGTATCATGGCATGCAGTCTGATATGGATAAATTGAGAATTTCCACTTTCCATCTGACAGGGGATGCATTGGTTTGGTTCCAATACGGTGAGCGCGACCTTCCCAATCCCACATGGGATGATTTTGTGAATGAATTATGCGTATTATTTTTGGGCCGAATGATTATGCTGATTTTAATGAATTGTTGGGCGCTTTACGTCAAACATCTACGGTGCGCGCGTATCACCAAGAGTTCATGCACATCGCTAATCGGTTGCCCAATTGGGATCAGGCGGCATTGGTGGGTACTTTCATGCATGGCCTTCGGGCAGATATTGCGGACGAGATCCGTCAGTTCCGGCCTAAATCTATAAAGGATATTATTGGGCATGCTCGGGTTGCGGAGGAAAGGCTGAACAGGCAACGGTATGTAGTTTGACCCTTCTCTCGGCCATCGCCAGTGTTATCAGCCATTCCGCCTGCTTCCACCAATGGGACTCCGGCCCCCCCTCAGGTGGGACCAAGCTCAGATGGAGGAGAAATGGGCCAAAGGTCTTTGCCTTAACTGTGATGAGCGCTATACTTCGGGGCATCGTTGTCGCACGCCACCCACGGCTTTTATTTTGGAAGAGTCCTATCCTGAGGAGGACGAGACTTTCGATCCACCGGGAGGTGCTGATTATGTGGACTCTACGACTGAGATCTCATTTCATGCTTTCTCAGGGACATATACGCCTCACACGATGCGAGTTCAAGGTCATTTGAAACGCCAACTTGTTGCGATTCTTATTGATAGTGGGAGTACCCACAATTTTATTAATGACAAGGTGGCACAACACTTGGGCTGTCACATTGCCCAGCCATGTGCTTTTGATGTCCTCATTGGCGATGGTATGTACATGTGCAGTAAGGGACTATGTCCCCGTGTCCTCTGCATATTCCGGGCTATGATTTTCTTGTCGACCTCTACTTCTTACCGACGAAGGGAGCCAATATTGTATTGGGGTCTAATGGCTCCAAGAACTTGGGGACGTCATTCGGAACTTTAAAGACTTGGTTATGTCCTTCGGTACGGATGAACAGTAGGTCTGCCTTCAAGGATCCCACCCTGATACCCTCCAATCAGCCCAGGCTATCGGCACTCTTCCCACGGTCTTTTGCTATAGCTGATGTCTGCACCGACTCGAGATCAAACTGCCCTTCCGGCGGATTTGATAGCCCTCTTGGCTCCCACACGTGGGTAACCATTGGGGTTGCCTCCCACGCGTGTACACGGCCATCAGATCCCTATTATCCCAGGGTCGAGTTCGGCCAATGTCCAGCCCTATCGTTATCCATGTGCAGAAGGCTGAGATTGAATGTCTTGTGGTGGAAATGTTGGATGTAGGTATCATTCGACCCAGTTCTAGTTCTTATTTATCGCCGGTATTGTTGGTCAGGAAAAAGGATGGGACATGGTGGTTTTGCGTGGACTATCGCGCCTTAAACGCCATCACTCTGAATGACAAATACTCCATCCCTATTATTGGGGAGCTTCTCGATGAAATTTGCGTTCCGGTTACCATCGGATACGGATGCATCCAGCCGATATTCACAAAACCGCCTTTCGCACACATGACAGTCACTTTGAATTTCTCGTCATGCCGTTCGGCTTGACCAATGCACCGGGTACATTTCAGAGCTTGATGAATGATATATTTCGGCCTTTCTTACGTCAGTTTATCTTGGTTTTCTTTGATAACATCTTGGTATATAGTGCCTCGTGGGAGGATCATCTTCGCCACCTCCGGACAGTTTTTGATATATTGGCAACCCACTCCTTTTTGTTGAAACGATCGAAGTGTTCTTTTGGTCATCCACAGATTAATTATCTGGGTCATATTATTTCGGCACAAGGGGTTTCTACCGATCCGGCTAAGGTGGAGGCTATGCTCGAGTGGCCGACTCCTAAATCGCTGAAGGTATTATGTGGATTTTTGGGGTTGACTGGCTACTATCGGTGCTTTATCGCCCATTATGGCACCTTGGCCTCACCCCTTACTGCTCTGCTTAAGGCCGGGGCGTTTCAATGGAGCCTAGCGGCACAGATGGCCTTCGACGCACTAAAGCAGGCTATGTCTATAGCCTCGGTGTTGGCCTTGCCGGATTTCTCTCAGCCATTTGTGGTCAAAACTGATGCTTCGGATAGCGGATTGGGCGCTGTCCTCATTCAGGCTGAGCGCCCCATTGCCTTCCTTAGCAAGGCCATGTCGAGACGATCTCTCCGTTTGTTAGCATACGAATGTGAGATACTTGCCATTGTTCTCGCCGTTACGAAATGACGTCCGTATTTATTGGGTCGGTACTTTATCATCCGAACGGATCATCAACCCTTGAAGTATTTCCATGACCAGCGGATATCTACTCCAGCTTAGCAAAGCTAGGTGACCAAACTCATGGGTTATGACTATGCGATGATTTACAAAAGAGGGACCGACAGTACCGTGGCTAATGCTCTTTCCCGGCGCAATGAGGAGGCAGCTCTCATGGGCCTGTCTATTCCCACATTTCCTTTTATGGCCGATTTGCTTTAGACCTATAGAGATGTGCCCAAGGCCGTGGACATCTTGGGTCGACTCCAGGCTGACCCGATATGTTTACCCTATTTTGTTTTACAGGGAGATTATATTATATGGAAGAACCGTTTATGGGTTCCCCCGAGTTCTTCGCTAGGGCAGGCTATTATATCCTTCTTTCATGACACTCCTAGTGCTAGCCATGAGGGATCATTTCACACTTATAAACGTATTAGTCAGAACTTCCTTTGGCGCGGAACAAAAACAGCCGTTCATTCATATGCCAAAGCTTCCACTACCACACCGGTCGGCCTTTTGCAGCCCCTTCCCATTCCAGAGCGCGTATGGGAGGATGTTTCTATGGACTTTATTGAAGCTCTTCTGGTAGTCCGAGGTAAATATGTTATATTTGTGGTCGTTGATCGTCTTTCTAAATACGCGCATTTCTGCGCCCTTGGTCACCCATACACAGCTAAAATGGTTGCTGAACTCTATGTTCGCGAAGTGGCCAAGCTTCATGGTATGCCGCGAATGATTGTTTTGGATCAGGATAAAATCTTTATCTCCCACTTTTGGCGTGAGTTCTTTGCCTTGCAAGATACTAAATTGCATGAGTATTGCCTATCATCCTCATAGCGACGGGCAAACCGAGGTTGTCAACCGTTGCCTCGAATAATACCTTCGTTGCTTTGTCAGAGAGGAACCTCGTCGTTGGCTCCAACTTCTTCAGTGGACTGAATAGTCATATAATACGACATATCACACGTCCATGGGTTTTACCCCCTTTGAAGTTGTCTATGGCCGGCCTCTGCCCACAGTGATTCGGTATTTGCCTTTCAGTGCTTTTGTTTGTGAGGTGGATTATACTCTTTAGACGCGCGATGAGGTCCTGCGTCAGCTTAAGGCTAACCTCACGGTTGCACAGAATCGGATGAAACAGGTTTATGACCGCTCTCACATGGACCGCGAGTTTTCTGTTGGGGATATGGTTTATGTTAATTTATTGCCTCATCATCAACATTTTTTAGTGCCAGTTGCCTCAGCCAAACTTGCCCATCGGTTCCATGGTCCCTACAAGGTGTTGGAAAGTATTGGTCCAGTTGCTTATCACCTGCAGTTGCCTCCTAATTCCCAGGTTCATCCAGTTTTTAATATGTCCCGTCTTCGGTGCTATGTGGGGGGTCCTTCTCGCCTATCCAGTGAAGTGCCTGCGCCGTTGCTTTTGCCTGTGGATCCTCCTGATCTTCTTTCGTCCATATTGGATCACCGTTGGGTTCGTCGTTCTGGACGTTTGGCGTCTGAGGTGTTGGTTGTTTGGCATGATCATTCTTTGGACGATGCGACGTGTGAGTTGGAGAATGACTTCAATGTTCGATTTCCTACATTTACGCCTTGAGGTCAAAGCTATAGCGGAGTGTGGTGGAAAGTTACGTCTCCTTAGTTCATAGACTATTATTTCATTATTTAATAAGGCCATTGTGGGCCGTTGTGTTAGGAAAAGACTAATTAAGTGGTTTAGTTGCTTTTGTGTTTTAGGCCCATAAGGCCCATCAGCGCCAAGCTCATGTGCCGCTTATGTAAGGGACGTCTTGTCCTATTTGGATTATTGATGAATGAAACCTTAGCTTCTCATCTCCTTCTTTCTCTCTTTCTCGTCTCCTTCCTTGTTCTTGCTGCCGGCTATTGTGCATCCACTTAGGATGCACAACATCTTGTGATTGGCCTGAATCACACTTTTTTCAATATATATGTGAGCATACATAATTATGTTTAGAATTTCGCGATTTCATTGGAGCATGCTTTAATTTGATAGTTGATTATTGGGGTATGCGGGGAGATGTCAATCCCAACCAGAAAGGTCAAGTTAGTGGAGGGATTGCGTAATTTAATATGATCTTTGGGTGATGTGAAACCAGGAGCGTTTGCTAAGATTTGATGGAATTGTAGGTATTTGAATGGGAGATACCTTCTCTTTTCAGAATTATGCCATGGGCCATTGCATATATGATTGTGGATGGATTCTAGGTGTTGGTGTGATTGTTTCTTTTGTTAATTATGATCAAATAGGTTGAAATTTGAAGGAAGATGTTTTTTGGTTCTATGAGTAATTCCAAACTTAACTTTTTCGGAATCTTCGACACCCGCTCAACCCCGTGTCGAGTGCATATCGTGGACTATATAAATCTTGTTATTTTGAGATCGCAAACAAAGTAAATCTTCAGGGATAGCACTACCGTCTTAATGGTGTAGACACTATTGTGGCTCTAGGGGTATCAACCTCATGTTTTCCATGAGTAGTTAAAGACGGTCTTCAAGAAAGTAGCTTCGGCTCTTGCCCTCTTGCGTAGATGTCTCAAGGGGCCACAAATACTCAAATGATCATAGAATGCATTAGGCTACCCAGTAATTCATGGCAAACTGGTTGTCTGTGGGCACTTGGGTCCATGGAAACCCTTGTGTGACCTGAAGGAATTAGTTTGTGGGTGGGAGAAGGTTCTAGGGTTGGCAGGAATATCCAAGAGACCGTTTCCTGTTGGGAATGCTACTCAAAAAGGGCCTTCTCGTTCATTGATACATTGGGAAGATTTTGGGATGAGTTTCCCTGATTGAGACCAAGGAGTCTTAGCCATAGCATGTCTACTTGAATGATATCTCTGAAGGATAGTCGGTTGGATTCATGTTTAATTTATTCCTACTTGTGGTTATTATACCCTTCTGGGTATTTGTATTCCAGCTTCCTTGTTTTGTAGGCTCTAGCGAGGGGCGTAGTGCACTCCTAGTCTATAGCAAGAAAGTAGGACGAACTCTTTCAGTTCTAGTTATTTTATTTATGCAAACCCTTAGGTACGTGTGTGCGCGTCCTATTGAGAGTTCTTATAAGAGATATGTAGTTTCTCCTGCCAGATTAGTATTAATATTTAGTTTTTCAAAATGAACTAAAATCAGTTCACTTTAGAAAAACCACACATTAATACTGCTTCTTGACGGAGAAAGTGGCAGACTGTGACATGTGATGACCAACCATGGGATCCTTTGTTTATTTGTTATTTATATCACTATTAAAAGTACACCAATTGCAATTAATGCTATGTTTAAAAATGACTAAGGGTCACACCCATAATTTATCTTAGTTTTAGTTTGGATTGTTGGCTTTGTTTTTTTATCAAATCAAAAGACTTCTGCCCGATTTATTCCGTTTAAATTGTATTTATAAAACTGTGGATGTGACAATTATTAGCATGAGAAGGGGCTCCTTTTGCCCTCTGGAGAAGGTATCCTTCAGCAATATCTCGAGTCCGGATCCTCTGGTGAAACTTCACCAGCGAGGCATTCTAACTAGCTCGTACTTTTTTCATCAGCTCAGCTCGTCGACCTTGACTGATAATGCATTGATTGCGACTTCTGCTTCTACTACATCTGTCGTCAGCTCAATCATTAGGTGGTACTACTCCTAAGTAGTCTATACTTTTGACTTAGACTCGCCTATTGGGTACTCGTGATCCTCCTCCTACAGTGTCGGTCAGCAGTGAAACCGATTTTTCTTTGTATATTTCTTTTTTTGGGCCAGTACACAACAAAAATATGTTTGACAACATAGAAACACTTGTCTTCATTGCAATGGTGATAATGAGGCTTGCCTTATTTTAGAGAGGTTTGACTTGAAAGCAGGATTGTGGAAACTTTCCCTTACATAACAGATGTTTGGAAAGTTTGTTGTCCTTTTGTTAATTAAAATTTCGTTCTTCTTTATCTTTTATAGATTACTGTTGTTTCTTTGTAGTCGGTAGTATTTTTTCCGGTAACATTAATGTTGGGAGGTGTTGAATCTTATTTTTTTTCCTCTTCTTTTAATATGTATACTCTCACCGGTCACTTTTAATAACTACATTTTTTTAATGGATATAGTTTTCTTAAAATGAGCTAAAATTTTAGTTTAATTGAAGAATATTGTATTTATTAAAAGTGACTAGACGGAGTATATATATATATATAAAACTTAAATAAGATCGTTTTCATATAGCTTGCATGAGCCCAAGTAATCTTGAGCAATCAAATCAAGATCTGACAGCGGTGGTGATTCACACTTTGATACCCCGTGATTTAACACCTCAAATCTTGATCTATCGGATGGAGATGGCTGGGCTCATGCAAGCTACATGATGACAATCTCATATAAACTGGTCTCATATATATATATATATATATAGGGAAAAGTTTAAATGAGATCGCTCTCATATAGCTTATATGAGGCCACTTTAAATCGTAGCCGTCGGATCTTGATCTGACGGCTACAGCTAGTTATAATGATCTCACCTAACTCTTGATGTGACACACTCACCTACCCACTGATTTGATATCCATCCTCTGATCAAAATCTAATGGGTATAAAGATTGGCCTCATACTCTTTATATGAGAACGATCTCATTATCTAAAAAAGTAACTTCCTGCATTGTGGTTCATAACAAAAGATGTTGTCCCCATAATGTGTACTGGCTCAATGGTCGTCAGTGCCGTATGGATAGGAGAAGACCTTGGTTCGAAGCTTGACCCGGGTACATTACAAGGGGGATCCTAAACTTCATATTTGTGTGCATGAGTCTTCGTTGCCTTAGCAGTTGTAGTAAAACAAAAGGATGTGGTTATGTTTGACAGAAAGAAGAGAAAAATACTGAATCAGGGTCTAATTGTTCTTTTGCAAATGCAAGTGTTTGTTCAATGGGTTATTTAGCTTAGCAACTCTCACAGTGTCATGAGAATGTGTTTACATTTCTCTACTTTTGAATTTAATTTTACAGGCTTATATTAGAGATGTATGAATACTCAGGACCGAATATCTCTCTGATTAAGTTGAGCCTTAGTTGTAATGAGAAGCTTGTCTGGCAGCTGTTTGGGAGCTTTTGAGTTTCTTTGCTATTCCTGCAATGTATTTGCCTTGGTAAAATGCCTGCTCAAGCTCCAAAGCAGTCAGCTGACGAGAACCATTTCCAGCGTACATGTCGGCACCGTATGAAGATCCAACCTTCACCTCCTTGATCTCAAACATCCCACTCCCAAAGGTATACCCAAATGGCACAAATATGATACCACTAGAGTATCTTAAGGATTATGATTTTTCTATCCACTACCATCATGGTAAAGTAAATATAGTGGTAAATACTCTAAGTAGGAAGGCCAAAGTTATAATGTCCCATATGATGATTAAAAAATGGAATTTGTGCAAAAGATGGCAGAGTGTTATTTGGATTTGCTGACAGAACAAAGTAAATTTTTCCTAGGCACCCTCACCATTCAAGCTGCTATTATTGAGAAGGTGATTGAAGCTCATAAGTCGAATGTTCAAATCCTGAAGCTATTAGAGAAACCAAACTTCAGCAAGGACACGGATGAAGGTATTCGATTTAAGGGAAGGTTGGTAGTGCCTAAAGGCATGGAGTCGAGAATGGAGATTTTTTGAGAAGCATATCATTCTCAGTATACCATGCATCCAAGAAACACTACACTATATCAAGTTGTCATTTTTGGTGGAATGACATGAAAAGAGACATTGGTAAATTTGTGTCCGTGTTTGACTTGTCAACAGGTTAAGGAAGAACATTGAGACCTATCGGTCTGCTCCAACCATTAGAGATTCTATAATGAAAGTGAGAACACATCACCATGGACTTTGTTGTAGCCTTGCCTAAGACACAGAAGCAACGAGATGCAATGTGGGTTATTGTGGACAAATTGATTGATCAAGGCAACACACTTTCTCCCTATTAGATGGAAGCAAAACCCTGAGAGTTTGGCTCAACTGTACATTAGGGAGGTAGTGAGACTTCATGGAACACCACTGTCTATTGTATCAGACAGAGGTTGTAGATTTATTTTTCACACTTGAAGAGCATAAAAGAGGCCTTGGGAACTAAATTAAATTTTAGTTGGAGCGAACTATTCAGACTTTGGAAGAGATACTGAGGGCATGTGTAATTGTCTAAAAAGAAAATTAGTTGATCATCTACCTTTGATTGAGTTTGCCTATAACAAGAGTTATCATTCAAGTATAAACATGATACCTTTCGGGACACTCTACGGATGACCATGCAGATCACCCACTTGCTAGGATGATGTAGGGGAAAGGAAGGTGCTTAAGTATGAGCTATTGGAATATTGTGTCGAGAAGGTAAAACAAATTAGGTAGAGACTTCTAACTACAAAGAGTCACAGAAGAGCTATGCTGATCGTAGATGTCAAGAATTGGAGTTTCAAGTGGGATACTATATCTTCTTGAAAGTCTCACCAATAAAAGAAATCATGCTATTTGGCAAAAAGGGAAAGTTGAGCCTTAGATTCGTTGGTCTATTTGAGATATTGGAGAAAGTTGGACAAGGGGCTTATCATTTGGCCTTACCTCTGCAACTTGCATAGGTGCATAGCATTCTGATCTATCACATGTGCTTGATTACACGGCAATGGAGTTAGAGGCCGACCTAACTTTTGAAGTAAAGCTGACAAAATATTAGATCAAAAGGAGCAAGTGTTGAGAACAAGACAATTTCCTTAATAAAAGTTTTATGCAAGAGTCAATCTTCTAAAGAGACGACTTGGGACATAGAATTTGAAATGAGACATTTATATCCTGAGTTGTTTACTAATTAACTTCTTCTATTTCAAGGACAAAATGCCTAATAAGGGGGGAGGTTGTGACGGTCCCAATTTTTCATGGCTATTTTTTTCCTTAGAAACCCGAATCAACTAGGACTCTAGGAAACCAACTATTTGGGATTCCTTTTAGAGGTGGGAAGATATATATAATATTGGATAGTAATTGTAGATTCCCACTTGGAGTAGGATTCGTGAAGGTTAGCACAATGGGCTAATCTAAAACAAGATTCCATCAGAATTAGGAGTCAGGTTGGCTGAGTCCATGCTCAGGAGATAAGCTGGCAGTGTTTTGGATTGAATTGATCTTCCACAAGACATACTTTGAGTTGGAGTAGGAATAGAGGATGAGTTAGATGGACGGTAGATAAGAAGCCCCTCGAGCTAGGTTTCTTGATGGGTGCCAGAGATTTGACACAGGAGGAGATGTTTGCTATTGGACAAACTTGACATAGATTGAGGATCAACATGAATAGGAAAGGGCGGCAATACCTATACTAGGAGGACTCCTTGAGGGCGGAGTGCTCCTATAAAAAAAACTAGCCAACCCTCCCTTTTCTACTTTTGGCCGACCTATCTCCTGATCTCTTATCTCTCACTTTCTCTCCCTCAACCCCTCTCTTCTCTTTTCCTTCTCTCATCTCTCTCCTTCTTGGCCGACCCCAAGGAGCAACAAAGGAAGAGCATGGGACAGCTAGAGTGAACTCGAAGCGAGAAGGTTTTTACGTAATTTCTTCTATGGTCCTGTGTTCCTACAGTGTCTAGATATTCCATGTTTGAAGTCAAATACGAGCTTGGTTCCTACTGATGTGAATTGATTCATATTCAAGCTTATGTTATTGATAGTTTTCTTGAATTATATTTACTCTTGTCGAGTTGAAATTGTAGTAATTGATTGTGTCACCTACCTAATTCATATTTCCATTGCATGTATTGTATTATGATAATAATATGACATTTGTGTCTTTCCTTAGTGCTGCTATCTATATGTGTCACACCCCAAAATTCCAGACCTTGATTAGAGCGGGGAAGCAACCAATCAAATGCAGTCAAGAATTGCATATACAAAATTGATATGACTAAACAATATTCAAGTATTCAATCTTAACTTAACATTACCAATAAAGGAAACTACTTAGTCTATTACAACAATTCAAATTATTCAATAAGCCAAATAAATCAAGGTTTAGGCGCACATGCCAACCAAATAAAAGTCAATCACAAATAAAAATTAAAAGAATCTTCTACTCCATGCTTCAGCTGTTCATAGCAGCTCTAGCAATCTTTACCTGCTCAGCTTCACTCTCTTTTGATTCTTGCATTAGAGGATGCATGAGTATTTCGAAGGAAATACCCAATAGAATGTCAAAAACCTCACAGATAAAAGAATGAAAAATGTACAAACATCACGTTTTAATGAAGAATTTCAAAGTTCAACAGAATCAAGAATTGAAAATATAATGTTTACCTTACTTGAATATCAACCATACTCAATAGACAACAACAGTTCATGGTATGGATAGAATAATAATTCAAGACTCCGAACGTTCATCGTGTAAGGAGAAAATACAATATGTTCAGACTTCAAACATCCATAGTGTAAGGAGACATCAACTTCTGTTCTCAGATCAGTCCACTTCCCCTATGGACTTCTATACCAGAACATCTTAGAGGTTCTTTAGAGGGACCCGGCCGTGCGTCTAGGGATGCTGGCCCCATCTATGCTTACGGGCACAATGGGCTGCATGCCTTCCGTAATATCATACAGTCTAAAATATATGTGCGACTTCATCGGCTGAACTACATAGGTTCATAATAAATTGGAGATCACTATGGATGTAGCAATGGCTTGTGAGCATATTATGATTCCACCTCGGAGAGTTTCTATCAATAACTCTTAGTGGGAGAAACCATTTACAGGGAACTGAATAATAAATCACAACAACAGAGGTTGTACCAAATACTCAAATTCTCATCTCTGAAGGATTTACACACATAGGAGTATTAATGAGATTTCAATATCTCAATCAGTAATTCGACTCACCAGAGGAGTGACGAACGGAGATTCTAAATTAACAAATGACTCACCAACGGAGTAATATGAAGACCGTTCCTTCTTGAACATCAATCAACTCGTATGGGATATAACAATAGATTTAACTTATCCAATTTATTCTTTGTGCATAGCCCTAGATAGGAATTCCTAACATTGACTGTAGGCTTCAATGGTCATCAAGCAACGGAAAAATGAGGGTCCAAGAGTGCAACCCTAGTTAGAACTCTATTGACTAAATCAATGTACAAAATTTTCAACGCGTAGGATACTGAATTAGTTAAGGATGACTCACCCACGATCATCTTTTTAATAAATTATGCTTACTGTAATAACCACACTCAAGTATTTCCATCTCCATTAAAGGTTATCTTAACCATTAATTCTCATATAACCACGTTGTACTTAAGTAATAGTATGACAAATCTTATTTCGGTGTACTGTTATTTGCATAATGGACGATTTCTGACGCTTACTACAATTTTCACATTCGACTTAGTTTATGATATTTCTACAGCAGGTTGCCCAATGAATCTATTTTCTAACCCAACAAACAGCATCTTTTTCTGAATTTCCTACAATTAGTTACAATTTTTTAATTACCACTCATTGGCGCATGAACGGTTCTGGCAGAGAGGGTTATTCTCACTCTAATGTGTTCTATTCATAATAATTACATTATATGACCTCTAAGTTGTGATATTAATAATCATTACCCCTTCCCAAGGTGTATTACAAACCCTTATGGCTTTAGTAATAGGTAATATTTCTCATACTATGAGACCTTTAGCTTACAACAACTGTTTATACTTATTAGTATCATATTAGTATCACTTTTCACCCAACTAGGACATCCAATCCCGGACACAAACCTGAAGGCTAAACAACTGATAGAATCATAAAAGAGTCAACTTTTTTGTGGATCAAAAGTCGAGACACAAGATAGATTATCAAGCATGAATATTGATCACGATACACAACTAAGTGCACATACTTACCATTGATATATGATACCTATTTTAGATCTCCTAGAATGACGCAACAAGGAGACCTCAAATCTGTGATAGCACATTGCTTGCTCACCTGAGTACCATACTAGAACATCGAAGAAGATTAACAATATGGGAACCATCTAGGTGCTGGCACATTGAATATCAACATAACTCATCATCATGACTTATGCATCTGTATATAGACATTCAAATCGGTAACTTTGTAGACAATAAGTATCACCCCAATATGAATAGGGGATCATAATATCTCATGCAATATTTTTAGGATCATAGAACAAAGATCAATCATTAGTAGAATAGGGAAAAATACATCCTACCACCGTGCGCGACGAGTTCTTCAAATCCTTGTGTAGAACACCACTTTCTTCTCGCGAAACCATCTTGCTCCCTGGACCGAATGTGACAAACGCTTGATGATCGACTCAACGGAAGAAGAAAACTCGAAAGTTATGAGGGCTTGACATTCATGTACTTAAAACAGTTCCTCTTAAAGGGTTTTTATAGAGAAACCCTAGCACTACTAGGAAATCTCCTTCCCAAATAAGTTACACTAAAAATAATCTCTACCATTGGTTCAAAACCACGTTCAAGCAATCTAGGGTGCTCTCCCAATAGCGTTCCTTAGTTTGGTAGGATTCCCAATCCAAAAAGATCACAAAATCACCAAAATCGAAAAATACAATTTTGCCAGTGCGATCGATCGCGGGGCTTAGCATTCGATCACTGCCCAAAACGCAGTATTACAATAGATACGATCGATCGTTCATGAGGTGATCGATCGTGAAAGAAAAAACTGAAAATCACAATAGATACGATTGATCGTTCACGAGGCGATCGATCGCAGCAACCTTTCTCTCGGTTACAACACTGACCCGATTGATCGCGTCATTTTTGGCGTTCGATTGCATCCAAAAATTTTATCAAATCACAGCTTTTCATTAAATTTCCAAATGTCACAAAATTGATGGCAATGGGAGGCTTTTTTAACATTAGTTCCCGCCATCACATCGATCGATATACCCGCATTTAAGATTTGAAATTTCCGAGTATTACAATATGTATGCACAACCTTGCTGTCCAAATCTAGAGGCCTAGAATCCTTAAAGTCTTTGATCATCTATAAGAGTTACAACTTTATAGATTGTCTAGGGTTTTGACCGAACTTCATCAATTACTAGTATTGTGGACAAACCAGCCATATACTTTGATTGACCACCCAATTCAATAGACTGACCATGCTGATGTGATAGTCCGACCAAGCTCACGTGTCTTCAATTAATTACATGTCTTATAATAGAATTATGTAGTATCAAAACCATACAATTGCCGTCGGTTTTCTTTCCAAAGTCATGACCGATCTTGTGTAGTAAACTCTAGGTTAGTATCATATGTATATACAACCAACCTGAGAGACCCTATTACATATTAAATTATTCTATTATGAGTCTTCAAGTCATAACCTAGTCTTTAGGTCTAGAAACCTCTTGTTTCTCCAAAATTTATGTCTTTTCGGTTTATACATTAATTACCCAATCTGAAATTCAAGTCTTGCAACACTTTGAAGCCTTGATGAGCAGCATTACCTTAAGTCTTTTTCTAGGGTTCTTATTTAATTTAAGTGCATGTAATACTTCATTGCTTGCTTGAGATGCTTCTGGTAGTTCTATCTGTAATAGAATCGGTTAGAATTAGGAAAGTGGGTCTCCACAGGGATTTGCACAACATCTTTGTTCTTTGCATCAATGCTTGCTTTTATGAGTCTCCACTGGGATTGGCATAACATCTCTATTCTTTACATGAATATATGCTCTTTTGAAATTCTATAGGAATTGGTACAACATCTCCATTCTTTGAATCGATACATGCTCATATGAGATTCCACAAGGATTGAGACAACATTCTTATACTTTGCATAATAATTGATCGATTGAGTCTCCTCAAGAATTGGTACAATATTCCTATTGGAAATTATAGTACGCTCAATAAGCCATGACCGAAACATTAACTCGTGTGGTCTCTGTAGTTATTATTTTATTTTAAATTTCATTTATAGATAGTCTATCTAATGAGTTTGGCCATTTTACATTTTCTCACTGTATTGGTGTGAATGACAGCATAATCTGTGACACCTCGAGTATTCAACAATTTAAAAGATTTTTACTTCGATCCGAATATGAAAATTTGGGGCGTGATAGTATTCGTGCTTCTCCTTCTAGAGTGTTTGGTGAATCTAATTTTTCTTTGTATATTTCCTTTATTTGGCTAGCACACAACAAGAGGATGTTAGACAACATCGAAAAACCTGTATGCATTGGTTACAATGGTGATAATGAGGTTTGCCTTACTTTAGAGAGGTTTGACTTGAACACAAGATTGTGGAAACCTTCTCTTTTATAACAGATTTTTGGGAAGTTTGATGTCCTTTCGTTGGTTAAATTTTTGTTCTTCTTTCTCTTTTTTAGATTGTTGTTGTTTTTTTGGTTGGTAGTATTTGTTTGGTAAGATTGTTGTTGGGAGGTGCTGAATCTTGTTTTTCCTTCTTCTTTTAATATATATACTCCATCCGGTTACTTTTAATAAATACAGTAGATAAGATCATTCTCGTAGAGCTTGCATGAGCTCAAATAATCTTGAGCCGTCAGATCAATATCTCATGGTGGTGATGATTCACACTTAGCTACCCAGTGATTTGACACCCGCTAATGAAGATGGCTTGGCACATGCAAGCTACATGAAAATGATCTCATGTAAACCGAGGGAAAATTTTAAATTACATGAGATATTGATCATTCTCATGTAATTTAAACTTTTAATTCGTATATCTATCTCATTTGGCTTATATGAGGCCAGTTTAATTCGTAGCCGTTTGATCTTGATTTGACGGCTACAAGAGTAAGCAATGGTTCACCTGTCTGCAAAAGTAACTTCATGAATTGTGGTTCATAACAAAGGATGAGGTCCCCATAATGTGTAGTAGCTCAATGGTCGTCATTGCGTATGGATAGGAGAAGACTTTGGTTCGAAGCTTGACCCGGGTACATTGCAAGGGGGATGCTAAACTTCATATTTGTGTGCATGAGTCTTCGTTGCCTTAGCAGTTGTAGTTAAAAAAAGGATGTGGTTATGTTTGACAGAAAGAAGAGAAAAATACTGAATCAGGGCCTAATTGTTCTTTTGCAAATTCAAGTGTTTTGTCAATGGGTTATTTAGCTTAGGAACTCTCACAGGGTCATGAGAATGTGTTTACATTTCTCTACTTTTGAATTTAATTTTACAGGCTTATATTAGAGATGTATGAATACTCAGGACCGAATATCTCTCTGATTAAGTTGAGCCTTAGTTGTAATGAGAAGCTTGTCCGGCAGCCGTTCGGTAGCTTTTGAGTTTCTTTCCTATTCCTGCAATGTATTTGCCTTGATAAAATGCCTGCTCAAACTCCAAAGCAGTCGGCTGACGAGAACCATTTCCAGCGTACGCGCCGGCACCGTATGAAGATCCACCCTTCACCTCGTTGATCTGAAACATGCCACACCCAAAGGTATATCCAAGTGGCATAAATATGATACCATGATGAGCCAACTGTGTGATGGCAGTTAACCTGTGAATCTGTGATAGATAGATGTACTTAGGTAAATGAGTGGGTTAAATTTGGAACAACAACAAAATATGCCAGTGTTTCCTGTCTAGCATTTCTCATTTGTTATGAAATAGATACATTTTGTACAGCTTCAAATTGCTAAATTCGTAGGCTGAATCAAGCAGCAAGATCTTCTTGGCATGCAAATAATGAATGAAATGGCCAAATAAATCCAGTAGCATTTATCAGCAGTTAAAAGCACATCCATTGACCACTGCACTCCCAAACTTCATTTAAGATGATTCCACAATTCTAAATTGCTTGCTAGTAAACGACAATTACCTTGATAAAAGTCAAAAGTTTGGGATCCTGTTTTTCACTGAATAGCAGATTCATTTTACCTGCTTAAGATGTCAACTTAAAACGCACTACAGAAGTGAAAAGTTTATTTTCATAAATTCTGGTTGCCACTCAACTATTACCCAGATTAGGCTAACCATCTGTAAAGACTTTCCAATTCCTTACTAAAGAAGACATGGGAGGACACGATTAGCCTTGAAGCACCCTTACCGTCGAAATAGTTAGTAATAGAGAATAATGGAACATTTAGTTAAGATAATACACTACCCATTTATGCTACCACATTGCCTCAGTTAACTTAAATGTAAAAGGCCACGTTTTTTTATCTCTATGCAAATATCCAGAATTAAATCCATGTATGTTAGAAATGGCTAGAATTTTACAGCATATTGGCATTCCTCACGTCAACCTTCTTCCCTCCAGGTTCGAAATTAGTAGTAGAAAAACTCTTATAATGTCCCATTTATATCAAAGTTAGCAGTTAATAGCTAATTAATATATTGTGAAAGAAAGCGGAAAAACATTTTCTCTGGCAAGAAGGTAAAGCATAATTTATCATGATTGTGAGATCATTCCTAGTGAGGTCTATAGTTCAATGCTACATGAAACTTGAATTTTCAAGTAGATTCTACAAAAACAAAATGGCAAGAAATATTCACGTAGCAAAAGAAGTACTTGGTGAATCTAGAGGTAAAATTACAGATGAAAAAGAGAAATGGTATTGGAATACAAAAGGTAGAGATGCAAAGATAGATAAGTTGGATAACTAACAGGGGTCCTATCAGAACCACCATATTGAGGGAACTTAGGAGCAATTTGAGTTAGTTCGGCCATTTGTATCGTGAAAAATTCAAAACATCTACAGTGAAAAATCCACTTTCACTGTGGATATTTTGGATTTTTCACGATCCAAACGGCCCGAGATAGTTCCACCATGTTTAAGAGGAGACAACATAAAGCTCCAATAAAGAGCATGTTATGGAGTGTATATGGCATTAGTGGTTTCATTAGGACTCTGCTTGTTAGTAAATTCTATTTTGAGTAGGATTGAGTTTCCTAGGTTCATTAGAATTAGCTTAAGTTAGTAGTAGTAAAATTAGGAATGCTTAATTGTAGTAGAAAAAGGCCTCATGCCTGTCTATAAATTAGGCTTCTGCCCTACTCTACAGTAGAACGTGAACAATAAATTCAGAATTAGATTTCTCAGTTTTCCCTTTCTCTTCCTTCTACTCTTCGTTTGATTGTTGTCCCATTTCACTATCTACTTCTCCCCTTTGATCTAGCCTAACCTATTGTAGATCCTTGAGTATATTAAGAAGATACAACATTAGTATTACAAGTTTATCAGTCTTAGGGACTTACAATGACGAAATCTAGCAGGATTTCATATGAAATATGTTTAGATCCAAGTGCTTCCGATGATCAGCAGGTTGAAGTGTTCAAGGCACATCTATAGCACAACTAGAGGGGAAATTCTCTCAGCTGATTGAGACATTTTCTCACTCAACAAACCAGCGATTCCAAACCCTGGAAGGCAAGTTCAATCTACTCCAACAGAACATGAACATTTGCATGGCTGACACACAAGCAAAGATGAAGCAACAGATGGCAAAGCTTTTTCATCGGCTCCATACTTGCAACTTCTATGGCAGTTTCTGCCCCTCTTTTGGGCTCCCCAATTTCAGCTAGTTTGCAGTCAGGATCCATGATTGCTACAAAGTCCACCCTTGGATTCGTCTCCACCACTACTCTAAACCCCACTGCTGCTAAATGCCGTTGCAGGTAATTTATTGGCGCCTTTGACAGCAACCACTGTTGGTATATCCACGGCTATCACAGGTTCATTTTGGTACTCCTACACCAATTGCATGGCTATACAACCTACTAAAATTGAATTAACAGTGGTTCTACCAAAGAACAGTGGTAATAGCCAAGGGACAATATTAGGACATTGCTGCTACAACAACCTTCTTTGGCACTAGCACAAGCCGAAGAAGCACCACACATAAAAATTGATACAAAACGGTCCATCATAGCACTAAAGAAAACTTTTGCAAGTTACAAGAAGACCAACAACATTTGCCACAGTTCTCTTTATTGTTGAAAAGGCAGCAATAGACTACAAAATTGGTCACAAATCACCATTGATTTCAGGCCATGCATGTCACATGACTAAAACCCCTATTATTCTTGCTCAGCTGCAACCAATAGGTGGGGCACAATTAGAACTTTTACAACCATGTTCGCTATTATGCCTTTGGGTGGAAAAGCCGAATGCGCTGTTGTGTACGTCGGGACAACTCAGGAGCATGATCTATTTTAGGCCGTATTGGTTTCAATAACTAAGACTTCCCATATTAGGAATAGTTTACTTTTCAGTACAAATTATAATAAGGCATGATTGGAATTTGAATATTGTAACGGACCGGCTGATGGCTAGAGCGCGTGGTCCATTAGCTGGCACGTCTCGCCTATTAGCGACACGACTCCGTGGGAGACGCCCCCCCTTCTTTATAAGGGGTCTTTCCCTTTTGTTTGGATTTATGCAATAGAAAAGACTTTCTTCTTCCTCCTTCATCTCCTTCTTTCCCTTGATCGAAGCTGGGTACCTTTGTGTTCCTATCGGGACACAACATTGGTATCAGAGCCACAACGATCTACCATGGCACTCACAGGCAGTCGGCCACGGCCCCAGAGACGTAGCTCGAGAAAGAGACAGTGAACGTGGATGACAGCCCAAAGCCAACAGCCGACTTGGCTAATGCCACTGTGATATCCAAGCTCGAAGCAATGACCAACCAGATTCAACAACTCACTCTCGCGGTTGCCCAGCTTCAGGTAGCACCTTCAGCGCCCATATTACGACACCGCCGCCAGCCTCGACGGAGATAGGCGAGTGATCTATACATGAAATATGAATTTTAGTATCTCTTGAACTTATGATTATCCTAGCATTTGATTAGAATTTCTATTACCTTAATATAGTTTTTGGTTTTTGTATGAAACAAGAGTCATACACAGAAATGAGGTGAAAAGTAATTCAAATAGTTAGATCATCATAACTTCATGTATAAATGTCGGATTGGACTTATATTAGCTTCATATTAAAGATTAAGAAGTCAGCTTTCCAACGCCACCAACCACGTGCAATTCGGAGTTCGGGACAGAAAGTTATAGCCATTTGAAAATTCATAAATAGTAACCACGATCGATCGGCTATCAATGCGATCGATCGCCTTAGCCGCAAAAGCAGTGTATTGAAGGAAATGATCGATCGGCATAAAATCGATCGATCGTATCTACTAGAATTTTTCAATCGCGTAAGATAGTAACTACGATCGATTGGTATGATACAGCGTCGATCGGCAAAGCAATTGATCGAGGAAAATAACAAAGGAATTATGATCGATCGGAAAGCGAACGATCGGCAATACGGAGCGATCGATCGTCGCATGCGAAAAACCGGAAATAAGACCTATTTCGACTCGGATTTGGAAGGGGACTTCGTGGTTTCTCTTCACTCTTATAAATAGGCCTTATGAGAGAACGTTTTAGAAAATCTTGGAGACCAACCCTTAGAGACTTTAGAGCTAAATTGGAGGCTAGAGCAAAGGAGAGAAGAAGATGAAGAACACGATATCTCTTCCAATGCGAGGCTAAACACTTTCCAAGGCATAGATGAAGCCTAATAATCTGGTTGTGTTGTTTTTTTTCTCTCATCTTATGTTTTTACTCTAGTTGGTTTATGGATTTTATTGTGTAATCACCGTTAATTCAATAAAGGTTTGTTCTTTGCACTCGAGAGAGATAAGAGTGAATTCTTGTGAGTTTTAATCCGAAGAATACTTGCGTATCCGAGAGGAACGTGAGTAGACTGAGGTGTTATATATCAATAAAATTTCATTGGTTTATACTCGAGAGAGATAAATCACAATTCCATGTTTTAACTGTTTTATGTGTTACATCCGAGAGGAGAGCACTATATTTTGAGTTGACAAGTGTATGTCCGAGAGGAATATGCTAGCCAATTGGAAATCTTTATTCAAAAGAGAGAGAGAGACGATACACTAGTTTATTGTGGTGGATTCGAAGCCTTGGTCTTCTCCACATTGATTAATTCTCAATTACTTTAGTTAAAAGTTCATTACTTTCTTAGTCTAGAATCAACATTGCTATTTTCTCTTGAATTTGGTAAATCATTCATCCATCCCTGAGGTTCGACAATCCTTATCAATACTCGCCATAGTACAATTGCCTTGTGCACTTGCATGAGTTTATATTTAAACGATCAAGTTTTTGGCACCGTTGCCGGGGACGGAAGCCAATAGTTTACCAGATTCTTAGCATAGCTAGTCTTAGAGTAGCTTAGCGTTAATTTAGATTTCTTTTCAGTAGCTTAATTGCCTTCTTCTTCTTTTGCAGGATTAAGAGAGGACGCTGATTTTCGTCATCGTTGGAATGACCATCCCTTCCCACTGTTTGCACTCTCTTAACTCTCTTTTAGATAAATTTGGGTGCTTGGTGTTTTCCATTTTATTTGTGGGATTGCATGACGTGCTAGTTGTCACTATTAGGATTGCTAGTTGTCGCTATCTAGGGTTGATGCTTGCTAGTTGTCGCAATTAGGATTGTTACAGGTTTTGTTGCTTTATATTGTGCATGCATGGTCGTCATTCCCTGAACCCCGACCTGGCCTTTTATCCTGATCCTGAGCGACTGTCTAGAGCCTTTAGAACTCGTGGCAACCCAATCTTTGAAACCAATCCCATGGCAGACAACATGAACCTTGGGGGTGGGAATGGCCTAAACCAGAATCCAGTAGTGCCTCATGCCCGTACCCTACAGGATTATTACAAGCCTACCACCTACACCTCTCCCTCCTGCATAATCTTACCAGAAAATGTGGCTAATTTTGAAATTAAGCCCAACATCATCCAGATACTACCCACTTACCATGGCCAACTAAATGAGAACCCCTATAGGCATCTCCAAAATTTTATAGAGGTTAACACAACCTTTAAACTTACATTGTCTGATGACTAGGTGCGCCTTAGGTTGTTCCCCTTCACCTTAAAAGATAGGGCCAAGGAATGGCTATACTCCCTTGAGCATAACTCTATTTCTACTTGGGAGGAACTTTAGGCTGAATTCCTCAAGAAATACTTTCCTGTGGGGCGGACCAATAAGATCCGCCATGAAATCATCACCTTTACCCAGTTACCTAATGAACAATTCCATGAAAGCTGGGAGAAGATGAAAGCCTTACTCTGGTCCTGTCCCCACCATGATGTGCCCAAATGGCAATTAGTACAGAGATTCCATGAGGGTGTGTGCGATCGGCACAAGACCCTAATAGATGCCTCATGTGGAGGCACATTCATGAAAAAGACTCCAGATGATGCTTGGGATCTACTAGAGGACCTGAGCGAAAACTCTCTACACAGTGCCACCCTCTATAGATCTGAAGGCCATATGCCTGGTAGGAATGCCTCAAGGGGAGGCATATATGAAGTCAAAGCCACCACGAGCCTAGAATACCAAGTGGCATCCCTTACAGAGAGGTTTGACAGGTTTTTCTCACAGACTCCACCTTATACCCCAACCTCTCATGATGCCTGCACCATCTGTGCCAGCCCTATGCACACCATTGTTGACTGCCCTTCAGCCTTCCAGTATCCAGACCTAGTACAAGAGCATGTCACAGTGCACAAACTTTTCCCAGAGCCAACAATCCATACTCCAACACTTACAATCCCGGGTGGCGTGATCACCCAAATTTTTCTTGGAGGCAACCTAATCCAGGGCCTTTTTTTAATCAGGCCCGAAGATAGGAATTTTAAAACCAACCTCAACCATACCAACCATCCTCAGCCCCGCAATTTGGCCAATCTAATAAGAAACCAACCATTGAAGACCAGCTGAGCCAAATAATGGCCACCCAATCCACCATGTTCACGGTTTTAACTGAGCTGACAACTGAACAAAAGTCCTAGGCCCAGCTTGTCCATTCTCATACACAATCTATTGCCAAAATAGAGACCCAATTGGGATAGCTAGCTCAAGCCATGAACCGTAGAGAAGCAGGAACCTTGCCTAGCCAACCCCAGCAAAACCCTCGAGGCCAGTTTGTAGCTGAGGCCTCCCATTACCCTCCTGAACAAGTGCAAGCCATAACCACCTTGAGGAGGGGTAAACAAGTTGACAACAGAGTTCGGGATCCATTTGTTGGCCCTTTGAGTGAGACACCTTCCTATGAGGAAGAAAAAGAACCCAATTCCATCAAAGCTATACCTATTAGTTCTAAACCCCCGCCGGATAACCAACCCGAGGCCCAGAAAGGGAGATCTTATATTCCCTGGGTACCATTCCCACAATGCCTAGACAAAACCTCCCTGTTTAGTAAATCCCACCAAAAGACGGAGGAGATGTTCGAGGTGTTTAAACAGGTTAAGGTCAATCTCCCTTTGCCAGATGCAATAAAACAGGTCCCTGCCTATGCCAAATTCCTGAAAGACCTTTGTACCCAAAAGCGAAAAGCTAAATCTAATGTGACTAAAAAGGTCTTCCTTACTGAGCAGGTGAGTTCCCTATTGACACATAACCTTCCACCGAAATATAAGGACCCAGGATGTCCAACAATTTCATATGTTATAGGGAACCATATCGTGAACAAGGCATTATTAGATTTGGGGGCGAGTGTAAATTTGTTGCCTTACTCTGTGTATGAGCAACTAGGGTTGGGGGAATTAAAACCGACTACAATAACACTACAACTTGCAGACCGATCCATTAAAGTTCCACGTGGTGTTATTGAAGATGTTCTGGTATAGGTTGACAGATTTTTTTTTCCTGTGGACTTCATTGTCTTAGATATACAACCTATACCGAACATTGGTAGTCAGATTCCAGTAATTTTGGGACGTCCATTCCTGGCGACATCCAATGCTATTATAAATTGTTGGGATGGGGTGCTGAAATTATCTTTTGGAAATTTAAATGTCAAACTGAATGTTTTTAATGCCCAAAAACAACATCCACCGCCAGATGATTATTATGCAGTTCATATGATTGATACTCTGGTGGATGGTGCACCTCCATGGATTTGTTCTGATGATCCACTTGCGATTTCTTTCATTAACCCTAATGTGCGCAGTAGGACCACAGATGGGCTGAACGTTGGATTGAAAGACCCTGGATAAGTTGGACTAAAGGAATTTCGTCTAGCTGAAGACATTAAACTTAGCGCTTGGTGGGAGGCAACCCACGTATTCAGGTGTATTCTCTCCTTTCTTTGATTTTCTTTGTTATATTCTCATTGTCATTTTATATTTTGTTCACATTGAGGACAATGTTCATAATAGGTTTGGGGGAGGGAATATTGCTTGCATAAAAGAAAAAAAATCCAAAAATTAAAAAAAAGAAAATTAAATTTTTTTTCGAAAAATAAAAAAAAATTTGATTAGTTTTTAGGTTGTTTGTTAGTACTTTTTTTTATAGGTTTTGATAGTTTATCCCGTAATAATGCATGTTACAATTTTTAGGAGATTAATTTACATTGGAAATGTGAGTAAGTATACTGGAGGATAGATACACTTAACTGACCATACCTTTCTATTACAGTCCTCTTGGAACAAGTGCTTGAACTAAGAAAACTCACTCACACACTAGCACATAAAGTAATACCTTCTAGAGATTTGTTAAATGCTAATCTATAGTGGGATGTCTTTAGTCATAGTCAGTGGATGATGTGTAGTTATCTGTTGAGCTTAAAAGATCATGATAGACCATTTACTTGGCTATGGCAAGGGAATGGAACCGGAAATAGGTTGAGAGTATAATAGAGCCCGGACAAAATAAAGATGTGCTGAAAATAAAAATGCGAAAAATAAAAACAAAATGAAAGAAAGGGGCTGCTGCTCGGGCCCGAAGCGGTCTCTTAAAACCTAATGCCCTAAGCCAACTGGCTGGGAGTCATTGGCCTGAGTCATTGCTAAACCTAAGCATCTTGAAGTCAGGCCTTACACAGTCCTATGAAAAAAAAAAGTCTATGGTGTATTATCCTCTCAAATCTAGAATGTTGGACCCGAAGGAGGCGCGCAGATCTGTGCTATCATGAACCTAAAGATTACGATGACTATGTAGATTCTGATGTTCTTTGGTTAATGGGTAACACTGGATCTGTATAAAACAGAAATTTAGAATGTATTACTATAATGTTCTACACTTTTACTATCTATATTATCATGCTATATAATATTTGAGCAGAAATTTCCAAGATGAAAGTGTGAAATAAAACCACTTACTTGAGGGCTTCTATATTCCTGTTGATTATGAACCAAGTACATGTGGTTGATTTTCTTAAACATTGTAGTTTGCATTTATCGGGATAATAGGTTTGCTTGTTTTGCAATGTTTTAATTTTTGCTTTGTTTTTGCACTTAGGTTAATTAGATTAATAAATACATGTTTGTGGGTAGCATGGCTGCAAACCCTCACGAGACAATACTCGTCCTACTAGGGACACCTAGAGGTTTAACGGCTTGTTGCATACGCTCAATGCAATCGTGTTCCCTACGAAAGTGGTGTTTACTTTTATGCATTAGTTCCTTTAGTTGTTTTCTTTGATTTTGTTTTGTTTTGCTAGGGACTAGCAAAATCTAGGTTTGGGGTGTGATCTATACATGAAATATGCATTTTATTATCTCTTGAACTTATGATTATTTTAGCGTTTGATTAGAATTTCTACTACTTTAATATAGTTTTTGGTTTTTGTAGGAAACA
Organism: Houttuynia cordata; assembly: GCA_039654745.1. Taxonomy (NCBI): domain Eukaryota; kingdom Viridiplantae; phylum Streptophyta; class Magnoliopsida; order Piperales; family Saururaceae; genus Houttuynia; species Houttuynia cordata. The sequence continues at coordinate 42,797,753 of CM077506.1, forward strand.
AGAGTCATACACAGAAATGAGGTGAAAAGTAACTCAAATGGTTAAATCATCATAACTTTGTGTACAAATATCAGATTAGTTTGATTCAAACTTCATGTTAAAGATTAAGAAATCAGCTTTCGAACTCCACCAACCACGCACAATTCGGAGTTCGGGACAGAAAGTTATAGGTATTTGAATTTCATAAACAGTAACCACGATCGATCGGCTATCAATGCGATCGATCGCCTCAGCCGCAAAAGCAGTGTATTGAAGGAAACGATCGATCGGCATAAAAATGATCGATCGTATCTACTAGAATTTTTCAATCACGCAAGATAGTAACTATGATCGATCGATATCATATGGTGTCGATCGACAAAGCGATCGATCGGGGGAAATAACGAAGGAATTGAGATCGATCGGAAAGCGAACGATCGGCAATACGGAGCGATTGATCGCCGTATGCGGAAAACCGGAAATAAGACCTATTTCGACTCGAATTTGGAAGGGGACTTCGTGGTTTCTCTTCACTCTTATAAATAGGCCTTATGAGAGAACATTTTGGAAAATCTTGGAGACCAACCCTTGGAGACTTTAGAGCTAAATTGGAGGCTAGAGCAAAGGAGAGAAGAAGATGAAGAACACGATGGTGATTTCTCTTCCAATGCAAGGCTAAACACTTTTCCAAGGCATAGATGAAGCCTAATAATCTGGTTGTGTTGTTTTTTTTCTCTCATCTTATGTTTTTACTCTAGTTGGTTTATGGATTTTATTGTGTAATCACCGTTAATTCAATAAAGGTTTGTTCTTTGCACTCGAGAGAGATAAGAGTGAATTCTTGTGAGTTTTAATCCGAAGAATACTTGCGTATCCGAGAGGAACGTGAGTAGACTGAGGTGTTATATATCAATAAAATTTCATTGGTTTATACTCGAGAGAGATAAATCACAATTCCATGTTTTAACTGTTTTATGTGTTACATCCGAGAGGAGAGCACTATATTTTGAGTTGACAAGTGTATGTCCGAGAGGAATATGCTAGCCAATTGGAAATCTTTATTCAAAAGAGAGAGAGAGACGATACACTAGTTTATTGTGGTGGATTCGAAGCCTTGGTCTTCTCCACATTGATTAATTCTCACTTAATTTATTTAAAAGTTCATTGCTTTCTTAGTCTAGAATCAACATTGCTATTTTCTCTTGAATTTGGTAAATCATTCATCCGTCCCTGAGGTTCGACAACCCTTATCAATACTCACCATAGTACAATTGCCTTGTGCACTTGCAAGGGTTTTATATTTAAACGATCAGCGAGCCCTTCCAGTCCCTGGGCTCTCACATTTTTAGTGGCCAAGCGTCGTTTGCGACAGTGGCACACCCTTCTCCTCAGGGGGTTGGTTTTGGTACCTTCAATCCGCATGGGAAGGGGGTCGACTACTTTGACACACAAGGCACTCCAAGTGTTCGAGTAAATGCCTCAATGACAACACATCCCCGAAACCTGTTGCAGGACTTAGAGGACGACTGGGAGGAGTAACCTGGACATCGTGGAGGACCTCGAGGTGGGGCCTACAGTTCCCACGCTACAACGACAATGAGCATCCAGTGGAATGGCTCTATAAGGCGGAGAAGTTCTGCTCCTACTAGGGGACTCACTGCGAGGCTAAACGACTACGCATAGCCGCCTTCCACCTAGATGGCGATGCCTCGGTTTGGTTCCAGAGCTTTGAGAAGGAGGTCCGCTTACCGACTTGGACTTCTTTCGCCGACAAGCTATGCGTCCAATTTGGTCCCAACGAGTTCCAGGATTTTAACAAGATGCTATCCACACTGCGCCATATTACCACTGTGCGAGCATATTATACTAAATTTATGAAGATTGCCAACCGTCTCCCAGATTGACGGATGGCAGCATTAGTGGGGACCTTTAAGAGAGGGCTTAAACCGGAAATTTTGTATGAGACGCGCCACTTCCCTTGCACTTCAATGCGGGAGGTACTACGTCATGCAAGGATTAAAGAGGAGAAGCTTGCCCGACAGCGCCATGGACGCCGAATTGGCTCTGCCCTGTGGCCTCCCAACAGCCCAGCGCTGCCCCCTCAACCAACTCCAGGCCTCAACTGTAAGGACTCTCACCATTGAACCGGTATATTTTAATGCTAAGTATCGGTTATTGTGTAGGTTAAGTGTTTTCCGATTTAACTCAGTTGTTTTTGAAAATAAATGAGTTTACGAAGGTTTTAATCAAAACTAGTTTCACAATCATGAGTTTTAAGTGATTTTGGATTAAATCTGTATTTTTGGGATTTTTCTGATTTTTCACCAATTTTCCAAAAATTAGGGTTTGACGGGACCCCTGCGGGCCCCGCCGTTAAAAATTAGGTTTTTGTGATCAAAATGCCCCAAACATTAAAGAAAGTCATTATAAAAATTTTCAGAATTTTTTGGACTTACTAATTTCGGATTAAAATAGCCAAATTTTCCAAATTTAGCCAAAAACCCTATTTCTATCCCACAATTTACTTAGGTCTATCTCAACTTTTTCTACAAAAAGAAAGGGTTGTGCCATTTTCCATTTTAGGAATAGACTTGGCCAGGAGACTTGGAGCTTATTCCCCATTAGGCTTGAAAAGGAAAGGATTAGAGGTAATTAGCTTAATCTCTTCTTGTTCTTTAGGTCTTTCTTAAAACCTTTCTTAATCTTGATTTCTCCATTGTTTCAATCCATTTTGAAAACATAAAAATTACTGTTTTATATCTCTTCTCCAAGCCCTAATCTTCAAAATCTTGTTTTTATGTTTCCAAAGTTTTAGATCTAAGGTTTTCTATTAATATTCAAGGCTAAATTGTGATTAATAGTGTATTAACATAAAATCGTATTTTTAGAAGGTGTTGGAGGTGATTGAAGGTTCATTCTCATCAAATCAAGGTAATGGGTTCTTCAATCTCAGCCTTGTGTGGTTAAAATCTCATTTTGAATGATTTTATTAAAAAGGGTTTTTGTATGCCTCTATTTCTTAGGGTTATATGTCTAATGGTAAGTTTAATATGTGTTAATCTCATGCCTCTATTTCTTAGGGTTATATCTTAGAACGATCTAGATTAATGTTCTAGAAGGTTTGATGGATTTTTAATGATGTTTGATACCTTGGATGAATATTTAAAAATGTATTAATGGAGTTTCGGATTTGAATATTTGAATATGGAAGAGATCACCCGCGATCGATTGACACTATTCATTGATCGATCGTTTTCTCGGTTGTGCTCTGCAGCTAAATTTTTAAATGATCATAACTTTTTACTTCGAACTTCGAATTGTGCGTGGTTGGTGGCATTTAAAAGCTAACTTCTTAACATGAAGTTTGAATCAATTCAAACATAGTTCTGCGCACAAAGTTATGAAGATTCAACATTGGAGTCACTTTTTACCTTATTTCTGCATCTTACGCTTGTTTTCCTAATAAACCAAAAACTACATTAAAGTACCGCTAATTCTAATCAAACACCAACATAAACATAGGTTAAAGGGGCTTACAAAATGTATAATTCATGTATAGATCATATGGCTTATGAGTAATTTAAGTGATCATGTTATGGTTTATTGTATGATAAAAGAGCATGCTTATAGGAGTAAGCCTTCAACTCTATATGGATGGATTTAAGCTTGATGATAGAAATTGCCTTGATTTCGGTTTGGAATCGTTATTTTTGAAAGATATTTAAGCAGTGGCAAATATTGCTCAATGAGTTTATGTCGAAGCATGAATCATGTGATTAGAATATGCATGAGTATACACACACATGGGAATCTATTATGAGATTTTAGTTGATTATGCTTTGATTATGATGTATGAGGGGATGGATTGGGAGCACATTCCATGAGTTGGAACCCACGTAGGATTGCTCACGGATGTATCATGATTGCATGCATCATGTATCGGACTTCATGGATGAAGGTTTATCGTTGTTTAAATGGAATTGATCGATTGTATGCAATGTGTGAGATTGTATGCCGGATTAATCGATCGGTGGATTAATCGAAACTTGGTTGGTCTGAAAGGACATGTTTTCAATTTCATTTATTCGTGGAACAGGTTCACTCCCCGGGTTGAGTTTGATTGAAATATATGGGGGGCGAGGGTGTACACGCCTTGCGGAGATTTGAGATGTCAAAAACCGGACACTGAGCACCCGGGTGGTAGGCTCTTGTGCACCAGCTACCACGTGTTCTAGTTTCTCTGTAAGAGATTCGGGCTCTCCCCCACCGCAGGAGACTACCCAGGGCAAACACACCTGCTCTAGTTTCTCTATGTGAGATTCAGGCATCCTTGGCCAGAATTGTCTAAGGCGAGCAGCACGTTGGGATTGACAACCCCCTTTATTCCTGTGTAGGAACCGGACCATGATACACCTTTGTGGCTTTGATTGTGTCCTGCCTTCGTGGCAATATTGTGTTACTCCTTGATGGAGGCATTCACCATTGTGTTGATACATGCTTATTGCGATGTTATACATGATTGTACCATGTGTTGGTTACTGTAGACATGCCGGGTGAATTTATGAGATATGAATGCATGATTATACCATGTGATGGTTATATTGGACTGCAGGGTGAATTTATGAGATATGAATGCCTGATCAAGATGAAAGTATGTAAATGAGATATCATTATGCAGGATTATGTGTTATGAATGCATGAGATGAAAATATGTGAATGAGATATCATTATGCAGGATTATGTATTATGAATGCATGAGATGGAAGCATGTGGATGAGATATTGTTATGCAGGATTATTGTTATATATGCATGACTAGAAAATGGGATAACCATGTTGATTATGGATCTACTGCCATGTTATGATGCCGTATGATTTCTGATTATTGTCGATTGTAATTAAAATCATTCTCACCCCTCTTTCCTTGTTTTATTTTGGGCTGCGTGGTGTGACACGCAGATGGACAAGATCCTCTATTTGAGGAGCGATCATAGAGAGAGCGGGATTAGGTGTGGAAGCCTTGGACTTTATCCAGTTTATCTTGTTGATATTTTATATTGGTGTATGTTAAGACTTGTGATCAAATATTTTTAGACCCTTTTGTTTTGAGCATGGTGTGTTGGCTCAAGATTGTAGTTGTGGGTTTAATGACTTGTTGTTTGATTATGAGTAAACTCTACCTTTGTTCCTCTTATTTACTCTTGCACAAAATTGTTAGCGTAACTCTGTTAGTGAGACGTATGAGGGGCATAAGTCTTCCGCTATATCTCTTTAACGTCGCCCCCGTGCGCCGGTTCGACTCCTGGACCGGGTTCAATTCGAATCGGGCGGTGCCTGGGCCGTGACATCAACCCCAGCTGAACAAACTCCTCCAGCCCTATTGACCCTCATGTCCATCGCCTTACTCCATCTCAAATGGATGAGAGGCGTGCTAAAGTCTTATGCTTTAAATGCGATGAAAAGTTCATGCCCGGCCATCGTTGCTCCGTCCGCAGCAGTCTGCTCGTCGAGGAGGCCGACGAGGAGGATTTTGCTTTTTCACAAGAGGCGCTGTCCCCTTATGGCAACGTGCAACAGGAGATATCTGTGCACGCCTTCTCCGGAGCCTTCACCCCTCGAACCATGCGCGTCCAAGGTTACCTCAAGCGGCAACAGGTGGCCTTCCTAATCGACAGTGGCTCCACCCATAATTTCATCAATGACAAGGTTGCGCAATGGTTGGGATGTTATGTGTTGGACTCCATGCCGTTCGATGTGTTGATTAGTGATAGCAAGCACCTTCAGAGAATGGGAATGTGCATGCAAACTTCCCTATCTATTCAGGGCTATACCTTCACCACTATCCTATTCCTGTTACCCACAAAGGGGGTGAACGTGGTGTTAGGGGTCCAGTGGCTATAGGAATTGGGAGACGTGGTGTGGAATTTCTGCATCATTATTATCGACTTTGAGGTGTGCAGATAGTGGGTGCGCATCCAGGGGTCACAGCCGAGCTCATTGCGGTATGCCCAGGCGGTTAGTTCCCTCTTTTGATTCACACCCCAAGGATTTTTCCTCCAACAGCGTGTGACAGTGGACATGTGCTAGGATAGCCTGTCAGAGGACATGATTACCCTCCTGGCTAAGCACGAGGACATATTTCGGAGCCAAAAGGGCTCCCGCCGACACGACGACATGACCATCAGATTCTGATCATTCCAGGTGCCTTGCCTGCTAATGTCTGGCCGTACTACTATCCTCACATACAGAAGGCCGAGAATGAGCGGTTGGTGACAAATATGCTCCAGACATGTATTATACGACCGAGCACTAGTTCTTTCTCTTCTCCGGTATTACTTGTTCGAAAGAAGGATGGCATGGCGATTTTGTGTAGACTATAGAGCACTTAATGCCATCACCGTGAAGGATAAGGATCCTATTCCTGTGATCGAGGAGTTACTTGATGAGTTGGCCGGGGCTACCGTCTTCAGCAAGCTCGACCTTCATTCGGGTTACCACCAAATCTGAATGCAGCCCACTGATATTCATAAGACTATTTTTCGCACTCATGATAGACACTTCGAGTTCTTGGTTATGCCGTTTGGGCTGACTAATGCACTAGCCACCTTCCACAGTCTCATGAATGATCTATTCCGGCCGTTCCTCCGCAAATTCATCTTGGTCTTCTTTGATGATATTTTGATCTATAGCACTTCGTGGGTGGAACACTTGGAGCATCTCAGGTTTGTCTTTTCTATTTTGCGAGCTAATTCATTATTCCTTAAGCGCTCAAAGTGCTCCTTTGGCAGTGAATAGGTGGAGTACCTTGGCCATATTATCTCTCGCGATGGGGTTGCAACTGATCCTTCAAAGGTGACAGCTATGTTGTCATGGCCGACCCCTACTTGTGTGCCCCTTCGTGGATTTCTAGGTCTCACAGGGTATTATCGGTGCTTCATTAGCTAGTATGGTTCGATTGCTAGCCCCCTCATGACATTTCTTAAAAAGGGGCTTTCACATGGACGGATGTGGCTCAGGAAGCATTCGAATGGTTGAAGCGGGCCATGGCTACCGCACCAGCGTTGGTACTACCCGATTTCAGTCTTTCCTTTGTCGTCGAGATGGATGCGTTAGATGCCAGTCTTGGGGCTATTCTACTGCAGAAAGAACGGCCTATTGCATTCTTCAGCAAGACACTTTCAGGAAGTTCATTGTCTTTGTCTGCCTATGAGAAGGAGATGCTAGCTATCATGCATGCAGTTACTAAATGGCGCCCTTATTTGCTCGGCCACCGCTTCCTCATTTGCACAGACCATAAGCCCTTTAAATATTTCCTTGAGCATCATGTTTCCACCCCGTCTCAGCAGTGATGGGTCAGCAAACTTTTGGGGTATGATTACGAGGTGGTGTACAAAAAGGGGGAGGAAAACACGGTGGCAGATGCACTCTCTTGCTGCCCTGAGGAAGGTTCCTGCTTAGCGCTTTCTATATCCTATTTTCCATTCATTTCGGATTTGCGATGGACCTATTTAGAGGATCCATCCACCCGTGAGGTGGTCGCTCGTCTGTGCGTGGATTCCACGTCCACTTCCTCTTTTGTGCGGCAAGATGAACTTCTCTTCTGGAAAGGGTGACTGTGGGTGCCGGATACCTCTGACCTCCGACGGTGCATTCTGTCTCACTTCCATGATACCCCATTTGCTGGTCATGAGGGTTAGTTCATGACATATAAGCGGGTTAGTCAAAGTTTTTTATGGCAGGGATTGAGGCGGGCAGTCTAGGACTATGTCTCTGCTTGTGACGTCTGTCAGCGTGCAAAGGCTGCAACCACTTCACCTGCAGGGTTACTTCAGCCCCTCCCTATTCCCGATAAAGTTTAGGAAGATGGATCGATGGACTTTGTAGAGGCCTTGCCGGTGGTGCAGGGCAAATAAGTGATATTAGTGGTGGTGGATTGTTTGTCCATGTACACACATTTCTATGCTTTCAGTCATCCATTCACCGCCAAGACCGTCGCTGAGCTTAACGTTAGGGAGATGGCCAAGTTGCATGGCATGCCTCCCACCATTATCTCTGACAGGGATCGGGTGGGTCTTCTTATCTCAGTTTTGGCGCGAGTTCTTCGTACTTTAAGGCACTGAGCTTCATATGAGCACTGCTTGTCACCCACAATTTGACGGTCAAACGGAAGTGGTTAACCATTGCTTGGAAAAGTACTTGTGCTGCTTTGTAGAGGATCAGCCTCGTAGGTGGCTTCAGCTTCTTCCTTGGGCAAAATGGTCGTATAACATGGCCTATCATACTCACGCCGGATTCACCCCGTTTGAGGTGGTATATGGCCACCCTCCTCCTACCATGCTATCATATGTGCCTCACTGCTCTTCCGTCGCGGAAGTTGATTATATGTTACAGACCCGGGATGAGGTTCACAGGCAACTCAAACTTAACCTGGCCTGTGCGCAAAACCGCATGAAACAAGTGTATGACAAGAAGCATTCTGATCAGGAGTTCTAGGTGGGTGACCTTGTATATGTTTTGGTGATTCCTCAGTGTCAGACCACTTTGTTTCCAGTGGAACAGACTAAGTTGGCTCCCCACTATCACGGTCCATATGCTGTTGTCGACCGTATTAGACCTGTGGCTTATCGATTGGCTTTGCCACCAGGTTCGTTGGTACACCCTGTTTTTCATGTATCTCATCTCCGTCGCTTCATAGGGGATCCGAATCTGGTTTCTTCTAGCATCGCACCTCTGCCACTCATGGGCCCTTCGGAGTCTGAGGAGCTCACACTTGCATCTATTATTGATAAGCGATGGGTGTGTCGCTCTGGCCATATTGTTATGGAGATACTCTTAGCTTGGCAGGGTCGGTCTCTCGAGGATGCCACCTGGATGTTCGTGGATGAGTTTATAGAGGGTTTTCCTACTTGGTCGCCTTGAGGACAAGGCAAAAGCGGAGCATGGTGGAGTGTTGTGTACGTCAGCACAACTCAGGAGCATGATCTATTTTAGACCGTATTGGTTTCTATAACTAAGACTTCCCATATTAAGACTAGTTTACTTTTCAGTGCAAATTGTAATAAGGCATGATTGGAATTTGAATATTGTAATGGACCGGCTGATGGCTAGAGCACGTGGCCCATTAGCTGGCACATCTGGCCCATCAGCGGCACGACTCCTTGGGAGACGCCCCCTTTCTTTATAAGGGGTCTTTCTCTTTTGTTTGGATTTATGCAATAGAAAAGACTTTCTTCTTCCTCTTTCATCTTCTTCTTTCCCTTGATCGAAGCTAGGTAGATTTGTGTTCCTATCAGGACACAACATGCGCCCAAGTGATGTGTTTCATTTTGCTTCATGCTCGAGCATATTATCATCTTTGGACTAAGAATTGAAGATTACCTCGAGGACAAGGTAGAGCAGAAGCATTGGTGGTATGCTATAGAGTGCAAACAGATGACATAAGTGGTTTCATTAAGACTTTGCTTACTAGTTAATTCTATTTTGAGTAGGATTAATTTTCCTAGATTCATTAGAATTAGCTTAAGTTAGTAGTATTTGAATTAAGAATGCTTAATTGTAATAGAAAACGGCCTCATGCCTGTCTCTATAAATTGGGCTTCTGCCTTACTATAACAATAGAACATGAACAATAAATTCAGAATTACATTTCTTAGTTTTCCCTTGTCTTTTCCTTTTACTCTTGGTCTGATTATTCTCCCCTTTCACTCTCTACTTCTTCCCTTTCATCCAGCCCTCTCCTTAAACATATTAAAAAGATACAATGTAGCACAAAATATAATGACCCAAGATGATTTGGGAACAACTAGTTCTAACAGATTTGAGAATGTATGACTTTGATGTAAAAAGGTCTATGATAGAACCAAAATTCATATCAGAATCATCGTTGCAGATCCAGTATAAATTGGTTATGGTGTTATTGATGATAGTCCTAATGCCAAGTCCTAGCTGCTGATTAACACTTTTTAGGAAAAGTGGCAATTAAAGAGAAAAACACCGGTTATAATAAGACAATTGAAGAAAATATCCATAGAACATAAGAAAATTGAAATAGATATTCTGAGCTAGTATGAAGCCTGCAGGAACAGGGGCTTTGACAAACATATCTGCTCTGCCATATGTGATGATCTTTTTTACATGAAAGTGAAATTTATGATACTACGACTACTTTTAAAGTCCAGAGTTCATCTATCTATCAAAAACTTCCTTTAATTCTTTTGCCATCAGTGATACAAGAAAAAAACATTTATGATGTGCTGGGTTATGATGTACTCCCTCCATCCGGAATTATTATCACCATAGGGCTTTCGAAAATGAACTAATTTATGGTGATAATAATTCTGGATGGATGGAGTATTTGAAGAAGAGAGATGGCTTATGCAGTAAGTTCTTGACCTCCTCCATGAAAGCCTGTGCTCCAGAAAATGACTGCCGGCTTTCCTGCAAGCTTCTGAGACTCCCATAGCTTGTCAGTGCATCAAAGGCGGCCTTAAACTGAGCAGCCATGACACCAAATCTAGAAGGGAACACAATGATGAAGCCATCGGCCTCCACTAGTTGGTTAAGTGTTATTATAGCAACATCTCCTGCTTTGTCTGGGGCGTTCATCTTCTCAAGAACCCTTTCAGGAAGTGTCTCCGGAACCTAATAGACATTTTCAACAATTTTAACAGAATCTTCTTTTTTGGAATTCAAGTAGACATTCTTGTCCATTCGCTCAACAGGAAGGGATAAATGCTTAGGCTAGAATTTTTGAATTACATTCCTTATAAACCACCAAAAATAAGAATTTTCTCAAATGTACATAGTATTTTGGAATGGAGGGAGTACATTTCATGAAACCCGCAAGGAAATCACACGACTTCTTCTCCCTCGTATCCTGTCCAACTCATATACTCATTCACGAACTAAATTCAAGTCAATCATTCCCGGTCTCCTCCAATTTTGAAAAGAGGAAATTACATAATTTGACAAAATGTACAAAATATTTTGAAAAATGAATATTTCCAAATGTACATAGTATTTTGGAACCGAGGGAGTAATATTTTCTCTATGGTCATCATAAATAATATTAACAACTTATGTAGGTTGTGGAAATGAAACGTATCTGATTAATCTTCAGTAGAAAAATGATTATAGACGCAAATGTACTCCCTCCATCCCATATTAAGTCTGGATTGAAAAATAAACTTCCTATAGAAACAGTCCTACTTCATTTTATACTTCTCATAAGTTTCTAGAGTAACAAAGGTTAGTGGATGGAGTAAAACAATTGGTGGATTGGCTTCCTTAAATATCACACTTCGAAATGTGGACAACTACATTGGGAAGGAGGAATATTGAACAAGAGAGATAAAGGAAAGCAAATCAAATAATTAGACATCCAAAGAGACCATCTTTTAGGTAGGAAGTCGTCACCTTAAAGCAGGCAAAAACATGAAATAATGACAAGAATTCTTGCTAACACAATCACGACACATAATTGATTAAATCAGTCAAACAAGTCAATAAAACCGAGTAAGAGACAAATTGTACAAATTAGTAAGCAAGAAGTACCATCAACCATCAATGGGGTTTCTGTTTATCCAGTAAGGTTATCTATCAAAGAAGATCATCGTCCCAACATGGCCATATATACAAAGAGTAGTAACTGCAATCCAATCAAAATATATCTCCCAACACATCATGAATCAGGCTGGTTGGGTCTCTCCCCGTTGTGAGAGAGATCCAAGGATTCAGTCCCATTGGCATACAGTGTGCAAGGGTGTGTGAGTCTTACTTATCAAATAGAAGTTGTGTCTAGTTTGCAGGTACTGAAAATTTCCAGATCAACAGATGAAAGCTATACCTAGCAAAGCAGTTCCAAACCACTATTTTTCTTATGCAAAATTAAACTATGTCAAGATGCAGGATCCATTAACTCGATGATGACAACAGAAACCAGATAGTCTATGGTAAATGGTCACATAACCCACTATACATGCATGTCTATAAGTGAGAATTTGAAAGAAAGAATAAGCAACGTGGCAGGCTCTTAGTGATCATCAATATCATTCATTTGCGCCTTCACCAGCTAAGTGAAATATATGTAATATTGTAACATAAAATAGCAAAGGAAATAGTAAATATGAGACACTGCTCACGCGCATCAGTGTGAACCGAGCCACTGCGAGCAGTCAGAATTCGATCTGATGGCAGGCGCTAAATCAAACCTGCCGCCTGATTTGATGCCCGCCTTTGGATCAAAATCAGATGGCCTAAGGTGCCTTGGCTCACGTGAACTAAAAAGCAAGCAAGTATGCATTACTAAAAAGAACACTATTGGATCCCTTATTAGAGTTGCATCAGGAAGAATATCCAGCATAGATATAATTCCACCCTGACAACTTATGAGTAATGTGACTAGAGAAGAGCTTTGAATGCTGGAGTATAAGAGAAACCATTCCACCATTTATAAGCAGATCTGCACCAGCCTCCACAAGTCCTTTCTGTAGCATTCTCCACCTGTGCTCCACTTTGTTGAAGTCAGGATTAGGACACTAGTATAAAAGAGGCAACCATATTTAAGTAAATTAATACCATTTAGTCCCCGGAGTTTTTTTAACTCTATTACGAAATTGTTTTAGATGTGTACCAACATTAAGCATCATTGCATATATATAAATTGGTTAAATGTCACATATTTTGGAAGTGATTTAGTTAAACTGGTACAACAAGTGCTAAAATTCTTGAAGGAAAAAACGTTGCTCAAAAAATATTTCTTGAAACTATTTCACTTTAGAAATTGAACACCTTAGCTTTCAACTTGAAAGCTCATACAAAATTTGAATTCCGATGCCAACTGAATACAAATTTTTCATTGGCAGTCTACATGTTTCAACTAAATTTTTTTTTCTTATGTCTAACACACCATTCAATGAATTAAATTGAAATTCGTCATCCAAACAGGTTTAGACATAATTCTCAATGTGAAAATATCGAGTGCAGCATATCATATAAAATAAGAACGCCTGCCTTCCTACCCTGTTAAAAGATTCCCTACCTCGTTTGTAAAAATATTGCTCCTATTTTTTCCATTCGTCCTTTACCCGGCGTATCCCCCTGCATACTTGTCGTGTATAAGCCATCTCACTACATTGTGAGAAGCCTTTTCCATTGTCTGTTGAATAAGCAGTCATCACGGTTACACTTCAAACACAGGAGATGGTCTGGTCAAATTTTCCCCTGTTTGTGCTATATATTAAGACAAGTTTTCAGGGGTGGATGAATTTTGTGGTAGGAGTAATGGGTCAGACTGACCAAAAGGCAGGGATAGGTGACTAAAATAAAGAAAAATACTACATCATATTGGGGTAAGCAATGATAGATTCTGTAAAATCTAAGTGGGGTAAATTACAAAAGGGGTAGGCTATTACGTCTCATTAGCTAATAGGATATCTCATTATTTAATAAGGCCATGCGGGCCGTTGCTTCTAGGAATAGGCTATTTCGGTATTCATGTGTTAAGGCCCATAAGAACCCCAAGATACAGGGTCATTGCCTATATGTAGGGGACATCCTGTGTAACACCCGAAAAATTAGTAAGTATTTTAAAACCAAAATATGACCCTCTTAGTATTTGATTTGGTGTGTTTTACCATATGGAAATAAATTTGGTGAGAAGGGCTTTCAACGCCACCAACTATGCGCGATTTGGAGTTCGGAGTAAAAAGTTATGAGAAATTGAATTTTGTTTGAGCGTGACTGCGATCGATCGCCATAAGAAACGATCGATCGGCAAATGGAAACCGATCAACGCCTTACCAAGACGATCGATCGTAGTTACTGTGATTATTGACTATTTTGTTTCGGGTAAAGCCATCGATCAGCAATAATTGTGATCGATCGGCTGTGACGCGGTAATGTAGAACAACGCATACGACGATCGATCGCCATATATACGATCGATCGCCGGTTGCGATTTTGCGATTTTTAGCTTATTTAAGGCTTCTTCTTGTGGGAGTTTGCAAGAGGTTGGAGCGGGAGTTTTGGAGAAAGCAGAGGAGACGAGCAACGCGTAAAAAGGCGGAATCTTTGGTGAATTAAGTAGGATGGTTTTTCCCCTTTCCTCTCTTCTGATTATATGTATTGATAAGTGTTTTGATTCAGTACCTTAGAGTATTGTTTGGATTCTTGTGAGGTGAATGAATTGTGTATCATAATCATCATAATCATATGTGCATTCATGTTCCGTTTTTAGATGGGAATTCACACTTAAAGTCTAATGCTTTATTAATTTTCCAGATACTAGAAGTTCTGATATTGCTTGGTTGATCATGATCTACGTTGAGTTTTGTGCCTTAAGGTGTGCCTTGCATTAAAGGTCTTATTTAGGAGGTATTAATAGTTAAAACTATGTTATATGTAAAAGAACATAAGAAAGGAGTGAACTTTAGTAATTCCAGATAATCCTAGGGTCTGTAATTAGTCTAGGAGGGGAGTATATGGTCTGTTAATGATATATTATCATTTATAATGTATTATTAAGTAAGATAATCAAGTTTAATTAAGAGTCTTAATCTCGGTCAGAACTATTTCTGTGCTGACAGTTGGTAGTAAATAATTCATAACTAATTCAAATAAAATTAGAAAAATATAAAATCACTAGGGTTAGAAACTAGACTCACGAGGGTATTATTAGTAAAAATTTCAGAGGTTGAGCCCAGATCTTAAAAACGTTGATGCCGGTTTGATATTCCACTTGGAATTCAAATCATCTAAGACTCTTTGGTTTTCTTATTTCTGATATTTGTATTATAAAATCCCAATGTGTATAAAGAATTCCGATCTAGAGCTGAGAATGAAAGGTATGTATTGATTGTATGGTACTCCTTGGGTGAGTTGTTATTATTCGAAGTGTTTGGGTTATCTTGTTATTCTATGCTACTCCAATGAGTGAGTTATGTGTTGACCAGAGACTTTGACACTTCTATCCATACTCCATGAGAGAGTCTATTCTGGTAAGAGATACCTTATGATCTTAGAGTGTTGTGACATCTATTCCTTTGAGATATTGCTCATATTGATTACATGATTGTTCTTCCACTGGAGATCTTGCGAGACTCTCCCCATGGTGAATTCATAGTATGCTCAATTAAGCCATTGCTAGATCTTGCGAGGTCACTTATATTTATGAAATTGCGATTCCATACTGCCCGAAGGGAGGCACTATACGTACGTTAGATTGTGGACATTACGGAAGGTCCTCAGTCTCCGCCCATTGTGTCCGTAAGCACTGGTGGGGCCAACATCCTAGACGCATGGCAAGGTTCCAAAGAGAGGACCCCTAGGGTGGTTTTGGCATATTATTTTAGTCACTTGCGAGCGACCAGGTTAGCGAGCAGAAATTGTAACTCTTTTCACTTTAGATGTCTGGAGCCTTTGATATAATGGTTATTCTCTCCTTACACATATGTTTGTTCGGAGCCTTATTGATATTTTTCCTATACTTGCGTGTTGGAATTATTGTTGACTAACCTTGCAGGTGTATAGACTTCGGTTCAGTTTAGATGTTGTGGGATGTTCACAGTCCTTTGTTATTCTTATTCTCTTCATACTGCTTATTTTAATTCAGTGGGTTTTTACATCCTACTGAGTGTTTCTATGAAATACTCATGCATCCTCTGATACAGGCGTAAATGAAAAGTGAGATCAGGAAATGCAGTAGTGGAATGGCGGATTGCAGGCGCCGAGAAGAGTTTAAAGACTATTTAGTTATTTACTTTGCTTTTATTGATGCTTATGACATTATTGGCAATTGTGTGCCATAGACTTATAGGTTTATTTTAATTGACTTTTTTAAATGGATTATTATTAAGTAAATTCATTTCATATTATTTATTGATGTCTGTTATTGTATTACACTAATTGCGGGCATAATCGGTTACGCGTCCTTTTGAGATGATTGTAATCGGTTGGAAAATTGACTGTTCGGTCGCGTGCCCGGGATCTCTACCTCGAAATGTATTCCATAGATTGGCTTCCGCACTCCAATCGAGGTATGGGATTTCGGGGCGTGACATCCTGTCCTATTTGCATGATTGATGAATGAAACCCTAGTTTCTCATCTCTTTCTTCTCTATTCTTATCCCCTTCCCTGCTCCTTACTGCCGGCTATTGTGCATCCATCTAAGGTGCACAACACTGGTATCAGAGCATTCGATTCCTTGATTCCGTCATTATGGCTCGAAAGAAGGCTCTAGACAACCTGGAGGGTCCCTCAACCCAATCTGACGAGGAGGCGCCGATGGCTCAGGCCCAGGCCGCCCCCTCCATAGCCATGGATCCTGCTCTGTCAAAGGTCCTCATGGACTTTATGGCAGAGATGCGATCCATGCGTCTCAGTCAACAGACCCTGAAGCAGACCATGCTCAGTCAGCAGACCCTGCAGCAGACCATGCTCAAGCGCCTGACAGCCCCTACACCGCTGCCGGCCTCTGACATGAACCAGCAACAAGGGACATCATCCACGGCTGCATAGGGTGCTCCTCTGTGGACTCCATCGTCCAGGTTCTCTCGTCTATTTCTCCGCATGGGGTTTCTCTGCAAGGCCAGGCCTCTGCTACAGTGCAGGGTTCTCCTACATATCAAGGTCCTGCCTTTCAGGCCTCGGCAATGTTTGGCCCCTTCGATCTGACGAATATCCTACCATCGAGGGCCACTGGCACCCACCTACGTGCCTTTCCTTACCAGACCACCATGCCTCACCACTCACGGGGAGATGTACCGCCCTATGGGCCAACCTTTGGAGGGACGGCTCACCCTGGCTTCACGGACTTCACACCAGGTAATGCTCAAACCCCGTTTCATGAGGCATCCGAACGACCATCGGCTGAACCCCTCCTGGTCCGACTTCAGTTTCCTAAGTATGGCAGCGAGGAAAGCCCTATTGATTGGATTTAGCAAGCCAATAAATTCTTTGAGTATCATGGTACCCAATCGGAGATAGATAAATTGAGAATCGCCACCTTCCATCTGACGGGGGACGCACTAGTTTGGTTCCAATATTTTGAGTGTGATCTGCCTAACCCCACATGGGCTGACTTTGTGAATGAATTATGCGTGCAATTCGGGCCGAATGATTATGCTGATTTTAATGAATTGCTGGCCTCCCTCTGTCAAACTTCCATAGTGTGCGCATATCACCAAGAGTTTATGCATATTACGAATCGGCTGGCTAATTGGGATCAAGCGGCATTAGTGGGCGCCTTCATGCTTGGCCTTTGGGCAGATATTGCGGACGAAATCAATAAGTTCCGGCCTAAATCCATGAAGGATATAATTGGGCATGCTCGTGTTGCAGAGGAACTATTGAACCAGCAACGGCGTGCGGTCCGTCCATTCTCTCGGCCCTCTACAGGAGTTCTGGGCCCTCGGCCAGCTTTCACTAATGGAGCAACGGCCAGCTCTCGGGCTGGACCACCAGTAGGCTCCGTCATGAATCCACCTATCCGCAAGCTTTCCCAGGCCAAGATGGACGAGAAACGGGCCAAAGGTCTTTCCTTTAACAGTGATGAGCATTTTACTCCCGGCCATTGTTGTCGCACACCACACACTACTTTCATTCTGAAAGAGTCCTACCCTGACGAGGAAGAGCTCACCGATCAACTGACTGATGCTGATTATATTGATCCAACGGCTAAGATCTCCTTTCATGCTTTCTCGGGGACATACACACCTCACACATTGTGAGTGCAGGGTCAGTTGAAACGTCAGCCAATTGCTATTTTGATTGATAGTGGGAGTACCCACAATTTTATTAATGATAGGGTGGCACAGCGTCTCGGCTGCCACATTGCTCATGCATGTGCTTTTGACATCTTTATTGGTGATGGTACACACATGCACAGTAAAGGACATGCCCCTTTGCATTTTCAAGGTTATGAATTTGTTGTGGATCTTCATCTGTTACCAACAAAAGCGGTTGATATTGTGTTGGGGGTCCAGTGGCTCAAAGAGCTTGGGGATGTTGTGTGGAATTTCAACGACTTGGTTATATCCTTTGGTGTGGATGACTGATATCTACAAAATATACATATTTTTATATACCTTCATGCCTATATGTTAGTCGTAATTTTAGTGGAAGTAAGGATATTCATGTTAAGTGAGTAATTAGGAGATTAAAAAATAAACGCGCTTAATTGATTAATTTTAGATGCATTAATTAGATTTAATGGATTTATAATTTATAATGCGTCTAAATTATATTTAATTTTATTTATGTAGGCTTTGAGAGTTCCCGATGCATATCGCCAAAAGTGAATGCGCGCCAAACAGTCTTTGTGAAGAGATCAATGATTCGAAGAACAAGAGCAATACGATGGGTTTTAAGGAAGAAAAAGAAAAAAAAAAGCAAAAATGGTTCAGTTCAGGTCTGTTCAGTTCTGGTTCGGTTAAGTTAAAAAAGAAACGAATCGACCCAAGCAAAGCTCGGGCCTTTCGTTCCAAACAAAGTGTTCTATTCTGCTTTGTCGAACGACGATGTCTTCACGGCGGTCGACGAAGGTTCTGGGTCGAGCTCGACGGTGATCGGTCATGGCAATGATGACAGCGAGGCTAACGGCTGAGAAGGAGCTCTTTGCTCAAGCGATTGCCGGCGATGGGCATGGCGGGCATTGCACAGAAGATGTTCGAGCAATCAACAGAGAAGAAGGTGTGCGGCAGGGCTCGATTGACCATGACGACAAGCACGGTGGCGAAGAGCTCGACGGCGCCGGAGAAGGTGGTAGTGACAGACGGCGACGGCGTGAAGAGAAGAGTCGTGCCATAATAGGACTTTGGAGGCGTGTTCAATCGGGAAAATAGAAGAAGAAACAGAGATTTGGGTCATGCTCGGATTTGGATAAGCTCGGATTTTGTGATTCGATTGGGACACGATTTTTGATAAGAATGAACTTGAAGTCTTGCCGGCATTCAAATTTGGGACTCGCAGTCAAGGTCTATAAAAACAGAACGAAGGAAAACAGAGAAAGAAGGATTGGTTTTTAGCAGGGGAAAACAGAGAAAAAAAGTGCTATCTTCGGCTAGATTCCAGTGGGTTTGTGGCCGAAGAAGAATTGGTGTCGATGGAGGAAGAGAGGAGTTAACCGGAGGGGAAAGGGAGGAAGAAAGTTGCGATTTTTTGGGACTACAGTAAATCTGAAATTGCTACAGTGCGCAGAGTAAAGAAGACGATGAACAGTACCCTGTGAACATTGATTGATACAGTGCTTTTCTGTGAACAGTGTTTTTGTAAATAGTGTGACATGACTTCGACAAATCAGGCTATATCTTTCCCTATTTCTATGTCTAGCTAAACTCTTTATCAAAGCTAGATGAAGCCCTAGATTTGTATTTGATACTCTTGATTGTTTAATTTAGTAAAATTTGATATGATTTTCTAAGCTTCATGCTATTTCATTGTTGTTTCTTTTAAGTGCTTTGATCGAGACTTAATGAATGATTAATGAAATTCGAACTTGATATTTCCTGTGTCTAGTTAATAACAAGATTATGATTGATTCTATGCCCGGCCAAGGATAGAGTTAATTGTATTAAATTTATAGTGGATGAACTTTTCGTGTCTAAAATAGAACGTGTAGTTCATTCATTAGTAATTTGCGTGTCCGGCCAAGAACATGAATTATCGTATCATATCAATTTGTGGAAATAATAATTAAGAGTAGTAATTGCATGTTTAGTGGTGGATTCGCTGCCTTGATATTCTCATTCATCTGATTTCATATTAAAATTTATTTATTTAGTTAATTAAAATCATTAAAATTCAAATCTTTCATTAGAATTAGATTAATCTATTGAGTCCTTTGGGATCGACCTCGTTTCCATTAGTCTATACGTAGTCTCGTGCGATTGTGAGTAAAAATAGTTAAAAAATTTAACCAATCAATGACTAGCAGGTCCGACTTCATGGATCACACTCCGGAACCCTCAAATCGGCCCAGGCCGTTGGTACTTTATTTCAGCACTCGGCCCATGGGTTTTTGTTGCAGCTAATGACCGTACCAGTCATGGATCAGCAGTCCCTACCGTCTGACTTGACAGCCCTCGTGGCTGAATATGCATCCCTCTTTGGGGAGCCATCAGGGTTGCCTCCGCCGCATGGGCACGACCATTAGATTCCTATTCTTCCAGGGTCGAGCCCCGCTAATGTCCGGCCCTACCATTGCCCCTATGTGCAGAAAGCTAAGATGGAGCGCCTGGTAGCAAAAATGCTTGAGGCTGGTGTCATTCGTCCCAATTCTAATTTCTTATTCTTCTCCGGTATTGTTGGTCCGGAAGAAAGATTGGATGTGGCGATTTTATGTGGATTATCGTGCTTTAAATGCCATCATACTAAAGGACAAGTATGCAATTCCTATTATTGAGGAGCGTCTCGACGAATTGGCAGGTGCAAAATATTTTTCTAAGCTTGATTTACGTTCTGGTTATCATCCGATATGGATGCATCTAGCTGATATCCACAAGACAACCTTTCGTACACATGACCGTCATTATGAGTTTCTTTTTATGCCTTTTGGCTTGATTAATGCACCGACCACTTTTCAGAGTTTAATGAATGATATTTTTAGGCCATTCTTGCCCCAGTTTATATTGGTTTTCTTCAATGATATATTAGTATATAGTGCTTTTTGAGATGATCATATCCGCCATCTGCGGACAGTTTTTGACCTCTTGGCAGGCCACTCTCTTTTGTTGAAATGGTCGAAATATTCTTTTGGCCAACCACAGATTGATTATTTGGGCCATATTATTGCGGCACATGGAGTTTCTATTGATCCGGCTAAGGTGGCCGCTATGCTCAATTGGCCCATTCCTAAATCACCGAAAGCCTTACGTGTATTTCTTGGGGTGACTGGCTATTATCGGCGCTTTATTGCTCATTATGGTACCTTGACCGCACCCCTTACTGCCTTGCTGAAGGTCGGGGCCCTTCAATGGAGTCCTACGGCCAAGGTGGTCTTCGACACTCTGAAGCAAGCTATGTCTACCGCCCCAATCTTGGCCTTGTCAGATTTCTCTCGACCATTTGTGGTTGAAACTGATGCTTCTGATAGTGGGCTGGGAGCTGTCCTTCTACAGGTTGAGCAGCCCATTGCCTTCTTTAGCAAGGCTTTATCGGGATGATTCCTCCATTTGTTGGCCTACGAACGTGAGATGCTTGCTATTGTGCACGTCGTTACGAAATGGCGTCCATATCTATTGGGTTGACACTTTATTATTCAGACGGACCATTAGCCTCTGAAGTATTTTCATGACCAGCAGATCTCTACTCCAGTCCAACAACGCTGGGTGACCAAGCTTATGGGGTATGATTATGATGTGATTTACAAGCGAGGATCCGACAACACTGTGGTTGATGCTCTGTCTCGGCGAGATGCGGAGATGGCCCTCATAGGCCTATCCATTCCCACATTTTCCTTTATGGCCGATTTGCTTCAAACTTATCGCGAGGTGCCCGAGGCCATGGACATCTTACATCATCTCCAGGCTTATCTGACATGCTTACCCTCTTTTGTTTTACAGGGTGATTATATTTTGTGGAAGCATCAGTTATGGGTCTCCCTCCGAGCCCGACTCTACGAAAGGCTATTATATCCTTCTTTCATGACACTCCTAGTGCTGGTCACGAAGGATCATTTTCCACCTATAAGCCTGTGAGTCAAAATTTCCTTTGGCGCAAAATCAAGAAGGCTGTCCATTTGTATGTTGCGGCTTGTGATGTATGTCAGCGCGCCAAGGCCTGACAAACTAAGGTCATCAACCGTTGTTTGGAACAGTACCTGCGTTGTGTTGCCGGAGAGGAGCTTCGTCGGTGGCTCCAACTTCTTCCCTGGGCTGAATGGTCATATAATATAGCTTATCACACATCTACGGGTTTCACCACTTTCGAGGTGGTTTATGGATGGCCTCCGCCTACCGTGATCCGATACTTGCCCTTTAGTGCTCTATGAGTGAGGTAGATTATGCTCTCCAAACACAGGATGAAGTCTTAAGGCTAACCTCATGGCTGCTTAGAATCGGATGAAACAGGTGTATGATCGTTCTCATACGGATCGGGAATTCTCGGTTAGGGACATGGTTTACTTTTACCTTTTGCCCCATCGGCAACATTCTTTGGTGCCCATTGCTTCAGCCAAATTGGCACATCGGTCCCATGGTCCTTATCCGGTGTTGGAGCGTATTGGACCGGTTGCTTATTGTCTGCAGTTACTGCCTAATTCTCAGGTTCATCCAATTTTTCATGTGTCACTTCTTTGGCGATTTGTAGGGGATCCTTCCCACCTTTCTAATGAGGTGCCTGCACCATTACTTTTGCCGATGGATTTCCCTGACCTTCCTTCGTCTATATTGGATCGCCGCCGAGTTCGTCGCTCTGGACGATTAGTGAGTGAGGTGCTGGTTGCATGGCACGATTGTTCATTGGACGATTTCTATGCTCGATTCCCTACATTCACGCCTTGAGGACAAGGCTATAGCAGAGTGTGGTGGAATGTCACATCTCCTTAGCTAATAGGATATCTCATTATTTAATAAGGCCATGTGGGCCGTTGCTTCTAGAAATAAGCTATTTCGGTATTTATGTCTTAAGGCCCATCAGATACAGGCTCATCGCCTCTATGTAGGAGACGTCCTGTCCTATTTGCATGATTGATGAATGAAATCCTAGTTTCTCACCTCTTTCTTCTCTATTCTCATCCCCTTCCTTGCCGCCGGCTATTGTGCATCCATCTAGGGTGCACAACATAGGTGACCCTTTGTTGGGGTAGGAAGACAGACCTTCATAAGAAAAATGGTTGTGTTTCAATTGATACTAGCTAATCATCTTCCATTTGGATCAGCACTATAGCAGCACCCAAATTTCAATGAGAAAATTGTTTTGAACTAATATATCACACTACCCGAAATTGAAAATAGAAACTTGAAAAAGATGCCTGATCTGATATATGCACTAGTACATCACCCATCCCAAGAAATGCCAAAATTCAAAAACCAACTTTACCATAATTGATACTGTGACCAACTCTCCAGGATAACTCGATACTATGGATCTAAATGTAGATGTTGCATTTGTTGATACGAAGTGTCTGACGAAAGTAAACAAATTTCATATCAATATATAATATACAAATCTTACCACAAAGAACATTTGAACTACATGGTACAAGTTGTAAACAGGAGAATGATCTCCTGCAAGAACTTGCATATGGCTCCATATGCACTAGCCTATCTATGGGCCATACAGGGCTTCCAAGAAGGTGGAACCTAGGGGGATGAGAGATGCACTTCACAGGATGAAGTCCACGAAATTTGGTCCATTTGGACATGTGGGGGGGGGGGGGGGGGGGGCTTCAATTGAGCATGATGTAAACAAATCTTAGCCAGTGATTAGAACACAGCTGAAACTTTTACATACCTTAATGAAGGGGCTCATAAACCTAAATGGGAACAAATTTTTAACCCATTCAGCTGAACCCCTCTTTCTCTTCCCTTAATCACACCTCCAAATAATCATTGTGGGGCCCGAAGAAAGAGCACTCAAGTTTGATTCCATAAGAGAGCACTTGCAAGAGATCACATTTCCCATAACATTATTGAGACAAAACTTTTGTCGTCATTTTTCCTTCTCAAAATTTAAACACCAACGTCCTTCCAGATTAGAAAAAATCTAGCCAGCGATGTAGGGCTGACAGCCATCAGATCAATGGGCCCCACGTGGGCCACACATGATCTGACTGCTGCCAGCCCTACAAGCGCACCAGCGCAGCAATGCTGGCAAGACTGACTCTTTAGATTATACAGGAAATTGACCTAAAGAATGTAGACATCAGCTTGACCAGAAAAAGTAACAACATGCAGTGAGAGACCTTCACTAGTCCTAAACGAGGCAGATAGTCTGTAAAGTACGACCTTAATACACATTTTACTCATTTCAATTATTATTGTAATGAACATTTGGCATCTTTAGTTGGATCATCATCATTTAACCTTATCCCAATTTTTTATAGATTTTTTCTCAACCATTTGGTACATCTTATATCAAAATGTCAATACAAACCCATGTAAACACAGAGGAAAAAATTATGCCAAGTGCCCTTCCTGTTGCAACTCTACTAGGAGGGAATAATGAAATGAAAATTAGCCAGTATCATTATCATACACCTTTTTCATTATTTTGTTATTTTCTTTATCGACATGTAGAGAAACATACTTCGGTTATCCACCAGACAAACTACCACTAAGCAAGCTACCTTATAACCAGTTTCCTTTGACATTTATACTTTGATATGATGAATATTGAATATGATAATTAATTATACGTGACAATTAATAACCAACTATCAAATATCTCAAATGTTATTATCAAATTAGGACAAAATAGTAAGCCAGAAAACCACATACCCATTTTCTATTACAGACTGGTGAACAGAATCCAAACATCTTACTACAAGCTGTACGTAAAATTGAATGATAATTTATCACGTTAATGTCTACTTTGATCACAAAATGATTGTGCAAAAACAATTTAGAAGGAAATGGAGGAGCCACCAAATACCCAAGAAAGTTTAAGCCTTTCCATGTTGTTGCATTTTAGAAAGAAATAAACCATTCCCTGTAACACAGGATCACTACCTTTAAAGAATATGGAGAACCATAAAATCCAATAAAACACAAATGTAATGTAACCAAAGATCAAAATTGCATAGACATATGGTTCAATTATTAGATCACATCACATACTTGTAATGTTCCTATAAAACAATACTAATATAATCAGCTAAACCTCATTTAGCCCCAATTATTTTTACATTGGAGGAATCTAGCCAGAGAAGCTGCGCTTGGGAGGTCAGCATTCATTGCCAGCCCCTACCTGCATGCTGAAGGTTGAAAAAGAGGTTGGAGTTGAGTTGGCCTCGCCAGGATGACTTAACCCTCACTGTTGAACGTCAGCCCCCCTTCTGTTTTACCATCCTTTATAGGTGTAGCACACAAAAAGAGGGGATGAGGGGAGGTTCCGCCCCAACATGCACACAGCATGGCCTGTGCAGTGGATTTTTAATAATAATAAATTGGATTTAAGTTCCATATAAGACGAAAACATACAGATATGTAATCATATTAGACAAGATAATATGCAACGTAAGCACAGTAAGTCATCTGGAATCACTACCGAATACGCATATGCCTAACAAAAGAACATTGTTGACTATATTTTGAACCAAACATTGAGCTCCACAGGAAAAGTAAAACCAAAGCATCTTCCTCTTTATTTGTAGCATTGATGCCAATCCTAAACTCGAAGAAATAATTACTTACAAATTGTAGTTATTGTTTAACATGGGAAACAAAGATTACATGCCCGAGAAATAAAATTACAATAAGAAATTCTGTGAGTTAAAAACCTTTAAATTTTGAGCTCTATCTGAAATTAAAGCAACAGAATAGCAGCATGGCTGTCAAAACACCTGATTGGTAATTAAAATGCTCTCTCCCATATAGTAATTAATATTTAGATCATGTAGTAATTCTCCCTTTTGATATTTTGTTATGAACTGTTACTAGTTACTTTAAAGTTTCACTCTCCAAAGTTACACTGACATTTGTCATCTCTCTCATAAAGTTTTGTCACATTTCCAATTTAATCTATCTTTAAGTGTTTATCTAATATGATTCCTTGAATTTAAGGCAAAAATACAAATGCTATGGCAATTAACATAAAAAATGATGCCATCCATCAACAAATGGCAACTTTTGCATCTACAAACTTTTAAACTGAGATAAAAAAGCTGCCCGGTAGATATTTCTAATGATTTTTTAAGCTACCAAATGCAGGTTAAAACTTCTAAGTAAAGTACCCAAAGGAATGAAGAGTTTTCCACCAATCTCGAAGTCCATTTTAACATAGAGGCCAATTGCTTAATTGTGACATAATCATTTACCACTACTTCTCTTCATATAGAAAGTGATTTAAAAAAAAAAATACCATAGGCTTCAAATCATGTTTGATTAAAGCACCATATATGTACTGATACTTGTCCAAAGTATGAAATCAACCATATTTGACATCAATAAAGAGGTAAAGCAATACCACTTCCTATGTCAACGATTCAAGGCTGTGTTGGTTAGCAAATACAGCATCCCATGCAACCTTAGATGGGTATGCCCGCAGAAGACAATGGTCATTGAAATGAGAAATCGCAACTAAATGAAAATAAACTCCAACTTAATTTATAATTTATAAAGCATGAATATACTGCAAATATGTATTAAGTAATTCTTCTCAAAACAAACTTACAAAGAGAAAATGGTACGTGTATTCATATTAATACTTTCAATTCGTACTTAGTTGAGCAGAAGGGAGTAGTACTTTCCGAAAGACATACTCCTGGGAAGTATTCAACATTACTTCCCAGGGGTATGTCTTTCGGAAAGTACTGCGGGCAAAGCATGTAATGTTTTGTGTTTTCTTATATTATATATTGTTTAAATAATTTATTAGAAGATAATACCTGTTAGTAAGGTTAGTGAGCTTTATTAGTGTTGGGCTTATAGTTGGCTTTGATAATACAATGCCCAAATCTCTTAGCACTAAGGATCCACGTTTGCTTTATTAAACCCCCCAAAAAGAGTGGCTATAGTTGTCTATTATCCCACAAAATCTTTCCTAGTTGAGGAGGATTCTATATCTGGGTTGATTGCAATAGTAAGGAGAATGTTATCTCTTATTTCAAGCTGGTTTCCACTAAGAGAAAGGGTGCCTGCTAAAGGTGTAAACGAGCCGAGCCAGCTCGCGAGCTTTTTCAGCTCAGCTCGGCTCGGGACGAGAGCCGGCTCGGCTCGTGCCGGGCTCATCCCAATACGAACCAAGCCCGAGCCCAACGATACTCGGCTCGTTTAAACTTGGCTCGAATAAGTTTGTGAGCTGGTTCGTGAGCCAACTCGAGCTCGGCTCGTTAGGAAAAATTTAAATTAGAACGATCTCATTTGGCTTATATGAGGCCAATTCCATTCATAGTTATTGGATCTTGATCGGACGGCTACAAATAGTTACATGGAACTCACCTAGCCCCAATGTGTCACACTCTGATTTGATATCCACTCTCGGATCGAAATCCAATGACTCAAAAGATTGGTCTCATGCTCCTTATATAAGAGTGATCTCATGTATATATACAAATATAAATAAATATATTAGTATATATAAATATTTATTTATAAAAAATGTCAATAGAGGAAAAAAATTGGCTTTCATGGTTACAGACTCATGAATTAAGTAAGAAATGATTACTATTACTCCATTATTAGCCAATTTTTTTAAAAGGTTCTATCTCCAATCCACCTTACTAATTTTAGCTAGCCAGTCTATAGGCTTGAAAGAAAATTAAGAAATTCCTCATCTTCCGTTGAGTGGAGACCTCGAGGAAGCTAGAGGGTTGGAGTAGAAGACTCTCAGGTGTTTCAGCCGTACGTGTGTTGGGCTCACATCATATGTCAATGTTGACCATCTGATATGATGCAATATATTCGCATGATCCTTTGCCAAAGCACACCGAAGCACCAGAGAGCGAGTGAGTGGTACAAAAAGGTCTACTATTTTCTAAAGACAACTGAATTATAGAACCCAACTGTTGGGCCATTTGGGGCGTGAAAAAAGCAAAACATCCAGAGTGGATGTTTCACTTTCATTATTTATTTCCATTTTTTTCACTTTCACTATTCATTTCTATTTTTTACACTTTCAGCTGAAACTTCTCAGGACGTGTTTTACACATCCATAGTGAAAAATCTGGAAATGAATAGTGAAAGTGGGTTTTCCACTGTGGATGTTTTGGATTAATCACGAATTAAACGGCCCCTTAGTCCAGTCTTCATGCTCACACTGCTTACAGAAACCGTCTCATAAATATTGGAGTGACACTCACCCCCTTCCCTCCTCATCACATCCTCTTTTGATTTTTCAATTCCAATTTTTTTTAAATGATTCCCTAATTTCTCAGCTCTGGTGTGTTTTTCCCATTTTATGATTTGTTTTTGTTTTGTACCATTTCTCTAGTGGGATTGAGGAGCGAGAAGTTATTAGGTCCATGCGCGTACCTGAGGCTGTGGTCATCACCAATTGGTGATTGACACAATTTTTAATTTGTGGGTCCCATGTGTTCCAAATGGGAGTCGATTTCAAACACTGCGCGTACCTTTTCTCGGGGGCAGTCGAAGAGAGACAGAGAAAGAGGGGGAGGGAGAAAAAAGAGGGAGGGGGGCTCTGGCACTAGGCATGGCGGCGGTGCTGGCGAGGAGGGGATTTTGGGTGGGGGGAGTCGAACAGAGAAAGAGGAGAGGGAGAAAAAAGAGAAGGGGGTGGCGAGGGGTGGGTGGGTGCTGGCGAGGGGAGGGGCAGTCGAACAGAGAAAGGGTGGAGGGGGCGACGATGCTGGCGGGGTGGGGGGGAGGTTTGGCCGCCCCAACGAGTCGATGGGCAAAGGGCTCAACGGGGCGGCACCGGCGACGGAGGGGGGCAGTCGATGAAAGGGGGGAGGGGTGCCCCGACGGCGGGTGGGAACAGAGGAAGGAGGGGGGAGCTGGCACTGGCGAGACGACGGCAGCGGCGCAGGGCGTTAGGTGAGTTCGCCATCTCCTTCCTTTCACAGTCATGGCCGCCGCGACAGGGGCGGCAGAAAAAAAAAATTTTAAGCAGTCGACACCGACCAATCGCTGGAAACACCAACCAGTCCTACGCAGTCGGCGGTACATCTGACCGTTGGCCGGCGAGCTTGTAGCTCACGAGCCTGGTCGAACCTTTCTTGTGTTAGGCACTCGACCTCGAGCTTGAGCCGAGTTCCAAAATCTTTAACGAGCCGAGCTCGAGCTGGGAGGGACTGAGCTGTAAACGAGCCGAGCTGAGCTCGAGCTCGAATTTGAAATTTCGAGCTCGAGCTGATATATGCCTAAGCTTGGCTCCTTTACACCCCTAGTGCTTGCCCTGTTTCACTAATTTGAGAAGTTGTATAAAGATGCTGCTTCTCATTCTACTATCTTCACACAATCTTCTCCCTCCTTGGTACGTCTTCTTCCTTCAACACTTTAGTCAGTTGCCCATTTCATCTCTTTATCTCTATCTTCTTTCCCTTTGTTTCTTTTAATTATCTTCTTGTTGTCCTGCTGGTTTTCAGCGGTATTGTAGCTACAACAGTAACTGCAAGAATCATATGGTGATTTACCAAATTCCAAACCCATTTACTTCTGAGGTTAATGTACTAATATTTCTATTGCTTGCTTAGCATATTATTCCGCTTTATTAATTCAAGTCACTTGACATTGCTTAAATGGGTTTAGTAGCTGAGCTATGGATATGGGTGTAGAAACTGCCTAGTATTGACCCTTGGTCCTTTTTTACTGAATGTCACCCAAAATACTTCGCATGTTGATCTCAGAACTTTGAAATGTCATAGTAGACGAGTAGATAGTAGTAACACATTCAATATTTCCTAAATTAGAGTTCAAAAGACAAAGTTATGACTTTTCGACTTTCGGTATGTGAATCTGTCCATGCTGCGTTCGAACACATTCTAACACCAGATACGCGGAAAGGCTAATTTTAAGCCATACAAAGCCCCAAGGAACCAATCTATCTGACGAAACCCATAACCCAAACTTTCCGTATATACCAATTGGATTAACCAACATAAACTTCTTGGGAAGAGAGTAAATCACAAGTACAATCAAGTTGGACTCTTACTAAATCAAGTCAATGTAATGAGAATATATTAAGGAAATGGAGGATGGGCATGCTCCATCCATTGATCAAAGGTGTGACATGGGCCTGGCACAGGGGATCTTAGAAAACATTGACAAGATTGACGTCTCTGCAGTAAACGTGGAATCCTAGGATCTAATGCCAACGTACCGCATGTGTGGTAGGAACACGAATAGGTTTAAAGCTACCATTTGTGAAGAAAGTAATTAAGGAATCATTGGGTGGCCATAACACTTCAATGGAATTATTGATTCTCCCTTCCACAAAAGGTTCTTCTTGATTGATTCCCTCTTTCGCTTCCGCTTCTGATCAAAGAAATATTCTTCATGGTTTAAGAAAAGGTAAATAACCGTGGGAAAAAAAACTTGCAATCTCCAATGGATTGATGGTTATTTTCTGAATTGCTTTCTGAAATTTTGACGTCCATTTAGTATTTCACTCTCAAAAGTGTAATTGTCATATGATGAATTGGTCTCATTTTTTATGGTCCTCGAAAGCAAGTCTTATGCTCTGTTTGGCACCCTTAAAAAGGCTGGATTCTTTAAGAATCCAGCTTCTTTTGGGACCAAAAGGAGCTAGCTTCACTTCTTCTTGTAATGGCAGTTTGTGTAATTTAAAAAAAGACAAGGGCATTGTAAAAAAAAATGTAATTTCAATGATTGAAACCGCTTTTTTGCTTTGAAAATGACCTTGTCTTTTTTTCGAAATTATAAACCCTGCCATCGAGCCCTAAATTCATTCCTAAAATCTGCTTCTTCCCAACAGAACACCTTAAAATGAAAACCTAACTTTATCTGATAAATCCAGATTTTCCACTCGTAAAAGCTATAACTAAACAGAACCTTAGACAGAGAGTCCTTAAATGCTAAGAGGCATTCAAGGACTCAGATAGAGTTAAAAAGGGAAAGTTTAGGGATTGAAAATTTTCTTTCCCGCTTTCTCTTACTCCGTCCCTCCAATGAACGAAGCAACTTGTCTGCATTTGAAAAAATACGGGTCCATAAATACATGGCCGACTTTCGTCCCTCACGTCCAAAAACACAGAAGGTGTAACGCCTGTCCACCTTGAAGGCCAGATGTATGGCAGTTGTAACACCAAGCCACTTTGAAGGCAGGTGTTTGGCAAGTCATGGGGGGTGCTGGTTATAAAAGGGAGAGTTGAGAGGTGATAAACAAAGAAGGGAGAGCGAGTTAGAGAGGAAGGGGAGCTGAGAGCAGTAGAGCCGCCAGGAGCCACCATTCCGGCGACCACCTAGCAACCCATGTGGCTTTGACGACGGTAATGTTGTCGTCCCACACGGACTTTGCTATGGAGACGCACTGGCAGGGAAGAGAAGTTCGGCGACATTTCGACGACCTTCAGCGAGTGGCAAATCAAGCCCAAACTCGTGTAAAAGTCGGATTTTGTACCTCTTTCGTCTATTTTGTGTTTTTGTGCTTTAATTGTATTTTCACCGATAGAGGTGACGACGATGAGGATTTTCTGTCGATGGAGGCGATGAACGGCAGTGACTCAGAACTATGACCATGAGTTCCATAGTTGGAGCATGTTGGGTGTCTGAAGACAAATAATGGTAAGCTATAATACTTCGGCGTGAGGGTGAGAGTGGGTTGCTACATGAGCATATTCTCACGGCCATAGATGGTCTTTGTTCCACGCGGCTAAAAGGGGTAATGGTTATCTTGAATGCAATTGGGACCACTTAGCTCTGGCATTGGAAACCATGTGACATGGCTATGATGATCATATGTGGATTAGCTATTGCAGTGCAGATATATTAATGAAATTTAATTGGTACTGTCTATATGGGACAAAGATATAATCATTGAACATGAATTTGGGAAGCAATAAAAGACTTTGCTTAAAAGACTAATAAAATAATCAAATAGAACTCTGTAATAGGCTGCATAAGATGTTAATGCAACTATTGACTTCTGATTTTGATATGCTAATGATTGTATTACAATGTCCCACTGAATATTTTTATACTCAGCATCCACTCGTAATGCAGGTTCTTTAGTAGAAGACTGTCTTCACGTAGCACTTGGTGGTAGATGATCGAGAGTGAGGATGACTTGACAACTTCAAAGTAGGTATCAGTCTCCTTTATTTTCTAGTGTACTTTGAGATGGATAACAGACTTACACATAGAAGACTTGCGTTGGTTTAATCGATTTTTCATCTGTAATATTATATTTATATATAGTTTTGTATCCATATTTATGAACCAAATTATCATGAACTAGATATTTAGTCGACAATTTTTTTAATTAATGACTTATTGCATAGAAGAATAACCCTCTAATTTTACGCTACCACTCTGATTTTAAAATAGTTTAAAAATACTGGCCTTAACAGAAGGGCCTTACACTCCAATCAATGTAACTCATTTTGATTGGACGGAAAGAGTAGTTTTTAATGTGCATTTTTTTGTGTGACTTAATTTTATACAACTTATTTGTGGTGATTAGAAGGAAAAATTATATGCTTTGATCTTTACTCTCACAAGATTTCTTCCACAATTGTGGTTCGCGTGCATTCATGAAAAGTGCCATCCTAACAAATCCGGTGGCATGGCATATACGTGCCCATTTATGAATGCACACTTGCATTTCTGTTCTTATTTAGATATGTGGGCAGGCATCCAGTCCTGCCGCCTCCGTTGTCCTCCGGCTCTTTGGGAGGATGCTCGCATCCAGATCCGCCACCCTCAATCCCTTCACCATTGCTGGCGTTTTCACCGCTGCTGCTCAGTTGTGCGATGCTGCTTATGGGAAGGCATCACATGCTGTTGCCATAATGGGTGACTACTGCATGGACGTGTTTGTGGGAAGCTCCCTCCTAAACCTGTATTGCAAAGTGGGTCTCTTATGCAAGGCACGGAAAGCGTTTGACAGAATGCCCCAGAGAAACAGTATCTCATTGCAATGATTTCCGGGTATGCAGTCGAGAGGTGCGCGGAGGCAGCTTTGGAGCTCTTTTTATTGATGAGCGAGGAGGAAGTGGCCACCAACAAATTTGCTTTTATGGCGTTGCTCAGTGCTTTTGTGGATCCTAATGAAATCACATTGGTTGGCGTACTAAATGCTAGCAGCAACTTAATTGCTCTTGTCTAAAGAGCTTCTTTAGACAAGAGCAATTAAGTTGCTGCTATCATTTAATGAAGCGGGAGAAGGTTCGTGAACCTGATCTTGTGCTGTGGTCCTCTATGATTGGAGGATATGTGCAGAATGGTGATAATGAGGAGGCTTTAGCCTTGTATGGTACAATGAGAAGCGGAAGGAGTCTTCCCTAATGAATTAACAATAGTAAGTGTCCTCAAAGGCTGTTCTAGTCTTACAGCTCTGGAACAAGGGAGATAGATGCATGCTCGGACGATAAAGCATGGCTTGGGCTTGGATGGTTCCGTTGGGAGTGCGTTGTTAAACATGTATGCAAAGAGTGGGAGTGTTGGAGATGCTAATCATGCTTTTCAAAGAATGCGTTCCAAGAATGTTATTTCTTGGAACTCAGTGATATCAGCACTTTCCCAAAATGGTCGGGGTGAGGCGGCTTTACAATTGTTTTAGGAGATACAGCAGGAGGGTACAAAACCAGGCTCAGCCACCTTCGTGAATCTAATTTCTGCTTGTAGCCACCTGGGATGAGTTGGTATTACTTCAAGACAATGCAGGAAGGCTATGGCATTATTCCCAGAATTGAGCATTATGCTTGTATGGTTGATCTCCTCAGTCGATCTGGGAAGGTTAATGAAGCCAAAGATTTTTATCAATATGATTCCCAACGATCACCGGATGTGTTTATGGTGTACATTACTGAGTGCTTCTAGGAACCACCGGAAAATTGATGTATGTGCCTATGCAGAGAAGAGACTCATGGAATTGGGTTCTCAGGAGTCTTCTGCCTATGTCTTGTTATCTAGTGTCTATGCAGCATGCGGTCAGCCGAAAGATGTGGAACATGTGAAGAGAATGATGAGATGCCGTGGGGTAAACAAAGACCCTGGATGTAGCTGGATAGAGCTGAAGAGTAAAGTTCATGTTTTCTTAGCTGGAGATGAGTCGCATCCACGGATGGAGGAAATATCTGCAGAAGTGAGAAGAATTAGGAAGAATGTACAGATTGAAGGATATCGGCCTTCATTTTTGCCGTATCAGATTCAGGATAATGTGGCCTATCAGATTCCTTTGGTGGAACGCATAAACTATGGATGGAGAAAATTTCCTAACTTGTTGAGTAGAGATTCTTGGTCCACAATTTGTTAGCTTTGGAGCCATTCCAAGCATATCATTCATGGGTTTCTGCATTTTTCCGATCAAATTCTCTTTGGTACTTGGACTAGCTGAAGCAGTACTCCACCTGGTTTGTTTTCCTCAACATCAGTTCATTATATATTCTAAACTTGCTTAGTACTTGAACATCAAAATCTTTTAGACACGATCATTCATATTAAAGATTGCTGAATTTTAAACTCTTGTGTTACTGCTTGATAGTATATATTTTATTATCACCGTACTTCTCTAGAATATATATTAACTTACAAGTCCTCAGCTGCTATCTCCTTAATTTTGGTCATTCATTTAATATGTTATGCAGATAGGATTTGGTGGAGCTTGGAAGCCTGGTGCTTGTTAAAATTCGACATGCTGTAAGAAATATCATGACTGAATAATTGAGGTAAAATATCATAACAGAGCAACAACAATGATTTGGACATGTTTGTAAATATTTAATTCATTAATTTGGTTTTCAGTTCTGTTCCACAAATTTACTTCAGAAATATCCAAAAATCAATGTTCCAAAATCTGTCAACATGATTTCTTATAATTATTGCAGTTCTTGAAGCTTATCTTATCATCTCTATTTCCTTGATTATATGTCATTGTGAAGCAGGGAAACTTTGGTCAGGCAGTTGAGTTTTCCCGTGGCACTACATTTGGCAATTAATTTTACTGTCGGATATCCACTGCGACAGTAGAATTTTTTGAATCAACATTGTAAATCCTATCTATAACGATACTTGCTGCCCCTTGCTTTTCAGAACATCACTGAGAAACTTCTTCTGCAATTTTTCCTGTGGATTCATATAAATAATATGGCGGATTTACAAACTATAAATGGCCATTAGAACAGTGAATACAACTTGGTCTTAAGTAATATGTAAAGGTCATAATGGTAGTTGATGATGCTTAGAAGTCTTAGTTGACATAATAGTTGGCTATAACATTATAATGACCAATGTTAGTGGGACAACTCTCAAAGGACGATTTTGTTAGTTGAGCACTTCAAAGAGAATAGGTACCAGTTTGATTGAGAAATGGCATACCACGAGAGTCAAATTTTGATTATGAGCACGAGAATATGTTTCTGGAATTTTAGTGAAAGAAAATCATATAGTTATATTTATATTAGGAAAAAAGTAGTCCTCAACATCTGCCCCTGTCCTCACCTCAACATCTCCCCTCATCCTCCCTCCCTCACTGTCCCACCCCGCGCCACCCCCATCTTCCCTCGCCTCAACGAAATCTATTGGCTCCCCCCAAGGTTTGACCTTTTTGAGCCCTTGGTGCCTGGACGATCGGAGGGGAGACGTAAGAAGGAGGAGGAGGTCCTGGATTGAATCTGGTGACCTCTATTTCTTTTTTTTTAATTTAGGGCTTCTTTCTTGTTAGGCATCTTCCTATTAGCCATTTTTCTTTTCCATTTCTTCTCTCGATTAATTTTCTGAACTATTTTTCTGTTATTCCTAAATCTCAGCACAAGAGGAATAACTGATGGTGCCACCGATTCGGCTCGTGTCGATGATCCAGCTCCGGCTAAAGCTCTCGGGTGGGAGGTTGGTTTTTTGTTATTGCATATTTTTTTGTTGTGTGTCAAAAAAAGTAATGAGTGAAATATGCATGGTGAAATACTTCACTGAACTATGTTAAAAGAAAATTAGTGATGCAAAAAGCTGGCAAAGTGACTAATATTAGCTGAGTATTAGAGTACAAGAACATTGATAATAGAGTTATGAAGTGAAGATGTATGTATATCTATATATTTTAGCATAGTGCCTAGAAGCTTTTATTGTTCGTACAAATGAATGTTTGCAGACTGATTATCTCTTTCTAGAAACTATAGAATTGTCAAAGTATTAGACCTAGGCTTCAATTCCATTAGATTCAATTTAAGTGCTAGAATAAGCAACTCTTTCTCTCATTGAGCAAGTCAAATTGTGTAGTAGCTGCCCATTTTGGTCCTGGTTAATATCACTTCACTGACTTAACTGATGTCAGCTTTCCATCTTTTATTCTAGTAAGTGTATAGCTTGTCAATTCTCAGATTTAGT
Organism: Houttuynia cordata; assembly: GCA_039654745.1. NCBI lineage: Eukaryota > Viridiplantae > Streptophyta > Magnoliopsida > Piperales > Saururaceae > Houttuynia > Houttuynia cordata. Next base: position 42,833,848 of record CM077506.1, read on the forward strand.
TGGGACCATGGTAAAAATCCTTTTGAAGAGGTTGCCTGACTTGTTTTTTTGTTTACTCTTTGTCAATGAATAGAAAACAGTAATAAAGATCATTAAAATTGGTTCTTGTTGTTTGGATCTTTAGCTCAAATGGTTAGAGCATTCAAGAATAGGTGAATCCTAATCTTGGGATATGGTAGTTCGAATCCACAAAGATCCTAGAAAAAGAGTAGCATGCTAGTGTTCATTTAGTAGTCTCAAATGAATGCATTTGGAACTATGGTAATAGTCTTACAAATGTGTCAAAAAATAAAAATTATGATGGTTCAAACATTTTAGCCCTTAAATGTTGTAACTGTGATTTATGGAAACAGACATGATCGGCAGTTGTAACTGTGATTTCTGGGCAAAGTGTATTGTTTGATATATTTATCAAAAATCTATGAGAAACTGTGATTTCTAGGCAAAGTTATAGTTAACTCTTTCCCTTGAATTATTCAGCTGGAGTTTGAGAAGACTATTTTTTTTGTTGCAACGTAGTTGTCAAAATCACATGTAGAATTGGCATGGCAGATTGAAATTGTAAGAATCTTTATCATTTTAGTTCACTTGTATGGCATTTCAGTAAGGAGTCTCATGGATGGATGAATCTGTTTTTGAATAAGTTACTAGATTGATCGGGTGAAAAAAAGACTAAAAAACCACATGAATTGGCCAGGTGTAGCACTAGAATGTGACTGTCCTATTTTCCAGGTGGAGCATCTAAAACAGGACGGAGGGAGTATATGTTATTAAGGATGTAAGAGTAAAACCCCTCTTCGATTATGTAACAGGAAAACTGGATTCCCAATTTAAACACATCAGGCATCTCATCATGTGGAAGAAGCTATCATATAGCTGATTCGTAAGAAAATTCTATTTTTAGTAGATATTTAAATAAGCCAAAATAACCCACAATGTTACATAGGTTTCTGTCCTACGGTAAATTCTGCAAACCAACTCTAATAGAGGTCAGGAACAAAATTATCAAGTGCGTAACAAACGAAACTAGTCGTCCTTGTAAGCAAAGAACTTTTCATGAACTTGAAAACCAGTGTTAGGATTTAGTAAACTAGTAGAGAGGAACCTTGGAAGAACAAATCCAATACCTATGCAGCTATGCTTGAAATTCATTCGCCCATACAATTGTAATGATAAAAACACGATTAGAATAAACTAAATTAAATCAATTGCAAATAGAATCTGTATAGAATATATAAGAGGAATAAAGAATTGTTGTTGTCTATTTGAAATTATATACCTGCATGAGACAAAGCTATATAATTTTGGAATTGGATCTTGGTGGATTCGAACCACCATTTTCTCAAGATTAGCTACACATAATCTTGAGTGTTTATCCATTTAAGTTAAAGAACCACAAAAAAATAGAAATTGTGGGAACAAAATATTTTAAAGTATGCATCAACTGATCTTATTATATAAGAAAAAATGTGTACATCAACTGTCTTCCGATTGTCATGAGAGAAGGAAGAAATATGAGAAGTCATGAGTTCGCATACAGCAATGTGACATCTGCAAAAGTTAGCTAGACAAACTACCATATGTTGGCCATTAATTGGAGATACAGAATGTGGCATTTGGTCACCGGATCCATGCAGTTAGAAGTGAGCATATATTTCCACAGCCAGTGGCCTGAATATATAATAGAAGGATTAGAAAGGTCATATTATATCACTGAGAAGATTTTAACATTCAATTGTTTAACTGTTTTTGCTAATTCCATGCTGTCATCTTCAAATCGCATATAAAACCCAACAACTACACCAAAATTAAGATTAATAGGAAACAAGTCTCACTCTTGTTGAAGATCTCCACATGATCCTTAAAGTACCAGTCTTTGAATTGCCACTCTTTACCCAATACGAAGACGGTGACTATCTTGTCCCAATCCTCAGCCTTGAGGGTGGAGGGCTTATCTCTGACTTTGTAGGCGGTGGCCACCCGGTCCATGTTGAACTTCCTCTGGACGGTCACGCAGTCGACTTTGGCAGAGCCATACTTCATCTGCTTTAGCATACCTGCATAGCGAGTTCATTGTGGCGATGGCCCATAACCACACCACCGCTTGCTCGGACAGTGCACGCTCGTCCGGTACCACGCACACGTGCCGCCTAGCCACCGCCAGCCCCACTCTCATCACCTTGTAAAAGACGCGGCCTTTTTGGCTGTGGCGACGGCTCGTTCCAAGTTCAACCAGGTCAATCTCCTCCTCCCTGCATCTCCCATCCAATCGTCCAAGCACCAGGGGCTCAAAAAGGTCAAACTTTTGGAGGAGCCAGTGGATTTCGTTGATGCAAGGGAGGATGGGGGCGGTGAGGATGGAGGGAGATGTTGAGGCGAGGGAGGATGGGGGAGGTGTTAACCCAAACCGGAGCTTAACTTGAGTTATTGTTTATGATTAAGGATATTCTTTCATGCTCGTAAGATTTTGATTTGACGGTCATTTATAAAACCGATCGGAGAGAGCTCTCTCCAGTTGGTTGTAGGCTACCGGCCCTACTTCCTATTGATTCCAATGGCATGAGTATACAGATTCACTGAGACGCCTTATTTCATGGTATGAAACGTTGGGGAAGTGCTTGGGATACAGAACACTGCCAATGTTGTTATTATTATATTTTTATTATTTTTTCTGATTTTTCGTATAATTATGGTGGTTTTGACATGGCTTATATGAAAGAAGTTAATTTCAGCTAACTACGTTATGGTGTATCGACATAAAAAAAGATCTAGCTAACTACGTTAATAAAGCATCAATCATGAAAAGCTCTTCTCAACCTTTCTTTTGACTTAGCTGCAGATGTTACAGAGCTTCATTATCAGAAATGATCCTATACTATATCCTAAAATCCCAACTTCCATCAAACGCTAGAAGTTAATTTCAGCTTGTACCCTGCTCCAAGAATCTTTCCTTGGTAGACAATTTGGCCATTTAATCGGTTATTTCCATGTCTTCTGGCAGCTCCTTCCAAAAAATCTGTATATGCCTTCTTCCACTCCTTAAAGGCATCACCCCAAGTTGCCACCATAGTGACAAAATTCGGCGAAGTTCGCCAAAATCCAGCAAATTCCGCCGAATTCAGCAAGAATATTCAGCGATTCGGCTGGAGTTCGCCGAATCCGACCAATTCGGCAGACATGTTAGGTTACTAATAATTGAGCGGGTCTATTTAATGTTTCATCGAACCCGGTAATGTGCAAAGCAATCTCCCGTCCTTCTTTGCCTTCTCGTCCATATATCCGATGTGGGACTAATAGATAGGCTAGTCTTTAATACAGTTTTCGGGCACTTTTAATAATACAGTTTTCTTTTAAATGACTTATGTGAGTCAAGTATGATGTCTCACGTTGGCCACATTTGGGCTCTTTTTTAGTCGTCTATCTCACAGCTTCTCATTATTTTTATAACTATCTTAGCTTCTCATTAATCAGTATGGAGCTTCTTTCCTATGGGTATATGAGAAAAAAGTGCTTTTCTCCTATGAAGTAAACATGGGGCAATTGGACATGGGCCTGGTCCCACAATCCCTGACTTTCCTATGTAAGTGGGCTCCCTTGAAGTGGTTTCATACTTCTTGTTAGCGGGCCCCTTGTGATTGTATCTTCTTATATAATTAGTAAATATCTAATAAAGGAGTGGGCCTATTTATTCATTCAACTAAGTAGTTTGATTATATTTATCATGCCGAATTGCTACCTAATTACTGTTGAATTTTCCCGTATCGAACCGTACTGATCCCTTGCCGAATTGGAGCTGAATTGCAGACTCGTCATTATGGTTGCCACAAGCTTGAGCGACCTGGAACCTTTCCCACGGCAGGTTAATTTAGACGCATTGGGTGTGTTTGGAAATTGACTATCTAAAAAAAAATAAGGCTGAAAGGGCCTGATTCTTCTTATTGGTGTTCGTATACTGATTTTACTAATAGGAGCTACTGATGGTGATACGTAAAAAAAATCACATATTTTCACCTATTAGCTAATAGTGTATTTGGTTACGGCAATTTTCACTCCTGACGATAAAAACTAAAAAAAATCAGCAAATCACACATGAAAGAGGTAATTTTGCTAATTCTCATTCGAATAAGCATCAGCTTAAATTTTTTTTCTTCGTCACCTCCACCATCGCCACCACCCACCGCCCATCGCCGGCCACTGCCGCCTCCGCCACCCACTGCCCAACCGCCGCCGACCACCATCGCCGGCCACTGCCCACTGCCGCCGTCACTGCTCACCGCTGGCCACCATCGCCACCTACCACCGTTGCCGACCACCGCCCACTACCACTGTCGTTGTCGCCGCCCACCCACCGCCCACCACCCACCACCACCATCGCCGCCGCCGCCGGCACCTTCCACCACCAACGCCAGTACCCACGGCCGTCACCCGCCGTCCAAAAATATATTTTTCACCGTCTTTGCCAAACACAAATTACACTTGATTTTTTTTTTTAAGTTCTTAAATGCAAGTCACCAATCAAGAGTCGGGCTGATGGTGAAAGACTGAAAATATAATTAATTTTAGGTTTCCAAACGGGTTTTTTACAATCAGAAAAATCACCTACAAATCACCTTGATTATTTTCAGCCTGATTTGTTTTTCACCTTTCACCATCAGTTTCCAAACGCACCCAATCTATGTATTAGTTCTTTCATAATCATGCTCCATTGATATTATTGGCCTCCTTGGCACCCACTTTGGGCATTAAAGGCATTTGCCTGAAGGTTTATATTAGTGCCATATGTAAAATCCTTCTTTTCCTTGCCTCGTGAGGAGGGTTAAGGTAGAAATGGTCTTTAAGCCCATTTTCTTCGAAACACAAAGGCCAACTTTATAAAAGCGCGTTGATTTGTGGGGGCTACACATATCATCATCTTCCAAATTACGAAAAATGAGAATGTAAGTGGTCCAGGGAAGGTGTTCAAGTGTGCGTTATGGTAGCCGTCTGCTCTTGTGAGACCCACGTGATCCGGGTTATAACCCATGCACATGTTCTCAACACGTCCATATCTCCACACATGATGGAACGGAGGACATGGAAGCTAACAAACTGAAACATGGCCTCATACTCAAATTAGAATAGGATGAACAAGCACTGAAAGGAGCCGAGTTTTTGTTTCACGTGTATATATTCCCAAATTGGTATAAGACTTGAATAACTCTGGCCAAGTTGACTACTCGCATGATTGAGTGACATTCCAGTGCACTGCAACAAAATTGGCCTTTAACGACGGCAAAAACTGTCGCTAAAGTCCTTAATCTGTCGCTACGACTTTATAGCGATGGATTTTTTCCGCCGCTCGCCCCGTCGTTATAAGTGATGACATTTCGACGGAAAAAGGGCAATCTGTCGCTAATATCTTTACCGACAGTTTGTTCAAAGGATTTGGTTTTGTTGCAAGTGTTTGTTAGCGACGGTTTTATGCCGCCGGTATATACTTTTAGCGACAGTTTTGAAGACGGACTATAAGCTCCGTTAAATACCTATTGTGACGGTTTTATCTCATTTGTGACAGATTTTATCTGTCGATAAAGATTTCGAAAAAATAAAAAAAATAGCAGCTTTATGCTGCTACTATTCTAAATGTCAATAACAAGCATTATTCATAAATACAAAAGATATCCTCTTATATTATTCATATAATTAGTACCACATTGTACACATAAGCAAGTTCTCCACCAAATAAAATTTTAGCATTTATTCCTAAAGTACAAACACAAAAATAGGAACAGAGAACATTGGAGCATAAATTAACACTAGGTAGCTCTTAATAAGCATATGAATACAACCTGTGTATATACGATCAAATACTCGAGGAACCCCACAAAAAAGTGTTGGCTTTAATGCTTGTACATCTTCAACCAACAACCGCACATCCTGGATTCATAACACAATAAGAGAACTTGAGAACACATTTGACTTACATGATAAGAAACAACAGAGGAGGCTACAAAAGAAGACAGAAGGAATACCCCACAAAAAAACCCAATGGAGGCACCCTTATAGATGCAATAGTTCTCAATTATCTGATCAAACACATGTGCCAATGTGAGGAAGGAGAAGTACACATCTTCTTCAGTTACCTGCAAGACAAGGTAAATATTATTGTCTTTATAATTGAGTCAAATATTGGGGTACTACTACCTTAAAGACCAAGCGCAGTTAGACATAATGCTTAGGCCCGTCTGATACTAGTTCACATTTGCAAAAAAATAATATCATAGCGCCAATTTATAAACCTCCATTTACTAACCATTTTTATGCCATCCACTCATTACTATGAAAAAAATAACATGAGATAGGATTAATAATAAGGGACAATTTTTTATTTAAATTCGACTATTAAAATGGGATGGAGGGAGTAGTTTGATCCAAGAATTTGATTAGGCAACATTACCACTTTATCTATTTCTTGAAGCAATTGTACCATGCTCAAGATCTATGCCATGATAGCACCATTTTCCAGAAGAACACTCTTTGGGTCCCCAGTAGTCCCACTTGTATACATTATTGAGCAGATATCTCCCTTCTCTCTGGAAGGAAGTTTATAGCTGGAACTTCCCTGCGACCGCAAGAAATTGCAGCATTCCAAGCTTAAATTTCTGTTTGAATTAGAAAAATGTTGTTGCAAAAGTAAGATGAAGTTGAAAGACAGAGTCTAACCATTGAAGCAAATGCTTTCCGTGAATAGCAAGATACTCCATTTAGTTCGGCTTCTTTTACTTGTTCACTTCTGACTTCTCCAAAACTGACAATTGCTGATTGAAGTGAGGAGAGTTAGACAGTGCGTATTAGAGACATGAAATTTAAAGGGAAAAAAAGTCATGGTGGTGTTATTCTTTACTCTTCAGATGTTGAGAACACCTGGGAAGGCATTTTAGCATCTGCATCAGACGCATGTAAACATAAGCCAACAAAACCTATTTTAATGGAAGTTAAAAAAGAGTAGCTAGTGGATTAATGGATTCACTGGAATTAAGGACTAGCCACTTCTATTCCTAAACTTAATTAATTGACAACTTGAAACAGGAAACATTAATCTTTTTCCTACTGTGAGAGGATGGGGTGAATTGTACGCAGAAGAACCTTTTCAATCTTATATTTGGACTCAGAATGTATGATAATCAAGAAGAGAAACCTATGTTTTATTCATACAATTTCTTCAACTCCTATGGTTCATTAATTTCTAATAAGAATTCCTGTTTTCTTAGTAGATAGAAATCAAAGTGCAGTTTCTGGTCCATATGCTTAATCCATATACTTGACCACTCCATAGTTGATGAGTTATCGTACATTGCAAAAGAAAAATGAACATAGTAGAGATTGTATTTGTTTAAATTAAGTATGCATACATAGTCAAGTTTGTTCTCCTGAACAAATGCTATTGATACTTCCGCATGGTTGATAATAAACTCTATGGCATTAGCACCTGCAACATGCACAACCACATTTCTTCAAAATCTATTTATTTATCAATCATCCAAGTGTCTGCATTCTATATGAGCTGTCTAGACTCTAGAGAGTAGCACATAAACACATTTTGCAGTTGTCTCAATGTCTATCGAATTATAATTTAGTAAATGAGTTCAAATCTGTTCATGAAAAGAACTCACCTCCATTGTGGTTATCCACTCGGGGCAGTTTGATGCAAAGATGCCACAGCGACCTCCCTATCAACCCAAAAACATTCTGGTTTTAGCTACAATCATATTTTGATCCCTCTGTCCCATAATAATCATCCTCATTTGTACAAAGGTGATATTTAAGGAGCACAACTTATTAACCATTTTACTCCATCCACTAACCAGCATGAGAAGGATAACATGAATTGTGACAATTAATATGGGATAGGATTTTTTCTAAAATTAGACAATTAAAATGGGGTGGAGTTCATGATAGTCATTAACAGTACTAGAATGCATTCAGTAGGGATTAGGGAACATTATATTACCTGATTCACTCCACATTTTCCAATGGCAGACCCAATTTTGATGGCTGTATCATAGACCTCCTGGTAAGTCTGCCAAAAATATGGACCCACCTGCCAAAATCAATTTCCTCTCAGTGCATGAAATGCTTGTATTGAGCTACATAAAGAGCAAATCCGCTTACCATTATCCAGAAAGTCTTGCCCCATGTTCTACCTTAAGGTACACTAGAGATAGATGATAAATCAAAAGATATTTATAACCATAGTTGATGTTACCTATTGTGCCACCAACATAAATTTGGCAGAATTCAAAAAGGTTCTCAAATACAGGACAATCTTGGCCAAGATTATCTGTGAGAAGAATAATTCTTAAGTCACAAGTTGGCATGACCTAGGCATTCTCGTCCTGATGATAACATCAGCTTGGATATTAGCGGTCAGCACCTTACAATTACAGTCTCCTAATTTAATAGAATAGATGGCAAAATATATCTGATAACTACTAAGTCATTTCTTGCAACTCAAACGAGAATTTCCTCCAAACATAAACCAGAAAACTCCCTTTATTTATCAATAAACTGAATGCTTGATCATCAAAAAAATCAGGTATGAAAGAGATGCTTAAGTTTAAAAGTTAATTTGGCTCCCTCTATCATTAAATGTTACAGTTAAAGACATGACCTTCACTCGGCAGTAGTGAGACTGAACTCTGAAGAAAATAGAAGTGACATGTACACATATTTAATTTTTTGCATGCACCTACATCTTGCTAATTCATTTGCAAACAAATTCTGAGTATCAGGAATTATTCGATGTAAGAACTCTAAGTAATCAACAGAGTGAAACTGAGCAAGCTACACTGTTGGCAAGGGAACAATCATTAAGTAATTTAGGCCTTGGAAAAGAGCACATACCCCAATCGCAGCAACTGACGAAGAGACAGAGGCAGCATCCGACCCCAACGATGGCTCCTCATCCGGGCGGGTGGAGAACTCGTCAAGATTATTATGTACGAAGACCGCCGTGGAGGACGAATGCCGCGCCGGGGAGACATCCGTAATAAAATTTTAATACAGACGGATAAATGTCCGCCAAAATAATCTGTCGCTAATATATTTCCTTTTACGACAGATTTATTTCTATCACCAATGATAGATATTATCAATAGTTTATTTCTGTCAAAAAGAAATCCGCCGTTAAAAGCCAATTTTGTTGTAGTGTGAGGCATTCTTGATTCAAGTCCTTCCATGACATTTCCACAATTTTCCTGAGCTCTACACATACTTCCTCCTCGAGGATCCATACTCCATGTAACTTTCCACGCTGGAGGCAATATGTCCTCTGTTCCGCTCTTCCTGCAAGGATCAGTTCTTACTATATCAAAAACTAAAGAATCACTATATCCAAAAACTGTGAAGGGTAATCAAACCGCAGCGGAAGGGATTGAATCGTCCGTTTGGTATTGAATTCTTCCAAAATCTGTTTTGATCCGGAATTCCCTTACACTAACAGACACAAATACAATGAAGTACAAGATTTTTAGCAATATATAGGAACGAGAATTTATATCATTCAATCAAATTAAAATTCAAGAACATGTACTACTAACCTGCGGCCTTTGTGCCCAAGAAAATACCGTTTTTCGTAAAGAAATTGAATATGTCAGAGATCACCCATTTTGCAACCATTACTTGCTATTCTCCACGAGATAACAATATCACTTTCTGCATTTCTCCGAAACCTTTACTTTAATATTATCTCCAAGATCAATCACTCAAGAAACAAAAACCAAATGAGGAAGAAGAAGTCATCTAGGGAGAGAGAGAGCACCCAAAAAGGTAGGGGGACATTACTGTTCACGTTCTCTCTTCACGGTTCCCAAATTGGTGAGTTACAACTCTTCACCTCCATTTTTAATTTGGTTATTTTTAATTCGGGTAATACTTCCCGAATTATTCCATTTTCATGACCCTTTTTCCATAACGGTTACAAACAATAAATGTGTGTCTTCCATCTAGGTGGGCCCCACCTTGGGCCCACAGGAGCCTATCATCTCCACATGTGCACACACTCCACGTGAGAGGGACAACTCCTCTAAACATGATAGTTAATATGGGACGAACTCGTATCACTATCTTACAAACTGCTCTGCTGCTTTATCAAGGATTCGTTGTGTTATGCCATACTATATAACTTTACTTCCTAATTCCGTGCAAGTGGGACTTATAAGTCACCTTTCAATGTTTACCTTGTGCCCTTCTATGTCATCGATAGACGACAAGTCTGCATATAGTTGCAAATGCTTCTAAAGGAGTAAACACAATGGTCATAGTCATTGGCCACAAAGCCATATTCACTTATCACCTTGTGAAAAGTGAAATACCATTGTCTTGGCGATTGTTTCAGTCCATACAATGATTTAATAAGCTTGCACACCTTAGTTTCCTTCCCGGAAACAATAAACCCCTCAGGTTATTCCATGTAAATCTCCTCCTCTAAATCACCATTTAGGAAGGCAGTCTTTACATCCATCTAGTGCAGCTATAAATCTAAGTACGACACAATTGCCAAGAAACATCGGATTGAGATGAACCTAGACACAGGAGAATACGTCTCTTTAAAGTCTATGCCCTCTACTTGTGTGAACCCTTTCGCCACAAGTCTAGCCTTATACTTTTCTATTAATCCATCTACTTTGAGCTTCTTCTTGAAGATCCACTTACACCCAATGTGTTTTCTATCATCTCGTAAGTCAACAATCTCCCAGACTTTGTTCTTCAAGATTGAATCCATTTCCTCTTAAACAGCCTTCCTCCATTCCTTTGAATCTGGACTACACATAACCTGCTCAAATGCGACTGGATCATTAAGTACAGGTTCATCTATCAAAATCTCATCTTCACCAAGCATGACATAGTAATCCTTCAACAACACTGAAGGTCTACACTCTCTTGATGCTCGAAACTCAACATCCTCATTGGATGTGTTACCTATCACTTGTTCATCACTAGTGACAGTAACCTTCTTTTTTTCTATTTCAAAGAGTTCCACTCTCTAACTAGGAGTTTTAAGGCCTATATTTTCCTCAAGAAAATAAACATCTTTAAACTCAATTACCCCCACTGTCCCATCATCATGATGTACTACAAATCGATACCCTTTCGAATGATCACAATAACCTATAAAATTACATTTTATAGTTTTAGGATCCAACTTAGCTCTAAGTTGATCAAGCACTCTTACATGGGCCTTTCACCCCCACAATCTCAAGTTCGAAAAGTTTGGACGTCTACCAATCCATAACTCATATGGGGTCAACTTGATCGACTTAGAGGGTACTCGATTTAGTACATAGACAGCGGTGTCTACTGCTTTACCCCAAAACTGCGTTCCTAGTTCAGAGTGGCTTAACATAAACCTTACCATGTTTAACAATGTCCTATTACATCTTTTCGCGACTCCATTCTGCTGAGGAGTATACAGCAAAGTATACTGATGCACTATTCCATGGTTTGTACAATAGTCCTTGAACAAATCAGATGTGTACTCACCACCTCTGTCTGTTCTCATAACTTTAATTTTTCGTCTTAATTGGTTCTCAACCTCAGCCTTAAATTTCCTGAATTTTTCTAAGGCATCGAACTTCCTGAATAACAAGCACATATAACCATACCTAGAATAGTCATCTATAAATGTAATAAAATACGTCATACCCCTTTGAGTCTTGACATTTATATGCCCAAAAATATCTGAGTGAATGACCACTAAAAGGTCAATAGCTTGTTGCCCTTTTGGAAAAGGTTGCCTAGTCATTTTGCCTAATAAACAATTTTCACATATGCGCAAATCATCACCCATTATAGGCAGTAATCCACTACCCGACATTCGGTGTAATTTTTTCACATTAACATGACAAAAGCGTAATGCCACAATAAAGCATCATCAACAACACAAGCAATATACTCAGAATCAATCATTTCATTAATATCAGCAAAGGCATTTGAAACATCAAGTTTGAATAAACCATCTACTAAAGAAGCAGTAAATAAAATGTTATTCTTTTGTCCCACAGTTCCCTTGATACCCTTGAATCTAACTTCAAATCCCTTTTGAGTTAGTAGAGGGATTGAAATCAGATTCCTACGAATCGATGGTGCAAGCAAGACATCTGTGAGTAGGGTTGTTCGTGGACGGCCGTGTCCGCGGGGCCGTCTGCGTCCGAGGTGTCCGTGGCCGTGTCTGAGCCGTTTAATATTGTCCGCAAATATTGGACACGGACATGGCCACGGATCCTCGGACAGACGGCTGTCCGAGGTCCGGTACCTTACAAACCCTAAACTATAACTTTCATTTTCACTCCAGTTCTTCCCCCATCCAGCCAAGCGGCCGACCCGACCCCCGCATCCCCATTTTCCCCCCACCGCCCGGCGGCCGCCTCCTCCTTGGCCCTTGCATGACGGCGCCTCCTCCTTGCATGACGGCGCTTGCATGACAGCCCGCCTCCTCCTTGCATGACCCCCCACCGCCCGACGATCACCCCGCAGCTCGCCCTGGGTGCCCCGCGTGCCCAATCGCGTTGGTTCCCCGGCCGTAGGCCGTAACACACCTCTGTGAGCTTCCCGTTTCTTGATATATTGTGTTTTGACTGTAAAAGTGCTTTCTTTTTGGTTTTTCGAATGATCGGATTTGCAAAGTCGGGTTTTTGCAGTCTTTTTTGGTGGCTTATGTGTGATGGAAATCGATTAACTGAAGATTGGTCCTATATATCTTTTTGGTGGATTTGGAAACATCTGGTATAGATGGCGATTGTAGCTGTTTTTCTGTTCGTTCTCAGTTTTATCAATTCTAGCTTTAAATCAATTTCTTTTATTGTTGCATTGTTAAATCTCATCATCATGCTTGTTGTCTTAAATATTTGAGGAGGGATCGGCATTGCTTGCTGAGAGGTAATGTTTTTTCCTTTTCCTGTTCAGTGTGGCTTGAATCTTTGTTGGTACCCTGTTATCGTGCATAGCCTTGCTACGCAGATTGCACTTAAGATTTTTAGTCAGTTCTCACAATGGTGGTTTAGACCTTTCATATTTGGGATCACCTCTTTGGACATGAAAGGCTTTGAACCATACTTTGTAAACTCAGTGTCTGCGTTAAAAAAAGAAAGACAACTGAGAGCACTGTCACTTTTGACTGGACAAGAATTAACAAGGAAAAAAATAGAAAATAAATGATCACATGGAGAAATAGTGGATATTGGATGGTTGATGTCTTTAACGATGCTAATTGATACTTATCTTTGTAGGCATGTATTAAGAAGCAATATATTTGGTACATTCTCGTGTTATTGGTTTGTATGTGATAATCCTGTAGGAATAAATGTATCTTTCTGTGAACTATGGCTGTCACGAATGCTCTTACCGTCCCAACTGTTATGCTAGAAATGATTAGTAGTAAGTTATTCCTTGATGTACCTTTATATAAGAATAGATATCCAGTGTCTTATTGTTTTTTGTTTTCATTCTTTGGTTACAACATAGCTACAACATGCCCTCTGTTTTGTCTTGTGGAGTTGTGGTTGATTTATGGCTACATCTTTTGCTTGAAATATATGTGTTCATTCTTTGGTTACAACATAGCTGTGTGGTTTTCTTGATCTTCTACATGCGGTCTTATTTCTACTTCTCAGTAATCGATAATAAATTTTTTTAGCAGATGATGGCTGAGTCTGTTATTAAAAGTATGGAAAGCTTAAATAGTGAATTGGAAGTTATTAGTAGCACCGAGAAAAATGCTGAAAAGAATGCCAAGGAAAATGTAGTTGATGTTGAGGAGGGAGATGCTAGGGGGACAGTTCCAATTACTAGAAAGCGAAGATTAATATCTGTTGTTTGGAATCACTTTGACAAAATCGATGTGCCTAACGGGGGCAAAGGTAAATGTCATTATTGTGGGGTTACGCTGGGTTACGCTGGAATCATTTTGTAATGGTAAGTCTCTCCTACTCTTCAGACTAGTGGGTATTTTAGATTCACAGTAATACAATGCAACTCATCTGGTACAAACTATTATTTGTTCGTCTTCATTGATGGTCACAGTAGTTTCTTAAGTTTCTCATAGGTGTAGAACTGCAAATATGAGTAACATTCTCTTAAGTATTCTCAGTCAGAGAGCAAAAAGAATACATACATCTATAAACTAGCTGATGAAAAGAAATATAATTGAATCATCCAAGAAAAGATGACTAGCTATTCCTACTTTAATTACAGAAGTTATGTTTGTAGAATAATAACCTACTTCAATGGCATTTTATAGTGAACCTCTCCGATATCTCTGATTTTGCATTTTATAGTTGACAACTATTGATTTTCTCAGTATTTTCTTTTCTTGTTCATCACAGATAGTGGCGAAATGCAATTTGAGCTTAACCCTCAATCTTCGTAACAGAGATGGGCAGTGTTAGTGCAGAAGAGACAGTAGCTTCAAAAATTGTTGTTGAATTCAAACTCTCACCTGTTCCATCATGTTACATCTGATTTTATTCTCATCTGAATTTGTGTGAAAATATTGTGACAGGCTGACAGCATTTTACATCTGATTTTATTCAAACTCTCACTTGTTCCATCATGTTCACCTGTTTGTCTCTTAGGTAATGTGCTACCAATTATAATGAATTATAATGTGGAGTGTAGAAGTTGGATGTTGAGACCAATGTTTATGGTTGATTCAGCTTTCATGAATTATCACTTTGGTTGAGGTACTGCATAAAATCGGATTCCTTATATATCTTATAAACATCCTTTTGAGTTTGACATATCAAAGAAAGTTGCAATACTCAGATAGCCAAACAAACACTCATAATTGATCCTTTTGCCAAGAGATGTCAACATTGGTGGGAACTAGAGAGGATGGCTTAGTTGGCTCACCGCTTATGTATAATTATGTGGGTCTGGATTATGCTTTCTCTACTTGTTTAGCATTTTATGTCTTATATAGTGAATTGCTTAAAAGTCTGAAAGGGTTTTGTGTTGTTACTTTATAATCATGTGGGCTGAGAAGTTGAGCTGAATAAGCATTCATCTTGTTCTCTGCAATTGACGAATAAAACAGATCAGTATGTGGCCTTCAAGGTACAGTCCATTTTGGTTCCT
Source organism: Houttuynia cordata (assembly GCA_039654745.1). Classification (NCBI taxonomy): domain Eukaryota; kingdom Viridiplantae; phylum Streptophyta; class Magnoliopsida; order Piperales; family Saururaceae; genus Houttuynia; species Houttuynia cordata. The sequence goes on from CM077506.1 coordinate 42,848,959, forward strand.
TTCTTTTTGCATTCATGACACGCTTCATGTGAGTAAATTGGTTTATTAAGCTCCTTTTTGGCCAAAAATGCATAAGCACAAACTATACTTATACCTAAGGTTTTCATTATAGCCTAACAGAAAAATGACTGCTGACTGCTGCTCTGTCTTACTGTTTGGTTTCATTCATTCCTCCCTTTATATGCATCCTCATGTTAGTTGATAATGTTTTTGTACATCCCCTCCTTTAGCGCCTACTCTATTCTATGGATTTATATTTTGAGGTAACTCGCCTCTTTTTAGAATCAGAGAGTAAGAAGTTGAGTTTACATATTTTGCAGATTTTAAGTTCCTATCGCGTTGTTTAGCTTAGAAGAAAAGAGATTTAGCTGACTGTAATTCTTTCATCTACTCTGCTCTCTTCTTATTTTTTGCTGTGATTTGAACTCAATTATGTTGCTTGAGCAACTTAATTTTGCTTATTGGTACTATACTTGAGCAACATATTGCTTGTTATGGGATTTTCTTAATCTTTTCTTCACAATGTAAATGGTCATCTTTGTGAAGAAGTTGCTCTGGAATTGGAAATGACGTCTGTTTCCAGCTGTGGGGAGCTTGTGATCGTCAACTTTCATTAAATTAATGGTTTACTTAGATAGCTAAATCACGATTCTATGGTTGGTTACTATTATATTGTTCATGCATTTGTAGCTTGCTATCTAACTCAACACTATGGCACCAATTTTCTTTCATGGCCTTCAGGTTGGATTTTAGCTTGGTCGCTTGGGTAATTGGAAGTAGAAACTAGCTAAAATATGTGAGCGATAGCCAGGGGTTGCCTTTCCCTTTACTCTGGCTGTTTGATGCATGGAGTGTGAACCAAGCTTAGACCTGCGGACAGCTTTTGCTTTCCGCACCCCTGAAGATAACAAAAATAAACTAAAAGGAGAGCTAAGTGCCCCAAAGGAAATTTACTCTGTTGAATATCTTCAGCAAATCCTTCCATCAATGCTGGTAGAAGTTTACCACGCCAATTCTAGCTATTGACTGAGGCATTAGGCTAGTGATTTGATATAAAAGAGGTATATTAAAAGATATTAAAAGGGGTATATAAAAAAAAAATGTCCGTGTCCGCCGGACACGCGGACACGGACGCGGACAAAAAACCACGGACACTTTTACACGGACGCGGACGCGGACAACCTCTGTCCGTGTCCGTGTCTGTCCAGGAACACCCCTATCTGTGAGGATCAGAGTGTTTCCTCCTAAGAGAGGAACACGAACAGAGTCAATCCCCAGCGCATCACAATAAGTGTTATTTCCCATGTAGAACTTGTGCTCTCCAGGACTAATCTCTTTCGGCTCAGCAAATGAATCCTTGGTCATAGCCACATGACGAGTTGCAGCCGAGTCAAGCCAACAATCTCTAGTGTTAGTGTTCATTTTGGAAAACCTTACGGTGATAATAATTCCGGATGTAGGGAGTATGATTTGCTCTTCTCTCACCAAGAGCAGCATTGTTGTGGGCTTAAATATTGATCTGCTGTATTTGATCACCTGGGCACTTTATGAGTTTATGATCCTCCCTATCAATTTCCATAAATAATCTGTAGATTATTATTTTATGCTAGCGTGGTTTGTGATCACTTATTATTAGTATTTGGTATTGATTTTGAGTCGTTAATTTGTGATTCACTGGACGATATATGATTGTTGTTGCTTTTCAACTTTTTTTTTAATCATATAAGTAATTTAGTGCTGTTGTTTTTGTTCTGATGCTTAATTTGTGATGACGCAAGAATTATTAACTATATATGTAAGCCTCTTTTTTTTGTGCAATGTAAGCGTGGTTGAGTTGCATCCAGATAATTAATGTTTACTTCATGATATGTTGCTGGTTAGTCCCTATAACTTAAGGAGGAGTGGTTATTTAAAATGGGTTTCAGAGCATATGCTTTATAAAATTTAGTGGACATGTAGTTTGTATGCTCCAGTGCCATGCTTATTTGTGCTTGCATATGAAGGAATGAATTGGTGTGTTAAATGTATATGTTTTCCTTTATTGCTTACTAATATGGTGCCAGAGCTAATAGGGAAGATATTAGCTTTTGTGTAAACATACTATCCCATGTGCTGCATTTAGATTGGAAGATCATCTTTCTGATAAGTCGGACCCTTCTTTATTACAAAGCATATTTATTCTTTGAAATCTTCTTCCTTTTTTTTTCCTTATATCGAATTATTTCTGATGCCATAATGGTCCTCGGATGATTTGGTATTTTGAGTTAGGAAATCAATATGTTTTTGTTCCCTCTTTTTAAGTAAGCTTCTTTGTACCGATTTCTTTCCAATTGGGAGTTTTTAGTATCCCTTAGCCGATCAACAAAATTCTTATAATTATCCACGTTTCCTTATCTTGCATTTTTCCTGCAGGCAAATGGAATTTTAGTTTCTTCAGAGATTATAAATGCTCTTGAGGACAAGTTGAAGCTGGCGCGTGCACAAATGAAGAAATTAATCTTATACTCAAAGACGAAAGGAGGAAATATAAATGGGTTGAAGGGAAAGTACTTTTTGCTTGCAATATTTACTCTAGTTTGCACACACTTCTTCTTTGGGCATGGGATAGATCTCCTGTAGTTGCTAGCATGCTTGCAGTGCAGGATCTGTCTGAGATAGAATCCCCAGGTTTGTTTCCTTATAGTTGATTTCGCTTTTATTTGTTTTTCTCTTTGGCCTTTGCTCAGTGACTGCCCCAAGCGTTTACCTCTATACATTGATTGAGATATGTGGCCCATGCCTATGATATGTTGTGAAGATCTGGCATCAAGAAGGGTGATGCAAGAAATTCACAACATATTGCAGGCATGAAAACATGTGATCAGTTTATATTCTTAAACTTTGGCACTGATCTTGGGCAATGGAATTCTTATAATTGTTTACTATAAAAGAAAAGGAGATGATGTAATGCCAAATGTGGAAAGAAGAGAAGAAATAAAAGGTGCAAATGTTGATGAATTTTGTAATTCTTTTGAAGATCCTTTGACAGAATCAGAAACACAGAAAGTTGGGCAGACATCATTTAATTCCAAAGAAGGCATGAAATCCAACTTAGGTGAGCTGGAGCAAGCTCAAACTGACAATGCTGAAGATGTTTCTGTTATTCCTGAAAATATTACAACTTAGGCCGCTTTTAAACAGGATTTGATCTCTGTTTCTCGGGAGAATGAAGGTATGCAATGTTTTAATATCTTGCAATGAGAGATCGGAATCCAACTTAATCTACCTTATGGTATTTATCAGAGCCAATCTGCTATGGATCTTTAAACTGCTTTTAGTTCTCATTTCCAAGCAGATTAGCTTCGGGGAAAATATAAAAGAACTATGCTGATTGGTAAATGGTTAATACTTCTCATTCTTTACATGAAACAAAAACTTATAGGTTATAAGCAAGTTTTTTTCCTTATATTGGAGCTTTGGCTGCTCAATTTGTCATGCCATTGCGTTCGTTGCTGGGCCATTAAATTCAGAAAAAGTATGATAACTAACCACTTGATTTGTTGCTAATGTTAGGCCCGTGATCTAATTACTTGATTTGGGCATTTAGTTTCACTTGCCGATGCAGGCGGTGTTGTGCTGGTTGGATAAAGCTGTTGAGGGAGACGTCTCCAGGCCAAATCTTGCTGGCAGTGTGAAGGCTGTGTGAGTCCTTACCAATTAGAAGAAATAGCTGTAACTCAAAATGGTTTATGAGTTTTATTTCACATATCATAGAGGCTTTCTGTTTTGTGAACTAAATTATCCATCAAGCATTACCATATATTTATGAGACACACACTCGCAAAGAAGTTCATTATTTCGCTCCTTTTCCTTTGCAGTCTCATTCATAATCAAATAGCGCCTTTTTTCAACTATTATAAATTTTAAAATATAATTGTATAATTCCTCATTTGAATCATGAAGATTTTGATGTCCTTGAGATTTTCCCTTGATGTTCTGTAAAATTTGAGAAGATAACGATTGCTTGCAAATTAATTCGGTTTTGCATTTATGCTTTGTAATTAACCCATCATGTCCTTCTCATCATCTCCTGCAGATTGTAACTACGCCAAGGGCAAGTGGGTCGAGGATGATAGACGACCTCTTTATTCTGGTTATGGTTGTTAAGTGAAAGATTGTGATGGATTTACAATAACATAAGAATTTAAGGGAGAAGAATAAGGGTTGGAAGATGATATATCACCAGTTTCTATAATGTTCATTTCCTCCCTCCCAAACAGTCGGTCTCCAAGTTTTAAGTTTCAAATTAGTTACATAACTAACGAACCACCTATCAGCCAAATACACACACCATTGGATGGTCTTATTTAGTTCACGTCATACACATATATACATGCCACATACATAGATATTAATGTACAATATAGGATGGAGTTGCGGGACCCCATAATCTCCTCCCCCCTTAAGGCATGTTCTTGTCCTCAAGAACAAAGGTGGGATATTGCTCGTGGATGTGAGACATTCTTCCCAAGTGGGTCAGTTGGCGAAGAGTGCTGCCAATAGATGAGAACTTGTCGAAGGCCATTGTGAGTTCAAAACACAAGGGCTGCTTGAGGAGTTGGTGGTGGTGGTGGTGCTTGTCTTAAATCTTTTCATGTGCTCCTATGCCAACTGGATGTGATGCTGCAGTGACTTGAGAATTTTATCTCTTTTATGTAGCTCATCTTAAAGTGAGGCAACTCTTGTTATTCCTACAACATGTTGTAAAAGAGTAGGAGGTGGCCTTCCGTAGACAACTTGAAAAGGTGTCATTTGTATGGACTTATGACAACTTATATTATAACAATATTCAGCCCACGGTAAGAATTTAATCCAATATTTGGGTTTGTCCCCCCGCAAAGCAGCGCATATACATTTCAATTGTCCTATTTACCACTTTGTATGGACTTAAGACCAAATTTTTACCATGCAGTGATTGACTGAAAAATGCCACCGGTTGATTGTCTTGCATCATCAACACCGTGTCAATGCCTTTTCCAGAAGCGTCACACTCTATAACAAGCTTTTTTGAAAAATCTGGCAACACCAAAACTGGTGTTTGAGTCATATGTCGCTTCAGCTTTTTAAATGCAAACTCTGCATCTTTTGTCCAAATGAAATTGCCCATTTTTAACATATATTTTGCCATCGTCTTTGACAAATTTTCTATAGTAGCTAGTAAGACCAAGAAATCCTCGCAAGGATTTTATTATTGGGAGCTTCTTCCATTTGAGCATTGCATCGACTTTTATTAGGTCCATTGATACACCGTGTTTATCTATTAAACGTCCAAGGTACTGCACTTGTGAAGTGGCAAATGTTTGTTGATAAACAAGGAGTTAGACCTTAATAAATTAAATACAATGGTTAAATGTTGAAGGTGGTCTTCTATATTGGTTGAATAAATTAAAATGTCATGAAAAAAGGCCAAAAATAAATTTTGAAAGGTATGGTTGAAAATTTTGATTCATTAAAATTTGTGAGGCCAAAGGGCTTGACTAAAAATTCATAGTGACACTAGTGAATTCAAAAAGCAGTTTTGTAAATATCATAGCGAAAATTCGAATTTGGTGATAACCTGAATGGGAAACTTGTCTTTAATGGTGACCTTGTTCAGAGCACGGTAGTCAATGCACATGCGCCAAAAACCATCATGCTTCTTGACCAAACGAACTGGGGAAGAATAAGGGTTGTTGCTGGCTTGTATTGTACCTGATTGAAGTAGATCTTGTACAATCTTTTCTATCTCAGTCTTTTGGTAGTGGAGATCGCAGTGGGCCGAACAAACACCGGAGTATTGCTTGGCATAAGATTGATTTGGTGGTCTAGTTGCCCTGGTGGTGGCAATTAATGTGGCTCTTCAAAATGTCTTGGTACTGTTGGAGAAGTGGCGTTAGACGATTATACGAGTAGTGAACACCTTGTGGATTAGGACTCTGGCCAATGATTTGTAGGAGGACTCCATGTATTTGGCCCCTAATACCTTTGGAGATATGGTAATCTTTTACAATTTTATCCGTAGGTGATCTTGAACCCCACTATTTGCCTCCTTTTCAAACTCGTTGGCTTCAAATTCTTCGTCTAGACAAGCTTCAATTAAAAATAATTTCTTGCATTTATGCCCCAGAACAAAGATTTCATCATCACGGTGGAAAATGTAACCCTTTTGACCACCTCTCCTGTAATTCAGATGGAGTCAGCTTCTTGAATTGAATTTGGTTGGAAGCGTCGTTGGAAGAGAAAGAAGAATTCTTTTTGGTCTATGCTAAAGGTGGGCAATAATTTCTTTATGCACTCCCATAATTCACCTTCTTCATTGTTCTGACTTCATATAATTTAGCAAGCCCCAAAGTTTCAACTAAAATCATTGGACGTCTTGCAAGCACCTCCATCTTGATGTTTTCTTTGAGCCCACTCACGAATCCCCCAACTTGTTGGGACATTGACAAAAATCCTATCTGTTGCAAAGATATTCATGCAAAGTCCCTATCTGTTGTAACTTGGACAATTCTCAATAGAAATTCAAGTACTGGCTGGGCATGTAGGTTGACACGACTTTTCCTATGAAAAATTTCGGTGGCAGCCAGAAGATTGTGAGATGCCAGAATTTCCTTTTCGTTTTTTCTGGTTCTTCAATTATTTGAGACTGATGGAGACACTAATTCAGGATGCAAAATAAAATTCTGGCATTTATAGGAGATTCTTTAGGGAGGCAGCAGTTTCAGTCCCTGATGTGTATGATTACTGGCGGTAAAGAGAATCTACAAGAGGAAGATGTTGGAGAGGAGTTTGGTCTCATAAAAGCTCCTGGAGCTACAGACCTGATGGATGTGTGTATCGGTTTCTAAGAACAAACACCACCATTCTTTATTATTGGTCAGCAAACTTCTGCGAATTGGAACCACTAAATTTATCAGACCCATAAACTGAACTTGCAATGCATCTTGACCGGCCTGCAACATTTATACAAAAGTACCTTGACAGGTTTGATGTTATAGTACTAAATAGTGGCCATCACTGGAATAGAGGTAAACTCAAGGCATAGGTGGATAATGTATGTGTATGGAGAACCCTACCGAGATAGACATATTGCAGAGATAGGAAATGCGAAAAAAATAACCATACGTAGTGTTGTGAAGTGGCTGAATTTACAGCTCCCTAAGCATCCAAGACTGAAAGTCTTCTTCAGGACTATTTTGAAGGCATTTTCTTAATGGGGATTGGAATACTCGTGACAGTTGTGACAACACAATTCCATTCAATGCAGGAAGTGAAGTTGTGCAATTAGAATCCAGTGATCAAGCTGCAGAGGGAGCGTTAGTCGCACTCCAATTACTCTGTTGGACATAACTGTACTTTCAGAACTCAGGGTTGAATGTCACATTTCAAAATACAGAGCAAAAGCAACTGAGGGAGTAGACTGTTTGCATTGGTGCCTACCTGGGATCCCAGATACTTGGAATGAGATTTTATCCGCCCAGATATAGGGGCCGTTCGGTTTGTGAAGTTGGCTGGGTGGGAAAGAATTGACTGAATCATGTTTGGTTTGTGAATTTGGGCCAAATTTAAAATTCATCCTGAAAGAGGATTCTCCCCCAATTCAGTCTTAATTTGTGAATCAGGAGATTTACAAAATTAAGACTGAATTGTAAATCTTCAATTCAATAACCAAACGACATTTTTATTTTACACCAATTCAACCTGAATAAATTTCCTCTCAATTAAGATTCAGATTCATTAAAATTTACCAACCAAATAGCCAAATAGCCTGACGCTCTAATACATGATGTAGAGTTGGAGGAAGCAAGGGTGCCACCTGGGAGGACATCTATTTGCATCTCTGACATTCTTGACCTGAATTTGAGTTTTTAGGACTCCATATTTGTGATCTTACGAATGAAGACCAGAATTCTTTTACCACATCCTTTGACTGATTACTCGGCCAGCGCATCTAGCACACATGTAAATGATATTTAAATCAGAACAGAGATGATTAAGCTCATCCTTCATTATTTACTTGACTTTTGGTCATGTATTTACTTTGGCCTGCAGTGGCGCATGTCCGCCTGTAGATTTTTGCAATCCCCTAAAACAGCAAGAATACTGAAAACTTCATACAATCGCGGGTGCTAAAGATATAGAACCTGCACAATCTATTACAGACCACTAGGTCCCTCAGTGCCAGCATGATCATTTAACATTTTCATCGAGATCTCTTACCACAACAATAAGTGCTTCCTATTTGGCACTATCTTTTATTCTTCATGCTTACCTTTTATCTTTATAACTAGGAGAGTGTAATTCTATGTACACGCTACTGCCTACTCATTTAAAGAGGTACATATTTGGTGCCTACTCTCTCTTTCTAAACAATGCGACTACTTTTTTATCTCTTATTAGTGATAAAAAAAGTAGTCAAGTTGAAAGAAGCATAACAGATTCGATTAAATTGCTTTGTAATCGCTTATAACCTAGGATCCAAACTCAGATTAGCCTTGAAGAGGGATTTAGATCTATTTAGATATTATGTTTTGGATGCCACAAAAAAGTTTAAAATAGAGCATTAAAAACCACTTTAATTGTGGACCAACTTTAATAATCAGGACCATACACTCACATTCATCTAAAATTGGGCATTATTACCATAGAAAATGCCTATAGGAAGCCATTCGCCTCTCAAAACCTTTTCTCATAAGAAATCATAACATTATTACCAAAGAAAATGCCTTAACAAACAGATGCATCCCTCTCTACTGCTTAAAGATCTTTTTCTGCGAACGAGGCTTAAGTTTAGGGGTCAGGTCAACAATTTAAATCAACATCTAAAGCAAATCTTCCCAAAAGCTCAGTCCCATTGGCCAAAGTAATGTTTTATTTCAACACTGATGACATAGTCGATGCAAAAAACAAGCATTGTCCTTTTTTTTATCACGAAATCAGGCATTCAGAGCAGCTCCAGCTTTGACAAGCTCTTCAAGGGTCTTGTTGATCTGAGCTGCAGACAAACCATCCAAATGAGCATACCTCTCAACGCCAAAGTCTGCATAAGTAATTACAGCATGCTGTTAAATGGTGCAACGTTGAGAGAGGGAGAGGCAGAGGTGGCGCTTCAAAGCATAAACAGCAACTGCATTCCCATAGACTTGATGCTCGTAATGCAATTTTTTAAGATCCAAGACCAAAAAATATTACCTCAGTTTCTACATCTTAAGCAGGCATAGTTGGAACTCATGATAGCCATTCAACTTCTCATTTTACTATAGCTCTTCATGTTCATCGATTAATCTAACAAATTGCATATTTTACTTGCCATTTAACTGAGACAACATACATTATAATCTCCCATGCACGGTAGGAGACAAAACTTCACATATTGCATTCCTTAATCTTATGCTAATAAGCAAGTAAAATGATGTATTAGAGGCTCAGAATGAAAACTTCAATCCATATAGGTTACACAACCACAATAGACAGTAACACTAGCAGTATCAAGCTGAGAAACATCCAAATGCATACAAAATTTTTGACAGACACCAAATAAAAGCACACAGAGATTGTATTATGGCCTTTTATACAAACAGGAAGTGGAGTTTCCACCAAAGCAACCCCCCAGGAGAGGCAAGAACTTTATCTTAAAATATTGTTATGAACTGGGCAACAACTAACTTTGGAAATGGCCCGCATCAGATCACCTTTAAAGATAGCAATGCGTAATAAATGAATTTACAAAAATAAATTTTTTTTAGAACTTCTAGTTTTTCCCAGTGTCACCCTTTCAAATACTTATTCCACAAAATAGCCAAATTGCACATTCCTTTTGCTTATTCATCAAAGTGTCCCAATTATTTCGAGAACAACTGCCCTTTACGCCTTTTAGAACGGTTTTCCAAGCCTTGAGGACCACCAAATAACCCACAACTTCAAATTTAACAGATTATATTCATCGACTCAATAACATCAGCCTGAATATATACGGATTACATATCTGCCTTCAGAAAACACATGCTGTTATTGCAGATATGTAGAAGAAAGAATTTTCTCGAAATTAGCACGAAGAAAAAATTATTTAGTTTATTAGGATACAGCCCCTACTACCATTTGTTTTAATTTTTTGACATTGCATCAGAACCTCTGATATAATGTCAACTCTCCAACACGTTTATATAAATTAATTTACCCAGAAACCTGTCAAGCACTGTTAAACAGCCCAGGTCTACACATCACGGACCAAAGCGGGAAACATGACCTGTAATCATGTTCCAGACTGAAATTTATTTAAAAATGTTCTTCAACAGTCTCCCATCCAAACAAACTAGTTACTGCCAAACACCTGTTTTCTGTTGAAGAGGAGTACCTTCCTATTCACCATATTCCCAATCCTTTTCCTTCGGCAACAAATCTCCTTGTTCACTTGGTCACAGTGAAGTAATCAGATTCAAAGTTCACCAGCTGCCAAGCCCACACAACTGTGGAGCTTAAAATTAGCAGCAATCAAGCTTTCAAGTCTAAATCTTCACATAACTACATTATTCCCATTGCATACATCAAAGAATAACTCCATCTCATGCAATTTAACTCTTGCGAGTAAATAATGATGGCGTGATGACCTGTATGGTAACAAATTCATCCAAGACATCAAGCTGAATGAGATTAAAACAATTCACCATGTTCCACACGGATTGAGAAGACCTGGAAATAGATCGAATCTCTTTTTTCATGCATATTAAATCTAACCATTCCATCAAGTAAGGCCCAATCTTCTATGTTTATTCCAGTCAAATAATGTAAACATTGTTCAAATGGAAACATTGATGTGAACAAAAACTTCCTAATTCTGGTTCTAAATAACATAACTTAAAGTCCCAATAATCTAAATAAGTAAAGGCCAAAAGTATGCTATTGGGAAAGAATGAATCGTGTAAAGAATACCATATCGTGCCCATAGCTGAGGCTCAACTCCACTGCATTCTCGGATCAATATTGGGAGTTTAGGATTCAAGGTCTTCAAATCTTTATAATTCTTGTATACGAATTCCCTGCATTGGAAATACTTAGCATTAGTAACAATCTTTAATAAGTCCAATTTCGTGTTATCAACCATAAACTACAATTCTTTTTTAGTATGGTAAAAGGTGAGAAAGACAGATAGATATCGAAGACAATGAAAAGAGGTGATCATTATCAATTGTGATCCCTCTATGGCTTCAGTCCAATCGTTCAACCTCTATGGCTTGAACAGTTTCATTATCAATGGTCATAGATTTTGGCTTGAAAAGTTGCATTATCAATGGTGATCTGTATAACGTGGTTAAGCCACTGGCTTGCCACAATGATTTATTTAATCAGGGAGTATTTTTTATTGAATGGTGAGACCCAGCTAAGAAAGCTTTCGAGATGCTTTCTGAGACATTTGGAACTCAAATTGGGCGGAATGGAGCTATTAATATGGGACAGAGGGAGGAGTATGAGGCAATCCTTAAGGGAGGGTATACAGCCCATCAGGTACATGAAATTGTTACCATATACTCCCATCCGTTAGAATATTAGGAGTAACATTTGGTTTTCCAAATTGAATAAATTCGGACATAGAAAACAAAAATCTTTTTAATGCAACAGATTGATTCCTCTCGTCGCTGTGATGTTTACAATCAATTTAGTATCAGAAGAAGAAGATAATTTTTTCCCCGAAACTCTGCAGCGTCCGTGAATTTTTGCAGAAGGAGTAGCCAATTAAGGGCTTTAAAAAAAGGGAAAAAGAGTAAACGAAAAAGAAAATCACAGAAGAGGGATGATGTATGAAGCAGATGGATGATGGATGAAGAAGATGGGGGTAACCCACCCACCTGGTTTGAGCGCTGGCGGGAGAGGTTTGGCAGAAGAGGAAACGGAGCTCTTTCACACTGCGACACATCTCACCTCTCCACGCCATTTCTATGCACAGTTCTTTTTGCCTTCAAGATTACAACAACCACCACCACCACGACTCCTCCGTCTCCTCCTCCACCTGCTTTGTGATCTTTGGCTGACGGTTGGATCCAGCCGGCCCCAATATTTTAGATGACAATGAACCATCCGTAGTCCGTTTATTAGTGAGGGACCATCAGATATTCATCTGACGGCTGATGTCAAAATCCTGAAGCACATATTCATAGCTCTCTCTCTCTCTCTGTGCGGGCTCCGTCCCCTGCCCACGACGAGCTCCATCTCCGGTGGCGCATCTCATCTAGAATTTTTTGATGTTGTTCCTCGACATTAGCAAGAGCAGAGATGCATCCCAAGAATTGGCACGTTCCTCCAATCTGTTGAGCGTCGCAGTGTGTTGATGTATGAGATCAGACATCTGATTTTGATTAAGCCTTGGGCATGATTGAACAGTGTCGTTGTTTGCCATGGATCGTTAGGCTCTAATACCAATTGATACAAACCTCCTTCTATGCACACCAAAGAAGAAGAAGGAAACACATAAAAGAGAACAAGTAAGATGGTTTGCTTCGAGGGAAACGGAACCTCCACTGGACTTAATCAACATACACAATTTGCCAATCTTTTACATTGAGAATGATGCTTAAATACATAGTTTGGAACTGCTCCTACATACTGATAACTACCCATTACATAACCAACCCACTACCACTAATTAGAGATAATTACATATTCACAAACAGTTACAACTAACAGGTACGTATCACCTTGTTCGTGGGAAGAATGGATTGAGAGCTTTTTAGCTTATTCCTGAGCAGAGCAAGTGTATGTTTGCCGGTCTAACTTCAGTGGTCCATATAGTGATATATGGATGAATATAAGCTGCTGTGCTATTGATTGATTTTTTCTCCCCAATTTCTGTTCCATACCAAAAGCTAAGACTGTGGTGAAGATGGAAAAAATGTCATAACCAAGGAAGAGAGGCAATTATCAGCAGAGGAAATTCATGGACCAGGTCGAAAACTTCTGGAAGGAAGACATAGGTTTGATCAACGAATTGTTAGATGGCTTACTTGTGGATATTGTATCACTTTTGCCTTTGAAACAAGCGGCTCAGACTAGCATCTTGCCCAAAAGATCAAACATATTTGGAAAACTATGCACAATGTGCAATACGACTATTGGGACCCAGAAATTCGTAATTCTGAATTGCATGAGCACCCAGCATGTGCCATGGACATGTTGTTGTTCATCACCAAGCTCCAATGGTTTGAATGTTCAACGTTTGATTTCCAGTCCATGAGCTCAACAGACTTGGTGGATTCAAGAATATTATTCGTCTTCAGCAATGAACTTGATGAGTGTTTGGTGGACATCTGCCTAGTAATTCACTTCTACATGATACTAGTTGTGTGTTTCAAAGCCAATGACTGATTAAGCCGAAGCTGGTGGGATGTGAGTCCTAATTTTGGTGATGGACTGATGAAGATGTTGGATGGGCTCCATCATGTCAGATATGTTAAGCTATCTGAAGACTGCATTCAGGTCTAAGCCAATCAACTAACTTATAATTTTTTTTCTTCTGGATTTTCGTCTATGAGATGTAGCTCCAGTTTTATATTTTGCAGGTTTACTAAAAGTTAACAGAAAATCCTAAACATTTCTCTATACTTAGTGTATGCTCGTGTCTCTATGTTTTTGTTCACAAAATTGCTTTTGTGACTGGCGCGCCATGACCAATTCCCATGATGTAGTACATAAGAGTCAAACCTACTCCACAGAATGTTGGAAAATCTACTGTATTTAGAAATCAAGAGGGATTGTACTTTACCCGTTCGTGTTGAATAATAATCAAATAGAACCTGAAATTGCAAATATAAATCCAATTGTCCGAGGCACAGTGATGAACTGCTGACTTTGAAACAGATATTGCCACCCTCTTATGCACGGGTTTTCTTCTGGCAATCTATTCAAAGATACAACGAACCAGAATGACAGGATGTGCACTTCTCCTTGTCAAACTCGAACTCAGAGAATCAGAAAACTATTGCCTTTGGAAGAAGATCACTTTTTGGAAAAGAGAGAAATCCACAAAAATTTATTCTTGGTTGTTCTCTTGTATATCCTTTTGAATTTTTCCCGTTCATCATATATATGGGAAGACTCAAAGGTTCATTATTAAGGAAAAGACGCAACTTTTTTTAAGGAAAAACGGCCAAAAATTGCGAGAAACCGCGCGTAACCGCTCGTAGCGATCGATCGCTTCCATAGGCGATCGATCACCTCGGGCGCAAAATACTATTTTCATTTTTTCCAGTAGATACGATCGATCAGTTTCGCAGCCGATCGATCGCGGCTGGTCATCTCTCAGTTTTACGAAAATCACAGTAGATACGATCGATCGTAGCGATCGATCCCGTTATCAAACCGATCGATCGGCTCGTAATTTTCACAAAACTAATAGCCGTTTGATCAAAATCAAAGGCTCTAGATGCCACGTGCCATGTGCCTAGTGCAAAGTGCTAAGTGTGCCTCTAAAGAGCCACAATGCGCCCATTCGCCCACGCCACGCACGCGTGCGCGCGTGCGTGCATGCGTGTGTGCACCTTTAGGTGCACCCATGAATGTGTGCACTATCAATTGTGGAGAGTCACCACACCAATAAGATACATAAAGAGAAAGATTCTTTTCTCTTATATACCTTAACACACTCACGTGTGTTTCCTATGTGGGACTAAAAGAAAACATCATTAAATAGGTTTTCTCTTTCTCTCCAAACTTAGCACATAACTAAACATTAATTTTAATTCAATCAATCTCAAAATGTGGGCTTAAGATGAGCCTACTACTCATACCCTAAACCCAACATTCCCCACATGATTGAATTAGGATTAAGATAGGTACTAGATTATCGGAATGACACAAACTCGATAAAAGAAATGAACATTTTCCAAAGGCAACAGCACACTATGTATTCGATGGTCATAGGTACCTTCTGAGTTTGAACCTCCACCTAGTTGGATATGCGCCACTCTCACAAGTCCGAAGTGAACTATGTCTTGAACTTGGACCTTAGAGCAAGAGCTTTGACATACCTAACGCATAGTATGAACTTTTTCTCTTAAGTTCTCACGGGGTTGCGCGTTACGGCCATGCGCAGGTATCTCGTATTCATGAGTGTATCTTCAAATGAACCAGCCCAGGGGTCCATATTAACTGCGGCCTCACAGTAAACTCATATAGGTGACAATCTCCAAGGGTACATTGTCTGGATTATACCCTGCCATACAGGCCTTGATTTCATTAAGACATTTGTCATCCTTACCAAGACAGTTGAGTACTCTTCATCAATATGGGAAGGAGCTAATTTTAGGAGTACTCCTCTAGCCAATCATTAACTTGTTTTTCCCATTGAATCTTCTTTGTAGGATCACTATGCCGATAGATTGGGTTGCTGCTAACTATGGCTCTTGATGGGCCTTTAACCCCATTCCCCTCGATGAATTTAGGATTTGTCCTCTCGACAATCCCTTAGTGAGATGATCAGCCAAGTTATCTACTGATCTCACATAACTCAAGGTAATAACTCCTGAAGAGTTTAACTTGCGCAAGATTTTATACCTGAGTTCTATATGCCTTGAGGATTTCCCATTATGATTCTTACTGTGAACTTTAGCAATCGTTGCTGTATTGTCACAATGAATCAAAATGGCAGGAATTGGCTTATCCATCATGGGAAGTTCCGTCAACAAATCCCTAAGCCATTCAGCCTCTCCTCCGGCCAATTCTAGAGCCACTAACTCTGAGTCCATGGTAGACCTTGTAATTAAGGTCTGCTTGGTTGATCTCCAAGCTACCGCTCCACCACATAAAGTGAATATAAATCCACTAGTGGCCTTAGTATCTTCTGAATCTGTAATCCAGTTTGCATCACTATATCCTTCTAAAACAGTGGGATTACCTGGATAACATATTCCATAGTACATTGTACCTTTAAGATATCTGAGCACCCTCTCAATGGCTTTCCAATGAGATTCATCCGGGTTTTTAGTGTATCTACTAAGTCTCCCCACAGCATAGGATATATCTGGTCTACTACAATTAGCCAAATACATCAAGCTTCCAATAATTTGGGAGTACTTAAGTTGTGACACACCATCCCCACAATTTTTCCTTAACCTACTCGTAGGATCATATGGGTTATTCACAGGTTTACACTCGAAGTAACCATACTTCCTTAGAATTTTCTCCACATAATGTGACTGACTCAACACTATGCCTCCTGGAGTCCTGTGAATCTTAATGCCCAAAATCACATTTGCATGTCCAAGGTCCTTCATATCAAAATTCTTATTTAAGAAAGTTTTAGTATCTAAAATCTCATTTACATCAGAGCCAAAGATAAGTATGTCATCAACATAAAGACATAAAATAATATAAGCATTATTTGTTTGTTTAAAGTAAAGACATTTATCAGTCACACAAACATTAAGACCATTAGATATAATAACATCGTCAAACCTTTCATGCCATTGTTTAGGAGCCTGCTTTAGACCATAGAGAGATTTAATCAACTTACATACTTTCTTCTCTTGACTAGGAATTACAAATCCCTCTGGCTGATCCATATATATCTCTTCCTCTAATTCACCATTCAAGAACGCTGTCTTGACATCCATTTGGTGAATTTGTAGATGATAATGGGCAGCCAGTGCTATAAGCACACGAATCGTGGTAATTCTAGTCACAGGAGAATATGTTTCAAAATAATCTAGACCCTCTTTTTGACTATATCCTTTGGCAACTAGTCTTGCTTTATAGTTTTCAATGGATCCATCGGGATTCAATTTCTTCTTAAAAATCCACTTGCATCCAATTGATTTAGACCCTGGAGGTAGATCACTTAAGACCCACGTCCCATGAGCAAGTATGGAATCCATCTCACTTTGTATAGCCTCCTTCCAAAGAGGAGCATCACTAGAAGCCATAGCATCTCGATAAGTGAAAGGATCATCTCCCATTAGGTATGTATAGAAATCATCTCCATAGTTCTTCTCAACTCTTGGTCTTTTACTCCTTCTAACCTCATCATTAGTACAAGGCACATTAGCTTCAACAATAGGACTTGATGATGTATTAGGTTGGTCTGCTGATTCCTGTTGATTGAAGCTCTCTTGCTGTATTTCAACCTTCTTTTAGTAGTTCAAAGCTTACTTCCCATATGAGTGGATTAGATAAAGCTTCTGTCTTTTAAAATCCATCCAAATTGTTGACTTTTGCCCATTTTAGTAACTCCCTCACTTACCTTCCCAATTACTGTCATAAGTCAAGACTTGTTTTTTGACTATTTTTTTCCTTTAGGAGGCTTTATTGATGGCTAGACCTCTAAATCTAATGTGCCGACATGTTTGGAGCTGGTCATATCATTGACAAGCACCAAAAAGTTCCAAAGGTTTACAACCATCTTATCATTCTTTCTTAGGGTTGAGACACTAACTTTAGTTTTCAAGGATTGACGGTACTGTTACCTTTGTTGCAATGTTTTTTTATCCTATATAATAATATGACTCCTTTCTATAGGAGGCAGACAGACCATTCGATGGAGGGAAATGCTGGAAGTCACTGTAGTAAGCAGCTGTTTAACGTCTGGGAGGGTAAGTCGCATTTCAACTCGAAGCTCACAGAAGCAATACATATTTTTAATAGAGGATCTTCAGCTGCTAAAACATTCGTCCCTAAAACTAATGCTTCTCAGTAACTTCCTATGGTTATTTATTACTTCCGTTCCGACCAAAATCCGTAGTATGAAGGTTTTTTTCTTCGATTCCTTGGAAAATATGATAGTTATCAAGCCAACTAGTTGCAACCAATTTTCCATGAGTTTAGAGATGTCAAGAATATTTGTGCGAAGAGTGAAAGTTCATCATATTTCAAGGAAGAATGAACAGAGGATATCTAACTTTCATTCTATAAGTGAGATTTGTGTGGAAAAATGTCATGGGTCCTCCAAGCCAGTCCCATCCCTGTTAGTTTGAGTCTGATACGGTGTGATTTGTTGACCTTCCATCTCTTGAATGCCATATAAGACAGGTTACTAGATGCGAATACAATGGACTGGCTAGAGGACTCATTCCATCTGTAATATAATACTTCTTTGGCTGAAGAACTGACTAGGCTTCGCACATATATGAAAGGCTGATCCCCAAAACCCTTTCATTAAAACAATAGTCCTTCCGTTCCATATTAATAGTCTTATGTGGTTTTTCAAAATGAGCTGATTGTTGTTCAATTTGAAAAATCAACTAGGACTACTAATAAGGATCGGAGGGGGTATAATTAAAGCATCAGCTGAAGATATTTAACAGGGTGGACTGCATATCAACCTCGAGGAAACATTCATGGTAATTTGTTATGGACACATCGCAATGAAATAATTTTTCAGAACCAGAGACCGGAGTTGAACAAACTGGCAAGGAGGAGCAGAATTTTTTTGAGACAGTTGCAGATATCATATGTATCTTCTTTGCAGGGCAATCAGAAGGATTTGATGATTGATAGGTTTATTAGATGGACACCTCCCCCTAATGGATTTGTGTGCTTGAATTGTGATGGATCATTCAAACCATCTGGACTGGCAGCTGCTGGAGGAATTTTACGCAATCAATTTGGTGAGCTTATTGTTGCTTATACATATCAAATTGAAGTCAGTAGAGCTTTAGAAGCTGAAGCAATGACATGCGTTTTTGGTCTGCAACTTGCTGAGTATATAGGAATCAATAAGTTGCATATACAAGGAGACTGTAGAGTGCTAATTACTCTTACGAATTTGCCGAAGTTAGTCTACCCTTGGATAATTCTGCCTCAAATGCAATATTTATAAATTCAAGAGAGAACATGCCAACTGTTGCTTCTATCACGTGTATAGAGAATAAAACCAGGTTGCAGATTTATTAGCTAATTTTGGTGTTCAACAATATTCGTGCTACTGGTTTTCTTCTCCTCTAGAAGTTAAGCAGCCTATACAACGAGATAGTGATGGAAGATGGTTTTCAATTCGCTGTAATAAACTGTTTTTATTTATATGTAGCAATTTTTTTTTTGCTTCTATTACTATAAAAATCTATATTATGGAGGTCTCTTACAAGGCTTTTAAGAGTGGGAAGGTTAATAAATCACATCGTGTCCTGGAGACGGGACTGGCTTGGAGGACCCATGACATTTCCCCACAATGTCATTTATATAAAGAGAAGTAGAGATCATTTGTTCATTCTTCCTTAAAATATGATGAACTTTCACTCTTTCCACAAATATAAAATAGACATCTATAAAACGCGTGAAAAAAAGTTTACATGGAAACAAAACGAAGTATAATTGAAGCAGTCAACTAGTTCTATATTTTGGAAATGAAAGTGAAAGAGAAAATAATAGCATTGCCCATGTGTTTACTCTTTTGAAGTGTGCAAGTATTCAGAACTTAAGTGTAAAGCCATCAGCAGAAACATTAAGAACCAATTACATTTAGAATTTTAGAGCTTGGAACCTTTGTTGAAATTACACTTATACCTTCTTACATGTTGAATTATAAGTAGACACCACCTGACTGGTAGATGCTAATGACCTGAGTTTGGACTATTTGCTTAATTATCTCTACTACATTTAGATGTGAAACATGGAAAAGAACATCCTCATTATAATGTCAAAATGAGCATATCCTTTTTGTGTAGCGGAACAGACCATTTCCTGTCTCATGAAGGGACCCAAAGATAATTTGAGACAAATATGGATACTTAAATAATATGTAAAAAACAATATTTTATTACAGCAATGTTATAGACGTTACAAGAGAATTTTTCTGTGTTGTAAAGAATTCGCTCTTTCCCATATTTAAGTGTCCTATTAAGTTTTCCAAAATGAACTAATATATAGTGGTAAAAAAGTGGAAAGATAGGTAATATGAAGGGACATTAACTGCTCCCTCTCTCCCATACGAAATATCCTATTTGGTTTTTCAATATGAACTAGTTAAAAACCAAATAGGATACTTAATATGGGATAGAGGGAGGTCTACATGTCCTAATTCCACAATCAAATTTTTTTGGTCCCGTCTTTAAAAGTCCTTTGGCAAACTCCTACCATGAGCATTCTTCGTTACATCATGTTAACTTGATGAAAATGAAAAAGGAATTCAATATTCCCTCCATCCCATATCATGTGCCCAATATGGTTTTTTAAGTGAACTAATTTTGAAAAGCCAAATTGGATTACAGGATACTTAATGTGGGACGGGGAGAGTACTTACTCTAGGGGTCAGGGATTAATACTAATATCTTGCATTGCGACCTACGTACGTTTCCCATAAATGGTGAGCCAATCAGATGGTGCTAACGTAAATAATGAACTCTAGCACCAGTTAACGAGATATATAGAACACAATTTTAAGGAAAATATAGGTATACATTACTGATAGTTTCAACTTCAGTGTTGCCCTAATGAAACCACTTAAAATAATGAAGTCCACTAACAGATAAGTAACCTTGTAGAGAAGGTGAAAGGGGACGTTTCTTATGGCCCATGGGCCATGAGGCAGAGCTCTGAACGCAAAAGCTACAAAGAAATATCTACTTCTATAAGCCCTATATTGTTTTTTTTTTAGGTTATTTAGTTTTATTATTACCACTGGAGAGGGCCAAAGATTACCACCACCGACAATGAATTCAAGTGTCACCGGTTAATTTAGGATTTATTGGAGCTAACACCATGGAAAACTGACTTAGAATATCAAGGAGGGTGTTTGTTGAGTTAAGGGTGCGTTTGGAACCTGGGCCGTTTGGGGCGTGAAAGAAGCAAAAACTATTTACTGTGGATGTTTTTTTTTGGATGTTTACAGAAAAAATCCTAAAAAAGCATCCGGTTGAATTTTGATGTTTGCTTTTAATCACGAACTAAACAGCCCGGACCGGTCTGTGAAATATTCCTTCACCGTTGAAAATTTTTACCTTGGAAGGAGAGCTGAATGAAAAGTGTTTAGCTATAAATAGTTTTCAGATATAAAAAAACCTTTCAATAGTAATGCACACCTTTGTGTATTTCATACTCCTTCCTTTCTAAAATACTTTGTACATTTAAAAAAATTCTTATTTTTATTGAACCATGAATCCCACAAGGAAGTTAGATGACTTCTTCTCGTCCAATTTGTATGCTCATTCACGAACTAAGTTCAAGTCAATCCTTCTGAGTCTCCTCAAATTTTAAAAAGAGAAAGTAATATAATTTGGTAATATGTATACAATATTTTTAAATAATAAATATTTTCAAATATACATTTAGAACGTATGGAGTATTTATTATATTTTTTTAGGCCAAAAAGGTGATAAATTTTAAAAATTTATTTCCACCGCTATTTGTCACCTTTCAACTTTCAACGTCCAATTAGTTTTCCAATTAGCCAGTTAGGCAGCCCACACAAAAACGCCCATCGTCTAATGTCTAATAGAACTGTATGTAGTATTTACACGTCACTTAAGCTGCAACAATCATGAGCACTTGGCACTTGGCAGAGAAGACATGGACCATAGCCAGCTCTAGCAGAGCGGTAGGTTCGATGTTCCATCTGTTCTTACGTACAAGGACGTGGAAGGGCGGAGAAGCTGTATTTCTTGTCTTTTGTTTATGCACCTATTAATCTCACCCTCATGAGTCGACACTTCTGCATCTCTGCATTTAACTCCACCTGCCATCAAGGACTTTGCCTTGGACAAGACAATGACATTGCGTATGCATGGCAGGTTCAGTCGTGTAAATTTCCATCTGTTTTTTTTTATCATGAGCGTGAACTTGATCATTTTAATGCATCTTGAGTCACTATGTTGATCAAGCTTTAACTACTTCATGAAGGAAAAACAAGAAAAAAGGCAATGGTAAAAGGAATGGAAAATCCACGAATATGAACGATTGTTTTTTCTTATTTCCAAAGAGTTTGTTGATTTCGCATATGGGAAGGTTTTATGGTTCCATTGTTCATAATTGTATGTACCCTTCTTTTGTGCTAATAAAGCATTTTGATTTACGGATAAAAAAAACTTGATCATTTGTACAATTGGATACTCATCTTTATCATAATTATAATCATAATCATAATCATAATCATAATCAAGTAGTGCCTTTTCCCAACTATTTGGGGTCGGCGACACGGATCTTACTCCTCCATTCCAGCCTGTTTTGGGCTACCTCTTTTTTAAGAGATAGTAAATTAAAATCATTTCTTATTAACTCCATCCAAGTTCTCTTAGGTCTCCCTCTCCCTCTTTTAGCATCGTTTATATGTATCCCTTCTAATCTTCTCACAGGGGCATCTAAAGGTCTTCTTTGCATATGCCCATACCAACGCAACCTACATTCCCTCAGCTTCTCCCCTAAAGGCGCTACTCCTAGGCTCTCACGAATATATTCATTTCTAACCCTATCTCTCCTAGTTATCCCACTCATCCACCTTAACATTCTCATTTCGGCTACATTCAACTTATCTATATGACTCCTCTTTAGTGCCCAGCACTCTGCTCCATAGAGTATTGCAGGCCTAATGGCCGTCCTATAGAACTTGTCTTTAAGTCTTTTTGGAACCCGCCTATCACACAACACTCCCGAGGCTGCCCTCCACTTTACCCACTCCGTATTTATCCTATGCACCACATCACTATCAATATCCCCTTCTTTATGGATAATAGATCCTAAGTAACGAAATTAATCACACCTTGGCACTTCTTGCCCATCTATTTCAACTAGGGCTCTATCTATAGTTCTACCTTCTTTAAAATTAAATTCTATGGACTATGTCTTAGTCCTACTTATTTTAAAACCTTTTGATTCTATAGCATCCCTCCACAATTCTAATTTCGCATTTAAACCTACTTTACTCTCATCAATTAAAACTACATCATCTGCAAAAAGCATACACTAAGGTACATTATCTTGCAAATGACTAGTAAGCTCATCCATAACTAAAGCGAAAAGATACGGACTTAAGGCTGACCCTTGATGAAGATCTACCGTAACTGAAAACTCCTTAGTTTCCCCCCCAATAGTCCGCACACTAGTCACAACCCCTTCATACATACCCTTTATGATATCTATGTAACCTCTTATGACACCCTTCTTCTTCAAAACACTCCAAATAAGTTCTCTCGGCACTCTATCGTAGGCTTTTTCTAAATCTATGAAGGCCATATAGATACTCATCTTTATTGAAATATAAATTTACTGTAAGAAGTTATGTACATGTACATGTGTTACAACCCTGCAATCTTGTATTCTTTCTGTGCGTATAGATTTTCGAAAGAAAAAGTAAATTTAAGGGAGTTCTGTAAGTGGATCTCCTTTTAGCCTCTAGCCTCTCTTACTACTAGTTTAAACTCCACTCATAAACTACTCCTATGAGATATTGAAAAACAGCTCATAAAAGACGATACAATCATACATATGATTGGTACTTCTTTGCAGGCATTTATATAGGCTCTGTTTGGAAGCAACTATCAGGCTGAAAAAAGTGTTTTTAAGGCCTGATAGTTGTGATTTGTGTTTTGAAGCTGATGAGTGAAAAAAATGTCAGTGACGAGAATCTCTGAAATATGTGATTTATGTTTAGAAGTTGATGAGTGAAAAATGTTAAAAATTTCAGTTGTAATGAGAATAAATGTGTAATCATTGTCAATGAAAGAGAATCTTTAGTGAAAAATGGTAAAAAAGCTGATCACTTGACGAAAATTGTCACCACAGCAAGCTCCTTTTTCAACAGTGACGTAATTTATTTTGATGTTCATTTCCAAACACACAACAAGGCTCTTTTCAGACTTGAAATATTTCAGTTATGATGTCTCTAATATAGGACAACTTCACCGAATTGTATACACCTTACCTAGTCACTTTTGTTATTGTCACGCCCCGAATTTCAAAACCTCGAATAATGCGCAGAAGCACTAGCTCAATTAAGATTATGAGGCTGAAACCCGGGACGCGACTGAATACTCGACCACACCACGTTCTCATTCCAGAATGCTTTACCAATATCTGTTTTACAAAAAATCTTGAATAATAAAATAAACTACGCTATTACAATAATTCAGTCTTAACAATCAACAAACATCAAATTTAAATTTAGCACACAGGTTAATCAGTTATCACGAACAAGAAAATTAAAAACAAGGAATAGATCCACTTCTATCAACTTTCCACCATCGAGCTCCATAGCACGAACCTCGTTAGTTCTTTTCCACTTGATTTCCTGCATCGAGAGATGCATGAGTATTTTGAAAGAAATACCCAATAGGAGCCAAGAAAAACCCACAACAGATAATAACAATAGGAATATTGTCAAAATGGAGAATTAAAGACACATTTAAGAAGATCAGGATAAGCAAATACAAAGTTCACTTACCTGGACAATAATCATCATTAAAGACCATCAACGGTCAAGAATAAATAACATTAACTCAGATCCTAAACGTACAGAGCGTCGGGAGGAAAATAATAAATACTGACTCCAAACATACAGAGTGTCGAAGATAACAATTTCTGCTCTCTGTTCAATCTACTTCCCCTATGGACATCAATACCAGATCATCCTAGAGGTTCTACAGAGGAACCCGGTCATGAGTCTAGGGATGCTGGCCCCATCGGTGCTTACGGGCACAATGGGCTGAGACTGCAGACCTTCCGTAATATCATACAGTCTAAAGCGCAGGCGTTGCCATCATTGGCTGAACTACAGAGGTTCACAATATAATCTGAGATCATAAAGGATCTCGCAATGACTCGTGAGCATACTATGATTCCAATCTAAGAGCATTCATCAAAACTCTTAGTGGAGAACCAGTTTACATAGAACTGAATCTGTCTAGAATTAACAAGGATTCTCTCAAACAGAGACCCAGACCATAATCATCAAGAAATAGACTCTCAGAGGAGTAAGGTAATGACTTTGTCAAGGTCATTGGAATGAACTCACATCGGAGTACTCAACACTTTTAGAATGATCAATATTGGATGACTCTAATTATGACTCATCAAGAAACGGAACACTAATCACATCATCGTACTTAGCCCCTAGATATGACAATTCCCATGCACAAGAATATAAGGTTAAAAATATCAGGAATAAGTCAAACATGATGTACAAGGTGTGGGATTTGTACAAGAGAAATCCCTGCACAATAGAATAATCAGAACTTCTATCCTATGGACAGTTAATCTCAGACAGAACCCATGACTTATTGTTCATACTCATATAATCTGATATTACTGTACCCTGTACCCTCAGAATCTTACAATATAGAAATCCCGTCGTAATACTGTATATATACATACTTATAGTGTATAGTATACAACCTAATTAAGGTTTTAACATATACACAGTGTTCTGCCCCATGCAAAACAATTGACTTCTAACCATGGCCACTGTCTATCCAGTATGTATTAATATCTAAAATTTTTATATCAGTTAGCCTTAACTGTCTAGTTTCTAATCCGTCTAAAATCATAATTTTCTGAGTTGTATACAATTACTTATGATTTTATGATCACTGCTGGTCGGTGCAGGAACAATCCTGGCCGAGAGCAGTTATCAACACCTTTATCAGTTAATTAATAGTTTAATCTTAATACACTATTTAATTGCACCTACAGACATCAGTTACCCATATTATGGATTAATTACAGAACCCAAACAACCCTGAATTAGTATGATTTCCTTCCTCTTAATGAATATCCATTCAGTTTATTAGGTTATACGTCAATATCTCTATCAAACCCGAAGGAACTCAATAAAGACCAGTAAACACAGACGCCGGTCAACATCAATATGGGCTGACATGGACTCCAGAACCCATGCTGAAACATCAGAAGCAATGGTATACAAATTTACAAGAATTTGATCATGGATTTGTATAAGGATCTCAAACCGGTTATCAAAATTTGATCAAGAACCACAATACGGTATGAAACGACTTGATTTACTATTAAAGTTGCCAACTTTTGTTGGACAGATCAAGACATTGAATACAACAGCAAGATATAACATGGATCGAATGGTATAAACTCATGGGAATGTCATCTAGAGCATTGTACGTGAAGAGTAACACATGATACCCAAAAAGGAAGTATCTTTGATCATGCATGAAGCATACGTTGCATATCATAAAATTCTTTGCATGAAACAATATGAATATCAAATTAACAACTTCATACCATTAATTCAGCACGTCATAAGGATCATACTCATGAGAATTCAAAGGATCAAGTTGTGGTAAAAACAGTAGCATCCTACTTCTTTGACGAACCGAAACTTCTACGAGTGTTTCGACCACCGAGTGCACCACCCTTGTCCTTGTCGAATCACCATCACCATGACTCCACTAGAGAGGGGACGGCTGCTGGTTTGGAGAGTGAAGAGAAGGTCAAGATGCACTAAGCTGGTGGCACGGCTCCCAAAACACCAAAGGGTTGCCGGTCTCTCAAATGAAGTGCTTAAATAGTGTACGCCCTAAATACTTAGTTAATCCTTACCCTTGACCCACACCCCATCCAAAGGCCAAGATTCATCCATCACCAGCCCACGATCCATAACAAGGACGTGGTCTCCCTAATTATCTCAACATTAGTTAGGGTTTCCCCTAATTAAGGTGGTCCAAAACCCTAATTCTCCACTTAGGGCAACTTTCTCATTTAGACCAATCTTTCACCTTAGATCAAATCTCATCTAATGGCTGGGTTCCATCCCTCCAAATGGCATGATTATGCTCCAACGTGCTTGCCCTTTTCACTCTAAATCAATTTCCTTGATTTATGGTTAGTTACAACTCCTTAATTGATAGGGAATTGATCAATGGGATCAGTTACCAAACTAAGAGTGTAACCTCACTATTTACTCTCCAAGCACGATCACCCTAAAGGCCACGTGGCAAATCTTCAAGCCCCTAGCCACTAATCACGTCCAAGACCTCCTCTTCTAGATTCCTTAATTTTTAATTAAAAAGGATATCAAATCTATTTACATTAAAACTGGATTTTTAACTAGGAAGTTATTTCAATTAAAATTGGATTTGGAAAGAATTCGAAATTCCCTCTTCTCCTTGATTCTCTCTCTCCTAACCAAATCTTAACATGCCATCTCATGCACAATGCCCATGGCGCTGTTCCCACGTGACTCTGGCCTCAGATGCTCCTGAGTCTGGTGCGTGGCACACAGATGGATGGCTCCGATGTCCCGCGAATGAAGTGTGCCGTAAAGCACTGCACAACTCTTGTACCACATCACTAATTCAATTTAATAACTCAAAATACTCAAATGAATCTCTACACACTGGTCTCACATCTTGGCGCCTGGCCCCCCACTCTTGGCGTCAGGTGCACTCAGCCCCTGGCGCCTGGCCAACCTCAGCGCCCAGTTGAACCCAGCGCCAGGGCTAGTCCTCGCGCCCTGGTGTACTGCCTAATCTGGTTTATCAATTCCACAATTCCATAAGCATCACAAAACCAAATCGACACACCAGATTAAAAGATTCCAAAATAGGCAGCAAAACTTTCCTATTTTAGAACAGTTTCATAAAATAGCAATTTTGGTAAACTTACGGAATTTTCGGGTGTTACAGTTATAGAATGCAAAGAAACAACACATACTCATGCAAATTCTTCAAGTGTACTACATCTCAATTCCTGTTATATTGTAGACCAGCTTTCATTTTTGTTATGGCCCACCCTAGGGGTTGGGTATACCTTCAGGGTTCATAAGTATGAGGATGAGTTGTTTGTGTCAATTTGGATTAGTTTAGTTTTTAGCTACGATCGCTTATTTTTATTTTATTACTATTATTGAAATGGGGCTTTATGCTAATTGTTTAGAAGTCCATTATGGTTAGTAGTCCTAAGTCTATTAGAAATAGGGTTTAATTAAGCTCTATAAATATGTAAAGCATGTCCCCTAATTCAGGAGGAAATCATCTGATCACATCGCATTTCCATTTTAATACCTCATGAAAAATTGAACAGAATTAACAGTAGTAATAAATATGCAATGAAAACTAACAGGTGGACTACTTTAGGCATTTGACAAAAATTGACCTCCCTTAAAATGCAAAAATTTATCACCTAGAAAATAATTTTCAAACAATCAAGCTTCTCAAAATTGAAAGAAATACCAATTCGGTGTTGGTAAGATGTAAAGCATGTCCTCTCCTTTGTTTTGTTTCTTAATAAAATTATCAATTATTAAAAAAAGATGGCCCATCGCGCCTCACAAAGTGGAGGTCGTGAGTTTGAGATCCACCTCCATTGGCCACTCATGGTCCATAGGGTTTATATCACAATTTACCTGGTGTCTGCCTGAGGGGATTGGTAGGGAAATACAATATTGCTGTTAGAGCCTGTTGGTGCTAAGAACTCAATCACTGCCACACATTATTTAAGAAAGAAAAAGAAATTGCCTAAGAAAGAGGCAACTTGATGGTTCGTCAATTAGGGCTTCCAATTGCCATCAAATTAGGTGTTAATTTTGACAAGACCAGAAGTGGAAACAAGATCTATCCTAAAATTTAAGGAAGACAATGTTTTTTGGTGCATTGAATCTGGGTTTTGTGCAATACGATTGCATGCAGAGGCAATTGCTATAGAAAATGGACAAAATTAATTGAAATCAAACTGGTCACTGATTAATGATTCTTGAAAGTTGAGAGTGATTTTTTAATGGAATTACGTGGAATTTTTTTGTTCAATAAAATTCATTATTGATTCTCCTTCATGTTCATTAAAGCTTATGTTGTTAGCTTTGTTTATGTGATGCATAAATATTAGTTGTTAATTACCATTTCTTTTAGTTTATTCCTATTTCCTAGCATGGTTATAACTTATAATAACTTTGAAGGTGGAGAATAAAACTGGTATATTGAACAAGGTAAAAATAGATATTCTGGTGATAATTCTAGTGTACTTCATTGATTAATGTTGATAGACTATGTTATATGTTAGAATATATAATAAATGAATAAAAATTTTCGTTTCATAAAATCTTTATTAATTTATTATATATTCTAACATCCCCCCTCACGTGCAAGCGTTTACCAAGCGCGGCACGTGGAACATAATTGGGGTATAAATTCCTCCATCAAAACTAGAACTCAGGACCTTCCACAACTTGAAGCTTTGATACCATGTAAGTAACCAAATTTCTCAAAAGCTTGAGCTTTCAGGAAACTGAAATCTTTCTTTATTTATTATATATTATAACATTACAAACCATTTTTTAATTAACTGTACACAATAAAAGCTCTGGACACATTTACATTATTGTTGACACATGCATTTTGATATTTAAGTTGTAATCGAGGATTTCGTTGCAATATTCTGAAATTAATTTTTTATCTGCATATTGTCATGCAAATGGAATTTGAATAATTGAAGTGGTCATCTAAATGAGTAATTTTTTTCTTGCTCAGGTGACCAAGGCTTCAGAGTTATTTCTTCTTGAGGTTGAGCTTTTAGGAGAAGTTGTTATATAACAAGGTATTGTAGCTAGTTTTCCATACAATTAGCTTGATTGAAGTGATGAAGACTCTAAACAATTCTTATCTAGTATTTAAAATTCACTGAAATGAGGAAATGCATGTAGATGGTAGTTCTCATTTAAGTTATTAAAGAGGATCTCTTTTATAAGGAAATTATTAACGAGGACTCTTCCTGAAAGAGAATGCCTAATGAATGCACTATTTCATAGTAAAAAATGAGAACAAGCTAGGTATTCTCAAGTGTATTAGTTACTAGCTAGGAAGCACGGATACGAATATGGCGACACGATACAACACAATATGGACACGTCTAATAAAAAAATTATTTATATAAAATTTAACTATATTTTTGGCATATATTATCACATATTTTCCTCCTAATCCTTGTAAAAATTAAAATTATAAATTTAAAATTATTTTTTGTTCGTTTTTTCTAGCCGGCTACGAAAAAATAACATTGCGTTGGGACTCGAACCCATTATTATGCTGAAAAGGCATGTTATTTCAATCGTGCAAAAGGATTATATATTTAATTTAAGATACGGCAGGACTCACTTGCAGCCGTGTCACTCCCGTATCTGTGTCCGATACGTATCGGATATGGATACGGCATCGAGTTTGCCGTATCCATGCTTCCTAGGTCACTAGTATCACAAGCAAACTAATAACAAAATGAACTTGCAGATTGACATCTTAAAGTTTCTGACTTGTCAAATTAAGAGGCTATTTAGTGAATATTACTATGTGTTTAGTGGTATCATCAAGTCAATTCTACAAACATCAACGATATCATGAAATGATTCAGTTGAATGATATAATGAAGTTGGTTCAATGATAATTTGTAGAAACTTGCTAAAGAGTAATATTCATAAAAGATCTCGTCAATCGGTAAATAGTATGACTATGGGGCTGTTTGGGCGTGATTATTGCAAAACATCCATACTGGATTTTGGATATCCACTGTAGCATCCATGTTTTTTTTACATCCACTGTAGCATACACTGTAGCAACCTGAGCAATACCTGGATGTTTTGCTTTTAATCACGCCCTAAACGGCCCCTATATTTGGCAACTTTGACAAACCAATCTGCAGATCTCTCATAAAACCAAGCATTAGCCAAAAGGTTCCTTCTTGCTGTCATATGCATAAAAATTTAGTGGATATATTTAATGCTCAGGTTGATATTTCTTTTTTATAATTGCTCAGGTTGATATTAATTTGACTTGTTAAGCTTTTCAAAAAAAAAACTCCACTGAAACTTGGTTGCCTGTTGAATTGCGATACATTTTGTTTGTTAAGCGATAAAAATTGGTAAGGAAAAAGGAACATTTCCCACCTAGAGAAAATTTGTTGAAAATGCTAAAAGATAAGTGAAAAAGGCAAAGCAAAAAAAAAAACTAATTTGAGACTAGTTTGGTACAAATATCACCAAACCAAGGGGAAAACCATCGTTAATGTGCTTGAAATAAAATGGCATCCAAAAAGTAAGTATCCGTAAGTTAAACATAAAATACGGGAAAAAAAGGGATAGATAGGACAATACATGTCAAACAATCAAAGCAAAGCAGTTAATTATGGTAACCAGAAACTTATTCAGGCTTTAATAGATAAATAAAAACCCATAAAATTTACGGGAAGAAACACCAGGAATACATTCCCACTGTATGGGTCAGTAAAGTAGTAGAGAGTACAGACTGCTTGCTATTTCTGGGACCATGCATTACTTGGTGTAGTGTAGCTAAAGAGGTAAAGATAGGTCAAATTAGATTATTCTGATGTGAAATATGTTTGAAAGTTTGGTAAAGAAGCTTTTCACACATTTCTACAGTACCATTGACTTCACTAAATGAGGCTAGGATTCAACAAACATTTTACGGTGAATTACCATGTGCATAGCTAATTAAGTAAGCCTTTTAGGTAGTTTAGTGATCGTTTAAATATTAAACATTTGCAAGTGCACAAGGCAATTGTACTAAAGTGAGTACTTACGGTTGTGGAACAACAGGGATGAAAGACTATTCTACCAAATTCAAAAAAGAAAGTTGTTGTTTTGATTAATTCTAAGAAAAATAATTAATTCTAACTAGTTTTATCATTTCTCTCTTATATAACGTTCTTAGTTGACATAATTACCGTATTCCTCTCGGACATACGCTAATTAACATATTCCTCTAGGACATATGCTATCAATTCAAACTATCATGCATACTCCTCTCGGACGCAGCACTTAAAACAATTAAAGCAATGGAATTTTGACACACTCTCTCTTGAGCATAGAATCAATGAAACTTTATTCATAAATAACACCTTAGTCCGCATACGTTCCTCTCGGACACGTAGACATTACTAGGATTAAAATTCATAAAATTCACCCTAACCTCTCTCGAGTACGTAGAATAATTCTTAATGAACTAACATTAATAATAGAGTAAAGGTTCATAGATCAACTAAACAAGATTAGTGAAAGAGAAAGATAAAACCAATCTAATCGGGCTTCATCTATACCTTGGATAGGAATTTAGTTAGCCATGGGACGAGAAATACTGTTCACAGTACTATCACCGTTCTACAAATCAGTTCTACAACAGTACTGTTTGCAGTACTATTAATCTCTCGGTCCTCTCCTCTCCTCCGGCCTTCTCAAAAGTCCCCTTCTTCGTCTGTTTTTATAGATACTCAAAAGAGAGTCCAGATTCAATCTGACTCTTAGATAATCCTAAATCTGTCATGATTTATTTTTGTAAAAGTATTCGAGATGAACCTGGATTATGAGCAATCCAAACACAAATCCGAGCTGAGCACGCCTCGATCGTGCCAAACCCCTCGCCACGACCATCTCCTTCATTTTCCGATCGCCCATTCGCCATCTCAGTGTCATGATCTGCCCACCATTATCATCGCTGTCGTCATGACTATCGCCATCGCTGGCAGCCTCTCCGTCGACCTTTTAGGTGGCCGCCCTTCTTCTTTGCCTCTCGAATAGAGGTCGAACATAGATCTATTCTCTGTTTTTTCGAGCGGCGAGCTTTGGCTCGGCAATTTTCCTTTTCCTTTTTTTATTTTCCTTTTCAAAGCCCATTGTATCACTCACATCCGTTAGATCCCGTCTTGATGGTTCTTTACTTTATGAACAAAACCTGCCTTCTCCTCGAATGACAATCAACAATCTGGATCATCTCTGCACTTGATCTTTTCTTTTTAAATTGATTGAAGCTTTAAAAACCCGCCAAAGACTCCTTAACCGCCCGATCTTTGATCTCTTCATATATAAATCCAATTGAAGCGTGGTAAATCATGATATGCAACTCAAGCTCTTTGAAACCTACGCAAGCAATCAAGGTAAATTTAGACGTGTAATAAAATATTAATCTATTAATTGCAATCAATACATATAAATTGTTCAATTGAGCACAAATTATTTATTAAACACCTAATTGCTAACTCAACAGTAGACATCCCTAATTATTCATTTTTAACCAAAATTACCACTAGCAAATTAAGTAAAAGAGATATAAAAATGTGTATATTTCATGTATATCAAATACCCCCAAACTTACATTTTGCTAGTCCTCGTGCAAAATATAAAATAAAAATAAGAACAGAAAACTACTCGGAAATAAATGCCACTATCGTAGGGAATCACGATTGCATTTAGCGTAAGTAACAAGCCTTTTGAACCCCTAGGTGTCCCTAGCTGGACGAGTGAAATCTCGTGAAGGTTTGCAGCCATGCTACTCACAAACATGTATTTTTAAAATTAACCTTATTCATCTAAATGTGAAAGAAATCAATCTAAACACTATAAAACACACAATCCTATTATCCCTTCAAATGCAAACCACAATACTTAAAAAAACTAACCACATGTACTTGCATTTATAATCAATTGGAATATAGAAGCCCTCAAATAAGTGGTTTTATTCTCCACATTCATCTTGAAAATTTTTGCTCAATATAATGTGGCATGATAATTTAAATAGTGAAGTGTAGAGCATTGTAGCAGTACACTCTAAATTTCTGTTTTACACATATCCAGTGTAACCCATTACTCAAAAAATATGAGAATCTGCATTGTCATCTCAATCTCTAGGTTCATGATAGAACAAATGCTTACGCGTCTCCTTCGGGTGCAACATTATAGGATATGGGAGGATAATGCACCATAGACTTTTTTTCTATTTCTTCAATGGGACTGTGCAATGCCTAACTTCAAGATGCTTAGGTTTAACAAAACTCAGGCCAATGACCCAACCAGTTGGCTTAGGGCATTAGGTATTAAATATGGACCGCTTCGGACCTGAGCATTAGCCTAAGTTAATCCTATAAAGTTAAGCAGTCCCGAGTTTTTTTAGCAACATTTATTTTGTCCAATCTGTATTATACTCCCAACCTATTTCCGGTCCATGCCTCCGCTATATTGCCAAGTAAATGGTCTATCATGATCGTTTAAGCTCAAGAATAACCATGTATCAAGTAATGACTTTGACCAAAGTTATCCCATTACAGATTAGTACTCAACAAATTTCTAGAGGGTATTACTTTATGTAACTGAAGTGCGTGTGAGTGAATTTGATTAGCTCAAGCTTTTGATCCAAGAGGACTGTAACAGAAAGATTCTTTTCAGTTAAGTGTCTCTATCCTCCAATATTTCACTCACGCTTCTAATGTAAATTCCAGTATTGCACTCACGCTTCCAATGTAAATTAACTTCTTAAAAATTGAAGTATGCATCATGGAAGGATAAACTACCAAAAACTATGAAAATACTAGCAAACAGCCTAAAATCTAATTAAAATTTATTTTATTTATTTTTCTTTTTCTAATTTTTTCCTTTTTTTTTAAAACAAGCAATATCCTATACACCCCCAAACCTAGCATGAGCATTTTTCTCAATGTGCAACAAATATAGAATTACAATGACAACATAACAAGAAAATGAAGAAAATGAGAGAATACACCTAAAAATTTGGTTGCCTCCCATCAAGTGCTAAGTTTAACGTCTTCAGCTAGACACAACCCCATTTTTTTTTTCAAACTATCCAGCATCTTTGAACCTAATGTTCATTCCACATGTGGTCCTACTATGCACATTAGGATTAATTAAAACAATAGCAAGTGGATCATCATAACAAATAAATAGGAATGCATCCTCAACTAGAGTTTCAATCATGTGAATTGCGAAAAAATTATCTGACTCTGGGGGTTGTTGTTTAACATTAAAGATATTTAGTTTTACCTTTAAATTGCCAAAAGACAACTTCATAACCCCATTTCTACAATTTATGATGGCGTTGGATGTGGCCAAGAATGGCCTTCCCAAAATCACAGGAATCTGACTACCAAGATTCTGCACAGGTTTTGTATCTAAGACAATGAAGTCTACAGGGAAGAAAAGTTTATCAACCTGAACAAGAACATCCTCAATAACACCACGTGGGACTTTAACTGATCTGTCTGCAAGTTGCATTGTTATGGTAGTCGGTTTCAACTCGCCTAACCCAAGTTGCTCATAAACAGAAAATGGTAGTAAATTTACACTAGCTCCTAAGTCCAACAATGCCCTCTCCACAGTATGGTTTTCTATAACACATAAAATCGTGGCACTTCCTGGGTCCTTATACTTAGGTAGAAGGTCACGTGTCAAGAGGGAACTCACTTGGTCAGTCAGGAAAACCCCTTGGGTCACATTGGATTTGGCTTTATGTTTATGGGTACAAAGGTCTTTCAAAAATTTAGCATAAGCAAGAACTTATTTTATAGCATCTAACAGTGGGAGATTGATCTTGACCTACTTAAACACCTCTAACAACTCCTCCATTCTTTGGTGGGATTTGCTAAATGGGGAGGGTTTGTCAAGGCATTGGGGAAATGATGCTCTAGGGATATAGGATCCTTTGTTATTGGTCGTGGTTGGAGCATCCTATTGGGTTGGAGAACTAACGAGAACAATTGTGTTTGGGGTAGGTTCTCTAACTGTTTCGGGGAAGGTCTTCTCACTCGAGGTGTCTGTGGACAAGTCCCTAACATGATTGTCAATTTGTTTACCACTCCTCAGGGAAGTTACTGCATGCACCTGCTCATTGGGGTATTGGGAACCCTCAATTACAAATTGGCCTCTAGGATTCAGCTGGGGTTGACTTGCTAAAGTGCCTATTTCTCTCCTATTCATGGACTGGGCCAGTTGTCCTAACTGTGTCTCTATTTTGGCAATGGACTGGGTGTGGAATGGACAAGCTGGGCTTGGGTCTGTAACTCACCTCACATTTCCTTTTGTTCAGTTTTAATTTCTATCAAGGCCGTAAGGAGGGTAGACAGGGTAGCTAACATTTGGCTCATTTGATCTTCCAAGGTAGGTCATCTATTGGGTTGGCCAAGCTGAGGAGCAGAGGCTGATTGGTAGGGCAATGGTTGGCTTGGGAGATCTTGTCTGGGGCCTGATTAAGATTGGGCTCTGGGTTAGGTTGCCTCCATGAAAAATTAACGTGATTCTGCCACCCAGGATTATACGTGTTGGAGTATGCGTTGTTAGCGGCCCTAGGAAAGGTTTGTGTGGCGTTGACATGCTTCTATACTAAGTTTGGGTATTGCGAGGCTGAAGGACAGTCAACAATGGTACGTATGGGACTTGTGCAAATGGTGCAGACATCTTGAGATGTTTGGTGTAGGGTGATGACTGAGATAAGAACCAATCAAACCTCTCCGTTAAGGATGCTACCTAGCTCTCTAGGCTTCCTGTGGCTTTCAAGTCATACATGCCTCCCCTTGAGGCATTCCTACTGGATAAATGGCCTTCGGATCTATATAGAGTTGCACTATGAAGGGAGATTTCGCTCAAGTCCTCTAATAGTTCCCATACATCATCTCGTGTTTTTTTTCATGAATGTGCCTCCACAAGGAGCATCAATTAAAGTTTTATGCTGATCACACACATGCTCATGGAATCTCTGAATAAGTTGCCACTTGGGCACATCATGGTGAGGACAAGACCTAAGTAGGGCTTTCATTTTCTCCTGGCTCTCATGGAACTGTTCATTGGGAAGTTGGGTGAATGTTATAATTTCATTTCGAATTTTGTTCGTTCTCCCAACACGAAAGTATTTTTTTAAGAATTCAGCTTGCAGTTCTTCCCAAGTGGTAATGGAATTGTGTTCTAGAGAGTGAAGCCACTCCTTGGCCTCATCCTTCAGGGTGAATGGGAATAACCGAAGGCATACTTGGTCATCCGACAATGTAAGCTTAAAGGTGGTGTTTACTTCCAAGAAATTATGCATGTGCCTATAAGGGTTTTCGTTCATTAGGCCATGATATGTAGGGAGCATTTGAATAATGTTGGGCTTGATTTCAAAGTTGGCCACATATCACGCAATAGGATGCAGGATGGGGAGGAATTGGCTGTGGGACAGTAGTAGTCTTGTAAGGTACGAGCATGGGGCACTACTGGATTTTGGTTGAAGACATTCCCACCACCATTGTTCATGTTGTCAGCCATGATATGGAGTTCAGGGATCAAGTTTATACGGATTCTAGAAAGACACTCAGGGTCAGAATCAAAGGCTGTGAGGTCATGGTTCAGGGACCAATCACTATGCATGTACAATCACACCAACACAAGCAAATCCTTGTAGCAATCCTAATATCTACAACTGGCAAGCATCGATCCTAAATATCGACAACTAGTACCCTAATAGCCACAACTAGCATAAGCATCCGGTCACAGAAAGAAAAAAGAAAACACCAAACACCCAAATTTGAACTAAAAGAAAAGGTAAGAGAATGCAAATGAGGGGAAGGGACCTCCACACGACTTTTTTTAGTTGTTCTTAGTCCTACTATTAACAACTAAACAACTAAAAATTAAATTAAATGAACTGAAACTAAACTACTCTAACTACATTAAAAATTTAGTAAACTATTCTATGCCGTCCCCGGCAACGGCGCTAAAAACTTGATCATTTAAATATTAAACTCATGCAAGTGCACAAGGCAACTGTACTAAAGTGAGTACTTAGGGTTGTCAAACCACAGGGACGGAAGACTATTCTACCAAATTCAAAAGTGAAAGTTGTTGTTTTGATTAATTCTAAGAAAAATAATTAATTCTAGCTACTTAAAATGAGTTGTACTTATGTAGAGAAGTACCAAGTCACTGAATCCACCGCTAATTAAACTAGTTTTATCATCTCTCTCTCTTTTATAACGTTCTTAGTTGATGCAATTACCAAATTCCTCTCGGACATATGCTATCAATTCAAACTATCATACATACTCCTCTCGGACATGGTACTTAAAATAATTAAAGTAATGGAATTGTGACTCTCTCTCTCGCATATAATGAATGAAACTTTATTCATAAATAACACCTTAGTCCGCATACGTTCCTCTCGGACACGCAGACATTCCTCGGATTAAAATTCATAAAATTCACCCTAGCCTCTCTCGAGCACGTAGAATAATTCTTAATGAATTAATATTAATAATAGAATAAAGGTTCAAAGATCAACTAAACAAGATTAGAGAGATAAAGATAAAACCAATCTAATCGGGCTTTATCTACGTCTTGGATAGGAATTTAGTTAGCCATGGGACCAAAAATACTATTCATCATCTTCTTCATTGAGCCACGCGACAGTACTGTAGTAGTACGATAGTACTGTTCACAGTACTGTCACTGTTCTAAAAATCAATCCTCAATCTCTCGGTCCTCTCCTCTCCTCTGGCCTTCTCAAAAGTCCCCTTCTTCGTCTATTTTTATAGAGACTTGAAAGAGAGTCCAAATTCAATCTGGCTCTGAGTTAATCCCAAATTCGTTATGATTTCTTTTTGTGAAAGTATTTGAGTTGAACCTGGATTATAAGCAATCCAGACACAAATCCGAGTTGACAATGCCTCGATCGAGCCAAACCCCTCGCACGGTCATCTCTGCCATTTCCCGATCGCCCACTCGCCATCTCGCTGTCATGATCTGCCCACCATTATCATCGCCGCCGTCATGACTATCGCCATCGCTGGCAGTCTCTCCGTCAACCTTTCAAGTGGCCGCCCTTCTTCTCCGCCTCTCGAATAGAGCTCGAACAGAGCTCTGTTTTCTGTTTTTTCGAGCGACAAGCTTCGGCTCGGCTGTTTTCCTTTTTTTTTTCCTTTTTAAAACCCGTTGTATCGCTCACATCCGTTAGATCTCACCTTGATGGTTCTTTACTTTAGAAACAAAACCCGTTTTTTCTTTGGATGACAATCAACAATCTGGATCATCTCTGCACTTGATCTTTTCTTTTTAAATTGATTTAAGCTTTAAAAACCCGCAAAGATTTCTTAACCGTCCAATCTTTGATCTCTTCACATATAAATCCAATTGAAGCGCGATAAGTCATGATTTGCAACTCAAGCTCTTTGAAACCTACAAAACTAAATTTAGACGCGTAATAAAATGGTAATCTATTAAATGCAATCAATACATCTAAATTGTTCAATTGAGCACAAATTATTTATTAAACACCTAATTGCTAATTCTGCAGTAAACATCTCTAATTATTCATTTTTAACAGAAATTACCACTAGAAAATTAAGTTAAAGAGATATAAAAATGTGTATATTTCATGTATATCATTTCGCATTGATTAGAATAATGAGAGCAGTTGTACCATTGGCCTAATTATGAAGTTTGCATTGAAAGTCCAACCACCACCTCCCACCTAGTCCTTTATGTAAACCCTTAAAACCTGTGACATTCCACACCACAAGGCCTCTCCTTTCCAATCCTAGAGACCAAATCAGCAGCTCTTCATTGTGTAGCATGGCCAGTTTCTCAGTGTGCAAGCTTACTTGCTTGGTGCTGGCAATTAGCCTTGTGCTAGCACCATCTGCTGAGGCCCAAATGACTTGTGGGTTTGTTGTCCGTTCTCTGAAACCTTGTGTGAGATACCTTCGTGGCAAGGGCGGCCTCGTCCCTCCGGCTTGCTGCTCTGGCATCAAGTCGCTCAATGCCACGGCCAATACCAAGGCAAACCGCCAGATTGCCTGTGGCTGCATGAAAGCTGCTTCTCGTGGAATCTCCGACCTCAACTTCGGCCTCGTTGGCTCACTCCCTAGCAAATGTGGGGTCCGCATCCCCTGCCGGTTCAGCCCCAACACCGACTGCACTAAGTAATCTTTTACATCCCTAATTATCTTTTTGTTTACAATACTTATTCCATTTCAACTCATAATTGTAATGAAAGTCCTTGAATGCCAATCAGACACAGCATTGAATTGGCTGAATCATGTACTAATTGTAACTTATTACAGCTCTTTCTGCTATAATGCCTTGAAGTGTGTTCTTGTAACCATAAAGATTTCCCATACTAACATTTCATTGTGTTGAATTGGGATTTGATGTGCAGGGTTAAGTGAGGAGCAAGCACGTACAAGAGAATGTTTACCAAGTAGTACTTGGCTATCTAGATGATAAGTGGGACCTTTGTTGCCCCTTGAGACTGTACCCACTGCACTATGTTTATAAGAGTGCCCCCTTGCGACTGTATCCATTGTAGTACCCCTAGTAGCATAGCCTACTGCTATGCTTGATATTTATCTACAGACTTTAATTTAGATCCTTTTCATATTACATGTCTGTCATCGCTCTCTCTCTCCTCCTTCCAATATCCAAGCCAGCTATACCATTTGAGGTAGATGGAAATGACATGTGTTAAAAATAAATGGCTCTAATATTTTGTTTGCAAGTGAATATTATACTCCCTCTGTCCCATGTTAAGTATCAAATTTGGTTTTTCCAAAAAGATCTGAAAATGGTTTATTGTGACATACAAATTGGACTCGATAAGGACCGTACTGACTACCGAGGTATTATTAAAGAAAAAAGAGAGAGTAAGCATAATTATATTAGGGATCCAAATTAATTATATTCGAGTGTATGTGTAAATAATAATGAGGAAGAAACAAGATTGCTTACTTTAAACCTTTGATCCACAAAACTCGATCCATCCATTCAATTAAGCATTTTTAAGCATCTACTCCCTTCTTCCATACCCCTCCATCTAACAAATCCTAGCATTTGAAAATTGGGTTAGGGCCCATAGAATTTCAAGTATTCAATTACCCCTTCACATGCACATTCATGAGGATCTCTCTATTGGCCTGTAGAGCAACTCTAGTCACCTGATTTTGGAATCATAATTTTTCAAATGCAGCCGGATTCTTTTGGATGGAGGGTGTATTGATTATTCACTTTTGAAATAGTGTGATGTTTTATTTTATAGAAAACCGGAGGCAGGAAACAGTGTGATATTCAAGGAACCTAATGAATTAATCTTTTTTGGATTGGCAATTCATGAACCTTTTTACTCTATCCACTATTCTTTTTTCTTTCATGCACAAAAAAAAATGAGAAAGATAACATAAAATAGGTAATTAATATGGGAAAACTTTTGTTTCGAGTCCAGACAATAATTAATGTGGGATGGAGGGAATATATGCTAATCTTCAACAATTTCTAAAACAATACTCACCAAGTTTAATAAAAGAAATTGGAAACTCTTTCAATTCATATAGCATGACCAATTTTCACTTAGCAGCATAACATCACCACCGAGGAGGGTATAAATAGCCAAATTGTTCAGATATGTGGCGTATCATGCTCCAGGGTCCCAAGTAGCGGAATAATTCGGCGACTTTGTGACCCAGGGTTAGAGTTGCCATCCTTACGGGTTGGAAAGATCCCCCCTGGTTGCTTGATGCAGACCCAAGTGGGCTAGCCACCCAAGTGGTATCAAAGGCCCAAAACATTATGACGAAAATTTATGTCAAGTTGAAGATCAGTATGAAAAACGGATGTTGCAAGGCTGGCTTGGAAAATTTGTGAAAAGTAAGTTTTGGTGATCAAGTCAGTCAATACTGGAAAAAAAAATCACTCCTTATTTTTTTACTTTCGTACTCCTCAGAAATACTATTAACATACTCCCTCCATCCAAATAATTGAGACCACATGTGAAAATGATGTAGAGCCCACAACATTTGTGGCCTTTGTTTACCCTTGCATATGCACATTCACGAAGTTCCTTTTGCCTCTAGATCTCATATAGCCGCTTATTTTTTGGATATGTAAAAAGTCCAATGCAATCGGTATTTTTTTATACGAATGCAGTCGGTATCATTTGAACGGAGGAATTATGGGGGCATTTTGATAGTGATAGTGAAAGGTAACAAAAAATTATCAGCCTGAAAATAATCAAGGTGATTTGTAGGTAATTTTTCTAATTGTAGAAAATCCGTTTGGGAACCTAAAATTAATCATATTTTCAGTCTTTCACCATCAGTCTTACTCTTGATTGGTGACTTGCATTTCAAAACTTGAAAAAAAAAATCAGGTGTGATTTGTGTTTGGCAAAGTCAGTGAAAAATTTTTGTTTTAGATGGCGGCGGAGGTGGGTGGCAGGTGGTGCCGGCGACTGGTAGCGGCAGCGTGGGTGGGCGGTGGGTGGCAGTGGGAGGTGGGTCGTGCTGGCCGTGGGTGGTGGTGGTGGTGGGGGTGACGAGGAAAAAATTTTCAGGTTGATGCTCATTTGAATGGGTGCGTTTGTTTACTGATTATCCGAAAAAAATCAGGTTGATTCGGCCTTATTCTTCTTATTGGCGTTTGTTTACTGATTTTAGTGATAGGAGCTGCTGATGGTGATAGGTGAAAAAAATCACTTATTTTCGCCTATCAGCTGATAATGTGTTTGGTTACTGATTTGTTCTATTTTCACTATGGCGGTGAAAACTGAAAATAATCAGCAAATCACCCCTAAAAGAGGTGATTTTGCTGATTCTCATTCGAATGAGTATCAGCCTGAAAATTTTTTCCTCGTCACCTCCACCATTGCCACCGCCCACGGCCGGCACTACCCACCACCCACCACCACTACCACCGTCTACCACCGCCGCCACCCACCGCCCATCACCATCGCCGGCCACCTCCTACTACCGCCGGCACCGCCCACCGCCCATTGCCGGCCACCGATGTCGCCACCACCCACTGCCTAACCACCGCCGACCACCACCACCGCCCACCACCATTGCCGGCCACCGCCCATCACCACCGTCGCCGGCCACCGGCCACCACCCACCACCACGATTACCACCGCCCACGGTCGCCACCCGTTGTCCAAAATATATATTTTTCACTGACTTTACCAAACACAAATCACACCTGATTTTTTTTTCGGTTCCCAAACGGAAGTCACCAATCAAGAGTTAGGCTGCTGGTGAAAGACAGAAAATATGATTAATTTTAGGTTCCGAAACGGGTTTTCTACAATCAGAAAAATCCCCTTGATTATTTTCAACCTGATTTTTTTTTAACTTTTCACTATCAGTTTCCAAACGCAAAGAGAATCAACATTTTCACCTCTTTCTGGGGTAATTTGCTGATTTTTTTTAGTTTTCACCGCTAGGAATGAAAATTGAGTAAATCAGTAACCAAACACACTAACAGGTAGTAAGTGAAAATATGTGATTTTTTTCATCTATCACCATCAACAGCTCCTATCAGAAAAATCAGCAACCAAACGCCTTTGAGTCCAATCAGGCTGAAAGACGCTGATTTTTTTCAACAAATCAGAAACCAAATGCACCCTATATCTTAAAAATTGGAGTGTTTTAAAATGTGTGCTCTATAAGACTTTAGGGTCTCCTCTGATAGAGACGGACTTCTCCGATGGAAACTGCGAAGATGCAGCTGAATACTCGCAATGCGTCATTACTATTGGCATAATCTTCTCCTGGGATTCTTTAATTTTCGTTGGTTGAATGAATCAAATCGCATGGATTGGAATTATATAGTGTCACATGCATTCGTCCTGTCGGAAAAATGAAGAGAGGGGGAAGTGGTTTCCCCTAAGTAATGTCGTATCGGATATCGATAAAATATCAGTCGGCAAGAGAGAGAAAATATCAGAGATATATCAAAGATATAATGTAAAAAATTTATCGGTGGTCTAAAATAAGTTGTTAGTACATATATTCACAATATGACTCTTCAAAGGAGTGACACTAATCTTTTACAAGTAAAATAAGCATTCTTATATGAATATATTTCTATGAAAAGAGCAGGAAATACAAAGAAGCTGTAAAGAAAAGCAGACAAATGATGGATTGACAAGGCAAGAGAACTCACCACACATGTTTTTCCCAAGCTATTATCTTGAAGTAACCATCGAATCCCCAATCCTTTCCCCATGAATTCTTGACCAGCCAATAAGAAATGCCATTCTCCTCACCATAGCCAACCGCTAGAACAACATGGTTCACTTCCTG
This sequence comes from Houttuynia cordata, assembly GCA_039654745.1. Classification (NCBI taxonomy): domain Eukaryota; kingdom Viridiplantae; phylum Streptophyta; class Magnoliopsida; order Piperales; family Saururaceae; genus Houttuynia; species Houttuynia cordata. Next base: position 42,892,738 of record CM077506.1, read on the forward strand.
CAAATAGAATGAAAAATAAGGATTCGCATTCATCACCGGAACTACTGAACACATCTCCTTTTCCAGTCCTTTCAATGGAAATAGTCATCATCCTTCCTTTCACTTCACAACAATTTATACACTCAATTAACAACTTAAGCAAGAGTTAGAAGCTCACCATGGGGCTGTTACCACATGTGGTACTCGCGTAATCCCTCCTTTGTACAAGCGGAAGTCTCTCACCACCTGGAATTCAATGCTGACCGGCCGAACCACACAAACGGCATGCTTCAATTCATCTTCAGCACCCTGTGCATATGAAAACATTTAGAATCCTAAGGATGGGTTAGGGGCTAATGAAAATTAGAAATGGAAAACTATTTTTCATGAAAATAGTTTCTTCACCAGGTTAGGGGTTAAAGAAAACTAGTTCCCTAAAATTTTGCATTTCTAGAGGGCCCGAAAATGGCCCAAAAATTTCAGAACTCAAAGGGTACGAAAGTCCTTTTTTGGACTGAAAAAAATATCGGGGCTTCGACGAATCGACCTCCTGACTGCCCTAGCCGCTCCTCTGAGGACGAATCAACCTCGCAGGGGCTTTGTTCGGCGATAATCGCCGGATCTTCTCCTCCCTACAGTCGTTCCTCTATTCTCTCGGCTTCTGCCTCTCTATCTCCTCTCTTCTCTGATCTCTCCTCTTCGTGGAATATGGATTCTTCTTTTGCAGGTGCATCTACTTCGTTTCTATTGTTCTCTTCCTCTTTTTCATCTCTCTGTTTTCCATTTTGTATTGCTCTGATGGTGTTTTATATACCTTTAATGTGGGTTTTCAAGAATCATGTGCATGACAATACATTTCTTCCCTGGCCGTATAGCATAGATCGTCATTTGCATCTTGTTTCTTAAGATAGTTTCTGCTCTTAAATTTGTGATTGCTCAAAGCCTTACCCTTTTTGCCACCAATTTCTTTTCTTCGTCGATCCGTGGGTTTCCTGTGTATGTTATTGACTTAATAGGTAGCCAACATGAATGTTAAGTGTGGGAATGTTGGTTCATTGGTATGATGTCACATGGCTATAGAGCCTCTGCTCAATGCTCATATGATTTATGTGGTTTTCCAAAGTTTATTGATAACATCTAGTAACACGCTGTTGCTAGGATTCTAGCCAAAAGTCAGCTCTCAAATATTGGATTTTGTGGCTGTGAACGTAAATATGGGAAGGAAACTAGAATCACCATGATCATTATTTCCCAGTATGCTTGAATGTTGAAAATCTTTTCTTCCCTTAAAAAGATATTGCATATTATGAACCGATCATGCTAGAGTTCTCTTATCATACTCATGCTGGTGAATTATTCCATGCTCAGAACTCTTCAGGTTCATCCCGCCGCTTTTCTTTCTAGATTTTTAACTACTGTGTAGAGTCAAGAGGAGGCATCAATTTGGACAAGTTTTCTTTTTTCATTTTTAGCTACTGATAGTTACAGAATATATACATTTTTATATGCCTTTCTACCTATATGTTAGTCATAATTTTAGTTCAAAGTAAGGATTATTAATGGTTATTCATGTTAGATGAGTAATTAGGATATTAATAAATAAATGCACTTAATTAATTAATTAATTTAGATGCTTTAATTAGATTTAATGGATTTATAATTTATGATGCGTCTAAATTATATTTAACTTTATTTATGCAGATTTTAAAAGTTCCAATTGCAGATCATCAAAAATGTATGCGCGTCAAACGGGTTATGTGCTGAGATCGAAGATCTGATGGAAGCGGTCATTACGACGGGTTTTAGCTATTAAAAACAAAAAAAAAGAAGAAATAGAACTGAACCGACCGGTTCAGTGGTCGGTTCGCTTTGAAGAAAAAAAAAAGAAACAACAAAGCGACCCGAGCCAAATGCACGGGCGCCTGGTTTAGAAGGCAGAGGAACGCCTGCGACGGGGGTGGAATAGCGGCGGCCTGAGCTGGCGGCTGGCCGCGATGGGTCTCAGTGGCGAGGCTTAGGAGAGGTGATGACGGCGAGAGAAGCAGCGGCGACTGGTGATGGTGGCCATGGGCGAGGAAGACAAGAAAATAAAGGGATTCGTGCCGGAATAGGACTATGGAGCATGGAATGTCGTATCGGATATCGGTAAAATATCGGTCGGCCTAAGAGACGAAATATCGGAGATATTGTGTAAAAAAATATCGGTCGTCAAAAACTAGTTTTTACCATATATTTTCACAATCTAACATCTAAAATGAGTTATACTAATTTAAACAAAGAATAGATTTCAAAATATGCATATTAGGATAGAAAACAAACATGAAAGTTTTTTTTTTCCCAAAAAAAAAAAAAAAATTTTGAAATTTTTTTTTTTTTCAAAAAAGGCCGATATATCGGTCCGAAACCGATATATCGGCGATATTTGGAAAAAACCTGAAATCCGATACTTAATGGTATCGGCGTATCGGTTTGTGTCCGATACCGATATATCGGCGATATATCGGCGATCTGACATTCCATGCTATGGAGGCATGCTCAATCGGAAAAAAAAAAAGCAAAATCGTGCCGGACTTGGATTGTGCTTGATTTGGGATGTTGATTGGCTTGGGTACGTATAAAAAAATAGAACAGACCGGGAGTTGGGAGAGAACTTTCGGCCGGAAAAATGAGCCTTCGAGAGAGTTGTTTTCGCCGAAAAAACAAGGACTCCGGCAGGGCGGGTTCAGTCTGAAGGAGAGAAGGTGTTGGCCGGAGGAAGAAAATGTGGATTTTTGGCTGATTTGTTTACTGCTACAGTAACCGGTGGGCGATTGGTAAAGATGATGAATAGTAACTCGCCCCGTGAACAGTAAATTTGCTACGGTGCCATGAATAGTGATTTTGTGAGCAGTGTTTCGGTGAATAGTGAACATGACTCCGAAAAATCAGCAGCGTTCTCCTAGTCCGATGGCTGGCTAAATTCGCGTCAAAGGCGTAGATGAAACCCTAGATTTGTTTTTTGTTACTCTTAATTGTTTAATTTAAATATAGTTGATATGATTATGCTTAATGCGATTTCATGTTTCATAATTTGATCTAGTGCTTGACCATAGACTAGTATGATTATGACTAGAATTTGATCTTGGTATTCCTGTGTTTAGGTAATAACAGGCTTGTGTTGATTCTATGCCCGACCAAAGGTTAGAGTTAATTACATAATTTATAGTGAATGAACTTTTCGTGTCCTACAGTACAGGAACATGTAGTGCATTCACTGGAAATTCATGTGTCCAAACCAATAACATGAGTTACCATATCATATTAGGCTTATGCGAGATAATATTGAGAGTAGTAATTGCATGTTAATGGTGGATTCAACTGCCTTCGTACCTTTTCCTTGATATTTTCATTAATTTAATTTATTGCTAAAGTTTAGTTCTTTATTTCATTAAATTCAATCTTTTCATTAGAATTAGGTTAATCAACTAAGTCCTTTGGGTTCGACCTTGTTTCCACTAGCCTATACGTAGTTTTGTGTGATTGCAAGTAAAAAGAGTTAAAAATTCATTCAATCAATTGGCACTGTTGTCGGGGAGTTGGTGACGGTTTGATTTAATTCTAATTAGTGTAGACTTTTCTTTGTAGGATTTTAATATTTGATTTTCTTGTCTTTGTAGAGTCAAATTGGAGAGGTGGATAACGACACGTGAATTTCTCGCCAACGTGGAAGGGCCATCCCTTCCCTCTGTTTGTGATCTATATCTCTCTTTTCAATTCAATTTGGGTGTTGCATGTTTTTCCTTTATTTCTGTGATAGTATGCAATGCTAGTTGTCGCTATCTAGGACTGCTGTTTACTAGTTGTCGCCCATTAGGACTGCTTTTGTGTGTCTATGGCTTATTTGATAGTTTATGCAAGGGTGTAGATCACTGGGTGAAAACTTATTTGCCTTTGACGGTGAAATTGAGAGAACCTTCAGACAAAACTAAAGAGGCCAATTAAGTATAACCAACCCCTTGTTTGAAATGGCGGATTTAAAATTTGAAAACCTTAAAAGAATATTACACTCCAAATGCCTATATATCTCCGTCCTGCATTCGAGTGCCAACTGCAACAATTGGTAACTTTGAGATGAAGCCCAACACAATACAGATGTTACCATCATTTTATGGGCAAAATCACGAAGATCCATATAGGCATGTTGATGAGTTCTTAGAAAATCTGCACAACTTTTAAAATGAACAATCTTACAGATGATGTGGTAAGATTGAGACTATTCTCATTCTTCCTTAAAGATAAGGTCTACTCTCTTAAACCCGAATCCATTACCTCTTCGGCGAAAATACAACAAGATTTGCTAAAGAAATACTTCCCCATGGGTAAAACAAACCAAATGAGAGTGCCATCACTACCTTTACCCAACAGCTGACTGAGCAGTTCCATGAGAGCTGGAATAGATCAAGGACCTCCTTAGGAAGTGTCCTCATCATTCTGTACCTAGATGGCAGTTAGTGCAGCGATTTTATAGAGGATTGATGGATCAGAACTATCATCTTGTAGATGCTTCATGTGGAGGCACTTTCCTGTTAAAAAATGAAAATAAAGCATGGGAACTTTTTGAAAACTTGAGTGAAAATTCGTTGCAACATACGATGGCCAATAGGAGTTTAAATGAATCTTCTTCGTCTATCCCCTCTAAAGGTGGTATGTATGAAGTGAAATAAACAGATGATCTTTTTATCCAGGTTACATCATTATCTAGAAAGATAGATCAAATCTTGAGCCAAAAGCCACAAACTCCTGCACACACTCAAGAAGCATGCATTCTATATTTAAGTCCCATGCATTCTATCCTAGAGTGCCCACCTGCCCTACAATTCCCAGAGCTTGTTCAGGAGCATGTCAATGCTGCTCAAACTTATACTCGAACAGGCAATTATCCATTCTCGAACACATATAACCCGGGGTGGAGGAATCACCCCAATTTTTCCTGGAATCCACAGAACAAGGGTGTTCTTTTTAACCCACCAGGTTTTCAACAACCTACCATGCCTTCCAATTTTCACAACCCTCTAATATGACAGAATTTGAGGATAAAGTCTTGTCCGCTCTGCAGAGCATTCAAGCTCAGGCACAATCACAAGTTCAACTTGTTCATTCTCATACTCAATCCATAGCTAAACTAGAATCTCAAATAGACCAATTAGCTAATTCGATGAGTAAGAGAGAAGAGGGTCGGTTGCCTAGTCAACCAATACATAATCCAAAGGGTCAATTTATGCTTGAACAACAAACTACTTCCAACGAGCATGTTCAAGCTATAACATCCCTGGGGAGTGGAAAACAAATCGAAAACCTAGTGGATGTTGAGGTGAGAGAAGATACAGATTAGGAAAAAGTAAGCAATCCAGAGACTGATGAAACCTTAGAGACACCATCTACTCTGAGTCAACCAAAACAAAAGGACACTGTTTCTCCTTCTGAGTCTTCTTTAGGAACCGAGTCTAAGGCTAATCATGAGGTACCTTATGTACCCCGTGCTCCATTTCCTCAATGCTTAGACATGCCTTCCCCTTTTAACAAAAACAAAGCTAGGATGGATAAAGTGCTAGAAACTTTCAAACAAGTTAAGATAAATCTTCCACTCCTAGAAGCAATTCAATGAGTACCCACCTATGCTAAATTTCTCAAAGACCTGTGCACACAAAAATAGAAGTCTAAGACTCATATTTCTAAAAAGGTCCTCCTTACTGAGCAGGTCAGTTCCATTCTGAAACATGACACACCACCAAAACATTCCAGTCATTTTAGGCCGCCCTTTCCTAGCGACGGCCAATGCATGTATCCAATGTCGATATGGAATCATGGAGATGTCTTTTGGAAATATGAAGATCATACTCAATGTGTTCCAAGCTTCCAACCAATGAGCCACTGAAAGTGAGCAAGAGTGTTCTCTTGTTGATGAAATTGATGATCTTATGTAAGAGACACTCTTGAATGAGCTCATGTCTGACACTCAAGATCCTACTCTACTCTATTTAGGGATAGAGGATTCTGACATAGAACTACATGTTGAAGAAATTCATGCGATGTCAGCCTCTCCTCCCAATCATGACTATTTTCCTTATAGAAATAGAGTAGAGCCTTTATCAATATCTCCCAGTCCATCACTCCAACCTTGTATTGAGACTCCTCCTCAACTTGAGTTGAAGCCACTTCCAAGTTCCCTCAAGTACGCTTTTCTAGATCTTAATGATACTCTCCCCATCATCAATATAATTCAAAATATGTGTTTGCATTTTAAACCCATATCTTTCCACTTGGTAGAGAATGGGAAACAAATGGGAAAGTTGATTTTTTAAAAAAATTAAATTTTTTAAAATAATTTTTTTTTTTAAAACATGGATATATTAGACCAAAACCGATATATCGGCGACATTTTAAAAAAACTCCAAAATCGATATTACACAATATCATTTTATCGGTTGAAGTCCAATATCGATATATCGCCAATTCAACTTTCCATGGTTGCCACTAATAATTTAAGTAGTGAACTCCTAGTATCAGCTTTTCAGTGTCAAACATGTTGGAATATAAAATATAAGATAAAAATATCCACTTCTTAACAGCTTGAGCTTTTGGAAAACTTAATTATCTTATATGGTATCAGAGCTTCAGGTTCGAGGGGTCTTAAGATCAAACCTCGCTGGAGGCGTTTATACCCAATTGTGTTCTATGTATGCGTTTAATAGACGCTTGCACGTGTGGAGGTTATTCGAACATACAATTTATGATAAATATTTATGTTTCCTAACAACTCGAGCTTATGGGAAACTTGGTTATCTTACAATATGGTCCTTACTCTTCTTATACCGTCGGCATAAATGGTATTAGCTACATAATGGAATGGCATCAAAATTAGATTCTAGCGGAATAAATTCATGTGGAATTACCAAAAGATGTTTTTATGTTTGGATAACAAATTTTGTGAAAATGCAACTTCGAATGAATTAGCTGAATGCCCTCATTAGGAGATTCATTAATTCAGGCAGAATAAGGCTTGAATCGTCATTGTGATGGAATTTCTCATTCCGTTGAATCAGTGCATCTAAACATGAAAATAGACGGACTGGATCGAATAGTTCCTAAATATATTGTCGATTCTGAATCCAAACAGACCCATTGTCTTCTAGCATTAGTTTCGTACGCCACCACCAATACAATTAGATTAATTTTTTTTATAAATTTATTAGACAGAAAAGAAAGGCATTACAAAGCAAGCTAAACACAGGAAAGAGCGAGAAAGGAAATGAAAATAAGATCCATTTATATAAAGAGAGGTAGAGACCATTTGTTCATTCTTCGTTAAAATATGATGAGCTTTCACGCCTTCCACAAATATAAAATAGACGTCTATAGCACGCGTGAAAAAAAGTTTACATGGAAACTAAGTATAATTGAAGCAGTCAACTAGTTCTATATTTTTGAAATGAAAGTGAAAGATAAAATAATAGCATTGCCAGTCAACTAGTTCTTTTGAAGTGCGCAAGTATTCAGAACTTAATTAAGTGTAAAATGTAAATTCATCAGCAGAAATATTAAGAACCAATTACATTTAGAATTTTAGAGCTTTGAACCTTTGTTGAAATTACACTTATACCTTCTTACATGTTGAATTATAAGTAGCACCATCTGACTGGTATTAGAGATTTATAGTCTGGAAGGAGGTTAATGACCTGAGTTTGGACTATTTGCTTAATTATCTCTACTACATTTAGATGTGAAACATGGAAAAGAACATCCTCATTATAATGTCAAAATGGAGCATATCCTTTTTGTTTAGCGGAACAGACCATTTCCTGTCTCATCAAGGGACCCAAAGAGAACACAGTGATCGTGCACTCTTAAAATTTTCCATGGGAAAGAATTTGAAACAAATATGGATACCTAAATAATATGTAAAAAATAATATTTTGTTATAGCAATATTATAAACGTTACAAGAGAATTTTTCTATGTTGTAAAGAACTCGCTCTTTCCCATATTTAAGTGTCCTATTTAGTTTTCCAAAATGAACTAATATATAGTAGTAAAAAGTACTGGAAAGATAGGTAATATGAAAGGACATTAACTGCTCCTTCTTTCCCATATGAAATATCCTATTTGGTTTTTCTATATGAACTAGTTAGAAACCAAATAGGATACTTAATATGGGATAGAGGGAGGTCTACATGTCCTAATTCCACAATCAAATTTTGTTGGTCCTGTCTTTAAAAGTCTTTTTACAAACTCCTACCATGAGCAATATTCTTCGTTACATCATGTCAACTTGATGAAAATGTTATTCTCTTCTTTTCTCTTTGCGGTTGAATTCAATATTCCCTCCATCCCATATCATGTGCCCAATTTGGTTTTTTCTAAGTGAATAATTTTGAAAAGCCAAATAGGATTACAGGATACTTAATGTGGGACGGAGAGAGTACTACCTCTAGGGGTTAGGGATTAATACTATATATCTTGCATCGCGACCTACGTTTCCCGTAAATGGTGAGCCAATCAGATGGTGCTAACGTAAATAATGAACTCTAGCACCAGTTAACGAGATCCATAGAACACAATTTTAAGGAAAATATAGGAATATATTACTGAGAGTTTCAACTTCAGTGTTGCCCTAATGACACCACTTAAAATAATGAAGTCCACTAACAGATAAGTAACCTTATAGAGAAGGTGAAAGGGGACGTGTCTTATGGCCCATGGGCCATGAGGCAGAGCTCTGAACGCAAAAGCTACAAAGAAATATCTACTTCTATAAGCCCTATATTGTTTTTTTTAGGTTATTTAGTTTTATTATTACCACTGAAGGGGGCCAAAGATTACCACCACCGACAATGAATTCGAGTGTCACCGGTTAATTTAGGATTTATTGGAGCTAACACCATGGAAAACTGACTTTAGAATATCAAAGAGGGTGTTTGTTGAGTTAAGGGTGTTTGGAAGCTAAGACGGGTCTGTGAAATATTCCTTCACCACTGAAAATTTTTACCTTGAAAGGAGGGTTGAATGAAAAGTGTTTGGCTATAAACAGTTTCCATATGTAAAAAAACCTTTTAATAGTAATGCTCACCTTTGTGTATTTCAAATTCCCTCGGTTCTAAAATACTGTGTACATTTAAAAAAAATCTTATTTTTATTGGACCATGAAGCCCACAAAGAAGTCACATGACTTCTTCTCCATTATATCCCATCCAATTCGTATGTTCATTCAAGGACCAAGTTCAAGTCAATTCTTCCAAGTCTCCTCAAATTTAAAAAAGAGAAAGTCACATAATTTAGTAATATATATATAATATTTTTAAACAATAAATATTTCTAAATATATAGAACGGATGGGGTATTTATTATATTTTTCAGGTTAAAAAGGTGATATATTTTAAAAAATAATTTCCACCGTTATTTGTCGCCTTTCAACATCCAATTACTTTTCCAATTAGCCAGTTAGGCAGCCAGCCCACACCGAAAAAGCCTATCATCTAATGTCTAAATAGAACTGTATAGCTGGTAGTATTTACACATGTCACTTAAGCTGGCAACAATCATGAGCACTTGGCCGAAAAGTAAATTTAAGGGAGTTCTGTAACTGGTTCTCCTTTTTTCTCTCTAGCCTATCTTACTACTAGTTTAAACTCCACTCATAAACTACTCTTGTGAGAAATTGAAAAAAGAGCTCATAAAAGACGATACAATCATAGAAACGATTGGTACTTCATTGCAGGCATGTATATAGGCTGTGTTTGGAAGCAACTATCAGGCTGAAAAAAGTGTCTTTCAGCCTGATAGTTGTGACTTGTGTTTTGAAGCTGATGAGTGAAAAATCTATTGACGAGAATCTCTGAAATATGTGATTTATGTTTAGAAGTTGATGAGTAAAAAATGTTGAAAATTTCTGTTGTGATGAGAATAAATGTGTAATCATTCTCAGTGAAAGAGAATCTTTAGTGAAAAATGGTAAAAAAACTGATCACTTGACGAAAATTATCACCACAGCAAGCTCCTTTTTCAACAGTGACAGAATTTATTTTGATGTTCATTTCCAAACACACAACAACATGGCTCTTTTCAGACTTGAAATATTTCAGCTGTGACGTCTCCAACATGGGACAACTTCACCGAATTGCATACACCTTACCTAGTCACTTTTGCTATAGAATGCATAGAAACAACACATACTCATGCAAATTCTTCAAGTGTACTACATTTCAATTCCTGTTATATTGTAAACCAGCTTTCATTTTTGCTATGACCCGCCCTAGGGATTGGGTATACCTTCAGGGTTCATAAGTATTAGGATTAATTGTTTGTGTCAATTTGGATTAGTTTAGTAATTTAGCTATGATAGCTTATTTTTATTTTATTACTATTATTGAAATGGGGCTTTATGCCAATTGTTTAGAAGTCCATTATGGTTAGTAGTCCTAAGTCTATTAGAAATAGGGTTTAATTAAGCTCTATAAATATGTATGGCATGTCCCCTAATTCAGGAGGAAAACATCTGATTACATTGCATTTCCATTTTAATACCTCATGAAAAATTGAACAGAATTAACAGTAGTGATAAATATGCAATGACAACTAACAGGTGGACTACTTTAGGCATTAGCTTAATGGAATTTGACAAAAATTAACCTCCCTTAAAATGTAAAAATTTATCACTTAGAAAATAATTTTCAAACAATCAAGCTTCTCAAAATTGAAAGAAATACCAATTGGGTGTTGGTAAGATGGCCACACCGCACCTCACGAAGTGCAGGTCGTGAGTTTGAGATCCACCTCCATTGGCCGCTCATGTCCATAGGGCTTATATCACAATTTACCTGGTGTCTGCCTGAGGGGATTGGTAGGGAAATACATATTGCTGTTAGAGCCTGTTGGTGCTAAGAACTCAATCACTGCCACACATTATTTAAGAAAGAAAAAAAATAGCCTAAGAAAGAGGTAACTTGATGGTTCGTCAATTAGGGCTTCCAATTGCCATCAAATTAAGTGTTAATTTTGACATGACCAGAAGCGGAAACAAGATCTATCCTAAAATTAAAGGAAGTCAAATGTTTGTGGGTGCATTGAATCTGGGTTTTGTGCAATACGATTCCATGAAGAGGCAATTGCTATAGAATATGGACAAAATTAATTGAAATCAAACTGGTCACTGATTAATGATTCTTGAAAGTTGAGAGTGATTTTTGAATGGAATTACGGGGAATTTTTTCATTCAATAAAATTCATTATTGATTCTCATTCATGTTGTTCATTAAAGCTTATGTTGTTAGGTTGTTTATGTGATGCATAAATATTAGTTGTTAATTACCATTTCTTTTATTTTATTCCTATTTCCTAGCATGGTTATAACTTATAATAACTTTGAAGGTGAAGAATAAAACAGGTATATTGAACAAGGTAAAAATAACTATTCTGATGATAATTCTAGTGTACTTCATTGATTAATGTTGATAGACTCTATGTTATATGTTAAAATATATAATAAATGAATAAAGATTTCCGTTTCCTAAAAGCTCACCAAAAGCTCGAGCTTTTAAGAAACGGAAATCTTTATTCATTTATTATATATTCTAATATCCCCCTCACGTGCAAGGGTCTACTAAGCACGCCATGTGGAACATAATTGGGGTATAAATGCCTCCATCGAGATTAGAACTCAGGACCTTCCACAACCTGAAGCTCCGATACCATGTAAGATAATCAAGTTATCAAAAGCTCGAGCTTTTAGGAAATTAGAATTTTTATTCATTTATTATATATTCTAACATTACATACTATTTTTAAATTAACTATACGCAATAAAAGCTCTGGACACATATACATTATTGTTGACACATTCATTTTGATCTTCAAGTTGTAATTGAGGATTTTGTTGCAATATTCTGAAATTAATTTTTTTTCTCCATATTGTCATGCAAATGGAATTTGAAAAATCAAAGTGGTCATCTAAATGAGTAATTTTTCTCTTGCTCAGGTGACAAAGGCTTCAAAGTTATTTCTTCTTGAGGTTGAGCTTTCGGGAGAAGTTGTTACATAACAGGGTATTGAGCTAGTTTTCCATACAATTAGCTTGATTGAAGTGATGAAGACTCTAAATAATTCATATCTAGTATTTAAAATTCAATGAAATGAGGAAATGCATGGTAGATGGTATTTCTCATTTAAGTTATTAAAGAGGATCTCTTTTATAAGGAAATTATTAAAGAGGACTCTTCATGAAAGAGAACGCCTAATGAATGCACTATTTCATAGTAAAAAATGAGAACAAGCTAGGTATTCTCAAGTGTATTAGTTACTAGCTAGGAAGCACAGATACGAATACAACGACACGATACGACACAATACAGACACAGGGACACGACATTTTTCCAAAAAGTGAAATACGACACGGCTAATAAAAAATTATTTATATAAATTTTAAATATATTTTTGGTATTATATTACCACATATTTTCCTCCTAAACCTTGTAAAAATTAAAATTATAAATTTAAAATTATTTTTTGTTCAATATTTCTAGCCGGCTGGAATCTACAAAAAAAATAACATTGCGTTGGGACTTGAACCCGTTATTCTGCTAAAAAAATTGTGACTCTAACCATTAGATTACATACATCTTTTGTGTTAATTCAATCGTGCAAAAAGATTATATATTTAATTCAAGATACTACAGGACACACATGCAACAGTGTCACTTCCATATCTGTGTCCGATACATATCAGATACAGATACGGCAGCCAGTTTGCCGTATCCGTGCTTCCTAGGTTATTAGTATCACAAGCAAACTACTAAAAAAAGAACTTGCAGATTAACAAGTTAAAGTTTCTGACTTTTCAAATTAAGAGGCCTTTTAGTGAATATTACTATGTGTTTAGTGGTGTCATCAAGTCAATTCTACAAACATCAATGATATCGTGAAATGATTCAGTTGAATGATATAATGAAGTAGGTTCAACGATAATTTGTAGAAACTTGCTAAAGAGTAATATTCAGAAAAGATCTCGTCAATAGGTAAATAGTATGACTATATTTGGCAACTTTGACAAACCAATCTGCAGATCTCTCATAAAACCAAGCATTAGCCAAAAGGTTCCTTCTTGCTGTCATATGCTTAAAAATTTAGTGGATATATTTAATGCTCAGGTTGATTTTTTTTTTTGATAATTGCTCAGGTTGATATTAATTTGAATTGCTAAGCTTTTCAAAAAAACCCCACTGGAAACTTGGTTGCCTGTTGAATTGCGATACATTTTGTTTGTTAAGCGATAAAAATTGGTAAGGAAAAAGGAACCTTTGCCACATAGAGAAAATATGTTGAAAATGCTAAAAGATAAGTGAAAAAGGCAAAGCAAAAAAAAACTAATTTGAGACTCTAGTTTGGTACAAATATCACCAAACCAAGGGGAAAACCATCGTTAATGTGCTTGAAATAAAACCGCATCCAAAAAGTAAGTATCCGTAAGTTCAACGTAAAATACGGGAAAAATAAGGGATACATGGGACAATACATGTCAAACAATGAAAGTAAAGCAGTTAATTAAGGTAACCAGAAACTTATTCAGGCTTTAATAGATAAATAAAAACCCATAAAATTTACGGGAAGAAACACCAGGATTACATTCCCACTGTATGGGTCAGCAAAGTAGTAGAGAGTACATACTGCTTCCTATTTCTGGGTCCATGCATTACTTGGTGTAGTGTAGCTAGACAGGTAAAGATAGGTCAAATTAGATTTATGATGTGAAATATGTTTGAAAGTTTGGTAAAGAAGCTTTTCACACATTTCTACAGTACCATTGACTTCATTAAATGAGGCTGGGACTGAACAAACATTTTACAGTCAATTACCATGTGCATAGCTAATTAAGTAAGCCTTTCAGGTAGTTTAGTGATCGTTTAAATATTAAACTCTTGCAAGTGCAGAAGACAAGTGTCACAGGGATTGAATTGTGACACACTCTCTCTCGAGCATAGAATTAACGAAACTTTATTTATAAATAACACCTTAGTCTGCATACGTTTCTCTCGGACACGCATGCATTCCTTGGATTAAAATTCACCCTAGCCTCTCTCGAGCACATAGAATAATTCTTAATGTACTAACATTAATAATAGAATAAAGGTTCATAGATCAACTAAACAAGATTAGAGAAAGAGAAAGATAAAAATAAAACCAATCTAATCGGGCTTCATCTACGCCTTGGATAGGAATTTAGTTAGCCATGGGACAAGAAATACTATTCATCATCTTCTTCGTTGAGCCACGCGACAGTATTGTAGTAGTCTAACAGTACTGTTCACAGTACTGTCGCAATTCTAAAAATCAGCCCCTAATCTCCCGGTCCTCTCCTCTCCTCCAGCCTTCTCAAAAGTCCCCTTCTTCGTCTATTTTTATAGATACTCGAAAGAGAGTCTAGATTCAATCTGACTCTGAGATAATCCCAAATCCGTCATGATTTCTTTTTGTAAAAGTATTCGAGATGAACCTGGATTCTGAGCAATCCAGACACAAATCGGAGTTGAGCACGCCTCAATCGAGCTAAACCCCTCGCCACAGCTGTTTCCATCATTTTTCGATCGCCCACTCGCCTTCTCACTGTCATGATGTGCCCACCATTATCATCGCCGTCGTCATGACTATCGCCATCGCTGGCAGCCTCTCTGTCGACCTTTCAAGTAGCCGCCCTTCTTCTCCACCTCTCGAACAGAGCTCTGTTCTCTGTTTTTTCGAGCGAACGAGCTTCGGCTCGACTATTTTTCTTTTCCTTTTTTATTTTCCTTTTCAAAACCCGTTTTCTCACATACGTTAGATCTCATCTTGATGGTTTGTTTACTTTAGGAACAAAACCCGCCTTCTCCTAGGATGACAATCAACGATTTGGATCATCTCTGCACTTGATCTTTTCTTTTTAAATTGATTCAAGCGTTAAAAACCCGCCAAAGACTCCTTAACTGCCCAATCTTTGACAAAAATTACCACTAGCAAATTAAATAAAAGAAATATAAAAATGTGTATATTTCATGTATATTAAATACCCCTAAACCTACATTTTACTAGTCCTCGAGAAAACATAAAATAAAAATAAGAACAAAAAACTACTCGGAAATAAATGCTATTGTCGTAGGGAATCATGATTGCATTTAGCATATGCAACAAGCCTTTTGAACCCCCGGGTATCCCTGGCTGGATGAGTGAAGTCTCGTGAAGGTTTGCAGCCATGCTACCCACAAACATGTATTTATAAAATTAGCTTTATTCATCTAAGTGCAAAAGAAATCAAACTAAACACTATAAAACACACAATCATGTTATCCCTTCAAATGCACACCACAATACTTAAGAAACTAACCACACGTACTTGCATTTATAATCAATTGGAAGGTAGAAGCCCTCAAGCAAGTGGTTTTATTCTACACCTTCATCTTGAAATTTTTTGCTTAATATAATATGGCATGAAAATTTAAATAGTAAAGTGTAGAACATTGTAGCAAGACTACTAAATTTCTGTTTTACACATATCGAGTGTGACCCATTAATCAAAGAACATCATAATCTACATTGTCATCCTAATCTCTAGGTTCATGATAAAACAAATGCTTACACGCCTCCTTCGGGTCCAACATTCTAGGATATGAGAGGATAATACACCATAGACTTTTTTTTATTTTTTCAATAGCACTGTGCAATGCCTAACTTCAAGATACTTAGGTTTAACAAAACTCAGGCCAATGACTCCCAACCAGTTGGCTTAGGGCATTAGGTTTTAAGTATGGACCGCCTCAGACCTGAGCATCAGCCTAAGTTAATCCTATAAAGTTAAGCAGTCCCGAGTTTTTTTAGCGACATTTATTTTGTCCAAGTTGTATTATACTCTCAACATATTTCCAGTCCATGCCTCCGCCATATTGCTAAATAAATGGTCTATCATAATCGTTTAAGCTCAACAATAACCATGTATCAACTAATGACTTTGACCAAAGTTATCGGGTATTACTTTATGTAACTAAAGTGTTTGTTAGTGAGTTTTATTAGCTCTAGAATTTGATCCAAGAGGACTATAACAGAAAGATTTTTTTCAGTTAAGTGTCTCTATCCTCCAGTATTTCACTCACGCTTCCAATGTAAATTAACTTCTTAAAAATATAAGTATGCATCATGAAGGGATAAACTACCAAAACCTATGAAAATGCTAGCAAACAACCTAAAAACTAATTAAATATTTTTTGTTTATTTTAGATTTTTTTATTTTTTTTAAACAAGCAATATCCTCTACACCCCCAAACCTAGCATGAGCATTATCCTCAATGTGCAAGAAATATGAAACTACAATGACAACATAACAAGGAAATAAAGAAAATAAGAGAATACACCTGAAAATTTGGGTTGCCTCCCATCAAGCGCTAAGTTTAACGTCTTCAGCCAGACAACCCCATTTTTTTTTCAAATTATCTAAGAACTTTTAACCTAATGTTCATTCCACATGCAGTCCTACTATGCACATCAGGATTAATTAAAGCAACGACAAGTGGATCATCATACCAAATAAATGGGAATGCATCCTCCACTAGAGTTTCAATCATGTGAACTGCCAAAAGACAACTTCATAACCCCATTTCTACAATTTATATCATTGTACCATTAAAGACATTTAGTTTGACCTTTAAATTGCCAAAAGACAACTTCATAACCTCATTTCTACAATTTATGATGGCATTGGATGTGGCCAAGAATGGCCTTCCCAAAATCACAGGAATCTGACTATTAGGATTCTGCACAAGTTGTGTATCTAAGACAATGAAGTCTACAAGGAAGAAAAATTTATTAACCTGAACAAGAACATCCTCAATAACGCCACATGGGACTTTAATTGATCTGTCTGCAAGTTGCAATGTTATGGTATTCAATTTCAACTCGCCTAACTCAAGTTGCTCATAAACAGAAAAGGGTAGTAAATTTACACTAGCCCCCAAGTCCAACAATGCCCTCTCCACAGTATGATCTCCTATAACACATGAAATTGTGGGACTTCCTGGGTCCTTATACTTAGGTGGAAGGTCACGTGTCAAGAGGGAATTCACTTGTCAGTCAGGAAAACCCTTTGGGTCACATTGGATTTGACTTTATGTTTCTGGGTACAAAGGTCCTTCAAAAATTTAGCATAAGCAAAAACTTGTTTTATAGCATCTAACAGTGGGAGATTGATCTTGACCTGCTTAAACACCTTTAAGATCTCCTCCATTCTTTGGTGGGATTTGCTAAATGGGGACGGTTTGTCAAGGCATTGGGGAAATAGTGCTCTAGGGATATAGGATCCTTTGTCATTGGCCATGGTTGGGGTAGGTTCTCTAACTGTCTCGGGGAAGGTCTTCTCACTAGAGGTGTCTGTGGACAAGTCCCTAAGTTAATTGTCAATTTGTTTACCACTCCTCAGGGTAGTTACTTGTTGTGACCCAGCAGGGTCACAAGGTATCGCCTTGACGGCAAGGAGGAAGAAGAAGGAAAAGTAGTTTTTTAAACTATCAAGAGTTGTAATAAACATCTAGGGCTTCATCTAGCTTTGATAAAAAAAAGTTAGCTAGACATAGGAGATGAGAAAAAAAAGCCTGATTTGATGTATTCATGGTTATGAATCACTTCTTCTTCTTCTCTTCAAAAGACTCATCTTCTTCTCTTCTCTAGCATCTTCTCTTAGGTCTCTAATTCTCCTCATTTTCAAGCCTTCTCTATGCTTATATAGTAGGGTAAGATAAGCCACAGAAGCCCTCTTCAATTCCAACTTGAAATAGGTCACTTTTGAAATTTTCGCATACGGCGATCGATCACGATCGTTCGCTTCTAGATCGATCGTTCGCTTCTAGATCGATCGCGTGATTTCATTGTTTTTCCTGCGTCTTTGCCGATCGATCGCTTCGCATTTGCATATGCCGATCGACCGTGTTGATTGCCAATCAATCGCTACTGCTGTATCGCAAAATTTTAAAATTTCAGTAACAACGATCGATAGCATAAGGCAGCCGATCGATTGCTATTACTGTTCATCTACTTGCATAAAAAAAATTCAAATGGTTGTAACATTTTGCGCCTAACTCCGAATAGTGCGCGGTCAGTGGCGTTGTAAAGCTGGCTTCTTGAATTTAACATGAAGCTTGAATCAGTCCCATCAGAAATATGCACATGAAGTTATAAAGAGTTAACCATTGAATCATATTTCATCACATTTTCAGTTTACTCTTATTTCCCTACAAAAACTAAAAACAACATTAGCAAACACTAATTATCTTCTATTACTAGCATAAACATAAATTTTAGAGGTGATAAAATGCACAATTTGAACATATATCATACCCCTAAACTTACATTTTGCTAGTCCCTAGCAAAACAAAATCAAACAAAACAAACTAAAGGAACTAAACATAAAAGTAAATGACACTTTCGTAGGGAACACGATTGCATTGAACGTATACAACAAGCCGTTAAACCTCTAGGTGTCCCTAGTAGGACGAGTGTTGTCTCCAGCGGGTTTGCAGCCTTGCTACCCACAAACATGTATTTATAAATCTAATTAAACTATGTGTAAATAACACAAAATAAAATATTACAAAACAAGCAAACCTATTATCCCGACAAATACAAACCACAATGCTTAAGAAAATCAACCACACGTACTTGGTTCATAATCAATGGGAATATAGAAGCCCATAAGTAAGTGGCTTTATTCCACACTTTCATCTTGGAAATTTCTGCTCAAATATGATATAACATGATAATGTAGATAGTAAAAAGTGTAGAACATTGTAGTCATACATTCTAAATCTTTGTTTAATAGAAATCCAGTGTTACCCATTAACCAAAGAACATCAGAATCTACATAGTCATCGTAATCTTTAGGTTCATGATAGCACAAATGCATGCGTGCCTCATTCGGGTCCGACATTCTAGATTTGAGAGGATAATACACCATAGATTTTTTTTTAATAGGACAGTGTAAAGCCGCACTTCAAGATGAGTTTTCTTGTAAGTGCTTGACCATAGACTTGAGTGATGATGAATAGAATTAGATCTTTATACTCCCTGTGTATGACCAAGGAACAGGTTTGTGTTGATTCTATGCCCGACCAAAGGATAGAGCTAGTTACATAATTTATAGTGAATGAACTTTTCGTGTCTGACCAAAGAACGTGTAGTGCATTCACTGGTAATTCATGTGTCCGACCAAAGAACACGAATTACCCTATTATATTATCTTATGGAAATAATAATTGAGAGTAAAAATTGCATGTTTAGTGGTGGATTCGATGCATTGATATTTTCATAAATTTGATTTTTCAGTAAAGTTTAGTTCTTTAGTTAATTAAATCATAAAAATCCAAATCTTTCATTAAAATTAGATTAATCTTCCATGTCCTTGGGGTTCGACTTCGTTTTCACTAGCCTATACGTAGTCTCGTACGATTGCGAGTAAAAAGAGTAAAAAATACAATCAATCAGTGTCCATTTTGCCCCAGCGCTAGTCTACCTTATTTCGGGTTGATCATAAATTGTCCGTTCGTTTTCATGGACCTTATGCGTTTATAGAAAAGGTGGGACCAGTGGCATATCGTTTGCCCCTACCTTCCGGGTCCTTGGTGCACCCCGTCTTCCATGCGTCTTGCTTGCGTCGCTTTGTGGGGGATCTGAGGTTGGTTGCAACCAGTGCACCCCCACCACTCATGGGCCCTGCCGATTCTGACGATCTGTTGCCTGCCTCCCTTATTGACAAGCGGAGGGTGCGTCATGCTGGGCATATTGTGACTGAAGTGTTGGTTGCTTGGAAGGGAAAATCCTTAAATGACGCTGAATGGATTGTCGAGGATGATTTTCTGAACCGTTTCCCATCATGGTCGCATTGAGGGCAATGCGGAAGTGGAGCATGGTGGAGTGTTGTGTACGTCAGCACAACAGAAGTGGAGCGGATATAAGTTGATTAGTTTGCTTTTCCTTTTAAATAAAGTCATAATCTTGTAATCAGGCCCATTTGGGTAATTGAGATGTGATAGACTGTTAGGGAGTAATTAAGGGTCAATCATGGCCCATTAGGCCATAACAGATGGCGGGTGCCCTTAGGAGCTGCGGCATCCTTTTCCTTTATAAGGAGGTCGTCATCCCATTCTAGGGTTATGCAATAAAGAAACTACTTTTCCTTTACTCTTTTCCTTCTTCTTCCTCCTTGCCGTCAAGGTGATACCTTGTGACCCTTTTGGGTCACAACAAGTAACTACCCCGAGGAGTGGTAAACAAATTGACAATTAAGTTAGGGACTTGTCCAAAGACACCTCTAGTGAGAAGACCTTCCCCAAGACAGTTAGAGAACCTACCCGAACCACAACCGTTACCATTAGTTCTCCAACCCAACAGGAGGCCCCAACCACGTCCCTGAATCAGTCCCATCAGAAATATGCGCACGAAGTTATAAAGGGTTAACCATTGAATCACATTTCATCACATTTGCAGTTTACTCTTATTTCCCTACAAAAACCAAAAACAACATTAGCAAACCTAATTATCTTCTAATACTAGCATAAACATAAATTTTAGAGCTTATGAAATGCACAATTTGAACATATATCAGACACATAAACCAAGTCGCCAACCTGGAACTCCCGATCAGTGTGCTTTCAATCATACACCTGTATCATGCATTTTGAGCTGAAGCCAAGTTGGACTTTCATTGGCGAAGGACCTCATCACGTGTCTGGAGCATATAATCGACTTCGGCAATGAAGGAGTGCTGAGGCACATAAGATAAAACTGACGGAGGAGGGCGGCCATAAACAATCTCGAACGGAGTGAATCCGGCACGTGTGTGATATGCCGTATTGTATGACCATTTCATGAATGTGCCTCCACACGAAGCACCAATTAAAGTTTTATGCTGATCACACACACCCTCATGAAATCTCTGAACAAGTTGCCACTTGGGCACATCATGGTGAGGACAAGACTTAAGTAGGGCTTTCATTTTCTCCCAGCTCTCATGGAACAGTTCGTTGGGAAGTTGGGTGAACATTATAATTAAGGGTGTAAACGAGCCGAGCCGGCTCGCGAGCTTTTCTAGCTCGACTCGTGCCAGGCTTGGCTCGGCTCGGCTCGGGCTCGTCCCAACGATACTCGTCTTGGCTCGGCTCGTTTAAACTCGGCTCGAATAAGCTCGTGAGCTGGCTCGTGAGCCGGCTCGAGCTCGGCTCGTTATATTAGATAGATATATACATATATATATAATCATAATCAAGTAGCACATTTTCCCAACTATTTGGGGTCGGTGACACGGATCTTATTCCTCCATTCCAGCCGGTTTTGGGCTACCTCTTTTGAAAGAGATAATAAAGTCAAATCCTTTCTTATTAACTCCATCCAAGTTTTCTTAGGTCTCCCTCTCCCTCTTTTAATATTGTTTATATGTATCCCTTCTAATCTTCTCACAGGGGCATCTAAGGTCTTCTTTTCATATGCCCATACTAATGCAACCTACATTCCCTCAGCTTCTCCCTAAATGAGCTACTCCTATGCTCTCACGAATATATTCATTTCTAATCATATATCTCCTAGTTATCCCACTCATCCACCTTAACATTCTCATTTCGGCTACATTCAACTTATCTATATGACTCCTCTTTGGTGCCCAACACTCCGCTCCATAGAGTATTGCAGGCCTAATATATATATGGAAAAAGTTTAAAAAAGATCGCTCTCATTTGGTTTATAAAACTATAAAATAAATATATTAGTATGTATAAATATCTATTTGTAAGAGATGTCAATAGACTAAGTATTATGTTTATCATTTTGTAAATACAACAATTATATTGATATTTTATATATACAAGTGTATGGTGTTTTATTTAGTTTTCTAATTTGGATACAGAGGATATCAAAGTTTTAGTTTTTAATAAGTAAATAAGAGTTTTATTTTTGAACAAATTTAACTTTTTATTTTTGTTATGTTCCACATATAAATAACCAAAGCTATTAAATTGCAAAGGTATGTTTCGAATGTGACACAAGAGTGTTGTGACAACATACTCATTTTAGGTTTTTATTATTAACAAAACTGAAATTTGCGCATCCAAAAAAATAAAATATCATATCTTTAGGAAGCCATTTTATATTGCTATTTTCCCTTCTCTCTTTAAGGAGCTTAGAACCTCTGCCTATGCAACTTATGACTCCTCCATATAGCCTTTGTCATGTTAATGCAAGAAAATTACACCGAATGTCGGGTAGTGGGTTACTACCTAGAATAGGTGATGATTTGCGCATGTGTGAAAATTGTTTATCTGGAAAAATGACTAGGCTACCTTTTACCAAAGGTCAATGAGCAATAGACCTTTTAGAGGTCATTCACTCAGATATTTGTGGGCCTATAAACGTCAAGACTCAAAGGGGTATGACGTATTTTATTACGTTTATAGATGACTATTCTAGGCATGATTATGTGTACTTGTAATCCATGAAGTCCGATGCCTTAGAGAAATTCAAGGAATTTAAGGCTGAGGTTGAGAATCAATTAGGACGGAAAATTAAAGTTCTGACAACAGACAAAGGTGGTGAGTACACATCTGATTTGTTCAAGGACTATTGTACAAACCATGGAATAGTGTATCAGTATACTTTGCCGTATACCCCGTAGCATAATGGAGCCGCGGAAAAACGTAATAGGACATTGTTAGACATGGAAAGGTCCATGTTAAACCACTATGAACTTCATATATATGGGTTCGGCCCATATTATATGACTTAATATTAGAGGAGTCAGCCCTCTCGTGTTGTGCATGGACACGTGGAGAGGTTAGGCTTCTGTGGGTCCGCCTAATATGGAAGAGACACCTATTTGGACCGTTTCAAAGAGTAATGGGTGTAAGCATTTATGGAGAATTAATGGGAGAGGTAGTTGGTGGTTTGGGAGGCCTTAACTAACCCATATAAATAGGGGAAAGGGGGAGAACGTGAATAGTGCTTTTGGGGATGCCTGACGGCTGGTTCTTCTCCCTCTTTTCTCCTTCGACGCCCCCTCTCTATTGTGGCTCAATTGCTCTTTTACTTTCGCGTATTTCGATCGGTAGAATCCTATTCGGCAGGAAGAAGGAAGTAGGAGATTGCTAACTCGTGAAGGAGAATAGCAACTCTTGTCCATGCACGTTGGTCCATTGGTGATCTCCGACATACGCCAATTTTCTTGTGAGTATTCAAAGGGTTAATCGTTGGCTCAAAGGCCGCAAGTTAGTAGTAATCACTCGTGCGTTTTATTTGTTTTGTGCATGATATAAATACTCATTCGTATATATTGCTTAATATCTTGTATACAATTGTTGTTGTTTGTGAGTGCAAGAGAAAGATTCTATATCAAAATCAGATTTTGGAGGATTCAACACCATCACGGACGATTGAAAATCGCTTCCGGTGCGGCTCGCGAACCCTTCAAATTTTTCAAATGCAGCCAGGTTCTTTTGGATGGAGGGAGTATTGATTATTCCCTATTGAAATAGTGTGATGTTTTATTTTATAGAAAACCGGAGGCAGGAAACAGTATGATATTCAAGGAAATAGTGTGATGTTCTATGCACCTGAATACTCCCAATCAAGGAATTCCGTATCGGATTTCGGTAAAATATCGGTCGACCTGAGAGATAAAATTTCGGAGATATTTGTAAAAAAATATCGGTAGTTAAAAATTAATTTTTGTCATATATTTTCACAATTTAACTTATAAAATGAGTTATATTAATTTAGACAAAGCATAGATTTTAAAATATGTATAAAAATGTATATTAGGATTGGAAACAATGGGAAAGTTATTTTTTTCCCTTTTTTAGAAAAAAAATATTTTTTCCAAATTTTTTTTAAAAATGTTTTTTTAAAAATAGCAAAATTTTTGTCGATATTATAAATTTTTTTAAAAAACGATATTTTGTCATTTCGATTTCTTTGGTGGGGCCCAAAATTGATGTATCAGCAAAATTTCGGCAAAATTTCGCCGATATAGAATTCCTTGCTCCCAATGCGTCGTTACTATTGGCATAATCTTCCCCCGGGAATCTTTAATTTTCGTTGGTTGAATGAATCAAATCGCATGGATTGGAATTATAAAGTGTCACATGCATTCGTCCAGTCCGAAAGATGAAGAGAGGGGGAAGTGGTCTCCCCACACTCCATGTCAGAAATTGTCCCTTCAGAAGGACAAATGATATTCCTAAGCTACCCCTATCTAACCCTAGTTTCCATTTCAAAAAGAAAAAACCCTAGTCTCCAATTCACACGAGGTCATCTCTGTCATTGCACCAACACTATAGTCCAAATTTTGGAAGACGAGTGGAATTCGGAATACCAAATGAAAAATGTCACAAGTTATTCAGGAAAAACGCGGTTATTTAGACCCATTAATCTCATCAGTCCCTCGTTATTTCTACACCCTATTACAATACTTAAATTTCTCACTTGCACCCCAAATTTTATTGAAGTAGGAATAATATTTTTGTCGGGGAGCACTCCACAAAATCCTCTATCGAGGATCACTCCCCGTTAGATGTGTTGTTAATTGCTGGTGAGCGGTTCCTGTAATCGTCTACCCTGAAGAAGGTCCATCTCGAGTTTTTATTGAGTTCTTGAATATAGAGATTGCACCATGTTACATTGTTTGCAAAGTGACAGGACAGTCCCCAAAATCCTGTGTGTAGCCTTTCTCGATCCAACCATGCGCCTGGCCATAGAGGGCCTCTAGATTTGGCCATGGCTTGTTGCATCCAATGCCAAAAGAACAGCCTTTTGGTGGCACTCACTGCTATCAGTCCAAGAAGAGAAAGAAAATGGAGAAAAGGAGTAAGAAGGAGGAGGAGACATGATTGAAAGTGGGTCAGTGGCAGAAGGAACATGCAGGAATTCCTCCCCCACCGAACAGTACAAACTTGAAAGGAAGAAGATGGAAGGAGTTGTATGTGAGGGTGGGGAATACCGTGAAAAGTAGTGGGGAAAGATAGGGTCTTGAAGTAATTAGAAGAACAGAAAACCGATGGTGGATAGATGGGGTATTGGGAGACACAGGAGTTTATTTTGATCCAAATAGCCTCGTTCTTTAAGGAAATATAGTGATTTTTTTTCAAACAACAATTTTAGAAATTGTAATACTACGTCCGGCCAAGGGAGCATTTGGCTTTATCATCTTTCAGTATGCTTATGAACTATACTTCTTTAAAAGAATTATTTGGAAAAGGATTATGATTAGCCATTAAGATTGTTTATAATTAGTTTAGGATTTTGTTTGCACTTTATTTAAATGCCTGAAGGTACAAACCATGTAATCAATTTTGTTGGGTTGTTTTTTCTAGTTCCCTGTTCATTGCTTTCTCTGCATGTTTGAACTTTGAAGAGGTTTTGATGTTGGAAGGTGACGAGGAACGGGGGGTGGTGCCAAGGTTGGCACCAAGACTTGGAAGGTAGCGAGCTGGAACCAAGAGGTAATTGGAAAACAAAAAAGAAATTGTTTACTAAAGATATTTTCGTCTTCTAAAAAATTAAAAACGTAACTGAGGGGCTATAACTATACATCAGTATGTGTAATTACCCCAATTATTTTTTTTGTTAAAATTGGGGAGATCATGCTAGACAATGGACATCTTTTCCTAGTTCAATTGAGTTTCGTTTATTTTATTAAGAAAAGAAAATGCTAAACAATGATTATACGATAACAGACAATTCGTATTGTGATATTTTTGTCATGTTGCTGAAAAAAATACTGTGACATTGTTGGAAACTTCTCACGTACTCCATGCATATTAATAGTCCTATTTGACGAAGTAGCTCACCTTCGCTTTAAATTCACACCAACCTCACTTTCGGAATCGTTAATCCTGATCATTGACTTCACCAAGTCTTCATCTCTTCGACAGTAGACTTAAAGAGAGTGGACTTCCATTTATCTACTTATTATAGGCAAGTGGATGAACATTCGCCAACTTAGAAACATATGCTAATCCCAAATTATACAGCTAATTAAATATTGAATTGAACTAATCACTTGGTTCAGTATTCATGATGCTGATGGCTTCTTAAAAATCTTAGCTCTCTCTCTCCCTCTCTATCAAATTATGATGAACTTCGTTGTATTGACTTCATTGTTATCTTCAACTTCTGAATTCTAACATTTCTTGTGTCTTGGCTGTGGCAATGGAGAATCTTCGATCAGCGGCTTTCTTTCACTTCCAAAACTCAAGCGATGATCAGTCGGAGAGGGGTCGAATTGCTCAAATATTTCACGAGATAGATATCGATCGCAAAAACACCATCTCGGAGCCCGAGCTGATCGTCTACCTCAGCCGCACGCTGCCTCACCTCCCTCACCACAAGGCATCGTGGTTCTTCCGGCAGCTTGATGGGGACCGGAATGGCTACTTGGACTTCAATGAGTTCCTCATCTTCTACTATGCAATAACCTACTGGGCCATGTGTGACTGCTGCAATGAGATCATGGCGGCCCCTTACGATCGTTGTGTCACATGTTGGGACACCTGCCTGACCTTTGAAGTATGCAGCCGCTGCTACTGGCACAGAAACTACAGGCATCAACACTCCAAGTTTGTGGATAATTATGCCTTGTTCAGAAACATGGAGGCTACGGTAATTAATTCGCGTCAAGTTCCACTATTTTCTTCTTTACTAGCTATAAGCTATCTTTTGTTCTTCTCTTTGTTAAGTGACTAGGAAGTGGATCAATTTTAAGTGGGGGTAACCTTTGTTCCAGTAACACACTTTCTTCTTGTTTTATACTCCCTCTGTCTAGATTTATTATTAACATAAAGTTTTTCCAATTAAAAAAATTTTATTTGGAAAAACATTGTGTTAATAATAAGTAGGACGGAGGGAATATTTAATAGATCTTTAGCTTTTCTTTTTTTCCTCTTCCATTTTTCCACCCCATCGGCATGCACCGTTGCCACTCTGCTGCCTGCAATGCCCTTACTAATTACTCCAACGCTGCCCGCAAGGCCACAAGCAGTGGCCTTTTTGGCCAGGCCGTAGCCACGCGGCCTGATCTGGTCAACGTGGAGCAGTGGAGCCATGGCTTTTGGCTTTGGACCAGGCCTCTCTCTAAGGCCGGCAAGCGTGAATAATGAGGAAGAGAGGGAAGGGTGAGCCACAATGCATGACTAATTCCACCAATGAAATAAAAAAATGCGGCTATTTAGACCCCAATAAACTCCTAGTGTCCGGCATTACTTGTGCACATCAGGGATATTGTCCAAAATCTATCATCTGAATCCCACCCAATGTCTCATAAATAATGGAAAGAATAACATGTACAAGTTTGTGTTGTTGCCAAAAAGGTTTAGCAAGTTTTTGTTGAAATGTGAGGAAGTCTTTAAGCAAGTGCAATTTAAATACATATGTGAAGAAGTCTTTGTTATGAGCTGGTACGGGCCACCAGTTGTGGGGCCTGCATCTTTCCCTGTTAATGTTAATTGGAGAGTGGTGAATTAATTGTAGCTGTTTGCCAATCAAGTCAAGTAGATTCCTATTTAAGATAGATTAGTTTTGATTAGAAGGTAGATGTAAGATAGAGTAATTACCTTAGATGGTTACCTGATTGCAGTTATGGATGTCGGATTGAGTTGGGCTAATTAGAGTAGGAGTAACAGTTCTTTTAGAAATTGTATACGTCTGTTGGCCAAAGTAAAGATATGTTGATTATTTATTAGTAAAACTTGCGAATCGTGCCCTAGTTATCATTCCAATTCTTTTCCTTCTCTTCGTTCATTAATTTCCCCCTTCCTCTCCTACTTCCTCCCCCTTCATCCGAATTCCGTGAATGAATTTACCTCATTTCGCATGTAGTTTCCCTGGATCTACAAGACTCCTTTTTTATACTAACCGGTCTGACTTTCAGCTTTATCCATCCTATGCTTTGTGAGAAAAATGAATGGAAGGTTAAAGTATATGTGCACATTTTTGTTATTCGAAATTATTTTTAAGCGATTAATTTGGTAAAGATGAAAATATGCAATGTGTAAGGTAAATTAAGAATCACATCAGAAATCACTATATAGCAGGAAGAGATTATGGGGGAAATCTGATTAAGATGGTAAGGCTAATAGTGACACATCTCGAAGGTTCATTTTAACATGCTTACCTATAGCTAGCCCACAGAGTGACTTAATGATATAGCAGATAATATCTCCATGTGCAACATGTGAAGACAACAGCGGCCAATAAACACTCCTAGCAGCCAAATTGATAAGCTTTAGTTGTTTTCCACACATATAATTAAAGTCATTAATTGTAGCTATATTTATTTTTCTATAGGCATTTAATGTAACACATGTACAAACATTGCAAGTTCACTCCCATTAAGAATTAAGGGAGACCACCTGCATCTGCAATATACTTGGGCGGGGCATCAACGGTGTCGTTGATGTAGCCGAGGACATCTTAGCTACGCAACAATGGGAGGAGCTCCGACTTCCATAGAAGGTACTACGCAAATCCTAAATTTGTTTCATTTTTCTTTCATTTTTTGTGTGGCATATTGTTGAATTGCATGATCCTCTCAGGGTGGCTTAGGAGGTGCACGAGATGCAACAAATGTCTTATCTAGCAGTAGTCTTATAGCATCGGTCATAACAACAGTAGGCATTGAACATCTTGCTGCATTAGGGGGTTCTTTAGAAGGTATTGCGGAGGCAAAATCAGGAATAATTAAAGAAGGATGCCCAGTTAAGTTTATTCCATACTTGTATTAGATTTTTAACTTCTTCAGTTTTTAGAGCATAATTGATAGTGTAATTTTTTACTTATTTTACTTGCAATTGTACGAGCCTAGTTATAGACTAGCGGCTACGAGGTCGAACCCAAAAAACTTGTATGAAATTCAACCTAATTCTAAGATTAAAATTACTAATTCTAATAAAAGAGTTAGATATGTAATAAATAAATAAATGAATTTTAACAAAAAATCTAATATATGAAGGTAACAAGGCTGCAAATTCACCTCTAAACAAATAATTACTACTCTCAATTATTATTAACGCACATGTTAATTTGACAAGGAACTACGTATTTTTCGTTCGACACACGAGTTACAAATAAATGCACTAAATGTTCTTGGTTTGACACAAATAGTTCATTCAATGAAAATTAATTAGATTAACATTATCCTTGGTGCGGCATAGAGTTAACATCATTTTGTTCCATGGTAAGGCACAAAAATTCTTTTAGGATTAAATTTCATAAACAATTTACACAAGTCTCAGCTAAAGCATTAGGAGAAAAATTATGAAATTACATTCACCTACATATAAAACAAATCATATCAACTATAATTAAATAAAATAATTTAGAGTAATATCACAAGTTTAGGGCTTCATCTAAGCCTTATAAAAATTTAGTTAGACATAGAAGAAAGAAAAAAATAGCCTACTTTGAAGAATAATTCATTAGCATTTGCAATCAATTCCTGTCATCTCGAATTTGAAAACAGTTCCTCTTCTACAGTTCGTCTCCAACAGTTCTCTTTCCTCTCAAGATGCCTTTAAGACCCTTTTATCCTTTTCTTTTTTCCATTCGATTTTCACCTCAACCAATGCCTCTCAGTATAACGCCTTTTGTTTCATTTTTATCCTCCTCCCCCTCGGGCTCGGCCGCACCAAGGCCTACTTTGTTCGTGCATTTGCTTCCTCGGCCACCTCCTAGCCTCGGCCAGCTCCTCCTCCCCTTTGCTCACTCTAGCCTGTTCCTCCGGCCACCTCCTCACCTCGGCCAGCTCTTCCTCCCCCGGTCGCTCCCCCCGGCCACCTCCTCGCCTCGGTCAACTCCTTCTCCGATCACCTCCTCCTCCCCCCACCTCCTTGCCCCGGCCAGTTCCTCCGGGTACCTCCTCGCCTCCCTTATCCGGCCGCCTCCTCACCTCTCTTCCCAGGCATCGCTCTCTTCTCCTGTCCCTAGCCGCTAGTTTCTCCGGACATCCACTCAACGAGTACGTGACTGCGCCTCCGCCTGTGTGTCTATAGGTAATATACTTTTAATCTCTCAATCGAAGTTACAAATACAGACTGATTTAGCTTTGACATTGTATCAAATTGATTATGTTATATTTGAGTTGTATTTTGTTAGTGTTTATTAAAGGTTTTGTAAGTAGAGATGGTGGGCAAAATGGTTTTGTTTGTGCTAAGGCATAGTGACAAAATTGCAATTAATAGAGAGAATACGAAGGTGGTGAAATCATAGGATTATTTATTAATAAGCCAAGTACTTACGAGGAACTAGAGATCTAAGTGGCCAATAAAATGGGATGGGACCAAAGAATTTGAAAATTTTGTATCATGTGCAAGATTCCTCTTTTTGGAACAACGACTACCGTACTACCAATTGATGATGACAAATCTATGCAATAAATGCTCTATCTTGTGCCTCGTGTGTATAACTTCGAGCTATTTGTAGAAAAAGGGCACTCAAGCATAGGTTTGCAAATGATGGCGAAGGCGGAAGTAGGAGTTCTTGTAGAAATAGGTCGAGTGGAAAGTTGAAGGAAGGCGTGTGGAATATAATGAAGAAGATGATTTGTCTATCTCACTAGCATGCAACGAACCCCAACTTTCGCCTAATTGGAGGTAAGTTTATTTAAAAATTGTAATTTAACCATCAACTTACGGTTAATATGATTGTTTATTCATGATGTTAGTTTTGTTTTGAATAATTTAGGCACACTTCTCATGCTCATGAAGTGATGAATCTTAGGATGGCACGAAGTGGTGAATGGTTTGGCACACAAATATCATTTCATAACCCCTATACCTACACTAGGTCAAGTGGTTGGGAAGGGGGAAATGTGATTGATGAGGAAGATGAAGGGGAGAATGAGGAAGATGATGGGGACAATGATAAACAGGTGCCTAATTCGCCAGCTAATGATGCTGAAGACATACGAGGAAAAGATAGTGTGCAAGAGATGGTTCATAATAAGGGAGATGAATTGGTGGACATTGCAATTGCTACTAATAACTTGGATGACTTTGAGGAGGAGTTTCCATGAGGAGGAGCCACCATATGCGCGAATGACAAATGATGAAATAGATGAGGCAATTAATCGGGGTTTGCATGAGGAGATACTCTATGACGAAGGAATATATGTGGGGCAAATATTCCCTAATAAAGATGAATTTGTATATGCTGTGGGTTTTTTTTCAATAATGCATGATGTCAATACTCTGACTGCCCATGGAGAGTACATGCATCAATGACGAAGAGGATTGATGATTTTAAACTGAAGACGTATGGTGGCGAACACACTTGTACAAATGCTCAGCTAGACACCGGTCATAGACAATGTACTCTGACGTTTGTTTGTCAGCATATATTACCCTCTATTAGAGCAGAAGTAGATATCCCACCAGTGGTTATTTAGGAGAGGATTAAGAAGAATTTTCACGTAGATATTTCATACAAAAAAGCATGGATGACAAGGAATATAGCCATCAAAGTAGTGTATGGTTAAGGGTGTAAACAAGCCAAGTCGGCTCCCGCGCTTTTCCTGCATGGCTCGGTTCGGTTCGACTTTAGGCTCGACTCGTGCTGGGCTCGGCTTGGCTCGGGCTCGTCCCACTACGAGCTGAGCCTGAGCCCAACGATACTCGGCTCAGCTCGGCTCGAATAAGCTCGCTAGCCGGCTCGAGCTCGGCTCGTTATGTAATATATATATATATATAGATATATACAAATATAAAATAAAAATATTAGTATGTATAAATATCTATTTGTAAAAGATGTCAATAGAAGGAAAAAATCACTTTCTTGTTCACACAGGAAAATATAGTACCTACTACTTGGGTGCGGAGTTTTGGAAGAGAAATACAAAGGCTCCAAGCTCAATATGCGCTTAGAACCATTTATCACAAATGTGGAATAACTAAAGATAATTAAATTGTTTTACTATTTTGTTACTAATTAAGTGCCTTATCAAGACAAATTTTGCCTTCTACTATATTGAATTTATTTTTTTCCACTTCATCGTAAGTTAGAGAAGCTGGTGTTCGATAACTTTTTTAAAGTATGATAATTGTTCGTACAATCAACTCTACCAGTATCCTGAAATTCAAGAATTACCATTAGACATGGGTGATGGGACCCATACAAGTGAATTTGAAATTTTGAAGTCGAGGTAAGCCATGCCTAAGCTCGGCTCGTTTACACTCCTAATGTCAGTAGACTTAATACTATTTTCATCTTTTTATAAATACAACAAATATATTGATATTTTATATGTACATGGTGTTTTATTTTGTTTTCTAATTTGGACACATAAAGGGGATATTAGAGTTTTAGTTTTTAACAAACAAATATTAATTTTTTACTTTTGAACAAATCTAACTATTCATTTTTGTTATTTTCAAAATGTAAATAACCAAACTATTAAATTGCAAAGTTATGTTTCGAATGTGACACAATAGTGTTGTGATAACACTATAAATTAATCATTCTTTCAAGTTTTATTATCAATAAAAATGAAATTTTCACTTAAAAAATAACAACATATCTTTAGGAAGCCATCAGTTTTTATGCTGTTATTTTTCCCTTCCCTCTTTCAAAAGATTGGAGCCTCTGCATTTGCAGCTTCAGATTCCACCACATAAGAATTTTATCATTATGGGTCTCAATTGTTGAAAAAAATTAATTTTTTGTTCCCACATAAAGATGCAATATACCTACTATTTGGGGGCAAAGTTTTCAAGGCTAAGTGAACCTCCTCTCTACCATTTAATTTTGGAATGTTGTAAAGAGAAGAGAAAGAGTTCATGTTTTCCCTTGGCCGATTTAGTTTAGGGGCTCTTTTGGGGCTGACACTGTTAGTAAATGACTTTCATGGTTGCAGACTCATGAATTAAGTAAGAAATGATCACTGTTACTCCATTATTAGCCATTTTTTTTTAAAAAAAGATTCATCTCCAATCCACCTGACTCATTTTTTAGCCAGCTAGTCTACAAGCTTAAAAGAAAATTAGAGAAAGGGAGGTCGACGGGGCAAAGTGAAGCCATTAGGCAGGTTTCGAAGTGCCAAAGTGACCCAAGAGTTGAGATCAAGTGTGCAGAAAAGATCTGAGCCGTTGATGTCTATTTAAGAGAAGACGAGTGCAGAATTAAAGGATGGGTATTCAGATTCGATCTGGCGGATGAAATTCACACAACGGGTTTTAACTTAACCAATTGAAAAAAAAATATATGAACCGAACCAATTCAATGAAAAGAAAAAAAACGAGCTCTGCGCTCGAGTGTTCTGTTCGGCCAAAACAGAGGGCGCTAGGCTCGAGGTCAACGAAATCAGATGGTGAGGAGAGGTGATGGCCATGGTCCGACGGCAACAAAGGAGTCATCGATGGCAGCGGCGGAGTCAACGATGGGACGTCGATGGGACTGGAGGGGGAACAGAGGAAGACAAGGGGGTGCTGGCGAGGGGAGGGGGCCGCAATGGCAACGACGGCGCTGGCAAGGCAGCGGCGGTGCTAAGCGAGGCAACGGCGGCAGCAACGCGGGGCATCGGGTGAGGTTCCGCCATCTCCAAAAAACTATTTTTTTATTTGTTCGCTGGGGCCACCTATGAGTGGGCAGTCCTATGCCGTCGGCGGTACATCCGACCATCAGCCGGTGATGCGCCGTCGAGCTTGTACCTCACGAGCCGAGCTCGAGCCTGGGCCGAGGTTTCCTGTAGGCACTCGAGCTCGAGCCTAGAGGGACCGAGCTGAAAACGAGCCGAGCCTTCGAGCTCGAGCTAAGCCATGCTCAAGCTCAGCTCAGCTCGGCTCGTTTACACCCCTATGTATGGTGATTTGGTTGAGTCTTATCGATTGTTGCCAATGTACTTCAAGACAATAGTTAATACCAATCCGGGAACAATTTATAAGTTGGTGAAAACCAAATGGAAGATGCTGGGTGTCGACAGTTTGACAAGGCGTTTTGGGCCATTGGGCCATGTATTAAGGGTTTTAAACATTGTCTATTAGTCATAAGTGTTGATGCTACTTTCCTATTTTGCAAGTATATGGAGCCCTTATGGCTGCAACTACTAACGACGGGCACAAGGGTTTGTTTCCTCTTGCGTTTGACCTTGTTTCGGGTGAGGATTGCCCTAATTAGAGATGGTTCTTACGTATGTTCATGCATAGCCCAAGGGTTCGAATTTTAATACGCCTATGTATTATTTATAAATTACACTTAACCCTTGTTTAACAAATCAAAGGACAAGTGTGTATAAATTAGATTTGAAAATGCTCCAGAAGAATGGGGAGCAAGGTGGAAGACGGAAAATGTTGATTTTTTTTAGACAAGGAGGAAGGATAAAATGGAATGAAGTTTTTTTTAATAGAAAGGAGAAGATAGTGAAGGGGGTTATCCCCAATTCAAAATTTTAGCTTAATACTGTTTAATTTCACTGTTAGGGCACAATAGTTATGTGGGGGTTTTAATGATACATGATAGTTAAGTGTTTTTTAGTTATAATTCATGGGGGGCATGCTATGTTCACTTTACCAAAACTAAAAAATCATTTAAGAAAGTGCTCCCAAACCTCTAAAGCTTTGGGATAGAAGTCACCCAAACTCTTTTGATGGATCTGCATGGCAAGGTGCTTTGAACATGTATCTCAATATTATCTGGATGATCTGGAAAACAAGAAATAAATTCATTTTTGAAGAAAAGGCTATTTTCTATGGTAGTTATTCTTGAAACTGAATGTTTGTTGGGGAATTCTCAGTCTATTGCCTAGCTATGGACCAAGGGACTCAAATTGTGACAAAAAAGTAAATCCAGTTGGTTGGTTAGCCCCACCTACCAATTAGAGTCTGGTTCAGTTTGATAGTTCATCTCATGCATTAACTCTACAATTAGTATCGTTGCTTGTAACCATTGCAAAGTTTTTTGGGAGCAATTGTCTCACATCAACTAATCAACTTCTTTGTTGAAGCCTCAACTTTTTTCAAGTGTGACTCACTTGGGATTATCTCATACACAGTTTGTCGTGGATTCCAAAACTCACATGTGGACAAACCATACTACCACTCCCCATGGTGAATTGCATCTATAATAAAAAATAGGGAAATTTATATAATAAGGTATGAAAAAAAATTTAAAAATGACATACTGTAGCAAATATTTGCAAAAGAGGGTATCTGACAAACCACGAAGGCGTCAGCACGGCCGCTGGCGCTTGCATGGCATTTTTTTTAAATTGTCCCGAAAGGCGTCGGTCTTTCGTAGAAATGATAAAGGCGTCAGTTCAACCAATGGCCTTTCCTGCACTTGATCTTTTTTTTAGCACAATAGAGGCGTCGGTTCAACCGACACCTTCAATTATGTTTTTAGATTTCGCTCGGGCTCGGGCTCGGCCGCACCGATCCCTAAAGACCATGTTTTCTCTCCGGCGACTCGTCGGTTTTGCCTCTGCCTCCCCGCGCTCGCCTCCGGCCACCGCCTAGGCGGCGACTCCACCACCTTCCTCGACCCGGCTACCGTCGCCGCGCTCACCCCAACTCCACCTTCCTCGCCCCTCGATTGCCCTGACTTCAAGGCCCCGTGCTCGGCCCGGCCACCGTAGCGCCTCGCCCCGGCCAGCTCCGCCTCGCCACTGTCGCGCCTCACCCTAGCTAGCTCCGCCTCATCGCCACCGTCGTGCCTCGCCCCGGCCATTGTCCCGGCCAGTTCCGCCTCATCTCCACCGTCTCGGGCACCATCACGTCATCGGCACCGTCTCAATCAGTTCTGCCTCCCCGTCCTCGCCCAGGCCATTGCTCGGCTCGCCTCCTCGCCCCGGCCACCTCATCGCCCCGTCGCGCGAGTCTTTATAGGTAATATATATTTTTAATATATGTTAGAAATACATATGAATGTAGATGCATCGTATGAAATTAAGTATGTTATATTTATGTAGTATTTGATAGTGTTTCTTTCTTAAAAGTTTTGTGAGAAAAGATGGTGGGAGAAATGGTTCCATTTGTCTTTATGTATGGTGGGAGAATTGATAGAGGTGAATACGAAGGCGGTGAAAGTGTAGGATTATTTATTAATAAGCCAAGTACTGACGAGGAACTAGAGATGCAAGTGGTAAACAAACTGGGATGGGACCAAAGATTGTGAAAAATTCGTATGAAGTACAAGATACCTGTTTATGGAGGAAGGGTTACCGTAATACCAATTAACGATGAAATTCTATGCAACAAATGTTCTATTTTGTGCCTCATGTGCTTAGCTTCGAGCTATTCGTAGAAAAAGAGGCGTGCATGCCTAGGTTTGGAAATGATGGTGAAGGCGGAAGTAGGAGTGCTCGCAGAAATAGGTCGAGTGGACACTGTAGAGGAAGGCGAGTGGAAGATAATGAAGAAGATTTGTCTATATCACTAGCGTGCAACGAACTCCAAATTTCGCATAGTTTGAGGTAAGTTTATTTAAAATATGTATTGAATACCA
Organism: Houttuynia cordata; assembly: GCA_039654745.1. Classification (NCBI taxonomy): domain Eukaryota; kingdom Viridiplantae; phylum Streptophyta; class Magnoliopsida; order Piperales; family Saururaceae; genus Houttuynia; species Houttuynia cordata. The sequence goes on from CM077506.1 coordinate 42,929,226, forward strand.
TTAGGTGTCATGAATTGTTTATAATATATAATGTAGGCACACATCTCATGCTCATGAAGCGATGAATATTGGCATGGCACGAGGTGGTGAATGGTTTGGCACATAAACATCATTTGATAACCCTTATTTTTACACTGGTTCAAGTGGTATGCAAGAGGGAAATATGAATGATGATGAAGACGAAGGGAAGAATGAGGAAGAGGATGGGGAAAATGATGAGTAAATATCGAATTCACCGGTTATTGATGTTGAAGATGTACGAGGAGAGGATAGTGTGCAAGAGATGGTTGATAATGAGGGAGATGAATTGGTGGACATCGCAATTGCTAAGGATAACTTGGATGATTTTGAGGAGGAGTTGCCATATGAGGAGGAGCCCCCATGGGTGCGACTAACAGATGATGAAATAGATAGGGCAATTAATCGGGGTTTGCATGAGGAGACATATCATGAGGAAGCAATATATGTGGGCCAAATATTCCCTAATAAAGATGAATTTGTACACGCATTGAGGGAGTTTTCAATAGCGCATGATGTTCGATATAAAGTATTGTGTACAAGTCCGACACAGTACACAGCAAAATGTCAATACCCTGCCTGCCCATGGAGAGTACATGCATCATTGATGAAGGGGATGAATCATTTTAAAGTGAAGACGTATGGTGGCGAACACACTTGTAGAAATGCTCAGCTAGACACTAGTCATAGACAATGTACTGCGGCGTTTGTTTGTCGGCATATATTACCCTCTATTAGAGCGGAAGTGGATATCCCACTAGTGGTTATTCAAGAGAGGATTAAGGTGACGTTTCACGTGGATATTTCATACACAAAAGCATGGAGGGCAAGGAATATGGCGATCAAAACAGTGTATGGTGATTGGGTTGAGTCCTATCGATTATTGCCAATGTACTTGGAGGCAATAGTTAATGCCAATCCGGGAACCATTTGTAGATTGGTGACGACCCCAATGGAAGATGCTACGTGTCGACGGTTTGAGATGGCGTTTTGGGCATTTGTGCCATGTATTGGGGGTTTTAAACATTGTCTCCTAGTCATAAGTGTTGATGCTACTTTCCTATCTGGTAAGTATGGAGGAGCCCTTTTGGCGGCGACTGCTAACGACGGGCACAAGGGTTTATTTCCTCTTGCATTTGGCCTTTTTTCGGGTGAGGATTACCCTAATTGGAGATGGTTCTTACGTATGTTGAAGGAGCATATTGTCCTTGATAGGATTTGTATCACTATCATATCTGATCGACATAAATGGTTGCAAAAGGTTGTGCCAAAGGTGTTTCTGCATCCTTCTTTTTGTCACCGATATTGTATGCCACACATAAAGGCAAACTATCATAAGAAGTTTAAAAATGATGTATTGACGAGGTTGATAGGGGAAGCTGCATCTGTGCTTACCATAGACGAGTTTGATGAGAAGATGAAAATTATCGGTGCAGAAAGTCCAGAAGCAAAATGGCTACTCAGTGAGGAAGGTAGGTTATCACCTCAATTGTGGTATCTTGCTCACGATGGTTTTACAAGATTTGGAATGACCACAACAAATATGGCTAAAAGTCTAAACAGCGTGTTAAAAGGGGCTCAATCATTACCCGTGCAAGCCTTAGTGTCAGCCACATTCTACCGGATTGTCAAATTCTTTATGAAGCGACATTCGTCCGGATTGGTCATGACAACCCCATACACCCCTACTATTGACTGGAAGATTAAAGAACAAACGCGCCTTATTGGCAGCATGTTCGTTGACCAAATCAATTCTCACATGTATGAAGTGAGAACAATGCGTGGTAGAAAATATGTGGTGGATGACAAGGATCATACATGTTCTTGCAATTATCCTCAGGTGTACAAACATCCATGTCGTCATCTATTTGTTGTCCATTCGAAGCGAAGGTGACCCATCGGCGATTTAGTTGGACATTGGTATATATCTTATGCATATAGATCGGTGTATGCAGCCGAATTCTTTCCTCCTCCTGATCGACGATCTTGGGAGGAAAAATCACCTATGTATGTGGTGAAGCCCCCAAGAGTGACACGAAAACCCGGTCGTCCACGCACTAGGAGAATACGTAATGCGATGGATAGTGCGGGCATGACGACAGATGGTCGATCACACTACCATTGTGGGAAATGTAACCAACTTGGACATAATAGGTGTCACTGCCAAAACACACCTTCAGCGGATTGGTACATGTTCTTACAATGGTCTTTATATTTAAAGTAGGTTGGTTTATACATTCTTTGAAGATACAATTAATTGTTGGTTTCTTTGTAGATATTATGGACCCAGGACCGATTGTTCCCTCCGTCCTCACAGAGCATAGCTCGCACAGATCCGATGGCATATGGAACGGAGAGGTATGTGCATAATCATTATATCCTTAGTTTTAGATATTGCAGAAATTTAACTATTTTTCTATTTCTATTTACTTTTCATGTGTATAGGATCCCCGGTGCATTGAATGCTCCGAGCACTGGCAAAACTTGCGCCATTGGGTAGTTGATCCGCGCATGTTGCCGTACATAGAGATGGCAGGTTTTGGCCACATTACACGGTTACAGTATATCAGGATTGATAGGGCTCTCATCACTGCCCTAGTTGAGAGATGGCAGAGGGAGACACAAACATTTCACTTGCATTTGTGGGAGATGACTATAACATTACAAGATGTTGCTGTACGACTCGGATTGCGAGTTGATGGCATCGCAGTGAGTTGCTCGACTGTGGGCATTGACTGGAATGAAGTATACGAGTACCTTTTTGGATGGGTACCTCCACGTGAATTATTGAAAGAACGAACTAGGGTAAGTCTATTGTGGTTGAAAGAGCAGTTCAGTCACCTGTCGGAAGATGCCACAAAGATTGACGTTGAGTAACACGCACGAGCATATTTACTCTATTTGCTCGGTAGGACTATATTTGCCGATAGCACCAGTAGCCATGTGCACCCGATGTATCTTCTTTTGTTAGAGGATTTATACACTGTGGGACAGTATGCATGGGGCAGTGCCACCCTTGCCTACCTGTACAGAGAGTTGGCAAAAGCTTGCCAACCTAGCACATTCGGGATTGCCGGGTGCATCACCCTGATCCAGGCAAACCATCAATAATCTGATTCATGCTGAAATGTTTATTTCAATTATAACATTTGATTCATGCTGGGTGTGTATGTGTTAAACAGCTATGTGATCGTTCAAAATTAAAACCCTTGCAAGTGCACAAGGCAATTGTACTACGGCAAGTATAGAAAAGGGTTGTCGAACTTCAGGGACGGATTAATCTCTTACCAAATTCAAAAGAAAGCAGTAGTGTTGATTCTAGACTAATAAAGCAATGAATTTTAACTAAACTAAGTGAGATTTAATCAATATAGAGAAGACCAAGGCTTCGAATCCACCACAATAAACTAGTGTATCGTTTCTCTCTCTCATTTGAATAAAGATTTCCATTTGACTAGCATATTCCTCTCGGACATACACTTGTCAACTCAAAATATAGTGCTCTCCTCTCGGATGTAACACATAAAACGGTTAAAACATGGAATTGTGATCTATCTCTATCGAGTATAAACCAAAAAATTTTTATTGATATATAACACCTCAGTCTACTTACGTTCCTCTCGGATACGCAAATATTCTTCGGATTGAAACTCACAAGAATTCACTCTTGTCTCTCTCGAGTACAAAAAACAAATCTTTATTAAATTAACAATGATTACATAATAAAATCCATACACCAACTAGGGTAAAATAATAAGATGAGAGAAAAGAAACTACACAACTAGATTATTGGGCTTCATCTACGCCTTAGAAAAGTGTTTAGCCTCGCATCGGAAGAGAAATCACCATCGTGTTCTTCATCTTCTTCTCTTCTTCTCTCCTTTGCTCTAGCCTCCAAGGGTGTCTCTAAGATAGCCCAAAACGTTCTCCCATAAGGCCTATTTATAAGTTTGAAGAGAAACCACGAAGTCCCCTTCCAAATCCGAGTCGAAATAGGTCTTATTTTGGTTTTCCGCACACGGCGATCGATCGCTACGTATTGCCGACTGACCGATCGATCGTAGTTACTGTCTTGCGCGATTGAAAAATTCCAATAGATACGATCGATCGTTTTGAGTCTGATCGATCGCAATTCCTTCGTTATTTTCCTCCGATCGATCGCTTTGCCGATCGACGCCGTATGATACCGATCGATCGTAGTTACTGTCTTGCGCGATTGAAAAATTAAAGTAGATACGATCGATTGTTTTGAGTCCGATTGATCGTTTCTTTTAATACACTGCTTTTGTGGCTCTGGCGATCGATCGCAATGCTAGCCGATCGATCGTAGTTACTATTCATAAACTTCAAATGGTTATAACTTTCTGTCCCAAACTTCGAATTGAGCGTGGTTGGTGGAATTGGAAAGCTGACTTCTTGAACTTTAACATGAGACTTGAATCAGTTCAATCTAACATTTGTACACGAAGTTATGATGATTTAACCATTTAAGTTACTTTTCACCTCATTTCTGTGTATTACTCTTGTTTCCTACAAAACCCAAAAACTATATTAAAGTAGTAGTTATTCTAATCAAACGCTAGCATAATCATAAGTTTTAGGAGATAATAAAATATATATTTAATGTATAGATCACACCCCCAAACCTACATTTTGCTGGTCCCTAGCAAAACAAAATCAAACAAACAGCTAAAGGAACTAATGCATAAAAGTAAACACCACTTTCGTATAGAACACGATTGCATTGAGCGTATGGAACAAGCCGTTAAACCTCTAGGTGTCCCTAGTAGGACAAGTGTTGTCTCGTGAGGGTTTGCAGCCATGCTACCCACAAACATGTATTTATAAAACTAATTAACCTACGTGAAGAAGTAAAACAAAAATAAAATATTATAAAACAAGCAAACCTATTATCCCTTCAAATGCATACTACAATGCTTAAAAGAATTAACCATACGTATTTGGTTCATAATCAACAGGAATATAGAAGCCCTCAAGTAAGTGGTTTTATTCCATACTTTCATCTTGGAAATTTTTGCTCAAATATAATATAGCATGATAATGTAAATAGTAGAAAGTGTAGAACATTGTAGCAATACATTCTAAATTTCTGTTTATACAGATCCAGTGTTACCCATTAACCAAAGAACATCAGAATCTACATAGTTATCATAATCTTTAGGTTCATAATAGCACAAATCTACGTGCCTCCTTCGGGTCCAGCATTCTAGATTTGAGAGGATAATACACCATAGACTTTTTTTTCTATTTTTTTTCGCTAGGATGTGTAAGGCCTGACTTCAAGATGCTTAGGTTTAGTAATGACTCAGGCCAATGACTCCTAGCTAAATTGGCTTAGGTCATTAGGTTTTAAGAGACCACTTCGGGCCCGAGCATCAGCCTAAGTTAATCCTATAAAGTCAAGCAACCCCTTTCTTTTATTTTATTTTCATCATTTCACATTTTCATTTTCAGCATTCATATTTTCAACACATCTTTATTTTGTCTAGGTTGTATTATACTCTCAACCTATTTCTGGTTCCAATCCCTTGCCATAGCCAAGTAAATGGTCTATCATGATCTTTTAAGCTCAACAGATAACTATACATCATCCAATGACTATGACTAAAGACATCCCACTGTAAATTAGCATTCAACAAATCTCTAGATGGTATTACTTTATGTACTAGTGTGTGTGAGTGAATTTTCTTAGTTCAAGCACTTATTCCAAGAGGACTGTAACAGAAAGATATGCTCAGTTAAGTGTATCTATCCTCCAGTATACTTACTCACACTTTCAATGCAAATTAATCTCCTAAGAATTGTAACATGCATTATTACGGGATAAACTATCAAAACCTATAAAAAACTACTAACAAACAACTTAAAACTACTCAAATTTTTATGATTTTTTAATTTTTTTTATTTTTTTATATGTAAGCAATATTCCCTCTCCCAAACCTATTATGAACATCGTCCTCAATGTTAACAATAGAAAACTATAATGAAAGCATAATAAGGAAAGGAAGAAAAGGAGAGGATACACCTGAATACGTGGGTTGCCTCCCACCAAGCGCTAAGTTTAACATCTTCAGCCAGAGCCACAATCATTCTGTAATTGTCGGATCAATTAAATACACCAGCCCATCATCCAAGTCACCAACAGTCTCGAGATAGGGTTTTAGACGGTGGCCATAACTTTGAATGTACTCCCATCTTTTGGATTTTGGATCTCAACAGCACCATGTGGAAATACTTCTTTGACAATAAAAGGCCCAAACCACCGAGATCGGAGCTTCCCAGGAAATATGTGCAGCCTAGAGTTGTAAAGTAGTACCTTCTGATCAGGCTGAAAGGACTTTCTGAATATCATCTTGTCATGTACGGCTTTGGTCCTCATCTTGTAGAGTTTGGCATTCTCATATGCATCAAAGCGCTTCTCCTCTCATTCACTCAGTTGGAGTTTTTGCTGCACACCGGCTTTATCCATATCAAAGTTGTACGCCTTAATAGCCCAATAAGCCCGGTGTTCCAACTCAACAGGTAAATGGCAAGCTTTGCCATATACCAATCTGTAGGGAGACATGTCAATAGGTGTCTTGAATGCTATTCGGTAGGCCCATAATGCATCATTCAGTCTCAAGTACCAATCCTTTCTATTGGGGTGAACTGTCTTCTCTAGAATCTGCTTGATTTGGCAATTGGAGACCTCCACTTGGCCACTCATCTGAGGATGATATGGTGTGGCAACCTTGTGGGTGACAGAGTATTTCTTGAGAAGAGTTTTAAAAGACCTGTTACAAAAATGAGAACCTCCGTCACTAATGATAGCACGAGGAGTTCCAAACCTGCTGAAAATATTAGCTTTCAGAAACTCCAGCACAACTTTATGATCATTGGTCCTAGTGGCAACAACTTCAATCCACTTAGACACGTAATCCACAGCAACAAGAATATATACATGACCAAAAGATGGCGGAAAGGGTCCCATGAAATCGATACCCCATACATCAAACATTTCAACAATCAATATGGGTTGTAGGGGCATCATATTCCTTTTAGACATAGCTCCTAGTTTTTGACACCTATCGCGAGATTGACAATAAGCATGGGCGTCTTTAAATAGAGTTGGCCAATAAAAACCGCTTTGAAATACTTTGGCCGCAGTTTTCTTACCACCGAAGTGTCCACCACAGGCCTGAGATGTAGTGGAGACTGCAAAAAGCTGCTCATCAGGGAATGAATCTCTTAGAAGGTCATGGCTATGCAGATCAGGAATAGGAATTCTGGATAGATGATCAGCCACGACATTCGCAGAACCCTTTTTATCTTTAATTTCAAAGTCAAATTCCTGGAGGAGTAAAATCCAACGAATCAACCTTGGCTTAGCATCCTTCTTGGATAGAAGGTACCGCAAGGCTGCATGATCAGAGAAAATAATGATCTTACTCCCCAAGAGATATGACCTGAACTTATCTAATGCAAACACAACAGCAAGCAACTCTTTTTCTGTGGTAGTATAATTCAATTGAGCATCAGTGAGTGTCTTGCTAGCATAGTATATAACATGAGGAATTTTGTTGATGCGTTGGCCTAACACTGCCCCAAGAGCAAAATTAGATGCATCACACATTATCTCAAAGGGCAGTGTATAGTCAAGGGGCTTAATGATAGGAGAGCTAGAGAGGAGGGTTTTTAATGTGGTAAAAGCTTCTTTGTACGACTCATCAAATTCAAATTACACATCCTGACCGAGAAGGTGACATAATGGACATGATATCTTGCTAAAATCTTTGATGAATCGATGATAAAACCCTGCATGGCCAAGGAAAGACCGTATTTGCTTAACTGATGTAGGTGGTGGTAAATTAGCAATCAAGTCAACCTTGGCCTTGTCAACCTCTATACCCCTTTTTGATATAACATGTCCAAGTACAATCCCCTGTTGAACCATAAAGTGGCTCTTTTCCCAACTTAACACTAAGTTTGTTTCCTCACAACGTTTTAAAACCAAAGTAAGATTGTGTAAGCAATCATCAAATCAAGCGTCGAACACCGAAAAATCGTCCATGAAAACTTCCAAAAATTTATCAATCATGTCGAAAAAGATGGACATCATGCATCGCTGAAATGTAGCAGGGGCATTACAAAGACCAAAAGGCATTCTTCGATATGCAAATGTACCGAAGGGGCATGTAAAAGTCATATTTTCCTGATCCCCTGGAAAAATTGGCACTTGATTATAGCCGGAGTACCCATCTAAAAAACAATAAAACTCTTGGCCCACTAATTTCTCTAGGATTTGGTCAATGAATGGGAGAGGGAAATGGTCCTTACGGGTATTGGAGTTCAGCTTCCTATAATCAATGCATACCCGCCAGCCCGTGGTCTCTCATATTGGCACAAGTTCACCCTCTGAGTTTGGATTCACCGTGATGCCCGATTTCTTAGGGATGACCTGGATGGGGCTCACCCATTCACTGTCAGATATAGGGTATATAATTCAAGTGTCTAATAATTTCAGTACCTCTTTCATCACCACTTCTCTCATGTGTGGGTTCAACTGTCGCTGCCCCTCCCTAGAAGGTTTGGCCTGGTCCTCAAGGTTTATTCGATGCATACACACAGAAGGGTTTATACCCCGAAGGTCGGCCACTGTCCATCCTATAGCTTGCCGGTGTGTGATAAGGATCTCCAACAACTGGGCTTCCTGGTTAGTAGATAGGCTCGAGGAGATAATCACAGGAAGGTGTCATCGGATCCTAGGAAAACATATTTCAGAGAGCTAGGAAGGGGTTTTAGCTCAAGTGTGGGCGGGGATTCAATGGAGGGTTTAAGTGGTGGGGCGATGGACACAGGAAGAGGGTCGGGGTGGGGTCTCCATGGGATATGTCTAGGATATAGGGCAGCCACTAAATGGTGATAGATCTCCTCGAGGTCAGGTGTGCCCTCATATGCATCTAGCCAGTCATAGAAAAGGGTATGCTCTAAGGCATCCTTAAGCATAGCAAAGGGGAGGTACTCCTGAACTAGGTCATCTACCATCAGACACGCAGCTTCGCTAGAGGGTTGTTGGGAAGCACTAAAGATGTTTACCTTAACCTTCATATTCCCAAACGAGACATTCATGAGCCCTGACCTACAGTTAATGGTGGCATCGGTTGTGGCTAGGAAAGGGCGGCCAAGGATAACAGGGATATGAGATTTGGAGTTGGCAACAGGTTCCATGTCTAAGATGACAAAATCAACAGGAAAGTAGAACCGGTCAACTCCAACAAGAACGTCTTCTATAACACCTCTAGGTCGGCGAATGGATCTGTCTGCTAACTGAAGGTTGTCTGAGGTGGGCTGTAACTCTCTTAAACCAAGTTGTTTGTATACGGAGTACGGGAGGAGGTTGACACTGGCCCCTAAATCCAAGAGAGCTCGACTAAGGGTATGGTCACCTATAACAATAGAGATAACAGGGACACCTGGGTCCTTAAATTTTGGTGGCATTTCACTGGTCAGCAAAGAGCTCACTTGGTTAGTCAAAAAGACCTTTTGGGTGATATTGGATTTGGCTTTCCTCTTTTAGGTGCATAGGTCTTTCAGGAACTTGGCATAGGCAAGTACTTGTTTGATGGCATCTAATAAGGGAAGGTTTATCTTGACCTGCTTGAACACCTCTAACATTTCCTCCATTCTTTGATGAGACTTATTAAACGGGGAGGGTTTGTTGAGGCATTGGGGAAAGGGAGCCCTAGGGATATAGGATTTTTCATTGGTGGGTTCCGTAGGGGCATCCTGCTGTGGTGGGGGACTCAATGGAGCAGGTGTGGTAGGAGTGGTTTCTTTAGGTCTCTCTGATGAAGTTCTCTCACTCTCAATACTAGCGAAGGGATTCTTAACCTGCTGATCTAGTTGCTTACCACTTCGTAGAGTAGTAATGGCTTGGACTTGCTCATTAGGATAGTGGGAAGCTTCGACAGCAAATTGGCCCCTCAGGTTCTGCTGTGGTTGGCTAGGCAGTGTACCTACTTCCCTACGGTTCATTGATTGGGCCAGCTGTCCTAATTGGGTCTCTATTTTGGCAATGGATTGTGTATGGGAATGAACAAGCTGGGCTTGGGTTCTTAGCTCACCTGTCAGCTCTCTGTGTTTAGTTTCTATCTTGGCGTTTACCTTGGCTTCCATCGCATTAAAAGCTGAGAGGAGGGTAGATTGGGTGGCTAGCATTTGGCCCATCTGATCTTCGAAGGATGGTTTCTTATTGGTTTGGCCAAATGGGGGATTTGTGGCTGGTTGGTAAGACTGAGTTGGGTTTGGAAATTCTTGTCTTGGGGCCTGATTGAAAGTGGGCCCCTGGTTGGGTTGTTTCCAGGCAAAATTGGGATGATTTCGCCACCCTGGGTTATAGGTATTTGAGTAGGGGTTATTGGCTCTAGGATAGGTTTGTGCAAGGTTGACGTGCTCCTGGACAAGATCTGGATAGTGGGAGGCTGAAGGGCAGTCAACTAGGGTGTGCATAGGGCTGGCACAAATGGCACAAGCATCATGAGAGGTTGGGGTATAAGGTGGAGTCTATGTGAAAAACCTGTCAAACCTCTCAGTTAGGGATGCCACTTGGTGTTCTAGGTTCGTGGTACCTTTAACATCATACATGCCTCCCTTGAGGCATTCCTACCAGGCATATGGCCTTCAGATCTATAGAGGGTAACACTGTGTAAAGAGTTTTCGCTCAGGTCCTGTAGGAGATCCCAAGCATCATCAGGGGTTTTCTTCATGAATGTGCCTCCACAAGAGGCATCTATTAGGGTCTTATGCTGATCGCACACACCCTCATGAAATCTCTGTACTAATTGCCACTTGGGCACATCATGGTGGGGACAGGACTGGAGTAGGGCTTTCATCCTCTCCCAGCTTTCATGGAATTGTTCATTAGGTATCTGGGTAAAGGTGATGATTTCATGGCGGATCTTATTGGTCCGCCCCCATAGGAAAGTATTTCTTGAGGAATTCGGCCTGAAGTTCCTCCCAAGTGGAAATAGAGTTATGCTCAAGGGAGTACAGCCTTTCCTTGGCCCTATCTTTTAAGGTGAAGGGGAACAACTTAAGGCGCACCTGGTCATCAGACAGTGTAAGTTTAAAGGTTGTGTTAACCTCCAGGAAATTTTGTAGGTGCCTATAGAGGTTCTCATTTAATTGGCCATGGTATGTGGGCAGCATCTGGATGATGTTTGGCTTAATTTCAAAATTAGCCACAGTTTCAGGCAGTATGATACATGAGGGGGAGGTGTAGGCAGTGGGACGGTAGTAGCCTTACAGGGTATGGGCATGGGGCATTAGTGGATTCTGATTTAGGCCATTTCCACCCCCAAGGTTCATGTTGTCCGCCATTGGATGAATTTCAGGGATTGTTTTGGTAGGAGTTCTACAAATTCTATATAGGCGCTCAGGATCGGGATCAAAGGCAAGGTCGGGTTTCAGGGAGCGACGACCATACATGCACAATAAAAATCAAACAAAACCTGTAACAGTCCTAATAGCGACAACTAGCAAGCATCAGCCCTAGATAGCGACAACTAGCAATCCTAATAGCGACAACTAGCACGTAATGCAATCCCACAAAGAAAATTGAAAACACCAAGCACCCAAAGTTACTCTAAAAGAAGGTTAAGAGAGTGCAAACAGTGGGAAGGGATGGGCCTTCCAACGATGACGAAAATCAGCGTCCTCTCTTAATCCTGAAAAAGAAGAAGAAGGGAATTAAGCTACTGAAAAGAAATCAAAATTAAACTAAACTACTCTAAAACTAACTATGCTAAGAATTTAGTAAACTATTGAGCCATCCCCGGCAATGGAGCCAAAAACTTGATCGTTTAAAATTAAAACCCTTGTAAGTGCACAAGGCAATTGTACTACGGCGAGTATAGAAAAGGGTTGTCGAACCTCAGGGACGGATTAATGATTTATCAAATTCAAGAGAAAATAGCAGTGTTGATTTTAGACTAAGAAAGCAATGAACTTTAAACTACACTAAGCTGAGATTTAATTAATAAGGAAAAGACCAAGGCTTCGAATCCACCACAATAACTAGTGTATCGTTTCTCTCTCTCTTTTGAATAAAGATTTCCAATTGGCTAGTATATTCCTCTCGGACATACACTTGTCAACTCAAAATATAGTGCTCTCATCTCGGATGTAACACATAAAACAATTAACACATGGAATTATGATCTATCTCTCTCGAGTATAAACCAATGAAATTTTATTGATATATAATACCTCAGTCTACTCACGTTCCTCTCGAATACGCAAGTATTCTTCGGATTGAAACTCACAAGAATTCACTCTTGTCTCTCTCGAGTACAAAGAACAAATCTTTATTGAATTAACAATGATTACATAATAAAATCCATACACCAACTAGAGTAAAAACATAAGATGAGAAAAAAGAAACTACACAACCAGATTATTGGGCTTCATCCATGCCTTAGAAAAGTGTTTAGTCTCGCATCGGAAGAGAAATCACCATCGTGTTCTTCATCTTCTTCTCTTCTTCTCTCCTTTGCTCTAGCCTCCAAGGGTGTCTCCAAGATAGCCCAAAACGTTCTCCCATAAGGCCTATTTATAAGTTTGAAGAGAAACCACGAAGTCCCCTTCCAAATCCGAGTCGAAATAGGTCTTATTTCGATTTTCCTCACACGGCAATCGATCGCTACATATTGCCGATCGTTCACTGACTGATCGATTGTAGTTACTGTCTTGCACGATTGAAAATTTCTAGTAGATACGATCGATCGTTTTGAGTCCGATCGATCACAATTCCTTCGTTATTTTCCTCCGATCGATCGCTTTGCCGATCGATGCTGTATGATACCGATCGATCGTAGTTACTGTCTTGCGCGATTGAAAAATTCCGTTGCTCTGGCGATCGATCGCAATGCTAGCCGATCGATCGCAGTTACTGTTCATAAACTTCAAATGGTTATAACTTTCTGTCCCAAACTCCGAATTGCGCGTGGTTGGTGGCATTGGAAAGCTGACTTCTTGACTTTAACATGAGACTTGAATCAGTCCAATCGGACATTTTTACACGAAGTTATGATAATTTAACCATTCAAGTTACTTTTCACCTCATTTCTCTGTATTACTCTTGTTTCCTACAAAAACCAAAAACTATATTAAAGTAGTAGTTATTCTAATCAAATGCTAGCATAATCATAAGTTTTAGGAGATAATAAAATGTATATTTCATATATAGATCACTATGGTCGTGGGAGAGATTGCATATTGGTCGTCTAAACATTCAAAGCACTCCACTAGATGGTTTATCTCCGTTAGGAGTTCGGTATGTGTTACCTATTTAAGTTATTTTGTGATCTTCTATTGGCATTTTAACTAATGTATTTTTCATCTTCTTTATGTTAGGTGGAATGCTAAAAAGAAAAAAATTGTAAATCCACACAGTGTCCTCTTGATGTATAGATCTGAACTAGACTATCAGCGATCCGGCCAGGTATTAGTCATTCTTAATGTACATGTAATGAATATAAAGAATGTAAATAGAAGTGACACAAATACTATTTTCATATATTGTGTAGGTAACATGGCAGTCATATTATGATGATGTGTTAGCGCAGTTACCTGGAGTATGTACGGATGGAGCGCATGTGTGGCTATCTAGGATGCCACTTATATGTGTAGACATCGTGGAGATGCATGTTCCAGATCGGGTTATGTTGCAGTTTGGATTTGAGCAGATTTTCCCCCCTCTTGGTGTGGAGTTCATTGAACGATCATCGCGTCGAGGCCGAGGGAGTTTTGATTGGAGGTCGCATCATGCGGCCTATATTACTAGATGGGATATCCGGACGACCACTCTCGTTCAAAGGGAGCCTGCAATGACGGAGCGAGATGCAGATAATGCATACATGAGATCGTACTTCACGATTACGAGGAGACTTATCATGCCACCTGTGCATGAGGCGGAGATGTTATATCAACTGAGGGGCGACACTGAGCGGACGTTGGTGAGTATCTTCGACTTATATTTGATTTAATTCACCATTGTATGAGTAGATAACATATATTCTTGTTCCTTTGTAGCTTACTTGTGTGAGACAAGTGCACGCTCAGTCTCATAGTGCTTTGGTAGACCAATCCTACGATAGCTATGTAGCAGCATGTCAGACGATACACGATATCTCTGGTCATGTTCTTGCGAGTTTGCCATTGCTTCGGCCAGTTATGACTGAGATTCCAGGAGTGGAGGTTGTTCGAGATCCTTTATCAGCTTCACGAGACGTTGTGACATCATCAGCCGACATGACAGGTTTTACCCCATCACTAGTTGTTCTAGACGCCTCAGTCGATCAAGTTGAGAGGCCCCTTTCTTTGAAAGTATATACCCGGCGACAGCGTGCACTCCGTGCTCTGCGTCAAGCACCTTCTTCTTCAGATGCTATACCTGACGTTGAGCCTGAGGAAATTCCAGTTCGAGCACGAGAACGGAGTAGGAATAGGTTGAGGAGAATTAATTAAACACTTGTAATTTTATAAGTACATTTATAATACTTTGTATAATTTTGTAATAGTTTAATGTTGTGTAATATTTGTGTGTATGTTTTTCTATATGTTTTGTGTAATGCTTGTGGATGTGTTATCAGGTTTTGAAAAATTGTAGATTTCAACCGGAGGAAGATGTTGATAGAGGAGGAGAAGTTGAGAGCCATTGTGTGAAAAAAAAAGCTTAAGTGACGGAAACATTTTTAGAAAAGGTGTCGGTTCAGTTATAACGAACCGACGCCTTTATCATTTCTACAAAGGAGTCGGTTACCAGCGCCTTTAGTATTTCTTCAAAAGGCGTCGGTTCACCTTTTGGGTTAGTTAAAAAAAATGCCATGCAGCGCTGGCGCCTGCGTGGTTTGTTAGATACCCTCTTTTGCAAATATTTGCTACAGTATGTCATTTTTAAAAAAAAAAAAGTCATACCTTATTATATAAATTTCCCTAAAAAATATCCAAGTTAGTTTGTGCCATTTTCCTTCAATTGTATCTTTTTTCGCCATAAATTTTTAATATATAGGAGTTGTATCTTTTTTGGCACCCTCTTATTAAAAAAAAAGTTGTAGGGACAGCCACGTCCATGTCTGTTTGACGGACAACTACCCATGCCTTCGAAACTCAAAATTGGGACACGGCCAAGCCCAGTCCGACGTCCAGTGGGACTAGTGCCCAGCTTCTCCTGCGACCGCATCCTCCTCCTCCTGGCTAAACCTGCCATTGCTGCATCTTCCCTTTGGCTTCTACAACAAGCTCCTCCCTGACCTCCACCTGCGCCAATCGCCTCCAAAGATTCTAGAAAGGCAGCGCTAATCCTCCTCTATGTCAAATCCGTCTTGTCTCTCTCCCATCCCAGGTAGCTTTGGTAGCTTCCTCGCCCTCCTAAGCAGCTGCTCGTTTCCTCCCAGTGGCCGGCCGTTTGCATTTGCGGTGGAAAAAATTATTCAAATGGTGGAGTGGTTTCCTCTCAATGGGATTGGAATTTAAGTGGGCAAAGATTTCAGAATTGTTGGAATGGTGTTTACGTGCAAAATAATGGAGGAGTTGCCCATTAGGGGGGGGGAGCTCCTCAATCTTCAAGTTTCATGCGGAGTCCAAATAATACTCCAATAGGATATGGTGGCACTTTTCACAGGGGAGGAAGCCAACATACCCATGGATAGTTTTATGCATCTGAAGTCAACTTTCAGCAAAATTCATACAAGGCGCAAAGCCTAAATGTGGGTTACGGTGGAAGTGTTACTGGTTTGCGAGGTGACAATCTGAATGGGATTTTAAACATGCCTGGCTCAGCAAATCCTGAAGGACAGGCTGCCGGATCGGAGGAGGCTAATAAGATTCAAGGGACTATTGAACAAGGTTTTAAAAACCGGACCGGTGACCGACCCGGAATTCCTTCGGGGTAGATGCAACTAGGGGTCAACCCAGATTGACCCGATGTTGATGCCATTATTTTATTTTTTTTAAAAGAAGGGGGTGGGGGCAGCTCCCTCTGGCCGTCGCCAAAAGGGGAGGGGTGAGGGGGGGTCTGCTTCGCGGGGCCTCTGGTTTTACGTGGGGGGCCTCTGGCTCAACGGGGCAGCGCCTCCCCTTCCGGCGCCGCTATGTCAGACCAGCCTGGTTCGACATGGCAGTGGCAGGGGGACTCGGGCTCGGCAAAACAGGGAAGATGAAAGGGGGCACCGGAGGGGGGGAGAAATGGGAGGGGGGGCGCCATAAGGAGGGTGTTAACTCGAACCGGTCGGCTGGGTTGTACTGTCCCGTCCGGGTCAACCTACCCTGCCAATCCAGTCAATCTGAACCCAAAAATGGTCTAGCTCTGCTTGAAAAACCAGCCGGTCCAGTCCAGTTTTTAAAACCATGCTATTGGAGAATTTGATGAATTTGGAATACAACGCAAAGTTAAAGGAAGCAGTTGAAGATTTGGATATTTTAATAAAACAAGTGACTGTTGTTGATTTTCCAAGATATTTTCAGTTGATGAATGTATGTGGAAATGTGAAATTGTTAAATGCAGCAAAGGTTGTACATAATCATCTCATGCGATCCTTAGGAAATATTGAGGTTCGGGTTTATTACAAGGTTATAGATGTTTATGCCAAGTGTGGTTCCATGGATGATGCCATTCAGGTCTTTGATAAAATGCCCCAGCGGAACTTGACAACTTGGGACACTTTAATAACTGGTTACGCAAATAATGGGCTGGGAGAAGAAGCCATTGATGTTTGAAAACGGTTCAAACAACTGGGGCTAAACCCAGATGGTCAAATTTTCTTTGGGTTGTTTACAAATGGTAAGCATTCTAAATGCTGTTGATGAAGGTATACTTCATTTTGAGTCAATGGTAAAAGATTACGGGATTGCTCCAATAATGGCTCATTATGTAGCATTGATTGAATTGCTTGGTAAGTCTGGGTACTTGGATGAAGCCATGGAATTCATAGAGAAGATGCCAGCGGAACCTACACTTGGAGTTTGGGAAGCTTTAATGAACCATAGTAGAGTGTATGGTAACATGGAAGAAAACAGTTTTCAAAAGAACTGAATGTAAACTTACAACAACAAAGGTTGTATCAGAATCACTAGAAATTCTCATCTTTCAAAGATTGACTCTCATAGGAGCACCATTAAGATTTTAATATCCCAATCAGTAAACAACTCAATAGAGAAATGAAGAATAGAAATTCTCGATCAATAGTTGACTCACCAACGGAGTAACATGACGACAGTTTCATCTTGAGCCTCATCCAACTCGTAGGAGATATGATCGTAATTTTACTTGTTCAATATATTCTCTGTGCATAGTCCTATATAGAAATTCTCAATACTGACGGTAGACTTTAGTGATTAGCATATAACTAGAAAACTAGGGTTCGAGAGTACAAACCCTAATTGAAACTTCTTTGACTACATCTAGAGACAACACTGCAAAACACAAGGTCCTGACTTGGTTTGGAAAGATTCAACCCCGATCATCTTTTAGTGAAATTGTTCTTACTGTAATAATCATTACCCATGTCTTTTCATCTTCCTTAATGGTTATCTTAACCCTTAAGCTCATATAACCACGTTGTACTAAGTATTAATATGTCAAACCTTAGTTCAATGCACTATTATTTGCATAACAGTCCACTTTCGACACATACTACGAATTTTACAGTTTGAATTGGATTATGACAATTTTTTTGTACATTACGCCATGAATTTATTTTCTAACCCAATAGATGACATATTTTTTTGAATTTTTTAGAATTAGTTATGACTTTTTTATTATCACCTGTCGGCACAGGAAAAGTCCTGGCCGAGAGCCTATCTTACGCTAAATAGTTCCAATTATACTAATTACATAATAGTTCACATAAACCCATGCTACTAATAATTATCACCCTTTCCCAATGTGTGATAAAGCACCTTTGAGGCTTCATTAGAAAGTAATAATTCTCTTTCTATGATATCTTTAATTTACCTAAAACTGTTCATGCACTTTGTAGTTTACTTTCTTCCAAAATCCCTAATTAGGACAACTAATGTTGGACAAGTACATGAAGTAGAATGCACTGACAACTCCAAAGGGACGACCTTTCTATAAACTAAGAAGATCGTGACTCAGAATTCCCATAGACTATAACCAAAGAATCATTATCTCCTTCGTTTTATGGAACTTACCCATCTTGAAGATACCCGATTTAGGACATCCAATAATGACCAAAAATAGAACAATAAAACTTGGACAGCAATTACTTAGATCATTTGGGAATCATAATAGACCACATAAATGCTCAATCAAAACAAGAATTCCATCTAGGCACTAGCACATGATTTATTTCATAATGATCCATCAACACGATACATTATGTGTAGAGATATAACAAACGCAACATGACATTTCATATGACATGATCAATCATATAAAATATATATGACACAAGAGATTGCAAAACCAATCATGAATCCATATAGAATTATCAAATAGACAAAGATCATATAAGATGTGGGAAAAACTCATCCTACCACAACCGCGACAAGTTTGTCGAATCTTTGCATAGAACTCTGCCTTCTCCTTGCTCCAACGCTTTGCTCCTTGAACCGAATGTGACAAGGAAGAAGAAAATAGATAAATTAGAATTGAAAATGAACAAAAAAACACAAATAGAAATCAGAAGAGGAGCGGTGCCAACCAAGGTTTTAAAAACTAAAACGGTCATCGACCAAGAATTCTAGCCGGGGGTCAACCCCATTGCTGACATCATCATAAAAAAAACCCCCGAACCAGAGAGCTCGAGGGGGGGGGGGGGGGGATGGGGGCGCCAACTAGAGGAGTCGCCGAAAGGGGGAGGAAGGGACGACTAGGAAAGAAGGGGGCACCAATGCTAGAACACGGGGGGGGGCACCGGAAGGGAGAGGGGAACACCCGAGAGGGGGTCAATTGGGCTCCCGGCTCCGCCTGAAGGGAGGGGCGAACACATGGTGGGCACTCGAAAGGGAAGGGGGTGTATTGAATTCCAGAGTGTGTGACACCTTTGTCATGAGAAATACCTCTTGTTTCTCCACAAGAGTCTTTGTGATAATCTCTCCGAAGTGGGATCATAGTATGCTCAGAGAGCCATTGCTAAATCTCCGATAATTATGGAACCTTGCGAGGCTCCTACCCAAAGAGAGGTATATACGTAGGTTTTAGGCTGTGAGATATTGCGGAAGGTCTTGTAGTCATCGCCTATTGTGTTCGTAAGCACTGATGAGGTTAGTATCCTAGACGCATGGCCGGGTTGTAGTAAGAGAACCTCTAGGGTAATCTCATAAGTGACTGCCTGCAAGTGGTAATGTCTGAGAGCAGAAATTGGATCTCCTAACACTTTTAATGTTTGGAGTCTTGATGAGTGATGATCTCCCCTTACACTTTTGATGTTTGGAGTCTTGATGAGTGATGATCTCTCCTTACATTTTTATTGTTTAGAGTCAATGATGAATAATAATTTCTCCTTACATATTCGATGTTTGGAGTCTTGATGAATTATAATAATCCTCAGGTAAGAAACCTCGATGTTCAGTTAAATTATTGATGATTACTCTATTGTCATGTCACGCACCAGAATTCCTGTCCTTGATATAGTGCGGAAGATGTCCCTTAAAAGAGAATTCTTGAAGCTAGAAACTCGAGAATGCGACTGAATACTTGATCATCCAGTCAATTACACCATCACAAAAGAATGCATAATTGATAACATTCAGTCTTTAGAATCAACATTAATAATATGAAATAAAAATACATAATCTCAAATTATTTTCCAATACAATCATTAAAATATCTAAGAATAAAAAACCTTTATAGTTTTTGGCACACAATGCCATGATTCCACAACTATTCAATAAATGATAAGAGATAACTTTAAGTGTTTTCCAAATACCGTCTTCAACTTTTCCTTTAATCTGCCACCTGACCAAATCTATTCCTCTTTTATGCTTGCATCAGATGATGCATTAATATTCCACAAAAATACCTAGTAGGATGCAAAAATCCACAAGAATAGAATACACAATATGAAGAATAGGAATAGGATTTCACAAATGACACTAGAGTAATCATCAGCAATATAACTGAACATCAGGGTATCTTACCCTAAGAATATCATAATTCATCAAGACTCCAAACATCAAAAGTGTAAGGAAAAATAATCATTCATTATTAACTCCAAACATCAAAAGAGTATCGAGATCAAATTTCTGCTATCAGACTTTACCACTCGCAAGTGGCTACTTGCCATATTACTCTAGAAGTTCTCTTATGGAAACCCGACTATGCATCTAGGATACTGGCCCCATCAGTGCTTACGGACACAATGGGTGGAGACTGCAAGACCTTCCTAATGTCTCATAGCCTAAAACATATATATATACCACTCTTTGGGCAGGAGCCTCACAAGGTTCCATAAATATCGGAGATCTCGCAAGATCTAGCAATGGCTCTCTGAGCATACTATGATTCCACCTCGGTGAGATCCTCGCAAGGACTCTTATGGGGAAACAATCAATATATATCTTAGTAGTATTTCTCATGAAAGAGGTATACTATACTCTGGAATCAACACATCATTCTAACATCAAACTCACGAAAGGAGTACAATAGAGATTTCAATACATTTTTCCAACATTTGACTCGCAAAAGGAGTGAACAGAGATTTCAATACATCTTTCCACACATATGATATGTTACACATGCGTAGCTTTAGATAGGAACAACACAAGAACCAACTGATTTTAAAAGACAGTTGTCCAGACTCCAAAAATCAGAATACGGAATAATAAGGATTGAGGATTTGGATTCCAATTGGAGGCTCGATTCGAATCAACACCACAAACAGAGTACTAAAGGCATATTGAGTACCGAGATGCCTTTGATTAACCCATGATACTAATTCTTATAACTTAATCACTTCTACTGTAATATTCATTGGTAAGTCTTGCAATGTATAAATAAAATTCATCGTACACTTATCTTAACATACACTCTTGTATTAGTGGAGTTTTAATGATTTTTAACCTAATTACAGTGTACTATTTTTACATATCAGTTAAATTTCGACAGTTCCCACCGCTAGCACAGTCCAAATTAGACTCTGATTGTGATTACTCCTCTGAGTCTAGTTTCCAACCTAATAGACGGCATATTTTTCTGATTTCTCTATAATTAGTTACAATCAATTTAGTGTAGGTCATCGGCGCAAAAAATAGTATTGGCCGAGAACACTATTCCTAATTCTATTAGATCAAGGAGTGTAATTACCTTCTAATGTGCATACTAATGCCTTATATACTTAATTACATGCTATCTTATGCTTATTACAGAACCTTATACATTCTAAATTTTAGTAATTTTGAAGGATTAGGGTTTGCCTTATATATACTCAATCACTATGAATCATCAATGGAACAAGACAACATAATCTAGATAGCAACTAACTAGACCAATAATGTAGCAAAATAACATCACAATGGATTAGATTCTCCATCTAGGGGCTAGCACATGTAACGAAAGAGAGTTTGAACATAAACATTCATATGAACCAACATATATCACATCATCATATTAATAATTCAAGGCTATGGAATTTTATCCTTAATTCCAATCAAAAGACTATATCTATGTCAACAAGATATCACAATATAGATCATTCATAAGAAGAATGAAATCCAAAATAAGAAGAATGAAATCCATGAATTTATTTTCTATCCTATTTGTCCCGACGAAGTGCTTCTTTGCTTCACCAGATTGATCGTCGTCTCCCTGACGTGTTGCCGCCCTCTAGCACTCTAAGCAATGGATCTTTGGATGAGGAAGGGGGGTGTATTTGATAGAAGAGAGGAGAATAAAATCAAAACAAAAGAGAAAATGAGTGGTCAACTAAGTGTGTGGGGTGACCACCCTATTTGACATTTAAATAGCTAGGGTTTCCTCTTCCTGGTTGGACTCACTTTCCACCTTTGATTCTCATCCTTTTAAATTCAATCGTCTATCCACAATCTTTTTTTCAAATTGGATTTGGACGTCCTTTTCAAATTGATGCCCCAATCAGTTGGGATTCAAAATCTTTAAGAATCAAATCTCTTCTCCAAATTGATCTTAACCACCAAATCTACAAAACTGCCTTTATGTTATAATTTCCCCCTTGGATGACCTTCCCTTTTTTTCGCCCCTCTTTGATTGGTGATCGCTTAATATTTAAACACTTACAAGTACACAAGGCAATTGTACTACGGTAACTATTAAGTGTTGTCGAACCTCAGAGACGAATGAATAATCTACCAAACTCAAGAAAGAAAGTTATTGGTTTGATTTAATTTAGAGAAAACATTAAATCCTATCTACTTAAAATTGGATAAAACTAATGTGGAGAAGTACCAAGGCTTCGAATCCAACACAAATAAACTAGTTTTATCGTCTCTCTCTCTTTTACAAATTCCTAGTTGATTAGTATATTCCTCTCGGACATATACTTATCAATTCAAGATATCGTGCTCTCCTCTTGGACGTAAGACATAAACAATCAAACATGGAACCGTGGTCTATCTTTCTCGAGCATAGATCAATGAAATTCGTTAATATATAATACATCGGTCTATTCACGTTCCTCTCAGACATGCAAGTATTCATCGGATTGAAATCCACAAGAATCACTCTAGCCTTTCTTGAGCACATAGAATAAATATCAATGTATTAACCATGATAACATAATAAAGATTTATACATAAGGTAATTTAGAATAGGTTCTAGTGGAATTTATTAAATAAATCACAAAAAAAAATTTCAGATTTGACGCAGTGCAGAAAATATTTCCTAAAGAGGGTATTTGACAAGTCATGCAGGCGCAAGCGCACCTACATGGCTTTTGTAAAAAATTGACCCAAAAGGCGTTGGTTCTCAGTTAAAAACCGACCCATTTTGAGGTAAAGAGAAACTGGCCTTTCACAACCATAGCTACTTTTGTCCCATTTTAAAGGGGCAACCACTTCAATGATGCATATCTTTCTTATTTTTTTATCTATTTTGCCATTTTTTTTCATTCTTCCCTATTTTTAGTGCTCTTTCTAGGCATTATGATATCACAAAGATGGTTGAGCCATCTCATACTATTTATAAAAAAATACTACAAAAACTACGATAAATAATATGTGATGGATCAACATCTTTGTGATATTATGTTGACTAGAAAGAGTATTAAAAATAAGGAAAAATAAAAAAATGGGTAAAAATAGATAAAAAATAAGAGAGATATGTATCGTTGAAGTGATTGCCCTTTTAAAATGGAACAAATGTTTAAAGAGAAAGGCGTCCTTTGAACATACGCCTATAAAACTCCTATTGTTTTGTTTTGAGCTATTTTAGTGGGATAAAATTCAACAATGCATATTTCTCTTATTTCTAATCCATTTTTTTTCATTCGATCGATCGGCACACACACAGAAAATGCGTTTCACAGCTGATACAATCGATCGCGGGAACAAAACTCGAAAACCACAGTAGATACAATTGATCGTCACGCCATCGATCGATTGCACTAGGCTTAAGCTCGATCACAAAAATTGGCCCGATCGATCGTGTCTCTTAACGTGATCGATCACGTCCAACAAATTTTGCAATTAACAATCCTTTCAATTAATTCCAAAACTCATAAATTTATGGCAAAAGAGAACTCACCTTGAGCAAAATTTCCCGCCAACAACGATCAAAACACCCACTTAAGAATTTGAATTTTTCGGGTATTACATCATCCCCTCCTTAAAGAACATTTCGTCCTCGAAATGTCGTTACTCAATCTACGAAAAGATCCGGGTAGGATTTCCTCATCTCACTTTTGGTTTCCCATGTCATTTCCTCATAGTACTGACTTTGCCACAAAATTTTCACCCAAGGAATTGTTTTCCTCCGTAGCACCTGATCTTTCTTATCCAAGATCTTAATAGGCTTCATCGAAAATGTCAAATCTACTTCCAACTCCATAGTCGTGTATTCTAACACATCTGAAGGATCTAGCATATACTTTCTCAACATCAACACATGAAACATATTATGCACTTCCACCAACTGTGGGGGTAAGGCTAGCTGATAATCAACCGGTCCAACCCGTTCCAAAATTTTAAAAGGTCCAACGAATCTCGGAGTCAACTTTTATTTATTCCCATAGTAAATCCTAGAGACTATGTATTTGATTCTTCTTTTTAAATAGATGCGGGAAGGTCTAAAGCTATCCCCAAATCGTAGAAACTATTACAAACTACGAACTACTTATTTCAGTTTTCCATCTAACTAGTGTGTATTCTCCATACCAAACCATAACCAATTGACTACATTCTATGGTTATAATGTAGTTATAGGTAGGGCTGGGAATTTCGTACCCTACCCGCAAACCTGACCCGACCCGACCCTATTGCAAAATAGGGTCGGGTTGCAGGTTCAAAGTTTTTACCCGTTCGAATTACGGGTCGGGTCAGGTAATTACCCGCGAGTTATGTGCAACCCGACCCCTCTCAAAAAGAAAAAACCCTAAAAGTCGTCCTCACTCCTCCGTTGCTTCGGCCCTTCCGCAGTTCGGCTGCCATTGCTCTGTGTTCGTCTCCTTTTAATTTCTTACCCTTGATTTGATTGTTTGTGTTTGCCCTGAGCTTCCTGGTCGGTGATCAGATATCATTGTAGCCCGTTTTCTGGTAAAGATCTTCTTTTTCCTGTTTTTGTCATTTTCTTTGATAGGATCTAATAGGCTCCTGCTGTAATTTGCACCTTTAATATTTATGCAATACTTTACTTTTTCACTGAGGCACCTGCTGTAATAGGCTTGGAGCAGTTATAGGATTAAAACGTTTTTATGTTGGAGGGCATTTGTCCTACAGGCGAAGGAAGCTTGGAAATTTTGAAAATAGAAAACGAAGAGGATAAATTCTGGAATCAGCATTAGAGAGCTACTGGCCTTGGCACCAATGGGTGTTTCACCATAACAGCGAACATTGGATTCTCACCATGGTTCTTTGCCTTTTGATATGTTGATACATTCAATGAAGTGTTGATATTTGGTTGGAGTTAATATATCTTAGGTAACAGATTCTATGTGTAGAATTCTAGATGCATTTGACAAAACTCCAATTTGTATGTTACATCAAGAAAAAATAAAAACTCAACTAGCTCATGAGAGCGATTCTGGTTTTTTTCTGACTCAGGATATAAAAAAGAAGACTTGGAGATGTTTCTCCATCTAATCAGCATGTTATGACTTGGATTTCCGGACAAGATACAATGTATTTGGTGGTATTCGAGATTGATTGTAAGAGCATCAGATTATCGTAAGGAAGAAGGTCATTTGTTGTGGCGACAGCTATGCACAGAGAAACTGACTTCAACTGTAGTGGGTGTGCTCACTTGGTTCTTCATGGTATATGTTCTATGACTAATTTCATTTTGGAAATTGATTCTCATAAGTTGTATATAATTAGTACTTATAGTTTGAATTGTGAAATTAATCTTCTCTTTTTTTTTGCATGAAACAGTTCCTGGAAGTCACTTGCCAAAAATCTAATAAATATGGTGCTTAGCAGCTAGTACAGTGGCTGGATTATGGCGTGAGATGGAAGCTTAAAATAGTCACAGAAGAGGGACACATCAACCTTCTGATCATACTGCGACTTTCTTGTTGTAATTACTGCTGCCGGGGTGTTAAGTATTTTCTAAATTCAGACACACAAATCTACATTTCATTGCAATTCTCATCTTGGTCTCAATTTATATCTGTGAGTAGGTGAATCATTATGAGAACTATCAGATACATTGAATATGTAGTTTTTCAACAAATTCCTTATAAGATTCTAGGCAATTTTCCTTTTTCAAATTGTTATGGGATGGTTGAACAGTTGGAGGTAAAATAGAATAAAAGTAATTATTTTTTAAAAAAGTAGGGTCAGGTCATTACCAGACCCGACCCGAGCCAAGTAGGGTTAGGCTCGGCCATTCTCGACCCTACTCATGAATAGGGTTACCTGACCCTATTTAGGTAGGGTAATGGTCGACCCAACCCTATTTTACCCGACCCGACCCGATTCCCAGCCCTAATTATATGTATTAATTTAGTAATACCTATGTATCATGTTCAATATCTATTGATCCTAAACTTCATGGGTTATATAGTTGATTATAACCTATTAGGGAGACTATGTAACCCAATATACTATGGTAACTAGTTATCCCCAAATAACAGATACTTAGTTGCACTATGGAGGTTCCTCCCTGTATATATGCGCAAGTAACAACAAGGGACCCTAACTCTGAACTAAGTATAAAAATTCATGAACATATATGTAGTAAACTACCTCCATAGTTGAGCATTATACTCTTAGTTACTAATCATATATAACTACATGATAGTCCTAATTATCATAGTTCACTATATTAGTTCTAACTATCATAGTCCACCCTAAGGGATAATGTTTAGATACTAGTACCTTAATTATGGAATTTTAATGTGTATAATTAAACTATCATATACCATACACATATATACTATATAGGGGTATGTTATATCCTACGAGACATGGTAGTCTAACTATATGACTTATTATGGACCCTACATATACTGTAACTAGGATATGTTATATCCTAATATACTCTATATGTTCTATAGAGGAACTAGTTATTAAGATAATAGTTAACTCCCTTATAAGCCAACTAGCAACCCTAATATATTTACTTAGTAACCCAAGGATATCTAAGTTAGGATGGACATAATAGTCCATTTCAGGTTAGGATTACGAGTTTAGGTTTACAGTCTGGTATGGATGAATTAAATGGAGGATCCTTGTAACTGAGGATGAATTATTATGGCCATAAGTCTAGATATATGTTATCTAATTATACCATAAGACTTCTAGATAAGACTTCTACATAGTCTAGAAGTCTTATGGAGGACTATCAAGTTCTATATGATAGTATGGAGGACTAACAAGTTCTAGTTTATATGTTAACTAAATTGCCTCCATGCACTTGGTTCATCTAGGTATAACTTAGGGTTAATTGGCAATTTGGTTACTAAACAATGGCATAACTATCCAACTAGATAGTTATGTCATTGTTTAGTAACCCTAGGATACCTAAGGTTCTATGAAATTTGGCATAGTTCATGGAGGCAATTTGGTTAAACTAAATTTAGCAACTAGTTATCATATGATTATTCCTATGAGGCATAATCATCAACTATCTAGATGAACATAACAACGATAAACAAGTTAGGGTCATGTTCCTACTTCCTATAATTAAACCTAGGAACCCTATTACTAGTAACCCAAGGATATCACTTCTATGATATATATCATAGTTCTAGTTCATCATTTGACCTATAAGAAACAAGATTAGAGTTTATGCATTGTACTATATTCCTTATTAATATCCCATCAAAAACTCTATCTAAGTTATGTTATAACCTACATCCTTCTTACCCCTAGTTTAGGGTTATAACCTAGGTTATAGCATAACTTAGATATTTTGTTATGTGGTGTCCCGGAATGGGACACGAACAGGGCCAGACATCATGGCCGGAAAAAGGGAAGAACACAGAGAAAAGTAAAGGAAATAGCTGAATTCTTATTGCATACCCTAGAAGGAGGAAGAAGAACTCCTTATAAAGAAAAGAGGAGGGCGCGGCTCTCTAGGCCTATGCCATCAGATTGGCCAGATGGGCCCTAATTGACCATTAATTGCGCCATTACAATCAAATCACTCTTAATGCCAATCATAACTTATTACAATAATTTCATAAAAGAAAACTAATCATAATAATAAAATACTGCCTAAAATACATCATGCGCATTAGTTGTGTGACATTCACAACACTCCACCATGCTTCCGCTATTGCCTTGTCCGCAAGGCGAGACAGGCTCGTAATCACGGCCAACCTCAACATTGGCGAAGTTCACAAAGCCGTCGGACTTGCCTCCCGCATAGGTGGATAGCCCCTGGGAAATAAAGTCATAATAGATCATGGTGAGAGCTATAACGCAAGTCACCTCAGAAGCCTTGCACGAGTAATCATAGTAGGTGTACATGGCGCATGCTATGGGAAGCCCACCATGAACGACAGTAATTCGTATGCTTAGACTTTCAAATCCGCAGTAGCAAAATGAATAGCTGGTGTTCCAACTGAGGTGGCCTTATGGCCATGAGACCAACACTTCACAGTCATCATTGCTGTAATAGGAGTAGCACCACACTTCCACTTATTCACTGGATTCGTCAGACTCGTAATAGTTACCATGTAGCCTTCAATCCAGATATAGGATAACAGAGATAGTTAAGCATACAAGCATAAGCACAATCAAATTTTGAAGGTAGAGAACCCCGAGCCTGATAGCCGAAGAAGTGGCAAATGGCATTAAATTGCTGTCCTTTATAGGTGCCTTCCTTCATATGTTTGTTCAAGACTATCTCCTCAAATTGGGCAAGCAAGTGTGCTGTCTCATTAGAATCATCTTTATCATAATCTCCTGCACCACCACGTCCATAGAAAGGATAGTCCAAGACTTGCACCCAGCGATCACATCTCTCAAAATGCCACCACGACACTGCAGGAAAGTGGATCCTGTGAAATGAGGTTGCGCAACTAACCAACAGCTGGAGGATAACCATCTACAAAAGATAATGAACCAGAAAGGCCAACACGAATATCTACCCGAGTAAACTCCAGCTCTGGTAAATTTAGAACCTTCAGATGTGAAGGAAGTCTCCCATCACTTGAATCTGACAGATGATAGCAAGTGTCACGGCTACCAGTCAAAGTAATTGACGTAGGAGGCACTTTGAGAAGGGAAACGATATTTGGATAGTAGATTCCTACGCATTTTCCATACACATCAGCTGTGTATAAAAATGTGTAGGAATCTGCTGTAGGATTATCAGTGCCCCTTTGAGAAAGGAAGAATCAACTCCTTTGGACAGCAGGAGAGTTAGTTCAATGGGAAACAATATTTGTACATCAGATTTTCTACACAAATGAGTGGGTGAACTGATGTGGGGTCACTCATTTCCATACACATCAGCTGTGTATCTGATGTAGGGTTATCACTGCCCTAGTTCAATAGGCTCAGGCCTCCAAAGCACTTGAATAGCCTTAGGAACCAATCCTTCCAACGCCCTGTCTTGGGCAACAGATGCTGCAGAAAATAGACTAGTAAGTTTATGGTGACTGAATAGATAGTCAGGAATATGATTTGGAAACAGGCCCCTCGGATCCAAGAACTGACTATCAGTAGTAACAGCTCCCAGTGGTTCAAGCACCTTTGCCGCAAAGAATCCTCCAAACCCATTGATGGCACACCTTGTGTCACGGCCCGGGTTTTAGAAACCATTTTTAAATCAGAGTGGTAGCGGAAAACTCGAGGATTGCTCCTCTATGCGATATATCACGAGTTGAAAAAATTTCGACTAAGCATCTAGGCCGTGATAACTGGGGTTCACAAATATCTTGAAAGATAATTATTACGATGCAAAGTCGATTAAACGCATGCAAGTCCTTCATGTACAAGTCCGTCATCCATCTCAAAATACACTAGAAGATAAAGGAGACCGATGCTTACTTAGAAGCTGTCAAGTCATCCTCACTCTCGATCGTCTACCACCAGGTGCTACGTGAAAACAGTCTCCTACTAAAGAACCTGCATCACGAGCGGATGCTGAGTATAAAAATACTCAGTGGGATATCGTAACACAATCATCAGCATAAGAAAATCAACAATCAATAGTTGCATTAACATCTTATGCAGCCTATTACAAAGTTCCACTTGATTCTTTTATTAGTCTTTCAAGCAAAGTCTTTTATTGCTTCCCAAGTTCATGTTCAATAATTATGTCTTTGTCCCAAATAGGCAGTACCAATCACACCTCATCAATCTCTCTGCACTGCAATAGCTAATCCACATGAAAACAGACGGGCATAGCTTCCACCATAGGGAAGATGCAAAACAGCCTAAGTCCAACCAAATCTCACCAAAATCACTGCACTGTAATAACTTATCCACATATGATCATCATAGCCATGTCACATGGTTTCCAATGTCGGAGCCAAGTGGTCCCAACTGCATTCAGGATAACCACTACCCCTTCCAGCCGCGTGGAACAAAGGCCCTCTATGGCCGTGGGAATATGCTCATGTGGCAACCCACTCACACCTCACACCGAAGTATTGTAGCTTACCCTTATTTGCCTTCAGACCCAACATGCTCCGACTATGGAACTCATGGCCATAGGTTCTGAGTCACTGCCACTCAAAATCTGACTCACAAACCCAATGACATTTTAGTCATTATCTTGATTAGGTTATTCTCGACCCTCAAGTTTAATCCTCATCTCATCATTTTATTATCTTTATAAAATGATTAAGTCTCTAAACCAGCTAGGTTTATTAGTCGGGTTTTCCTTATCATTAAGTCCTCAGCTATCAGTCAGCACAACATCAAGGACAAAGACTCATAAATACTGTAGCATAAAGCACATAAAGCTAATACACCAATTAGGCTTTAAATCATTTACCAGAAAGCTCAAAATAACAAAATATGAGCCTATGTACTACGCTGGCCCTGTATGTACCATACTGCACTGTAATACACTGACGGGCAAGCCCTACCATCAGTTGTAACAGTTTTAACTGTCAGTGGATGTCTACCGACAGTGCAATCTGAACCGGGTTTGGTTCACAGATTCATTTTGGTTCATTGCCAGACCGGTTCACCCTTGAACCGGTCGTCTTCCTCATTGGTTCCATACGGCAGCAGGCTCAGCCTGCCGCCGCCGAACCGGCTTTTCCGGCGATGGGTTGCCGCCATGGTGATAGCCGTGGGCCCCCGTCGCCGGTGGCCTCGTTTCTCCCTTTCCGCCTAATGCCCCTTGGCGGCTCGAGCGCCGGTGACTGCTGTCGCAGCGGCTCGCCGCCAAGGTGGCGGCTTTCCGGGCCAGCGGCGACTCCGCCGTCTCCCTGGAGCCCCATGGGCCATTTTCGACCTCTTCTTCGCCATCTCGCCGTCTGCCCAAGGTCTGGGCAAAACTGACAGAAAAATAGGTAGGTGCTTCCGCCGGCGCCGTCGTCGCTTCCATCGGCGGAAAATATGCCCCGTCGTCGCCTCCATCAGCGGTAAGTGATAAAACACAAAAATACAAACAAAACGACGAAATGGGTACGATATCCGACCTTTACACACGATTGGGCTCGATTCGCCGCTCGCCGGAGATCGTCGGAATGTCGCCGGACTTCTCCTCCTGCCGGTGCGTCACCACCGGCGTCGTGACCGTCGTCGCCGGCGTCATCGTTGGCAGCGGCGTCGCAGTCGCATGGGTCGCCGGATGGTGGCTCCCGGTGACTGCCGCTCCCGGCTCTCCTTCTCATCCTCTCATCTGCCTGTGTTTTTCCCCCTCTCTGCTATTCATCTTCCCTTTGCTTCTGTCTCAAGACCTTCACTCTCCCTTTTTATAGCCAGCACCTGAGAGCAACTGAGTCGACAAGTGCTCTTTCATTTACTACATGTGTTATGGCTCACCTCAGCACTCAGCAGGTGTTGCCTCAAAAGACACCTGTGAGGTGAGGGTGGACACCTGCTGAGTTGAGGGTCATTACACCTTGCCTGCCTAAAAGCAATAACGGCAGACAAATAATATGCTCGTGCTTCACATGCAAGTCCAATTAAATTATGTGATTCTGGATAAAAAAAAATGCATGCTGAACACCCTGCCGAAGCGCTCGAGATACAGCTTAAAGACAGCTTTCATATGCATCAGCCATTGTGCACCCCTAGAACCAATGTCCATCGACATTGCCCAGAACCAATGGTGTTTTGAAGCTTTCTGGTTGGACAAACAACCCAACACTACCCATGTTTCAATATGGGGACCCTCCAGCAGAAGTGCACTCAAAGCCATCTGCTCTTCTTGTAACTGCCAAGCATATGCATTTCTCTCCACAAGATTAAAGAAGATGGCAATATCAGTGTAACGGTAAGCTTGCCAAGGAATCAGATGCAATGCTTTCTGAGAAACACGACACCCAGTGACTGCCACCAAAACAAATTTCCTCTTCCACGCTGCAACAGAAGCTTTGAGGGAGTTGCCCTCTATTGCAAGATTCTGAACTTCATTCAGACATGGAAGACATCCCCCATATAAGAGCTGAATGTCACCCTCAAACTTCAAAGTAGAAAATTTATCTCCAAGCAAATGTGTATTGTCTTCTGTGATGTAAAATCCTTCCTCTGATAAAGCTGATCCCCAACACAATGCACCAGAATTCATACACGCTTTTGATAAGCCAAGAAGTCCAAAAGCAAGGCCATAACATGCATAACGAACAGGGCCATAACGTGCAGCCCCATTTTTAGGTGCTATCTCTAATGCATGCCTAAACTGCTCAACCCCCTTTTTATATGAACCAAGTGCCAGATGAATATTTCCATTTTCAACCAGTGCAAAAACCATTGAATCACGATGTTCATTAGATCTCCCATACGACTTCACAGCAGCTGGAAACATGTCCACTCGCTGATAAGCAACACCTAGAGATTGGTAGGAATGATCCA
Source organism: Houttuynia cordata (assembly GCA_039654745.1). Classification (NCBI taxonomy): domain Eukaryota; kingdom Viridiplantae; phylum Streptophyta; class Magnoliopsida; order Piperales; family Saururaceae; genus Houttuynia; species Houttuynia cordata. Next base: position 42,961,881 of record CM077506.1, read on the forward strand.
TGGTAGCATCATTGTAAAATCCCAATCTGAATTGCATATCTTTCTTGGAGTATCCAAACTTGGTCCCAACTGCGCCGAGCTTCCCGGAAGCTAAGCTGAGTCGGCCAGCATCCGTTGTTGCTTGTCGTTGGGCATCATGAAAATACATCTTGGGCAATACGAAGACACCAATCTGGTCGGGAGCATATTGTTGTCCATTGGCTTCTACCCACGCATCACCATTGGGGGACCTCACCATCTTGTAACGGCCTATCTCCTTCTGTGTCTGGGGCTCATCTCCTTCTGTGTTTGGATGGGGAATTCCATCGAACACATGGGGGCCATGAGAAAGTTGAAAAGGCAGCTGTCGCCATGGATCGTTGTGCTGCCCTGTCCGGCCGTGCCCGCATGGGCAGCGATGTTGGCCAAAGAGGCGAAGGCGGCTCCCCTTGAGGGAGGTGGCGCTGTCGGAGACGAAGAGCTTGGCGAGCAAAGCTTCCAGCTTGGAGTCGTCGGAGAGGGCCAGGTGAGTGAACAACCCCGCCTCACCACCACAGAACATACTCCAACGATTGTCGCAGCAGTGAGCACCGATGGTGTTGGCAGTGTTGTCGGCCTTCCCGCGATTAGAGGAGGCGGCGCCATCTTCGGAGGCGTCTACGGAGGAGGTAGCCAAAGATCGCACCTTTGCACCGCCAGCACCCCCAATCGGTGAAGGAGCCGTCGGCGAGGTGGACGGTGTTGGAACCGTTGGTCATGTCACCCTCAATCGGAATAGTGATGGTCGCCCCCCTGTGGGATTTTGTAGTGGCCGCTCCTGGTGCGGATGCTAGACTGATCTCCTGATTCTCTGCCGACAAGTTGTCGTCTTCGGTATCCACCACAGCATCCGTCTCCACCAGCTTTGGAGTTGTGACGACTTCAGTAGCCAGGTTGTCCTCCTGAGACAGGAGGGAGACCAGCGGCGATTTCAACTGGGGTGGTGGTCTCCCTGACGCCGATGACGGCGATCTATCTGTCAACAGTGACGGAACCGGCGGCAATGCCGTAAGAAAGAAAGTCGATGGCGATGGTCGATTGTAAACAGGAGGGGAAGGATTGCTAAATATGGAGAGTACGCATTTCCCGGCTCAAACGATAGTGGCGGTATGAGGACAAGGCGCGGCTGGCGGAGCGGAGAAGCGACTGTAATGGGTTTCGTCTGACGGCGGCGGTGGCTGTGGGTTGCCCCACTGCGGCTGGAACGTAGCATAGCATCCTGCGGCTGGGGTCGGGGAAGCCTGAATGGCGGGAGTGACGGCGGCCATTGGGCCGCAGAGATCCGCTCATTCCGTTATAGGATTTCGGCACACAAGTCGAGCATAGCGTCCTGCGTTCCGATGGATCGATACGGCTCTGATACTAATGTTGTGTCCCAGCATGGAACACAAACAGGGTCAGACATCATGGCCAGAGAAAGAGAAGAAGACAGAGAAAAGCAAAAGGAAATAATTAAATTCTTATTGCATACACTAAAAGGAGGAAGAAAAACTCCTTATAAAGAAAAGAGAAGGGCGCGGCTCTCTACGCCCGCACCATCGATTGGCGGCCCTAATTGACCACTAATTGCGCCATTACAATCAAATCACCCTTAATGCCAATCATGGCTTATTACGATAATCTCATAAAAAGAAACTAATCCTAATAATAAAATACTGCCTAAGATTGACATTCCCAACAAATGTCTAACTATAGCCAATATTATACGGGCTATCTGTTATAACCTATTCCAATATTATACTCTTATAATAATATAAGTTACAATATTACAACAACTTAAAGGTTATTATTTTGATATTTATACCATATTCTATATTGGATAGATAGTTCAATCTAGTTTATATGGTTTATGATATATATACTATTAATGATATGTGTAGAAGGCGTATTATTATAAAGAGATTAAAATTAATATATGATTTAATTTTAATCTCATTATAATTCCATATGCACAATACAAATTTAGGGACATATTATACATATTTGATCCTTCTTATATTATATATTATATTATATGTATTTAGGTAGTCTTCTAATAAATTAAAATTATCCCTAGGATTATGTCCTAGGACTCATTAGTATTTATACCATACATTTATTATATTTAGTACTCATTAGACATATTAGACTATAGAGGATAATTAGACAGTACTAGTATGAATAACTTATATGGTATTTATAAGTTTAGAAGACATGTATTATAGTTAACTAAGGTAAACTCATATTAATGTGGTATTTATACCATATTGGTATAAATTAGAAGAATACTAACTAACATGTATTATAGACTCCTCTCATTATAAGTTAGATTACGAAATATATAATATTATAAACATATTAACATGTTTTCTATACTATATGAACCCATAAACTCTCCCTAATAGGGTTACTTGTTATTAAGTTAACTATATGTTAAACTCTCCCTAATAGGGTTACTTATGATTAAGTTAACTATATATATCTAGGTTCACAGCCTAAACTAGGGTTAACAGATATCCTAGGGTTTATTACATATATTGTGAACTATTAACTATGATAGAGTTCAATAGTTATATTATATCATAAGTGAATTATATGTCCTAGTTAGTTATCCTACTATAACCATCCTTGGCGATAGACATGTTTATATATTATAATCCTTCATGATATAATATATATATATATATATATATATATATATATATATATATATTATAGTTAGTTATATACCTAGGTTAACTTATCTAATGTTATATAAGTACATGTATTATTATCTAATTATACCATAAGTCTAGAAGTCTTATTCTATTTTTGGTGCTCTTGGCACTAGACGCCAAGCTCCTCTACCGTCAGCGCTGGTGCGTGAGAGAACTAGAGGTGTAGTGGGGTCCAAAGTACTGAACATCCATCTTATTTATTTACTATCAAAGTGAAAGCGGAATTTGTATTAAAATAAATAATACTTACTACGAATTCTTGCATACCTTCAAATAAGCTTCTAAAGATCCTACTTCATGCCATGACCGAGGACCCCTAGCCCTCACTTTGGAACAAGACATGGGAGCTCATTCCATTATGACCGTCTATGAACCTGGTAGGCTATAAGTGGATGTTCAAGCTAAGTTACGTGCCAATGCTTCCACTATACGTCCTGAGGCACTTGTTGTGAAAATGGTATAATCAATGTCCTAGGTTTGATTTTGACGAGATGTTTAGTCCTTCGGCCAAAGCGAGCACTATTTGTCATTGTGCCTATTCCCAACAATTTGAGGTCGGCCAAGTGATCTTACATACTACAAAAACATACTACATAGTACATAATCACTCATTATTCCCTCTGTGAGGGTTGCACAAAAAAACCGGACCCCGCCCAACCTGACATTGACCAGGGTCTATGGTCTGTTCTAAGATTTAAAAACCCAATTCTATCTTGGATTAGGTCGGATTTAACTTTAAAATACACAAGAACAGACCCAACTCAAGATATACCATTTAAATCCCTTATTTTTTAATATATATATAATTTTTTTATTTATTATAATTATATATTATTTTATTAAAAAAATTTATAATTATATACATTATTTTATTAAAATCTCGATTCCTATCTCGGGTTCTCGGGTATTGAAGGTTTTATCTCGGATAGAGTCGGGTTTAAGATTCTCGTGTCCTATCTTGGGTAGGGTTGGGTATAGCAAAACCCAACCCTACCGACCCAAGATGCAGCCCTACTCTCTGATCCATCTCTAAGTCACTAAAATCAGCACATAACCAGCTATCACATGAGCACAATCATACACTCCAAGACCTATAATTTGAAACAAATCTTTTGTAAAAAATGCAGACAAAAGTGCTATTCCCTCTGTTCGAAAGTGGCATTAACATTTGATTTTCCAAAATGAACTGATTTTAGTTCATTTTCCATTCATTTTGGAAAACCTAAGTGTTAATACTAATTCCAGTTAGAGGGAGCACTCCATATGGCGAATCGTGGTCCACGGAGAGCTGGAACTTGGCGACATGCGGCTGCACCTCCCATCGCTGCATCCAAAAAATTGAATCCAAATCAATCCAACCCACAAACTAAAAACCCAAAAACACAACAAAAAGCAAAGAACTTGGTTGTCACCAATGATGATGACAATGGTGATGAGAGTAAGCTACCGAAATCTGCTACCCATGTCTTTGCACAATTGGAATATCAGGCAACTCTGTCCAACTTCACAGTATGATCGGGAGCAATTTCCTATTGCAAAAATGAAAAAGAGAACATAGGAAAGTCAGTACACAGAGGATGTTGAATGATAAAGAGTCAAATTTCTATTTGTTTCCATCTGCAATGATATGCCTGTATGGTTATTTAACTTTCAATAATTGTATACAAACAAATGATTTGACAAAAAAAACTTTATATGATCATATTTGAGAAGCCCAATAACCTAAAATCGCTTGATTAGTAAAATATTATCCTGGAATCTCCACATCAACAGCGTGAAAATCGCACAGAACTCTGCTTTCTTCTTCCAGTGCTTCAAATGCTCAGTCAGTTCAGAAAGTGTCCAAGGGAATGTTGTGGCACTCTCTGGGTCCAGGTCACGCTCAAATTCCTATTTATACTTTCACAAAATCTATATGCTTATTCACAACATTTGCAAAAAAAAAACATGCTCTACAAACACAAGACAGTTCGTTGAGAGATTGTGGAAGCTCAACAGTAGTTGCAGCAGTGGGATATTTGTAATACCGATGAAGCAGAGCATTTGACCACAGCAAGAAGTCTCTCTTCCGTTGAGTAACAAATCTTTGACCGATTTCTGTAAGTAAATACTATCCAAAACAAAAAAGTCAGAAAAATTTGCAATAAAAAGTACACTAAGAATATTAAATATGCTAAGAAATAAACCGCCGGGTCCTTTCTCACCTCAAGTTCCGCAGCCAAATTAGTATGTTTACTTCTCAGCGTTTCCATTATATCTTTTGGAGCTTCATATGCACTTACTGCAGATGCTACAAGTCCACTTGTTCTCCTCGATGGACCCTGACCACCATCAGGTATGCTTGAAGAACTCTGCAAATTTTGATAATTCGCACCCCTGAATATTGCCTCCATCTATGGCCATTGTTCTTTCAGAATCTTGTCCTTGAGTGTTTCCTCCATCATGGGACCCTCCCAACAATGCTAGCTTGAGTGCCTTCATGAACCCGGGCATCACCAGACAGAAGATTGCCAAGTTGATTTGGCCCACGTGTATTGATATCTGCCATGCTAATAGCAGCAACACCAGCCCCTGAGATACTGTGCTGCTGCAGACGTTGTTGTGCTAAGAGCGAGTTCCTCCCATGTTCAGACCTATTAGCCACATCACGCCGTTCAAGTAGATACATCCGCAACCAGTAATATAATGCCTGTGCATAAGGAAACAGCAACGTCATGTTGGAATAAAAAAAGCCATTTTGCTGTTACCCCATGCATTTAAATAACCCATACTGATTCTTGAACTTCAACTAACTGCTGGAATTGCTGCAGAAGTGGAGTAACTGAACAGACGATTTCGGTAACTGTGGATACGAAATTGTGTCAGTCTGATACAGAAGAGCACCTGACACACTAGATGTGGACGGTCGGACATCATCTTCAATCCAACCTTTAACTATATCAAGAATGCATAGAAATACACCTGTATCTATACGCTTTTCAGAGAGTAGTCCGACTAGTAGTTGGCAAAACATATGTTTGTATTCTGGAACAAACATGACCCTTTCACTAATAAGTTCTAGAACAGTCTTCAAACTGGTTGCAGTTGACCCAACTGCTAGTGAAGAACTGACAGCAGAGTCAGGGTCAAATCCCTGGCCCTAAATGAGGAATGAAATACATATTGTAAATGCGGGGAGCAAAACTCAACTAGATGCATAGCTGCAACATAATGAGTTATTGGTGAATGAAAACTGAAAAGAAAATTCAATTGGGATGCTAAGCATTACAGATATCAAGGATTTAAGATAGTAAAAATGACAAGGAAGAAATAAACCAGAAAAAATTAAATATTGTTCTAAAAGTTAATATCAAGCCTTCTATGACTATTGCCAAAAGCAATTGGACGAAAATATCAAGAATGAGAAAGAAAAAAAACTTTGCATGCATAATATCACCGTTGGAGTACATGCTAAAAGAAGCGTACTTAAAATAATTAGACAATAACTCAGAGGAAATTTTCAATACTGTCAAAGTATGGGAAACTGGAAATTAACATATACCAAATTTTATATTGTTAAGCATAACTGACAGAACCAAAGACCAAAGGGATATGCCAAATTAGTTAAATAATAAAACAGGATAGCAAAATTGGAAAAGATAAACTCGAGATAACCCTTAACCCAAAAGAAACAAGGGGTGAAAGAGGAAACTCTCCACGATATACCAGAGCTATGGAATATCTATCAGTGAATTAACAAGCATTAATGCTCCCCAACAGCATATGACAGTATTGTATCTACCACCTTACCCACATATCTGGGCTGGAAGCATGATCTTTCCACCATTTTGCTCCATTATAAGCTATTGCTAACCTTAAAACATATCCAGGTATCAAATTAGTAAGCCAGTTTTTACTCTCTAATATATCCAAACAAAATGTGAGGTATCAGCTCCTTCCTAATATTAGGATGGAGTATACAGCACGCAATGGTGCCGTTTGTCCATCTTCATGAATATGCAAAATCAAAGAAGAAAAGCATTACTTGTCTCATGTGAGATCCTCCAGATGGAACCGTATCACGTGATAAGCGTTGGACACGAACTAATGGTGTCATGTAAGGATCAATCAAGTTCTTCTGGATTTCTGTTAAAGTCTTCACAATAAACAGAGCAAAACATATCATTGAATTGCACTTGTTCATCCTTGTGCAGAGTTACCCATACAATTGGAAACACTGATACCCACATGTGATAAGCAACATTAGCATCTGTATGAGCCAATTCTCTCAACGGAAACACAAGGTCAGCTACCTATAAGTTGTAACATGTCAGTTTCCAGAAAGATGAAAACAAACAGAATCTCAACGCAGAAAAAGTCAGAAAGCAATTGAAACAATAACTCAAGTAAACATACGACAGATAATCTCATTCCTATCGCTAGTAAGTTTACTAAATAAATATGAGCAGTCTGACACACAATACCCATAAAAAACTACATCAAATTAACCAATAGATTTCAATGCTGATTCCCAACATTTAAAGGGTGTTTAGCATGATAGCCTTACAGATTTATAATAAACATTTTGCAGTTAAAAAAGTCATGAAGGCAACAAGAAAGATAAATTAGTCATGCAAAAAATGAGACGACCTTAAGTTCAAAAACTGCGTCTTTCGACAAAAGAGCATCAAAAGTGAGAGAAGCGCCTTCATTGTCATCTTGCTCACTGGAGCTTGACAGCTGTGAAAGCCCAGACCGCTCTGGGAGAGTTCCAGAAGCAAGTTCTGTTACTTCTTTGCGCACAAACTCAACATAAGTTGATCTGGTTATGGCAATATAAGTCATAAATCATGAAGTACTATCCAATGAGATCAATTTGGAAGTGATAAAAAGTAAAACAGAATATGTTTGCATACCCTTTTGGTTGCCCAGTTACAGGATCTGTCAAAATAATCACCTTTAGCACTTCCCCACATTTATTGAAATGCCGAGAAAGACTGTCCTTGGAGGCAGCAAAATGGACCTGTACACTAAAAGGTCAATATGCCACACAGTATCCCAGTAAAAGTTTTAAGTTCGAAATTGCACTCACATTACTAATAAAGATAGTCCTAGCCATTGCATCCTCCACAGGACGAACTGTAGAGTATGAACCTGCAATCAACAAATATATTCCACTCTGTTAAAAAAACTACGTTGATAACATGAACTTAACAGTAAAAAGCGCTACAATTAATGAAGTAAACAATATTGCAGCCTCCCTAACATCAACAAAAGTAACTTTCAGCCAGAACTACTTATTCATGAAATGGTTCAGCTGTAACTTTAAACAGCTTATATATGAGCAATGATCATAAACCTGTTTCAGTACAGAGGCCATAGTAGAAAGCTACGCTAGGCATTCTTTAGGTAAACAATACCAGTAACCAAGAAAAGCAAAACCACTGAAATCAGTTCAGTAAACAACGTTGTTGTCCGTTCAAACTTCACCCAAAAAAAAAGTAACTCAGCCAAAACTCCTATATCGAAAAATGGTACAACTGTAGCTTTGACAAATACTGCATCTCCAAAATTACCTGTCCTCATTAGAAACTTAAAATGAACTGATTTTCGTTCATTCTGGTTTTCTAATGAGGATAGGTTATTTTGGACAGGGAGTATAACATTTACAATCACAAACCTAAAAGAGCAGAAAGTATGGCGCAGTAGAAAGCTACATAAGATATACTGTTGGCAAGGTCCAACATCTCGCATCTCGGTCTCGTCTCAGTCATCCAAAGAGACGAGATTTAAGAGAGATCAAGGAAAACGGTCATGGACATCAGGAAAAAGTATTTTCACATGAATATCAAGGCCTAAATGCACAAATACCAGTCTCAAACAATCATCACATCATGAGAATTACACTTCTATTAACAAACTTATGCTGACCAAGAAGAAGATATAATTGCTAATGCTATGGGATTCAATCCCAGGACCTCTCCCTTAACAAGGAGAGATCCAACCAGCACAACACGGCTTGATAGGCAAGTTAACGTCATTAAAGTATAAAACACCTAAATGAAGCCTGGAGGGTAAATGTAAAGAACCCAACTAAATATTTCCTATCGAGTAAAAGGTTTATTACTCTACCTTTCCATAGTTATTATCTCTTTCCTTCCATCTCTGATCAGTTATATCTCCTGCTGCATTATGGGTTCATAGATACTCCCTTTGTCACGCTTTATCTTGATTGTTTTTTCAAAATGAACTATTAAAGTGGGAATGGAGTACTAAAATTGGGTCATCTCTTTCTTTCATTGTTCAGTTTTATTTCCTGCTTCAGTCTTCTTAAATTTCGGTTTCTTTCTTTGTTCGTTTACTTTTACTTCCTGCTGCTCATGGCAGATAAAATTTTTTAAAAATTCTGACTACAAAGCCTTTCACATAAAATCATAAGGAAGAAAAAGAAAATGTGCAGTCTTAAAGCTTCAGTCTACTAAATATACACAGATCAGTGTAATGCATTTTATCTGAACCATTCTAGAATCAAGATAAAACTGAATCTTAATCATGCCAAAATTCCATGCAAAACACAAAGGAAAACAAATTATAGAGAAATAGATTAAGCTGCTTATTGCAACTAGCTTTATCTTGGAAAACACAATTTGCGCAAAAGGGATTACTATACATACCAAATGATGATGATCCACTTTTCTGTATGTTATTTGCAGTACCTGCAGGACGCATTCCCTGTTTCAGCAACAGAAAATGTTAAATAAGCAATATACAAGTCAAACATGAGAGCCAATTTTGTATTTAACATTTCAGTATATATAAGATCTGAGTGAATCCACAGATAAAAAATGAAAAGATACACATATTGCTTTCCATAATGGAAGAGTTCATACATCACTAGCAGCAATAGTTTTAGTCATTTCACGCACAGGCCTAAGAACAGTGTTATCTGGAATTACTTCACTTTCCCTTGCGGCTTGGCGGTCATGGACTTCAATAATCTTCTGGGGAGGTTCCATTGGCACCTCATAATGAGGTGGTTTCCATGCATTCACATTCACAGAGATATTTGCAATCTTATGAGAAGTATTCAGTGGGTCCTGATCTTTTGCACTTGTTTTCTGTGGAAGATTGTTTGTACTTTGAGCAACACGATACTGCATCTTAACGGATTCATCTTGGCCAGGGCTGCAAGAAACCTCTTCATCCCGATGCCTGATAAAATCCAACTCTGCATATCCATCATTATCTGATGCTGAATCAGAGGCAGTCCTGCTTCCCTATCTAGCATTGTGATATTGCCTTCAAAGTCATCGTAGTCAGTTACAGTACAATATTTGCCATACCCACCTTCATCTAGAGTGGGCATTTCAACATAATCTTCAGACGATATATTAACGGTCTCAGGCCTGCCCTCTTCACGATCTAATCGATCAAAAACATTTGCAGAAACTCTAACCTTCCCTGCATCTTGAGCAGCAGCAGCAGCTTTAATTGCAGTATTCATGGCCTTGCGGTTCATCCCAACAATGGATCTACTCTGGAAGGAGTGCTCTTCAGTGGAAGCATCCCCTCCAGGATTAGAGACCACCGATTGAAGCCACTTATTCGTCTTTGACTCTAACCTTGAATTTGATGGCAGCAAAGACGTCACTGCATCCCTGACAGCAAATTGTAGAAAACTGCGAGGGCCAGCTGCCAGATGGGAGACTGCACTTCCCTATAAGAAAAATAAAAAATAGATCAGCAAGTGTAGAAAATACAGCACGAAATTAAACAGGACAGAACAGTCAACAGACTCTTTGCAATTCATTTTTCACCCAACCCAGAAGGTTATGATTCATCTCAAGCAGAAAGGTCAATAACTGGATTGTTTTTTTTCTTTCTTCAAATAAAAATTAATCCCCCATGCCTCCAACCAGAGAATCATCTATACCACCCATGCTCATTTTTTAAACTAATGTCAACAAGAAATAGATATGCAAGCTATACTATATAAAATAAAGATATACTCCATCCAGAATTAATATTGACACAACCAAAAGCAGTTCTTTTTAAGCAAATGGGGCCCACAGGATTCCATGTCTCCTCTTATGATTTCCGTTCACCTTTCCTGCAAAATCCGTCTCTAGTTTTCTCCTTTGAGAATCCCAATGTCAAAGGACAACACATATCAATCAAGGTCATCAGCCTGAGAAAGAGGGAGAGGGGATGCAATTTGAGAATCCCGAGGCGAAAGGAAGGGATGAAGATAGCAAGACACCTTTTTAAGGCATAGATTAATATCATTTTTGGACACGGGTTTTTTTGCTAATTTTGCTAATGTTAATACGAAATTCGGATGAAGGGAGTACCAGCTAAAATCTTTACAAAAATTCAAATGATTTTTTAAATAAATTCATGACATGCAATTACATGTGGTTGCACAACAATTTAGAATAAAAACTATACACCTTAGCTGGCTGTCCCACATTGTGTCGACTTTGCTTTTTCTCAGCAAATGATTTAGGAGAACAAGAGCGCTTACTGTGGCCTCTCTCGCGAGATTTTTTCTCCACTAACTGAATATTATCAACATCAGAGCTTAGAAAGGGTGGAGGTTCTGCCTCATCATCCCCTAAGTCACCTACTTTTTGGCTCTTTGATAGACCCACTTGGATCAAAGTCATTATCTCTCCTGAACTCCCTGTTTAATGTTTTTGTTTCCGAAGAGCCTTTCATTGACGTCTGTGTCTCCAAGACAGATTTTATCTTCACCAGATTTTCTTGAAAGGGCTCCTGAGGTTGGACATAAAGGTGCATGTTTGAAGATAAATAGTTCCACAACCTGGATGATACATTATCAAGATAAAAAATTAAAAAGTAAGAACTACTTACATCAGTCAATCCAGCTGCAAAATAAATCCATTGACAGAGAAATAGATTAGTTACCACAGCACAAATGTGTGACTATCATCTTCCAGAAACACCTTTAGCTCCTGTACAGCCTCACCTTTGCACCGGCCATTCTTGAGCAAAACAATAATATATTCCTGTGGAACAGAAAGGTCAGGAATAAGCATAAGCTCTAATTATCCAAGATCCTGAAGATTATCAAACTTCGACTGTAATTTATCCAACCTTGGCAAAGAATCAATATACAAAGCAAAGCACTCACATATAAGGAATGTTGACTATAATCACAACCCTCTTGAATTTTAGATAAAAAATCGACCATACTTCAAAATTAAGAATCATGTCGAAATTAAAGAACATACACCAAATCTTGCCAGAGATTTTTGTGCCATTTTACTGGAGCAGGTCCTTCTAAAACTAATCCGTTATCAATACTGAAAAATATTTAGTCTGACATACTCAAAACACATGATTTAAATAGCCAACACAACTTACAGTGGACCTATTTGCACTCAAACAGTGGACTAAAGTATCAAAATCAAGCCCACGATAGAAATAACCATGAAGAGCCAAAGCTCGCCTTAGCCACTTCACTATGAAAAGAACATGTCTGACACTAATAAATGCATTATGCAATAGATTGCATTCTTTTTTGGTACATGCAATAGATTACAATTAAGAGACATGAGAACCAACCTGAACGACCCCAGTATCTTGAATTGTCTCACTTCATACTCGTCAATGCATATGCTCAAACACAACCCGAGCAAACAATAATTTTTGTGTGACAACCCTGGTACTCAAAATAGGTTTTAACTAAACATGTCTTCACCTGACAATCCTATCGGCCTTACAGTGTCATTCATAAGATACTCCCTTTGTCACGCTTTATCTTGATTGTTTTTTCAAAATGAACTATTAAAGTGGGAATGGAGTACTAAAATTGGGTCATCTCTTTCTTTCATTGTTCAGTTCTATTTCCTGCTTCAGTCTTCTTAAATTTCGGTTTCTTTCTTTGTTCGTTTACTTTTACTTCCTGCTGCTCATGGCAGATAAAATTTTTTAAAAATTCTGACTACAAAGCCTTTCACATAAAATCATAAGGAAGAAAAAGAAAATGTGCAGTCTTAAAGCTTCAGTCTACTAAATATACACAGATCAGTGTAATGCATTTTATCTGAACCATTCTAGAATCAAGATAAAACTGAATCTTAATCATGCCAAAATTCCATGCAAAACACAAAGGAAAACAAATTATAGAGAAATAGATTAAGCTGCTTATTGCAACTAGCTTTATCTTGGAAAACACAATTTGCGCAAAAGGGATTACTATACATACCAAATGATGATGATCCACTTTTCTGTATGTTATTTGCAGTACCTGCAGGACGCATTCCCTGTTTCAGCAACAGAAAATGTTAAATAAGCAATATACAAGTCAAACATGAGAGCCAATTTTGTATTTAACATTTCAGTATATATAAGATCTGAGTGAATCCACAGATAAAAAATGAAAAGATACACATATTGCTTTCCATAATGGAAGAGTTCATACATCACTAGCAGCAATAGTTTTAGTCATTTCACGCACAGGCCTAAGAACAGTGTTATCTGGAATTACTTCACTTTCCCTTGCGGCTTGGCGGTCATGGACTTCAATAATCTTCTGGGGAGGTTCCATTGGCACCTCATAATGAGGTGGTTTCCATGCATTCACATTCACAGAGATATTTGCAATCTTATGAGAAGTATTCAGTGGGTCCTGATCTTTTGCACTTGTTTTCTGTGGAAGATTGTTTGTACTTTGAGCAACACGATACTGCATCTTAACGGATTCATCTTGGCCAGGGCTGCAAGAAACCTCTTCATCCCGATGCCTGATAAAATCCAACTCTGCATATCCATCATTATCTGATGCTGAATCAGAGGCAGTCCTGCTTCCCTATCTAGCATTGTGATATTGCCTTCAAAGTCATCGTAGTCAGTTACAGTACAATATTTGCCATACCCACCTTCATCTAGAGTGGGCATTTCAACATAATCTTCAGACGATATATTAACGGTCTCAGGCCTGCCCTCTTCAGATCTAATCGATCAAAAACATTTGCAGAAACTCTAACCTTCCCTGCATCTTGAGCAGCAGCAGCAGCTTTAATTGCAGTATTCATGGCCTTGCGGTTCATCCCAACAATGGATCTACTCTGGAAGGAGTGCTCTTCAGTGGAAGCATCCCCTCCAGGATTAGAGACCACCGATTGAAGCCACTTATTCGTCTTTGACTCTAACCTTGAATTTGATGGCAGCAAAGACGTCACTGCATCCCTGACAGCAAATTGTAGAAAACTGCGAGGGCCAGCTGCCAGATGGGAGACTGCACTTCCCTATAAGAAAAATAAAAAATAGATCAGCAAGTGTAGAAAATACAGCACGAAATTAAACAGGACAGAACAGTCAACAGACTCTTTGCAATTCATTTTTCACCCAACCCAGAAGGTTATGATTCATCTCAAGCAGAAAGGTCAATAACTGGATTGTTTTTTTTCTTTCTTCAAATAAAAATTAATCCCCCATGCCTCCAACCAGAGAATCATCTATACCACCCATGCTCATTTTTTAAACTAATGTCAACAAGAAATAGATATGCAAGCTATACTATATAAAATAAAGATATACTCCATCCAGAATTAATATTGACACAACCAAAAGCAGTTCTTTTTAAGCAAATGGGGCCCACAGGATTCCATGTCTCCTCTTATGATTTCCGTTCACCTTTCCTGCAAAATCCGTCTCTAGTTTTCTCCTTTGAGAATCCCAATGTCAAAGGACAACACATATCAATCAAGGTCATCAGCCTGAGAAAGAGGGAGAGGGGATGCAATTTGAGAATCCCGAGGCGAAAGGAAGGGATGAAGATAGCAAGACACCTTTTTAAGGCATAGATTAATATCATTTTTGGACACGGGTTTTTTTGCTAATTTTGCTAATGTTAATACGAAATTCGGATGAAGGGAGTACCAGCTAAAATCTTTACAAAAATTCAAATGATTTTTTAAATAAATTCATGACATGCAATTACATGTGGTTGCACAACAATTTAGAATAAAAACTATACACCTTAGCTGGCTGTCCCACATTGTGTCGACTTTGCTTTTTCTCAGCAAATGATTTAGGAGAACAAGAGCGCTTACTGTGGCCTCTCTCGCGAGATTTTTTCTCCACTAACTGAATATTATCAACATCAGAGCTTAGAAAGGGTGGAGGTTCTGCCTCATCATCCCCTAAGTCACCTACTTTTTGGCTCTTTGATAGACCCACTTGGATCAAAGTCATTATCTCTCCTGAACTCCCTGTTTAATGTTTTTGTTTCCGAAGAGCCTTTCATTGACGTCTGTGTCTCCAAGACAGATTTTATCTTCACCAGATTTTCTTGAAAGGGCTCCTGAGGTTGGACATAAAGGTGCATGTTTGAAGATAAATAGTTCCACAACCTGGATGATACATTATCAAGATAAAAAATTAAAAAGTAAGAACTACTTACATCAGTCAATCCAGCTGCAAAATAAATCCATTGACAGAGAAATAGATTAGTTACCACAGCACAAATGTGTGACTATCATCTTCCAGAAACACCTTTAGCTCCTGTACAGCCTCACCTTTGCACCGGCCATTCTTGAGCAAAACAATAATATATTCCTGTGGAACAGAAAGGTCAGGAATAAGCATAAGCTCTAATTATCCAAGATCCTGAAGATTATCAAACTTCGACTGTAATTTATCCAACCTTGGCAAAGCATCAATATACAAAGCAAAGCACTCACATATAAGGAATGTTGACTATAATCACAACCCTCTTGAATTTTAGATAAAAAATCGACCATACTTCAAAATTAAGAATCATGTCGAAATTAAAGAACATACACCAAATCTTGCCAGAGATTTTTGTGCCATTTTACTGGGGCAGGTCCTTCTAAAACTAATCCGTTATCAATACTGAAAAATATTTAGTCTGACATACTCAAAACACATGATTTAAATAGCCAACACAACTTACAGTGGACCTATTTGGACTAAAGTATCAAAATCAAGCCCACGATAGAAATAACCATGAAGAGCCAAAGCTCGCTTTAGCCACTTCACTATGAAAAGAACATGTCTGACACTAATAAATGCATTATGCAATAGATTGCATTCTTTTTTGGTACATGCAATAGATTACAATTAAGAGACATGAGAACCAACCTGAACGACCCCAGTATCTTGAATTATCTCACTTCATACTCGTCAATGCATATGCTCAAACACAACCCGAGCAAACAATAACTTTTGTGTGACAACCCTGGTACTCAAAATAGGTTTTAACTAAACATGTCTTCACCTGACAATCCTATCGGCCTTACAGTGTCATTCATAAGATACTCCCTTTGTCACGCTTTATCTTGATTGTTTTTTCAAAATGAACTATTAAAGTGGGAATGGAGTACTAAAATTGGGTCATCTCTTTCTTTCATTGTTCAGTTTTATTTCCTGCTTCAGTCTTCTTAAATTTCGATTTCTTTCTTTGTTCGTTTACTTTTACTTCCTGCTGCTCATGGCAGATAAAATTTTTTAAAAATTCTGACTACAAAGCCTTTCACATAAAATCATAAGGAAGAAAAAGAAAATGTGCAGTCTTAAAGCTTCAGTCTACCAAATATACACAGATCAGTGTAATGCATTTTATCTGAACCATTCTAGAATCAAGATAAAACTGAATCTTAATCATGCCAAAATTCCATGCAAAACACAAAGGAAAACAAATTATAGAGAAATAGATTAAGCTGCTTATTGCAACTAGCTTTATCTTGGAAAACACAATTTGCGCAAAAGGGATTACTATACATACCAAATGATGATGATCCACTTTTCTGTATGTTATTTGCAGTACCTGCAGGACGTATTCCCTGTTTCAGCAACAGAAAATGTTAAATAAGCAATATACAAGTCAAACATGAGAGCCAATTTTGTATTTAACATTTCAGTATATATAAGATCTGAGTGAATCCACAGATAAAAAATGAAAAGATACACATATTGCTTTCCATAATGGAAGAGTTCATACATCACTAGCAGCAATAGTTTTAGTCATTTCACGCACAGGCCTAAGAACAGTGTTATCTGGAATTACTTCACTTTCCCTTGCGGCTTGGCGGTCATGGACTTCTTTAATCTTCTGGGGAGGTTCCATTGGCACCTCATAATGAGGTGGTTTCCATGCATTCACATTCACAGAGATATTTGCAATCTTATGAGAAGTATTCAGTGGGTCCTGATCTTTTGCACTTGTTTTCTGTGGAAGATTGTTTGTACTTTGAGCAACACTATACTGCATCTTAACGGATTCATCTTGGCCAGGGCTGCAAGAAACCTCTTCATCCCGATGCCTGATAAAATCCAACTCTGCATATCCATCATTATCTGATGCTGAATCAGAGGCAGTCCTGCTTCCCTATCTAGCATTGTGATATTGCCTTCAAAGTCATCGTAGTCAGTTACAGTACAATATTTGCCATACCCACCTTCATCTAGAGTGGGCATTTCAACATAATCTTCAGACGATATATTAACGGTCTCAGGCCTGCCCTCTTCACGATCTAATCGATCAAAAACATTTGCAGAAACTCTAACCTTCCCTGCATCTTGAGCAGCAGCAGCAGCTTTAATTGCAGTATTCATGGCCTTGCGGTTCATCCCAACAATGGATCTACTCTGGAAGGAGTGCTCTTCAGTGGAAGCATCCCCTCCAGGATTAGAGTGGCCATTCTACAACTCAAACTCCTGAAACCTACAATACAAGCAAATTGCATCATAGACGCGCAATAAAAATATAATTAAATTAAAGCAATTAAAGTATCTACATTATTTAATTAAAGTAAATTATTTATTAAACTTCTAATCACTAGCTTAACACTAATAACCCATATTTATCCTTATTTTAACGGGAAAACTACACTAACAAATCGGTAAATGAAGCATATAAATGTGTATATTCTATGTTTATCAAATACCCCCAAACCTATATTTTGCTAGTCCTCGAGGAAACAAAAACAAAATAAAGCAAAGAAATTAAGAAACTACTACTAGACAAGTAAATGCCACTTTTGTAACGAGTACGATTGCATCAAGCGTATGAATAAGCCGTTAAACATCTCGATGTTCCTAGTAGGACGAGGGTTTACAGCCATGTTATCCACAACTATAACCTACAATAATAAAAACCTATATATCTTCTCTTATACACATAACAACCTTTAAAGAGACTAAGCACTAATACTTGCGGAAATAAACAATTTGAAGCACAAAGACGCTCAAATTAGTGGTTCTATTCCACACTATCATCTTGGAAATATTTGCTCAATATATATATAATTACTTTTCAAAAAACAAAGGTGCAGAACAAATAGACATACAATCTAAATTTCTGTCTTCCACACATTTTAATGTGACCCATTAGTCAAGTTACAGTCGAGCTCAATAACCCAAAATAAATCTATAGCATCTTTATCTTGAAGTATCATGATAGAAATAATGCTTAAGCATCCTCAACCGTAAGTCCACAGTATAGGGTATAAAAGCATAATACACCATTTTTCTATATTTTTTTCAGCCGACTATGCAATGGCCGGCAGTCATAAGAGAATTTGTTCTAACCTCCAATTTTTTACGCGAACCCTTCAGCTTACTGAGGCACAAAGGCCCGGTTACTCATTGGAGATAGTAACAAACCTCTTTATTTTATTTTTTTTGCTTTTTTTTTTCATGAGAGAATTTGTTCTAACCTCCAATTTTTTACGCGAACCCTTCAGCTTACTGAGGCACAAAGGCCCGGTTACTCATTGGAGATAGTAACAAACCTCTTTTTTTTCTTTTTTTTTTCTTTTTTTTTCTTATGGTGTATTATACCTTCAACCTATTTTCAAACCACCTCCACCATAAAGCTAAGCAGATGGTCTATCATGATCATTGAAGTTTTAAAAATACCACGTTTTCGAAAATAGACTTGACTAAAGACGTCCCACTAAAAATGGTAGCTAACAAATTTCTAGATGGTATTTCTATGTGTACTGATGTGTGTGAGTGATTTTAGAAAATATAAGCACATAAGTCCAAGAGGATTGTATAAGAATCAAAACTGCATATTTAAGTGTCTCCGTCCTCAAATTAATTCACTCACACTTTCTATGTAAATTAGTCTCTCTAAAAATTGAAGTATGCATAGAAAGGATATACTACAAAAGCAACCTAATAACTCATTTTTACTTAACTAACTAGGTTAAATTGGTCTCATTAAAAATAGGTACATGTCTATAGGAGCACTAATAAAAAAACCCTTTGAAGACCACAAAAAATAACACTAAGACTCAAAAACAGCAATTTTTTTTCTTTAGTAAAGCAGAATTTAGGCAATAAAATAAGTAACACTAATCAAAATCAGTTTGACAGCAGGATTAGTCTTGCAAAAGAATTAATTTTGACCAAATTAACTCGCATGGAAAACAAGAAATTCTCGGCTCATTTAGTACTACAATCAGCAAGCTAATTTTTAAGTGGACGCTAGCAATGGTGATCAAAACATGCATGCATCAATAATTTGCCTAGAGAGTATCAGCCATCATACTAAGCAATTAATTTGAAAGCCATAATAAACAACACTAAAAAAGCCTCGAATTCATATTTAAGTGGTGTTGAGTTCTACTTCCCCAGTGCGTGACGACGATTACTCGGTGCTTTGCTTCTGGTCTTCTTCTTCACCTCCATGTATATTGCTTCACCGAATGGCCAAGCCTCTCAGGCTTGTGGCCCTCCGTTGGCAGTTTTCATTTCTGTCTGGGCTACCAAATCAGTATGCTCTCCCCTTTTCATTGCAGTTCAGAACCATAGCTCTGTTCTCAACCACCAAGCCATGCTCATCGATTTAATTGTGGCTAAAATGGAAAATTTTCCTACATCGTCTGCTGCTGCTCATGTTAGCACTTTGGGAAATCACCTCGATGGTTCAGGATCTCCTTCTATTCCATTTCTGGCTGAAAATGGCAAGAACCTTTTTATCTAATCCTGCTGCTTTTGGAGACTCCCAATTTGGATGTTGTCGTTCCTTTATATGGCCAGCACCAAAAAATGCTTTGCTTCAGCTTCAAGTGAAAACTGTATGGCCCACCTTACATGTCTTGTATCAGCTTTTCCCTCAGTCAACATTACTTCTTTCTTTTTTTCTTCTCACGCCAAATTCCTAGAAGTTGTTGGCCCCACAAAGTAGACACTGTACTTTCATTTTGATGGTGAGTCTCTTTAATCAGCAGCTACCTGATTTCCCTAGTATCCACTAGAAGTGGTCCAATCCATTTGAGTCTTATTTCAAAGCTTGCAGCGCGTCGACCATCGAGTTAACTATCGCCCATGTAACCTTCCTTAGTGCTCATTATGAATTACTATATTATCATAAAAACCTGAAAGATGCAATAAAAACACCAATCAGTCAGTAAACTATCATACTTGGAAAATCTAGTTACGAGGAATTATTAAATAAATCTAGTTACGAGGAATCTTTAAATAATAACAAGAGAATTTTAGTTTAGATGGAGTTGCAAGGAAAATCTAAATTAAATGTAGTTGTACCACTCTCAATAAAAAATTAGTTTTCAGTGGCGCTGAACGCAAATCTGTAATAGGATTTAGAACATAAGGTTTTCTACCATTATGCTCCTACAAGGTCACACACTCCATCATAAGCAAGTAAAAACTGGTTTCCATCTTCAAATTGTGCTCATGCTTCTTGAAATAAGTTATGTGCATTATTATTTTTAGATTATTCAGATTGGAATATTGCCCTCCAATATTTACTTGAAACTCCCTGTCATTCTACACTAGCCTCCTTGGATCTGTATCCAATTCTTCCATTAACATACTCTAGAGAGAACTGTCAATCAAGAAACAGATGGTCTATTCATAATCATATAATTTTCCTTCTATAAAACAGAATTCATATAATTTTTTTTAGTCTACAATGGTTCTCCTTTGCACTTAATACATACAACATTTAGTATTAATAATCAATTGTACTCCCTAACCCGATGAAAAATTGTTTAGAGTCTCCTGACACTATACTCATATGAAATAGATTTTACCAATGGTTCCATTGTAGTGTCGTGGCCACCCAATGATAAAATCATGGCTCAGCCAAGAAGTAACATCCAAAAAATAAGAATAAGCTATTAATCTTGCTCTAAGCAGATTGTTCTACATCTAAGCAAGAAAAAGGCAACCTGAAAAATCATAGAAGCATTAAAGTAGATGTAGTTGCAAGGAAAATCCAAATTAAAATATAGTTGTACCACTCTCAAAATCAAAAATTAGTTTTCAGTGGTGCTAAAAGCATATCTGCGCAACAGGATTTAGAACAGAAAGTTCTGTACCATTATGCTCCTGCAAGGTCAGGCACTCTATCATAAGCATCATAAGCAGGTAAAAACAAGTTTCCATCTCAAAATTGCTTTTCTACTCCAAAATTAGCACCTTCATTATTATTATTCAGCTTAGAATACTAGTTTTATATTGTCAAGAACCTCAACCAAACTTCAAATCTAGCCCATATAGTATATTATAGCCTTGGCACCATTATAGCATATCGAATAAATAAGACACTGTTCCATCAGTATAGATTCATATTTACAGGGACACACTAATAGCAATAGCAGTATCTAGTAGCCACGAAATTTGTGACTAAAAACATACATCATGATGGCGCTGTACAATGGTTCTCCTTTGCAGATGCTTCAAAAGTAACATTGTAAGCTGTAAAAGCTCAATTCTCAAGGATTCATCATATTCTGCACTGCCCTGCAAATAATGTGAGTGCATTCAGAATTTAGTTTGGAAGAACCAAATGTAAATCTTTGTTAAGAAGATATGACCGGGCTAAATAGGCAAATAATGAAAGGTCCACCTCTTCTCGAGGATCAAGCAGCTTATCGACAATATTTTTTATAATAGACGGGGCAACAAACTCCCAACTCTGACCATTCCGAACAGCATGAGCTAACATTGGTAAAATAAGCATTTGCAAGCGAACAACCAAATGGTCGGGTCCCAGTTGTTTTGATTGGAACATATGTAGAAATGCAAAAAGAGTCATTAAAAAGCCACCTAGCTTTGCACTATAGCTTCAAGCATAATAAAGGCTTCTTTAGTGACAAACTATAAAAGCCTATTGAAATTTCAACATGTCCACACAAGTGTATGGGGCCACTTTTCTTTTTGAACCCAGCATGACTTCTTCTATTAACCGACTTGGGTAAAAGGCACGTGAGCCAAGATTACTTTTAAATAGCCCATAAGTTGAGCACCTAGTTGCCAGACAAACATGCCAGAGGTATAGAAAACATGCCAAAGCTATACAGGCTGGCCTCATCTCAAAATTTACTTCTCGGTGCACTTGCCATATCTCAAAATACAGACTGTAAAAAATAGTTAACCACAATAGCTTTTTTTTTACAAGGTTAAGTATTACAGCAAGAACTAATTTCCATATTCTAAGTTCAGAGAAAAAATCGGGAGTTCAACTCAATCCTTATAAAGCATGGGCGTCAGGGTTCCTTCTTCTAAGAGGCCAGTAGCCTTGCCCCTTCTAGTTGGATCTTAAGGTCTCAGACACCCCTTGTGTAAAAAAAAAAAAGAATGTAGCTTGTCCATGTGTACATCACAAATGCATTTTGTTTCCTGTATGGAAAGAAACATCGATACTTTTATAGAATCCGTTATTTTAGGTGGTTCCTTCTTTCATAAACAAATTCGAAATGAGCAAGTCATAATCATAATCAAGCTGCGCCTTTTCCCAAACTATTGGGGGTCGGCGACATGGACCTTACATCTCCATTTAGGCCTGTTTTGAGCAAAATTATTACATTGTTTTTACTTATAATCTTTTGGAAATAGTAGCAGTCTGTTTTAAAGGATTGTGCAAAAAGTTGGAATATGATATGATCTACACAAATTGAAATAGGCAACGAAAATTTTAAAATAAAAATGTAGTTTCGGAAGTGTCTTTTAAGAAATGAAAGTAGCAACCCTATGAGAACAGACACATTAACAAAAAGAAAAAAAAATACTTCACTTGACTTAATAAGAAGAATTTTAACGTACCACAGAACATACTCCAAATTTAGAAGAGAAACAAACAAAACCACAAAGTCAAAAACTTCCACTGCATCATACCCACATTTATTACTCTTATCCTGTATTATTTCCAAACAGAATATCAACCCTATCCGCATTCTACTTATCAGGTAAGACATCTAACACTACAAGTACAAGGCTTGACTGTCTTCTCAAGAAAAGCAAACAGCCAAATTTGTAGAAGAAGATAGTCGTACCATTCATAAGCATACAATGTAATTAAGCTAAGCAATATGGTAGCGTTTAAATAGATTTGCTACAAAAAACAAGGTGACAGGACCAACAAATTACAATCATATTGTAATGCAGACAAGCTCCATTGGACGGAGGGAGTAGAAGACCAAGAAATTTTCACTAAACAAGCAGATAAATTGGTTTACTGATACCACAGAACGAATTAAATATAATAACCCCATAGATAAAGCATGAAAATTTTAGCTGACAATTTGTAATGACAGCTGCCAAAATACAGGTCTGCCGTTTAACTCCATAGAATTTAATAATCGCATACCATAAATTATTCAACAACAGATTCCACTAGACCTCCAATCACCAAAATAAACCTTTTCAAATCTTTATTCCTAGATGCAAAAACTAGACGAAATTCAATGCATTAACCCACAGCTAATAAATGCAAATCTTAGACCATCCAGATGCAAGAATGTTAGAATCTCATAAACTTAAAAAGTCATCCAAGAAACCTTCATGAAAATGAAAATATAAAATATTGAAGAACAGAAATAGTCTTGAACTTAAAACTCTGTAGAATTAAATAATCACATACCATAATTTATACAAGAACAGGTTCCACCAAACCCAATCACCAAAATAAACCTTTCCAAATCATTATTTGTAGATGCAAAAACTAGATGAAAGTCAATGCATTAATCCATATAAACCAGCCACCAAATGCAAGGTTCAGATCAACCAGATGCAAGAATGTTAGAATCCTATGGAAAATTATAAAAATCATCGAAGAAATCTTCTGGAAAATCCAAAAATATAAGGTTTTTGATGAAATTCAATATCTTAATCCGAAGATACCAGCTATCAAATGCAAGGTTTAGATCAAACAGATGCAGGAATGTTAGAATCCAGAAGGAACCTAAAAAATCATCCAAGATTCCCTCTGGAAAACCAAAATTTCAGGTTTTCAAGAAATTCAATGCCTTAATCCATGCAAGAATGCTAAAATCCTACAGAACCAAGAACCACAATCATCCAAGTAACCTCCTTGAAAATCAAGATTTCGGCCATCAATCCGAATCCACCAATTTCACAACAAGAACCAATCACAGAAATAAAAGAATAAAAGAAGGAGGAGGCAAGATCAGCTGACCCAGAATATGACGCCGGTGATGCCGAAAACGACGGCGATGAAGCCGGAGTAGTCGACGGAGAGGTCCTGCGAGGAGACCATCGGCGGGACGTACGGCTTCTCCGTGGAGGGCTGCCTCGGATCGTTCGCCGACGACATTTCCCGGAGATTCAAAGCCCCAGGATCGGATCGTTCGCCGACGACATTTCCCGGAGATTCAAAGCCCCAGGATCGGATCGTTCGCCGACGACATTTCCCGGAGATTCAAAGCCTCGGATCGGATCGTTCTCCTCAAAGCCCAAGGTTTTTACTCTTAACTAGTTTCATTGAAATCCACTAATTATTTATCTATTTACCAAAAAACCCTCATATTTTCGTATTTACAAATATTCTCAACAAGATACACGACGTGTCACTTGCAGGGTAACACATGTCAGCCCACCGTCTGACCATATGCCATTTGACCACGTGTGAGCATGTCGCGAACATGCTCCACAGTCCTCATTTATGGGGAAGATTTGGAGACTGGAGTGTAACACCGGGGTTTTTGGATACGAAATTAGATTCCACTTGAATAAATTCTGATTGAATTACCAAAATAGGCCAAATATATTGGATAGCAAATTTTGTGGTCCGGGCGGGTTGATCAGAGAACCGGCTGAAATGGACCGATCGGATCTCTCCGCCTCGCTCTACCAACTTGACGCCGAAACGCTGCCCCACCGGGAGGTGGATTTGATGAAGGTCGCGCCTAAGTCAGAGGAGGGCTGCTGGAGGACGAAGTCTCCTCCGGAGGCGAAGAAGACGATGGGGAACCCGGCGAGGCCGAAGGGCGCAGGGGAGCCGAAGAAGGAGGTGACGGTGGGATCGATGGCGGGGGTAGGGTTTTCAACCTCCTCGAGGAAGCCGTCATTGCAGACTGGGCAGAGTAGGTTGGCGGAGGGAGAGGGCGTGACGTCGAGGGGGAACCTGATTAGGCCGAATGGTGCAGAGGAGTCGAAGAAGGAGGCGGCGGTGGGATCGCAGAGGAATCTTGGCATTCCCCCTACGGCTCCCGCTGCGAGGACGCTCTTGGCGGCGGCAGCGGGTCTGATCCTAATCTTGGTGGGAGGAGGAGCGGATGTAGGTTATCAACCTCTTCCTCCTCGGACGTGGATTTGGAGGCCAGGGGAGGGGCTGGGCCGGAGATTAAGGTGCATTTGGCCAAGGTAGAGAAGGATTGCAGGATTTGCCATATGGGGTTAGAGAGCACGAATTTGGGGCTTCGATGGAGCTGGGTTGCTCCGGGGTAGGGAAGAGGACAATGGAGAAAGGGGAAAAAGGGGGAGAGAGGGTCATCCGGATTGACTCGGGTCAACCCATTGGATCAAACCGGTTGGCCCGACCCGGTCACCAAACCGGGTCAATAACCGGACTGGGTTTTAACACACTGGCCTACACTGAAAAATTTCTTAAGAGGACTATGGATGTTGGATGGAGCTTCCTAACCTCTGGGTAGGCTGTTAGAATTTTTGACTTAGCCATGTTGGTAAAGCAACACATGTTGCCTTTTATGAGCAAATCTACTCCTTCTGTTGCTATATTGGGATAGCTTAGAAGTTTGTCGTGAGTCGTGTCTTCGAATACACGATAGTTGCGACTCCAAATTTCCATTGCTAAAATGTGTATATGAATAGAATGAAGTGTGTATATAAACAGAATAATTTTGGTTTTTTCTTGATGACAATGAAGCGTGCATTATGTCATCAAGAAAAACCCACTCGGTGATATGATAATTGCGACTCCAAATTTCTATTGCTCAAATGTGTATATGAATAGAATGAAGCGTCTAACTTCTACTAGATATTATCTCAAGATCGCTAAGATATCATCATTAGAAGAAAGAGTAGTAAAAATAAAGAAGAACGCAAAAAATGGGTAGAAATGGATCCGGAATAAAGATATATGATTCCTTGAAGTATGGTAACTGAAATTGGGTGGCCAAGTAATATGTAAAAATGAGCTTGAGGTTTAGGGTTTAGGGTTTGAAGAGGGCAAAATAGGAAAACAATGTCCCAAAATCAGGTTACATGACATGAGCCCAAAAAAATAGGTAAAATGGCAATTTGGCCTCATTGGACAGATAATATGAGAAAACCCCATTTTTTGTGGTACATATTTTTATTTGAAAAGTTAATTGTGCCTCCCATGTTGGCATGCACCCAAGCATTGTGGGTGGTTGGATCTCTCAACGACATGACATGTATTAATCATGGGGGTGAGTGAGTGAATCAATCTAACATATTGCAATGCCACCAAGTGAAATGAGGTGAGAGGTACAAGAACAAGTTAAAATAGTTTTTTTCTTTGGCAATAAGGATCAAAATTGTAACACCCAAAAAATTGGTACGTTTTTGGAAACTACTATTTTAGGAAACTGGTCTAAAATAGGAAAGTTTTCGTAATCGGCATGCTTTTTGGTCTGGTATTTCGTTTTGGCCTTGTGAAACCCTATCTTGATGATTTTGGTCAATTAAAATTGTTTCGCCAGATTAGGCAGGTTTTTCCGCGCGCGAGGACTGGGCCTGGCGCCATAACCTATCTGGCGCCAGGGTTTGATACACCTGACGCCAGGGCCAGTTGAGTGCCAGGGCTAGGGCTAGTCACGTGTGCGAGTACACGTGTGACGGGGCCTAGTGAACGTGTTACCAGGTGTAGGACTCGTGCACGGTGGAACTACTCATCTCGCGTACAAGTTATAGTAACCGTTCATCTGCGATCTGTGCTATAAGACGTGTAAGGACCAAGCGATGGAACCACGTGGACCTGTAGTGGTGCGCCACTTTATGGGATGACGTGGACTACCCTTGGGCCCACGATTTGGAGGACCAAATCGTGGGAGTCTTTTTGGTTTGAAATCTCCTTATTAATGAAATGTAACCATACTTAGAAAACTAATTAGCCAAATGGTAAATTATTCGAAATAACTTATTTTGAGCCAATTAAGGAGTTTGTGAGTAATGTGATTTGCCTAATCACTCCTTAAGTTGGGAAGGCAAATCGTGGAATTGGAAATTTGAATCCTCTTATGGACCCGAAGTTGGTTTTGCTTTAAAAAGGGAAAGTTTACTTAGATTAAATAAGGTTAATTGAAGAGACCTAATTAAATACTAATTGTGGATGTGCATGAAACTTGCCATTCATATTGAGGACGTTTCATGGCAAGGAGGAGAGTTCAATTATGCTATTAGGAAGTTACAAAGTTATTTTAATACCTCACTCAATTAGCCTTAATTCATACTAATTAAGGATCCTAACTGATGGGGGAAGAGAGGACCACGTTGGGCTTGGGAGGCTTGGTTAAGTCTCAATCTGGACCTTTCATTGGAGGAGCATCAAGGGCTGAAATAGTATTGAGGGAGAGAAGAGGGTACCTATTTAAGTGCACCATGAGGAGGCCGGCACTCTCCTTGGGAACCCTTGTGCAAAATTTGGCCGGTGCACTCTTTTTCTCCAACCCATCCCAACTTTGATCAGTCCATCTTTCCATCATCATTGCTCCTTGGCGATTTGGGTAGACAAGGGAAGTAGGAGGGCTAAAGCTTGAAGATTGGAGGACGGATTTAACTTTCGTAGAGGTAGGATGTTATTGTTTTTTTTTACAACCTGATTCTCTGATTTCTCAAAGGCATGATCCTTTGTTGTGCTGAAGTAATGGTATAAATTGCTGATGAGATATCTATGTTATTTCATGCAAGTAATTTTATGATAAACAATGTATACATTGTGCATGATCCAAGTTACTATTTTGTTTTTTTGTGTATCGAATGGTAATTCATCACGTACAAAGCATTAGATGACATTCCCATGAAGCTATATCACTGGACTTGTGTCTTATCTTGCCATCATACTCCATGTCATGATTTGTCCAATAATAGATAGTTGTTTGAATGAGCAAAACAGATCGATTCATGTTCTCCTGTTGTAAAGTTCAGATTTTTGGTAAATCGGTGGGTGATTCTTACACCATTCCATGACCCGATCCTTTTAAATTTTCACGCCCTTACTTCTGATATTTCAGCATGATCTATAGATTCCATATCAGCACCTGGTGATAGAGAAAAATGTCTGTGTATACTTGTCTTATTGAGTTCATTCGGGTATTGATAAGCATATGGTGGTATACCCTACTAATATGAGAAGATAAGCAAAAAGGGAGAAAGATTGTATTAATTCAAGGTAGATTAGGTTCTGTAAAAGACTTATAAGAAGTATAATTTGATGTTAGTAAGTGGAAATAATAATTATTTACTAGTATGTCATAAGAAAATTAATGGGAATTTAAACACTGCTCTCGGCCATGATCATTCCTGCACTGACCAGTGGTAGTGAGAAATTCGTAAATAATTCAATATAAATCAGAAAATTATAAATTTGATTGGGTTTGAAACTAGACAATTAAGGATACCTGGGATAAAAATTTCAGAATTTAATTCATCGTGGTCGATCAGTGGTGGTGTCTTGAAGTTGGCTGTTCTGCATATGACAGAACACTGTGTTCTTACTAAACCCTATTTCGGGTTGGTACTAGATACTAGATATGGATCAATACTTATATGATATTATGATTGGGTTTATATATTGTACAACCAGAGGGTAATATATACCGTAACACCAGATTATAGGATTAAGAATAGGGATATATTGGGTGCTGTCCGAAAATAATTGTCTTTGGAATCTAAGTCATCGGTCTATTCATTACTCAAGAGCTTCCTTTAAGCAAACTCCACACTTTGTACATCGAGTCTGATTTCTTCCTGGTGTCTATAACCTTGAACTTCTTAGTCATGGGAATTGTCATATCTAGGCTATGTACGCTGAGGTGATTAGTGCTTCGTGTCTTGATGAACCCTAATCGAAGTAATTCATTGTTGACTATTCTAAGAGTTTAAATATTCTAATGAGAGTCCATTTGGATAATTCTGTCAGAATCATTGACCAACTTTTCAGAGAGTCTATTCTTCGTTATGAATATTCTGGATCTCTAAAGGAGAGTATCCTTAATCATTCCTGATTGTTTCAGTTCTATGAAAACTGTGCTCCACTAAGAGTTCGTCGAATGCTCTTAGATCGGAATCCTAGTATGCTCAAGAGCCATCGCTAGATCTTGCGAGATCTCCGATTATCTTTGAACCTCTGTAGTTCAGCCTATGATGGCAAAACGTACGTATTTAGATTACAAGATATTACGGAAGGTCTTGTGGTCTCCGCCCATTGTGCCCGTAAGCACCGATGGGGCCAGCATCCCTAGACGCGTGGCCGGGTTCCTCTGTAGAACCTCTAGGATGTTCTGGCATAGATGTCCAATTGTGAAGAGGACTGACCTGAGAGCAGAAGTTGTTAATTCCAATACTTTGTATGTTGGAGTCTATCCTGAATTGTAACTGTTCCAATGAAATGTCCGGAATTTGATAGAGTGCTAGTCCTTGAATTCATTGTTTACTATGCATTTATTATTTCCTGGAAATCTGATAACTGTTCTATCTTGTACCATCTGGAGTCTTGGCTATTACCTATTTTGTTCGGTAGGATTCCGGCATCCTACTGGGTATTTCTTTGGAAATACTCATGCATCCTTTGATGCAGGTATCAAGAAAGAGTGAAGTGGAGTAGTTTGGGATAGCTGCTGATCTCCCAGGCCAATAAAGTTTATGCGAAGACTTGTTATTTTTATTTTCTTGTAACGAACTTGTCTATGTGGCTTTTATGCTTCAGATGTTTATTTTTGAATTTGGATTTGTAATGTATAATCAGTATGAGCTATTTAAATCCTTATTTCAGTATTCTGTATTTAATGGATAATTGCTTAAGCAATCTGGAATGGATAGAGTTGTATCGAGTATTCGGTCATGTCCCGGCTTTCAGCCTTAAGGTCTTCAACGAGTTAGTGCTTCCGCGCATTATTCGAGGTTTTGAAATTCGGGGCGTGACAAAAATAGTTGGCAAAAATCAAACTTCAAATTTCTTTGAAATTTATATTGCTGATGTTGATTTTTCGTGGATGGCGGAATCCAATCGATGGGGAAAAAGAGGTTCAAAATTTACTTAAATTGACCATGTGGTTCATCTAAAATAGAATGGTCATCTTTTCAGATGGAGCATCGAAAAGAGGACCGTAATATGATTGATGGAATATTGTGAACCAACAGGTTATTCCTAAGATGACCATGCCTCGCTTTCTGAAGTCAAGGACTTACATTCGAATCACTCAGTTTGGACACCTATCGGTGCTCACGATAAATGGACGTTTAATGTGCTTGGGGATTGGCATCGGTATAGGTACTCTAAGAGGTCTGTAGCCTGGCCTCTTCTAATCGGGGCCCTAAAGACTCAAAAACCCCTCCTTATATTAGGCAAATACTAGTGTTGGTAACATTTTTTATTTTTTTGAGTCATCAGTGTTGTAATAAATGTTAATAACATTTAATACAGGTGGAGTAATACAGATTTATTCGATGAACAACAACAAAAAAGAAAAAATTGGATATTCCAAATTTGTCTCTGTGACACAACCCAAACCGGCATGAAGCCCAACAGAAAGCTTTGCATTAAATAAATCATATAGGGATGTTCTTATGGAGTACAATGAGTGGCTCGCTTGTGTTGGTACCTTTGGATAAATGTGGTATTCTAAATGGGAATTTATTAAATAAATCATAAAAAAATCGGATTTGACGCACTGTAGAAAATATTTCCCAAAGAGGGTATCTGACAAGCCAGGCAGGCGCCAACATGGTATTTTAAAAAAAACTAGCCCGGAAGGCGTCGGTCTCAGTTAAAGAGAAATGATGCATATCTTTCTTATTTTTTATCCATTTTCGCCCATTTTTTTTCATTCTTCCTTATTTTTAGTGCTTTCATAAAAAAAATGGGCAAAAATGGATTAGAAATGAGAAAAATATGCATTGTTGAAATTTATCCCACTAAAATACAAAACAAAATAATAGGAGTTTTATAGGCATATGTTCAAAGGACGCCTTTCTCTTTAAAACTTTGTTCCATTTTAAAGGGGCAATCACTTCAACGATACATATCTCTCTTATTTTTTATCTATTTTTACTCATTTTTTTATTTTTCCTTATTTTTAATACTCTTTCTAGTCAACATAATATCACAAAGATGTTGATCCATCACATACTATTTATCATGGTTTTTGTGTATTTTTTTAATAAATAGTATGTGACGGCTCATCGTCTTTGTGATATCATAATGATTAATAAGAGCAAACTGTTTCGGGCAATTGCGGTTGTGAGATTTGTGAAATCCTTTTTAAGTGGGATTCGTGGGCACGTGGGTGATGTGGCCTAACTAATTTCTACTTGATTAGGGGGATCAAATCGTGGTGCAATTGAAATTTGTATTCCTATTTTGAAACCGATTGGAATTACTATTAAAGAAAGGAAATTTACCTATAGAAAATATGGTAAATTCAAGGGGATCCAATTAGGAGTTAATGAGAAGTTGGTATGATTTATTCCAAGCTAAGATAAGGGGTGCCACTTGTCAAGGAGGGGCATTCCAATTTGGAGTTAATTGGGGAAGTTACCATATTAGTTATGGTAACCGATTGAATTGATTTTAATCCCTATTCTTTTGGAATCTTAACTGAAATAGAAAGAGGCGTGGACCACGTCTTGACTGGGGAGACCTCTTTGCTGGTCTGATTTGGAACGTGGGATGTGAGATGGATCGATGGTAGAGATTGGTTTTAGTAGAAAGAGAATTTACCTATTTAAGTCTAGTTGGTGGAGGACCGGCAAAACTCTTTTTGGCAAAAATGGAGTTGGGGTGCATTCTTCCTCCTCTTACCCATTCCAACCAGTAGCGCTCCATTCTGGTCCTAGTAGTGTTTTGTGGTGAATCGGCAAAACAAAGAGGGTGGTGGGAGACAGAGTTCGAAGCACACTTGAAGAACTAGTCGGTTTCATCATAAAGAGGTAGGATGTTGTTTTTGTTCTATAATCTTGTTTATTGAACCTTTAATGAGTTTGATCGACATATTATGTCTGATTTATGACTGATTCATAGATTGATGTTGCTGTCATGATCGTATTGGTATCGTTTCATGTAAAGAAATATTGTGGTATATGTTGCATGCATGAACAATTGCAGTCTTATGATTACTATACATATATTCTTCACGTATTAGCATCTAGATGACATCCCCATTATGTTTGATCTTCGAAATCATGTTATTCCATGCTGTTGTGTTCCATATTAGCTTCTGTCCAATGAAAGTTGGCATCTTTATTGGTCAATTACTTCGAGTCAGATGAGAAGTATGTTCTTCATCGGGTAATTCACCCTAATTGCAAACTAACTATATGCAAAATATTACTCCAACTCATGTGTGTTAGTATGCCGATGCGTTTTGATGTTTCAAAACAGGTTCTTGAAATCATGTCAGTATGTTGCTATACATATCAGTGTTTGTGCATACATGTCTTCTTTGGGTAATATGGGCTTTAAAGAGATAATTTGTGTATAAACTAATCGGTTTGGAAAGGGATACCTTAATATGAAGGAAACTATATAAATTCAGAGCTAATTGGGTTCTGTAAAATGCTTAGGAGGTGAATAATTTATGTTAGTAAGTGATATTAATCATTTAAGTATTTACTTATCATCGGTTAATTAAAATAGATTAAGATAACAGCTCTCGGCCAATAAAATATATTAACATAGCGGTA
This sequence comes from Houttuynia cordata, assembly GCA_039654745.1. Classification (NCBI taxonomy): domain Eukaryota; kingdom Viridiplantae; phylum Streptophyta; class Magnoliopsida; order Piperales; family Saururaceae; genus Houttuynia; species Houttuynia cordata. Next base: position 42,994,721 of record CM077506.1, read on the forward strand.
ATAAAAAATTGACAACTAATTGTACAAAAATTAGGAAAATATGCTGCTTATTGGTTAAAAACTAGACACCCAGGGCTACTTACGGTAAAAATTTCAGAATGAGATATGTAATGTGCAGATTATAGTAATCGTTGAAAGTGGACTGTGGTGCATATAACAGTACACAATGTTTAAGTATTAACACACTAATACCTACTAAAACTACAAGATATAGTCAATTATGGTATTATTAACCTTATATCATATTGTAATATTGGGATGGTAATGATTACAATGTTAATAATTCAAGTTGAGTACACAATGTTCGAGTTGAGTTCACCGGAATGGTGCTGAGTATCCCAAGTATTGAGCTTTCATAAATAGTTTCGAGTCCATTGAGTTTTCGGTCAAGGTTTTGAACCCTTGTACCATTCCATCTGGTTTGCCTTATGACATGTAAAGCGTGGTGTCAGTGATTCTGGGGATTTGTCTTATCTCGGGCTAGGTACGGTGAAGGTGCTTAGTGTGGCAATCGTTTGATGAGTCTCATTTATGAGTCTTCTGATGTTTGAACAATGAAGTTCTTTGATTACTCCCATGTGAGTCTATCCATATTGAGATAATAAAATTCTAATGTACTCCTTTGTGAGTCAGTTACGGAAAGATCACATAGTGAGTCTCTAGATGAGATAGCTCATGTGTTTATAAGTTAATTCAGTCCTATATAAACTGTTTCTCCACTAAGAGTTATTGATGGAAACTCTTCGAGTGGAATCATAGTATGCTCACGAGCCATAGCTAGATCCTTAGTGATCTCGGATTATTTATTGAACCTCTGTAGTTCAGCCTGCAAAGGCATATGTACGTACTTAGATTACAAGATATTACGAAAGGTACTGTAATAATTTAAGTAGTTGCTTAAATGTTATGTGAAGATTGGATATTTTGATGTTATTCAGTCATTTTCTATCCTGTGCATTCGAAATTGGTATTTTGGGATTGAGATCGATCGAGTATTCGGTCACTCCTCGAGTTCTGACCTCCTGACATTAATTTGATTGGTTGCTTCCATGCTCTAATCGAGGTCTATAATTTTGGGGCGTGACAGATAATGACATATATGATCTTAACATTATATTCTCGTTATCTTATACATCCTAACTTAGCTTATTATAAGAACTATCTAAGTTTAAATCAATTTGGCAACTAGTTACATGGATTATGCCTCATATGAACTAGTTTAACCATAAGATATCTTAAGTTATAGAGGTTTAACCTAATTAAAAGTATTTATACTGTATTCTATTAACTAGATTAATCAGTTAAGATTAACCCTAGGATTATGTCCCAGGAGTATAATAAACCCTAAGTCATAGGAGTATCACTTCTAATAACTTAAACTATACTATAATTACTATATAAGTTATTCATACTAGTACTGTCTAGAAGGCATGTTCATAGAGTCTAGGGTAATTACAAACAATTAGACTATGAATAACAGTACTAATTATAGAGGATAATTAGGCTATTATATATGTAGTTATATAATAGATCCCAACTAATGTCATAGTCTCATTCTATTAACTAGTACTGTTAGATCATAATTACATAACCTATAATCTAAGGGCCCATTTGATTGGTCTGAATCTGAATTTGAAAAGCCTACCGAGAATTCTGAAAAGTCATATCTGAAATTTTCTAAACTGAATCTGAATTAGAAGACTAATGTGGACAAAACAGGAAGGATTAACGTCGTGCTTATTTCAGCATCATGCCATCGCCTTCACCTATCCCAAACAGCCGGCCAACTCTCTACTGCCACATCCAACTCCTCTTGCTCGTATTGGTTGAGCGGTGTCCACACGATGCTACCGAGGCAAACCCAAACAACTGCTCTGTTTTTGTCCGCCCCAACTACTCCCCTCATTCTGCAACCTGTGCTCCTTTCTCTCCTCTTCCTTAATATCAATGGTGCCCCACGGCTTACTGGCGTCCATCACAGCTCTGTCCATCTCTAAGTAAGGTAAGCATCGGAATGGATTGTAGTGCGTTCCTTCTATCTTTCACATGTGCTTTTATGTTTTTTTATCCAACCATTGGGGGAAATGCTTCTCGTTGGTCATTGCTATGCAATTCTTCATGGGATTGCAAATTAAACGCACTCAATAGTCGTACAGATAAATTTTTTTTTCCAAAAGTAGTATTTTGGCTGATATTTTGCAGAGGATGGAGCTTAGATTGGATTTCCTCATAAGCAAGAGCAATGCTTATGGGGTGGGGTGATATGAAGCACCGACGCCGTCTTCGTCGAGACCAAACTCCGCGCCGCCACTGCTGCTGCCGCCCTATTTGCCGGCAACATCTTCCTCTATCGCCTCTCTATTTTCTGGTGTGGCCTGAATATGGGCGGAGGTTGACTCTGATCGATTTGGTCGGAGAGGGCCTGAGGGGCAGAGCAAGGCGGAAAAAGCTGAGGTTGGGCAGATTCGAGCGGAGAAGGGCGGTCACAGATGAAGCTCCACTTTTTTTCAAAAAAATCAGGTTTATTTTGCGATCTGATTTTTCTGGTGACATTTTGTATAGCTACTGAATTCAGCCACTTATTTAGCAAGTTAAACAAATACACTGAAAAGTCAGCTTATGGACAGCTTATCAGCCACTTATTCATTTCAGCTCTTAATAAGACAAAACAAATGGACCCTAAGATTAAACTAGTTAGACTATGCCAATATATACTAAGGTTAACATATGGTTAACTTAATCACAAGTAACCCTATTAGGGAGAGTTTATAGGTTATATATCTATCATATGAACTATGTTCAGGTTAACCTTAAAGTAAACTATTAACTATAGTTGCCAATTAACTATTTATACTACACTACCTGAACATATTTAGTTAACCCTATGTTCATGAACATATCCTAGGGTTACATATACTGTAAACCATGAACTAGGATTTATTCAGGATATTAACATTGACGGAGTTAACGATGGAGGTTTATATTAACAATTCATGAACATATATGTTCATAATTATTGTTACTAAATACCCATAAGTTAATTAGTCCATTATATAGTTAACTCCATCGATAACTAAGTATAACTATCCATAACCCCTATATGGTGGACTAAAACTATAGGGGTTATGGACTAACTTAGTCCTCCTTGTATATAACAATAATTATGAACATATATGTTCATGAATTGTTAATATAAACTCTGAGCTATGTAGTTCCCTACATAGTTCAGAGTTTCTGTAAAATCCTTAGGGAAACTATGTAGAACATATATAATGTTTCTAGGACTATATCAACCGTGACTATGTAGTTCCTTACATAGTGAATATTGAATGAGGATATAGAATCAGGTTCATATAATTAGTAACTAAGGATATATCATTATTTCAATGATATAGTATCTAGTTCATGGAGGCAATTTAGTTGATTTATGAACTTAGTTAACTATGTTATGAACAATTCATAAACTAATTTGCCAACTAGTTATATAGTTCATCTTGTCATTATATGAACCCTAAATGCCTCCACTAACTATGTTCAATGATGGAGCCTCATCTACCACCATAACTTATGCACATATTTAGTTAATTATGTTTCTAACTAGATACCTCCATTTAATTCATCCTCGATCCTGGTTCATAGTCTCATGTATTTAGATGTTCCTCCATAACTTAAGGTTAAATTAATTTGGAAAGATCTAAGTTCATAGATCCTAAGCCTAATTTAGAGTTTATATCATAGGATATCCTAACTTAGATGTCCTAGGGTTCATAGGATAGATACTATCAATGGTTAATCTAAGTTGAATTACATATGGGTATAGATATGTATAACAGACGATGAATATAGTTCATCGGATAACTTAAGGTTATGGTATAAATACTGTAACTTAAGGTTTATAGAACCCATAATAACTTATAGATAATATGTTAATTTATGTCTTCTATAGAATACGGTATAAATACCAAATTCATCCTAACCTAGGTAGTTAGACTTATATGATCTATGAGGTTTATATAGGTCACATCCTAACCGTATTATAGACAGTCTTCTAGACTTATAAATACATAGTTCATAGAAAATATAAGTCTTCTATACTATATGAACCCATAAATATTAAGTTAGACATCCTAACTCTATCTAAGACATAGTATATTCCTATAATAGTTATATTATATCATAACCCATAATTGTATTGTAATGCTATAACTCTAATTAATAATACGGTATAACCCTCATATTATACTCCTATTAGGGACATAAACCATATTAACCCTAGGATTAATCTATAATAATTAGATAGATACGTATTTAGTTCATACATGATATAGTATATGGATTATGCCTCATATGAACTATAACTTAAGTTAACATATTTTGTTAGGGTTAATTTAGACATATACTATTAGGGAGAGAACTATTAACTAGGTTAACTCTGATATGTTCATGAACCATAATATATGATAGATACTAACTTCTAAATAAAGTTATATGGTTATAATGTAGTTATAGGTTATATAATATGTTAACGATGGAGACTATATAATATCGTTAACCCTAGAATAAACCCTAGATGAACATGATGTAGTAACTACTACATATGATCATCTAGATACATAGTTGTTATGTTCTATGTTTCTAGATGATCATAACGTAGATAGTTCATAAGTTAGGGTTATGAACTATCTACGTTATGATAGATACTATGTAATATAAACTATGACATATTATATATAAGTTACCTGTTGTGAACGTTAGGCCCAGGACGTCAACACGCACGGACATCACGCTGGGATATCTGCTGGGCCAATCAGACGCGTTACGATCGGACGTGACTATGGCAGAGATCCGATCTCAGTTCGCTCGGTTACTGCAACTCATGAGTGCGCAGGCCACAAATCCAGCCACCACGATCACCAATACGCAAGATGAAGATGAATCACAAGAGCACACGTTGTTGGTCGTCTGCAAAGTCGCCGTCTACAAGATTCCGCCGCGGCCAACCAGCGGTGGCTACAAGTGCGGCGAGTGGCTCCAGTCTGACGAGATCTAGACTGGCCGTTTCCGTGTTGTCTCCTGCCGGAACTGCTGTGAGATCCGCCTCGAGGATCCCAACTATGGCGAGCTCTTCGCCGCTTACTTATTCCAACCCGGCCAGCGCGATGCGGCCGTCAAGGCCGTCATCGACTCCTTCTGCTACTTCGTCCTTCGGATCGAGGACGGTTGCGGCAAGCACGCTTTCATCGGGCAGGGTTTTCCCAAGAGGAACGAGGCCTTCGATTTCGACGACGCACAATCAGATCATGAGAAATACGTGAAGCTCGAGCAAGAGAGGGAAGCCGACTGTTGTGTCCCCGAATGGGACACGAATAGGGCCAGGCATCATGGCCGGAGAAGAGGAAGAAGACAGAGAGAAAGTAAAGGAAAGTAGCTTGATTCTTATTGCATAACCTAAACTGAGGAGGATGACCTCCTTATAAAGGAAGAAAGGTGGCACGGTGCCCTAGGGCAATGCGCCACTAATTGGGCTACTAACGGGCCTATATTACATCAATTATTCAATTAAACAGATACTCAAAGCAAATCTAATATCCTAATAAAGCCCAATCAATTATCCAGCGTGATGTCCATGCATGTGACGTATGCGTGTTGATGCTCTGGCCCTGACGTTCACAACCATCCACCACGCTCTGCTCCCGCCTTGTCCTCAAGGCGACCAAGCAGGAACTCGTCCCAAAAACTCATCTTGCCCCATCTTCCGCAAAGTTGTCATAGTCATCTTTGGATGTCCCCACAGCAACAGGACAGTAGGAACCCGAACCAAAGAAGTCGTCGCTCCATAACAAATACTCTGGAGCAAAATTGCTTTGAAATGGTCGTCCGCAGATTGTATTCGCCGCAAAATTTTAAATAGGCCATAAACATCTCCAACACCTGGTTCATCAACATCAGTGACATCCATGTGGTATGGTGCAGCATCAAGAGGAACTGAAATTGTGCACAACTCCCCTTCCAGAAGCTTCCACCTGTCTGATGTAATACATCCACGAGAATCATTCATAATGACACCTTTCTCATCAGGAAGTGCAAGAATTACACACCCACAAATAGAATGAACATCGTCTTCTGGATTCAATGGCTCCGAAACAAAATGAATGAAATGTAAAAATAGCCACATATGAGCCCAGCAAACCTCCATCCGAGACCCCAAAAACACCATGTCCGCAACAGCGTAAGGAACCGACTCAGATATGCGAGCTTGCTCCTTAATTTGTTCCATAACACAACCATGATCTATAAAAAACTCTTGCAACTTTGCAATTTCCGTTGCTTCTTCTTGCCGTTTCTTTGATTCTTCAATCACCATGGCCATCGTGCTTCCTTGTTCAGAAGGAGCCTTATTAGCCAATTCCTCAGTTTGATGCTTCTCCTGCTCAGCCATAGCTTTTTCTGCTTCTGCTGCAGCTAATCGAGCTTCAAGCTTCTGTCGGATTGCATGAATTGTTGATAGAGATTGATCCTGCTGATCAGACAAGTTAAGCAACTGAGACTGTAGCTCTCGCGCCTCAGTTGCTAAGATGGATGTCTCGCCATGGACTTCTCCGGCGTGTAAGTCATTTGCTGCTTTAGCCGGCTGTAGCACTTTCTTGAGCGTCTCAACCATAGCGAGTACGGCAGCACTCCCCTTGTAGGCTTCCTCTTTGGCTTGCTTGGCAGCATTTTCTTGAAGCTCCACCTTCCTCACCATAGGCAGTCCTGACTCCATTGCAGAAGTCAAGCTTTTCTTGTAAGTTTTAGCATCTGTAGCAAATTCATCAAGAAAATCAACGGCAACTGTTGTGTGACGGGAATGAGTAACAGTATCGGCATGATCAGACCCATCATCAACTTCAACCACTCCAGCATCAACAATGGATTGGTCAACCACCTCTCTCACATTTTTTGAAGTGAGCAGATTTCTCAAGTTTTGGTCAAAATGAAGCAAAAAAGTTGTCTGTCCAGTTCAATAAGCAATCCAGAACTCTTAGATGTATTTCAATTTAAAGACATCAAGAAGCCTATTAATCATAAGTTGCCGAGACCGAGACTCTGCAATGGATGATTTTCTCTGAAGAGCTTTCAGTAACAGAGATAAGACAGTGAAGCAAGGAGTAGTCTCAAAATCACGACTCACAAAAGATTCAAAACATTCACCAAGACCACTGCGATTGTCTTGAGCTGACATCTTATTTCGACAGGAAGTAGAGCAATCAGCTTGACATTTGCCAAGATATTCAACGAATTTATTCCACACGAGACCGTGATGTTCTTCTATGAGTTTTGCAAGACAATCTTTCACTGGTTCCCACAATTCCCGAAATCGGTTGTGCAAAATGCCAATAAGCCCATAGAAAAGGAGGAGCACATGAGATTCAGAGATGTCACCAATAGGGAGGCCGGCTTGTATCCTAGAAAATGGAACAACGAACCTTCCAGTGGTGACTGTAATAGGAGATCCTTCTATTGAATAGAGTATTTGAATAACACTATTGCATTCAGGGGTCTGAGTAGAAGCCTGATATATTTTTGGCAACGTATGATTTTCACTGGAAATTTGGGTATCAGCGGATCTATAATGGCATAATATCCACATAGTTGCAAGACAAATTTCTTCGTTTGGCGCACACAGATTTTCAGCAAAAGTTTGAACTGCATATGCAGATCCAAACACAATGTCTAGATGATGCAAAATTGAAGCAGCTGCTACTTGGCCAGCAGACCCCGATGCAGAGTCCAAAAACTCTGCTGTAGCATATAATACTTGCATGGAAGACTTCTATCTTTATCCCCGAGTCAGAAAAAAATTGACAAACTCAGAAAGCCGCGAATTGTTCCATACAAGCAATTTGTGATAGGAACCCAATGCAATTATCTGTAGCTGACCAAGTCGCCAATAAACTCTACCATTAATCAGCAAAACAATAGGGTGAAGAGTAGTCTCCCCTGATTTTGCTGCCATCGCTGAGACAAAAATGGCTGAGCAAAATTTGGCCTGTCGTTGCCTCGAACACACAGCTACAGGCAAGAGGGGCTGACAAAACTTCATCATGCGGGCCGCTCCCGACTCATGCATTTCATCAAACACATGGTAGGCAGGAGATCGATGAAAGGACAGTCGCTGGGACTTGCTGTGCCTCCCTGACCGGTCGTGACTGCATGCGCGGCGGCGCTGGCCGAAGAGGTGGAAGCGGCGGCACAACGTTGGGCGGCATCGTGGCGATCGTAGTAGTAGGGAAAATCCGATCTTTGGGCGGAGCCGACAAGGTCGCTGTGGCCGGCGAGGCTGCTTGTCGGAGGTGCTGCCCGGGGCGGCGACGGAGTTGGGGGTGGGGTTGATGTCGAACCAGCTCGAGAAGGGTTGGATGGACAGCGGTGGCGGCGCCGTCAGGTTCTGCAACTCCGTGACTGGCGATGAGGAGTCGTGGAAGGGGCTGGAGACAGAGCCAGCCTTGGAGGAGCGTTTGAAGGTGACGGATGGGTCGACGGTCGGCACCGCCATCTCCGTCGCCCATGAGAGTGCTGGAGGCGGATAAAGGCGCCACCTTGTAGGGGAAATCGGGCTTCTGCGTGGCGGCGACGGTACCTTCAGGACAATGGCCGCTCGACTCGAGCGAGATCGGGACTGTTCTGGCAGCCGCACATCGTGAGCAGTTGAGGAGCATTGCTGTATGGAGGATGAGGTCGCGACCGATGGAGGCGATCAGGGGTAGGCACAAGCGAAGGCGGACGCTCTGGAGGACGACCATGCCGACGAAGGCTCCCTTGATGAACATGATGCTTTGGCTCCTCTTTCTGACGCCCTATCTAGGTTGGTCACTCCAGCGGAGAAGATCGTCGGGCAGGAAGTCCAAGGATTGGACGAAGCAAAGAGCCTAGTTGTGGCAGCCGTGACTGAAGCGCTCGGCCATGGTGAGGGTGGATTCCAAGTGACGAATGACCCCGGAGTGGATTTGGCCGTCGGGGTGGCACATCTGGAGGCTGAGGGTGATGGTCGTTTGGTGGGGGAACATGCCATGGCTGATGGTGCTGAAAAGTGGCCGTACAAGTCTGCGAACGCCGGCGGATGTTGAGGAGGTGGCTGCGGATGGACGGAGTACTCGGCGGCGGTGCTAGGTGGCGATGCCGTCGGCGGTTGAACGGCGACAGGGATGTATGCTTCCTCGAGTCGTTGAATTCACCTTAGTATGTCGGTACACATGTCTAACACATCGTTCCTCGTTCCGGCGGATCGGAACTGCTCTGATACCAATGTTGTGTCCTCGATTGGGACACGAACAGGGCCAGGCATCATGGCCGGAGAAGAGGAAGAAACAGAGAGAAAGTAAAGAAAAATAGCTTGATTCTTATTGCATAACCTAAACTGAGGAGGATGACCTCCTTATAAAGGAAGAAAGGTGGCACAGTGCCCTAGGGGAACGCGCCACTAATTGGGCCACTAACGGGCCTGTATTACATCAATTATTCAATTAAACAGACACTCAAAGCAAATCTAATATCTTAATAAAGTTCAATCAATTATCCAGCGATGTCCATGCATGTGATGTATGCGTGCTGATGTCCTGGGCCTAACGTTCATAGCACCGGCGAGGTCAGCGACCACAACGGTTGCCTTAACGCTGCAAATGAGGCACTTCTGGCACCAAAGGATTACGAGGCGCCGATTCCACCGCCGTCAAGGGCATGCAGCACACCTTTCCCCTCAGTCACCATCGCCGCCGTTCAATCGCGGGTCATCAGCCCGCCGACCGCCGCCTGTAATCCCATTCCGGTCACCGGCGGGGTAAAAAAGCCTCGTAGATCCAACCGTCCACTGTTCCTGTACCGTCGCTCAAGTACTTTTCCCGGCCACGGCAAATCTGTTCCCGGCCCTACCGCCTCTGCCTCCGTTGCCCTCCATGCCGGACGTCCCCTCGAAGAAACCAGACTTCCCATAATCCGGAACCGACAAAGCTTCCACCTTTCCTCCGCCAATTCCGTCACCGTCGATAGGCAGGCCCTTACTCCCATCGACAACTCCGCCGTGATCGTCTCCTCCACCCGCGACAAGTCTGCCCTCTTCCCCGACGTCCCACCGCTCGACCAACCAGAGCGCCATGGGTGGCCAGTACGATCCGTAATGGGGAAGCTCCTCTGCGATTCCTTCGACAACACGGCCAGCGCGTCAGAGGATTACGAGACCTTCGAGTACGCCCTTCCTTCCAAAAACTTGTCTTCTTCGATTCTTGTTCTCCAAAAAGTCCATGCACATATCGTCCGATCCAATCGCTGTTCTGACGGCTTTGTGGGCGATCAATTGGGTTCACGTTACGCCAAATCTGGGTTGCGTGATGCAGCACTCCAACTGTTTGATAAAAATCCACTTAAAGACTTGGCATCATGGAATTCTGCAATTTCAGTATTGGCCCAAAGTGGGTCCGGTGGGGAGAGCTTGGCCGTGTTCCACCGGCTAATATCGGGTTCTGGTTTGAAGCTGAATGGTATTACAGTTATGTCAATATTGCCTCGCATGGGAAAGTCTGCTAGTGACATTTCTATTGAGACACAACTTTTATTAGTAGAAGCAACAGCAAAGTCGCCCATTGATGATGGAATACAGCCTGAGCCTAACAATTCTCCATGTGGTGATCCTATGCTAGCAGCATCACAAATTCTAGAAGCAGTATTTGATGATCCATTTGATGTACTGAAGCAATCTATGCAAATTTTGGAGAAACATAAGGGATTGGATAATCTAAGGCCGGACTTGGCCGCTTGTAATGCGACTTTAGAAGGATGCTGCATGGATTTGGGGTCTGTTTGTGAGGCTGAGCAGGTTATTGAGACAATGTCATCGTCGGGAGTTAGACCGAATGCTATTAGCTTTGGGCTTCTTGCTTATTTGTATGCTTGGAAGAATCTAGAAGCGAAAGTCTCTGAACTGGAGAGAGTGACTAATGGGTTCGACTTCGCATCTTGCTCTGAAGAGTCACCGAGAAAGGTGTTTTACAGTAATTTGATTGGTGGGTATGTTAAATCAGGCAAATTGCAGTCAGTCGGAGATGTTATTGTGTGCTCTCTGCGTGAACGAGATAATAACGATTCTATCTTGACTGAACACATTTATGCTGAGGCTGCTCTTAATGCTAAACCTGAGGAAATTGTTTGGGTTGCCGGTCAGATATCTGATGCAGAATCCATGATGGTTTTCAAAGATTTCTTAACCAAAATGGGGTTCAATAAGGTGATGTGTGACGGAAATGGTGCTAGCCCTCAAGCTGATTTACACTCAAGTTACCTTTTGAATACTACCATTAGTGGTCTTGAAAAGGCAGATCTCTTCATTTTGATTGGTACACAGCCAAGGGTAGAAGCTCCCATGGTAAATGCCAGAATCTGCAAAACAGTGAGAGCATCGCAAGCTAAGGTTGCCTACATTGGTCCTCCGACAGAGTTTAACTGTGATTCTCAACATCTCGCTTCAGGCCCACACACTCTTCTAAAACTTGCTGAGGGTCGCCACCAATTCTGCTCAGAGCTGGCTTCAGCTAAACATCCAGCCATTATTGTTGGTGCTGGGGTTTTTGGCAGAAAGGACAAAGATGCTATCTTTGCTGTAGTAGAGGCAATAGCCAAATCTAGAAACATGATAAGACCCGACTGGAATGGCCTCAATGTTCTATTTCCCAAAGCTGACCAGTTGGTTACTACGATAGCTTCTTCGGGGCTTAAAGTGGATGCATCTAGCTATGATGCTTTAATAGATGCTTCTATGTCTACGCAGGATTTTCAGTCAGCATTTCCTTATTCAGGGACATGAGAGAGACAGGGTTACCTAATTGGAAGGTGATTTACTTGACAACAATAACTGGTTTGACTGCAAATCACAGGCTGGAGTTAATGGCAGCATTTTTAGATGAGGTTGTTGATGATTCGCGCATTGAAATTGGAACTCCTGATTGGAATTCCAGGGCGACTGGAAGATGCGAGGAGAATCCTTAGAAGGATGGTGTTTCTTAGGTACCAGCCCAATGGTCGGACTTATTTGTCACTTATTAATGGTTATGTTGCCACAGGAACCTATTTTAATGTTCTCATGCTGTGGACAGAGGTGAAAAAGAATATATCAGTTGAGGGTCCAAGAATTAAGTTTGATCATAGCTTGGTTGATGCCTTCTTGTATGTTTTTGTCAAAGGAGGTTTCCCTGATGCAGCAATGCAAGTTGTGGAGAAAGCACAAGGTGGTTCTCTACAATGGGTTCGCTGTCAAGCCTCTGTGGGAACCAAGATCGGCGGGACCCTATTCGATTGCCCTGGGAGGAGGCACTTTACCAACAACCTTCTCGGCTATGCCAAGCTCGCCAACATCGAGGTCGTGCGTCACGTCCACGTTCAGCGCGGTCTGTTTGGCGCCGTTTTTTTACCATTTATGGAGCGCTTCCTTACTTGGTCGCCTTGAGGACAAGGTGGAAGCGGAGCATGGTGGATTGTTGTGAACGTCAGGCCCAGGACGTCAGCACGCACGGACATCACGCTGGGATATCTACTGGGCCATATCTGATTAGGATTAGATTTGCTTTCGTTTTAAATAAAGTCATAATCAGGCCTGTTTGGGTAACTAAATACGTTATGGGTTGTAATGACATAGTTAGTGGGTAATTAGGGCCCATTAGGCCAGACTAATGGCACACGCCCCTAGGGCTCAGCGCCATCCTTTTTCTTTATAAGGAGGTTTTCCTCCTCTTGTAGGGTTTGAGCAATGAGAAACTAGCTAATTTTAGTTCTCTTTCTCTCATCTCCTTCTCCCTTTCCGGCCATGATGCCTGGCCCTGTTCGTGTCCCATGCCAGGACACAACATTACCTTATTAGTAACTACATAGGTAACTCTAACTATGTAACTGCATAGTTGTTATATAACTTGGATAGTTATGAACGTATCTATCTATCTAAGATGAACTTAGATAGTCCATCTAGCTAATTGTTTGGATTAATCTATTTAAGCTAAGTAACCCTAACTTAGATAGATGAATCCTAGGGTTAGATATGCCCTAATTGGCAACTATAGTTGCAACTATAGTTTATAGATTGCCAATTAGCCCTAAGATAATCTAAGTTAACGATGAGGCTTATCTAGGGTGTAGTCATGCTATCATTGAACATAGTTATCGTTGTTATGTGCCATTCTCCAACAACCAAGGGTAAACAATTAGATTTACTATAAACGTAGATAGTTCATAACCCTAACTTATGAACTATCTGATTGTTTATACATCCTAATACAAACAATTAGATAGTTCATAACCCTAGCTTATGAATTAGTTCATATGAGGCATAGTCCATAAGAAACAAGATTAGAGTTTATGGTTTTCCTATAGGATAAACTAATTTGGCAACTAGTTACAAGGATATAGTTAGGAACATAGTGGACTATCTTGTTTTGGTTCCAGTGTGTGTATTCTCCATACCAAACCCTAACCATAAACCCAAAACCATAGAAACTACATATCTAATTCTTCCATATATAATTCTTCCGTCTAACTAATTATCTATGGTTCATCGTTGCCATATTTGGATCAAATACCTCCACTCAACTAGATAGGAAAACTATGTCTAACTACCTAGGTTTTACTATGGGAGGCATAGTTAAATACGTAAACTCATCATTGCTGGATGAGTTAGATGGAAAATTATATATGGAAAATTGAAATAAATAGTTCGTAGTGTGTTGTAGTTTCTACGGTTTGGGGATAACTTTAAACCTTCACGCATCTATATTCCTATTAATCCTAGTTCTATCTCCTGTATTCCTAAGGTTAACATAGATCTAGCTTTCTAGGTTAAGCAGTCCATCTAGGATTCTATAAACCTTATGTTAATAATAACTTAATGTAGAACTATGTACTCCTATATTAGTCTTCTATACTCTATTATTATATATGTCCCTAGAGACTACTACAATAACTTCTAGAACTTATTACATCTATATCCTACATTAAGTTATTATTACTGTAAGTTAAAGTTCATACAAACATATGAATAAGTTATTAGATATCTTACACATATAATTTGTAGTCTCTAGGGTAGGTCCTATACAAACATTATACGTAATGTTAATAATTACGTCTAAGTTAGGTATTATATTATACATCATTAGAAGACCACCTAGGGGTAAGAAGGATCAAATACATATAATATATGTCCCTAAATTTGAATTAGGGACATATTGTGCATATGGAATTATAATGAGATTAAAATTAAATCATATATTAATTTTAATCTCATTATAATAATATATGTCTTCTACATATATCATTACTAGTATGAACTACCTCCCATATATGTCATAAACAATATAAACTAGATTAAACTATGTATCTAATATAGCATACGGTATAAATACCAAATTAATAACCTCTAAGTTACTGTAATACTCTAACTTATATTATTATAGGAGTATAATATTGGCATCGGTTATAACAGATAGCATGTATAATATTGGGTATATAGTTAGACATAACATAATATCTAAGTTATGTTATAACCTAGGTTATAACCCTGAACTAGGGGTAAGAAGGATGAATTACTTAGTCTCTTGGATTAGACTCTAGGGTATAATGTTTGTTATTCTTCATAACAAACCCTAAACCCAACTACTAGTTGGTATGTGTCTCCATACCCATAGTCTCTAGGTTTTTGCTAGAGTCTAATCCTAGAGACTATGTATCCTAGGATCCATATCAACTACTAGTTGTGTGAATACATAGTCTCTAGGGAAGGATCCATACATAACTACTAGTTGTGTGAATTCCTAGAGTCTAATCCTAGAGACTATGTATTCACACAACTAGTAGTCAATAGATGTTTCTTCCATATATAATTCTTTCGTCCTGGTTCATCATTGCCATATTTGGATCAAATACCTCCACTCAACTAGATGGGAAAACTATATCTAACTACCTAGGCTTTACTATGGGAGACATATTTAAACTTATAAAGGATAATTGTGTCATATGTCTTCTATACTCTATTATTATAAACATAGTCGGGAAGACTATAGTAGGATTAAAATTAGATAGTTCCTATTGTTTATTCTAGACTATTATATATGTAGTTAGTTCACCTCTAACTAATGCAAATTTAGGGTCATATGGATATTGGCATTCATGAACTTAGTTATACATAGATAACCTTAAGTTATCTATCTCTGCTTCTGTCCTAACATAACTATGTATAGATAACCTTAAGTTATCTATCTCTGCCTCTGTCCTAACATAACTATGTAGATAGTACCTAAGTATAGGTTACTATCATAGTTTTATATCATAGTATATGAGATAGAAGTGCACATGGTGAGGGAATATAATGTTCCATGTATAGTAGACTATTATATAAGAAGGATAGGAATATAATCTCATTATATACGACTAGGGACTTATATAAGTTATATATAGGTTAAGAATTATATATGGGTTAAACTAACTATGTTCCTAACATATGGATATGGATATCCCTATTATAGGACTAAATAGTTACCAGTTTATATAACTAAGGTAGCCCATCTATATTACATATGTATGTTCATATACCCTAATCAAATACAAGAGACAATACTTAGCAAGGTTAAGATTAGCAGGAACCCTAATCCTAACCCATAGTAAAACCTAGGTAGTTAGACATATTTCATGAACTATAGTTTGTATTAGGGTTAGCAAAATAGGATTTACGATGGGTCCTAACCATTAAACATGTTTAATGGTCATCCTAAATACATAGTCTCTAGAATTCACTCCTAATCCTAAAAGGATGACATAATACGGATGTCATTGTCCCTAATGCAAACTAGTTAGACATAGTACTAGTTGTGTGTATTCTTAATAACAAACCCCAACCTTTAACTAGAGAAACTCAGTATTTCATTCTTTTGTCTAACTAGTTGTGTGTGGCTTCTTCCATATAATCTTAGGATGCTGCCATCCCAACTAAGAATGCTCATAAGGATTATGACTCCTTAAACTAGGGTTATCCATAGGACTCTAGGATCACTAGTTACTAGGTTCTAGTTATATAGTTAGCATATATGGTCATATATATATATATATATATATATATGACATATATAATAAGGAAAAAGTTTAAATGAGATCGCTCTCATATTGCTTATATGAGGCCACTTTGAATCATAGCCATTGGATCTTGATCTAACGGCTACAAATATCCATAATCATCTCACCCACTCCTTGATGTGACACACTCACCTACCCATTGATTTGATATCCACCCTCCGATCGGAATCTAACGACAATAAAGATTGGCCTCATGCTCCTTATATGAGAACGATCTCATGTAAACTTATCTCATATAATAATCTATATATATACTATATATATACAACTTATATACTATAGAGATATACTATATATATACAACTATATAACCTAATCACAAGATAGTTAGGAACATAACCTATAGTATACATGACTATCCCTAGGATTATGTGTTAGACTAAGGATACCTTAGTTATCCTAAACTATATAGGGTACATATATTACAACTAGTGCATACTACTGTATTTTATATATAACATTATATATGTAACTTAATTAGACATTCTAGGGTTAACTTTGGGAGTAACACAATTTGGTAGCTAACCTAATGCTACCTAGATTTCCTATCAATTAACTCATATTTGATTAGAGTTTGTATACGTATAGTTGACAAACTATACGTATCTATCTAAGTTAGGATAGGGTTTGTATCCTAACTTAGATAGATTCATCCTAGAGAATTCTAGATAGATACGTATACAATCTTAGTTAGGATAGGGTTTAGGTTAATTGGCAATGATGCATTAACCTAACCCAACGATCATCTTGCCCTAACTTAGATTATTATACATAGTTTCTAGATTGGCAACTATAGGATTAAGCCTAATCATAGACTACATCCTATAGTTGCTAATAATATAGGACTATAGGATTAACCTATAGGGTTAATCTCTTAAATTCTACGTATCTAAGATTAACCTCTATAGCTGTATAGGACATTCATGGAGGATCTATCAATTTAACTAATTGTGTGTATTATATATACATCCTATATTATGATATAGTATAATATAGGACTATGTCCTATATAATTTGTCCTATATTTTATGGACTACTAGTTGTGTATAACCTAGTAGTCCATAGAATATACTAGATGTCCTATACATAAATATAGGACATATAGTATATTCTAGACATATAATATAGGAATATAGGATATGATATCATAGTAAACCTAGGTAGATAAGTATAACATAGTTTGTATAGTTTAACTATGTTATTATCATAGTTAGTAGTCCATAGAATATAAGTTACATAGTTCATAGTTCTTGGTATAGATACGAAAAGCTAGTTCATATGAGGCATAGTCCATAGAACAAGATTAGAGTTTAACCTATAAGAAATAAGATTAGAGTTTATGGTATTCTATGATATATATCATAGCCCTAATCCTAGCATATCTAACCCTAGACTACATCCCTAATCCAACTATATATCATATAGTTCTAATATTTATACAGTCTAGGCTACTTCTATCATAATAGGAATATAGGATATGATTTGGTTAGAAAAATCAATGGCATATACTAGAATTATAACATACTAGTTCATGATATAACATATCCTGAAGAACCCTACACTTATAGGGAACATTATATTGTAGTAATTATGGTCATAGTTATACATACACTTCTATATATCATGAACCTAGTTATTACTTCCTAACATATAATTATATCTAAGTTAGGTATAAGATTCCGTCTAGGTTACTTCTATGATATACATCATAGTTAATGTTAGGGGAAATTATATAAAAAATCATCAAAAAAAAATTCCAAAATTACACATTGTAGAAAATATTTCCCAAAATGGTGCTCTGACAAGCCACACAGGCGCCTGCGTGGCATGGGCGCTTGTGTGGTTTTTTTTTAAAACTAAACCGAAAGGCGTCGGTTGAACCAACGCCTCTCGGGTTAAAGGAGAATTGCCTCGGTTGAACCGACACCCGACGCCTTTAGGTGACTTCATCATATTCGTCCCATTTTAAATAGGCCGCTACTTCAACGATGCATATCTCTCTCATTTTTAATCCGTTTTCACCCATTTTTTTTCATTCTTCCTTATTTTGATTTCTCTTTTTAATCATTATGATATCACAAAGATGTTGAGCCATCACATACCATTTATTGTAGTTTTTATAGTATTTTTTTATAAATAGCATGCGATGGATCAACATCTTTGTGATATCATGATGACTAGAAAGAGCACTAAAAATAAGGAAGAATGAAAAAAAATTTGGCGAAAACAGATTAGAAATAAGAAAGATATGCATCGTTGAAGTTATCGCTCCTTTGAAATGGGACAGATTTGTTTTAGTGGGACAAATTTTAACGATGAATCTCTCTCATTTCTAATCCGTTTTCTCCAAAAAAAATTTCCATTCTTCCTTATTTTTAGTGCTCTTTCTAGTCATCATGATATTACAAAGATGTTGATCCATCCCATCCTATTTATAAAAAAAATATATAAAAACTACGATAAATGATATGTGATGGCTCAACATCTTTGTGATATCATAATTATTAGAAAGAGCACTAAAAATAAAAATGAAAAAAATGGGTGAAAACGGATTAGAAGTGAGAGATATATGCATAGTTGAATTAGCAGCCTATTTAAAATTGGACGAATATGATGAAGGCACCGAAACCGACTCCTTTCTCCTTTAACCCGGACGCCTTTCGGTTTAGTTTTTTAAAAAAAAGCCACGCAAGCGCCCGTGCCACGCGGGCGCCTGCGTGGCTTGTCAGAGCACCATTTCGGAAAATATTTGCTATAGTTTGTCATTTTGGAAAAAAAAATTTGATGATTTTTTATATAACTTCTCCTTAACATTAACTATAATTAGCTTCTAGACTTATTATAGGTAGTTAGACTTATGTACAACTAGCTCCATGGATAGGGTTACATATCACAAGATAGTTATAAAACCTGTTATATTCCAACTATTAGTCTAATTACTTAGTCTATTTGTATTAATGGCCTTTAGCCCAGTTTAGGGGAGTAGCCCAGTCTTTCTGACGTCGGGCCTCTGGCCCAGTGATATCTAACATCTTTTGTAATAACGCCTCTGACCCAACTAGAGGGAATAGCCCGGGGGTTAGCCCAGGCCCACTGTGTGAGAAGTCTATGTAAAGAGCTTAAGCTCTCTTGTTTGGATTATTGAATAATTTACCCTAATCTAATTTCTTCTTGCTTCACCCCCCTTCGTTCTCCTCTTCCTGAGCCGCCATTAGGCCAGCAGAGGATCCCTACCCTTACACGCCTCTTTCTCCTTTCCCAACTCTCGACCTCTTTCCTCCTTTTCATCTCATCGTACGACCCTCTCTTCTTGCTGAAGTGTTGGGTCATATCATTGGTATCAGAGCACCGATCTTGGAATCGCGAGAACCATTCGCTCTGGCCAGGAGCACCCAGCACTCAGAGGCAGATCCCCAGGCAGCGGCCATACCAGCCATGCAAGGGGACCCTCATATTGAGACGCCGCCTCCTCCTCCCAGAGAGGATGCTCTTCGCGAGATAATGGAGTGCCAAGACCAATTTCTCCGAGCCTTTCTACAGCAATCCCAGAGATCAAATTCTTCAAAGTCCCTTTGCATGGCCTTCAAGTTTAAATGTGTTTCATCTATCATTAAAAGGAACCAAAAAATCACGTCATGTAATTTTTGAACTGAAACTCGACATTCAAAGGCTTTAGTTTTTAATGGCATGAGTTCTGAAATTATATAGAGCCCATGGCTTGAAATGTTACTTTTAATTCTTTAATAGTGGCGGTTATAAAGGCTGTGGATTTTCTAAATATAGATTAGTTCAGAATGGGATTTTCTATATGCTGTGGATTCTTTTAATTCTTTAGAGTTTCCACACGTCATCCTTAAAGCTTATCCACTTGTAAACCTTTAACTGAACCTTTATCCTCATTCTTCAAACATTGTCCTCGTGAAAGCAACAATGTTTCATTTTTGTGAAAGTGATGTAATTTGTAATTTTTACTGTTTTTAAGCTTCTAGCTTGTATTCTACCTCTTGGTCCTTAGTGGAAGTGGGCAAGCCTCATGATTTGCAGATCAGAAAAAAGGCAACTGCCTTTATTGAGTCCTTCTTATAATGCGAGGCCATTGAAATGCGCGCTCTTTCTTTTTAAATGACTTGGATAAAATATAGCTGCCTTTTGTTTCCTTTAGACATCTTACTTGTATACAACAGATTTTTTTAGGTATTTTGAATTTGTTTCAGTTCCTAGATTATGTAGCTTCTATATTGTAACTATACAACAGAAAAAGGGCTCAACATCAGCCAGATGCTCCAACAGACTCAAAACTAAAGTCGTGTGGTAGATATTTGGATTAAGTACTACATAGTCACATTTTGGACGCGAAAAGCCCCTCAAACTTATGACATATTTTCCTAGACAATTCTTCATGCATGCAAACAACTAGAAAAGGCATATGAGTCTGAAGATCTGGTAAAAAAAGCAGATCTGCAGAAAAGGCATATGAGAAGGACAGACCGAGAATTCTTCATGCATCCAAACCAAGGAATTCCGTATCGGGGATATATCGCCGATATATTAATGTTAGGCCCCACCCGATAAAACGATACGGACCAATATTATTTTTTCAAATTTTTTAAAATATCCCTGAACCGATATATCGCCATTTTAAAAAAAAATTGGAATTTTTTTATAAAAAAACAACTTTTCCGTTTTTTTCCCATCCTAATATGCATTTTTATGCATATATTGAAATCTATGCTTTATCTAAATTAGTATAACTCATTTTAGAAGTTAGATTGTGAAAATATATGGTAAAAACTAGTTTTTGACCACCAATATTTTTTTACACTATGATATTTTGTCTCTTTGGTCGACCGATATTTTACTGATATCGAATTCCTTGATTCAAACAGCATAGTAACATCATCAAGAGCAGGAAGTCACCAAGTATGTGCATCAAATCCAAGTCTACTGATTCTGAAATTTAAATGCCCATCGATACAAGTGTTTATGTACTAAGTGGAAATATCAATAGAAAAACTGTCTAGTTCTGTACCTTTTGACCAGTTGATGGTGAGTGCGATGTAGCCTTTGTCGACTCTTCTAAGCCCCTCGCTTATGTTTTCTCATTTGAATAACTGGCATCAATAAATACATGAGTGAGTACTTTCTTAGAAGAAACCTGGGTTAGGAATGCTTAATTAAAATTTGGTGTTTGGGAAAGCTGTCAGAATATGCAATGTGGATTTGTTAAAGTCACAAATCAAAAATGTAAATATATAGCAGAAATAAGAACTAATTTTAATTTCCACTCGTAGTAAACTGGAAGAAGGATTTATATATCCCATTGGACCCATAATAAACTGGGATAAGTTGATGAAGAGACTTATATATGTGGCCAACTTGATACCCAAAACTGTGAAGTGCAAAATTGACAAACAAATTCAATCAAATTCAAAGTGAGATCCGGCAAGGACATGATTACATGTCAATCAAGGCAGACATCCATAACCCAGCTAACCGATCTCCCAAATACCATAAGCTACCTCCCAAACAAGGCCAACAAATTTCATCAAGGGGCATTACATGAATGATATTAGACATCATTGTAACTTCCTTCGTCCTAGGCCTTTAAGAACATTCACGTCCGCCGCTTTTAAGCTCTGAGGAAGTTTGTAAGAACACAAAATTGGAGCATACAAGCCATGGAAGAACACAAAATTGGAGCATGTTATTCATGTGATTGAGGTGGTAGAGGTGCTCATTCACCAAGGATGTGAACTCCCAGGAGTGGATCCCCTCCCTCCGATTCTTGTCCATGTTGACGTTAAATTTCTTGAGCATGCTGATGGAAGCAAAAGAGTGAGGGTCCCAGGTGGCATAGTTGCCGGCTTGGTCGAACAATGTGATGCCCACCTGGATGATCTTTGCTTCATGTCCCAGTACCGCTTCGTCTCCGTCACGGTGCAGGGGATGTTCCATAGGAGCCCGGGGAACTCCATGTCAACAACGGCAAAGGGGTATCATCTAATATTGGTTGAACCCCTTGTATCAATATGATCCAAACATTGAGGTGTCATCTAATATTGTGATAAGGGATTTTTCATGATGTGGTTGAGAAGCTCTACTATGATGATGTTGAACTTCAATCTACCCTTGCAATTTAACGAGTTTGGCTTTTAACGACGGATTTTTTTCAAGAATGTGCAATTTATACTTTTGGAAAATTTGAGTTATGGCATAGGGTTTTTTTAAGTTGCTTGTCATGTTCTGTCCTAGCCTTTCTGCATCCTGTTTTGAGCAAATTTTTTCCCTTTTCTCAAGTTGAATGATATGCGGGAAGAAAAATGGGAATTCTCAGCATAATTAGCAAGATAAAAAGGGAGGAGCATATGAGGTTACTTATGATGTAAATCTCTCTCTCTCTCTCACATTGGTGTGTTTTAATCTTTCAGTTTACTTGGCAGGGGTCTTGACAATTCTGGGAAGACTACCTTATGGATGAGCTTTCTCATAGTCTCGACACTTATCGTACTTTTTGGAATTCCTATGGTACGTGATGGGTGTGTTAGGGTTCTATTTCACTTTAAATTTTTTCATCAGAGGATAGCATGAAAAAAGGACATCTGGGTGCTTATCAGTGTAAAAAATTGTAAGTTTTGGATGCTTGTAAGTAATGAAGAGATCAAATTTTAGGTACTAGCAGGAATGTATTCTTTGTAAGTTCAGTTCATATAAGGTTTGGGTACTAGCATACCTCCATTTCTTCCATTTCTTTCCGTTTGCTTTTGATCTTTACTTCTAATTATTATGATTGCCAACTAACGGCCTTCTGTTTCTACTTCTCTCTCTATCTATGTGTAGGATGATGTTATTTTTAACTTCCCAACTATTTTCAGCTTACCTGTTGAACCTGATGCTCCTAAGCTGACCAACTGGACCAAAGCAGATAATTGTTCTGTCAAGTGAGATTTTTTATCTTTGTTGTATTGTCAATAGTCATATTAAGACCAGCTCATGACCTCTCCTGTTCATGAAATTCCATGGCCTCTCATTCATGTATAAACCTTTAAATAAAGAAGCTTGCAATGAATATGTATAATTTTTCCCTTGAAATCTTTTATATCTCTTTCACTATCTAACGTCCTCTTTTTCCAGTGTTATCAAGGATGGTATGGAATAGATTGTAGTATTCCATCTGTCATTTCAAGTTTGAGTGCGTGAACAAAATCTATAGCGATAAGAATACAACATCATGGACAGAACAATTATATGGAGCACAGGTATCAGAGGACTATCACTTTTCTTCTTTACCTTATTGATTATTTGAAATCTGATGAAGTGAAGCTGTGCATCCAAAGTAGCAGATCTACTTTTTTCACAACTAGTAGGATAGCACGTGCGCTGCACGTGCGATTTGCACCAACTAATCTCAGGGTTACTATACTTGTGGATTGACTCGTGACCTATGATTGCAGTTATCCTCCTCCCCGCGAGAAGTGTGCTGGTCCGTATGTACAAATTTGTATACAAATCCATACAAATACTGGGACTCCAAATTCAATCTACCTCTTTGTAGTTTTCAGTGCTATAAAGCCATGAATGGAGGAACAAATGCTGTTACAACCTGCTAATATTTCATGCTCTTCCCTGGCTCTGTTTGAAAGGAAGCAATATGGAGCAGTGGTTATTGGTAGTTTCTTTTTTGGGGCCACAATAGTCCTTGATAGCTTGCAAAGCAGATCGTCTCTTCTATTCAACATTGGTAAATGAAGTTGTAAATTCACTCTTTTTAATAGTATATCATCTTCTCTGTTTTCATAGATAAGAGCAAAAACTGCTTTGAGCTTCAACGTATTAGGACTCTAGGTTTATTGGTAAGTGAAATCTTCTGTATCGCTCAGCCCGTCACCTGGATAGGTGACTGGTAACGGGAAATGAAGACCAACAGGAAATGAAGTTTTGAAAAGGGCTTATTTCTCCTCGAATGGCTTAATGCTCACGCTTGGGTTTATTATGTATTTCTAACAAGGAATTTGTTAAATTGGGTTCCAAAATCCACTAAGATTGTCCAAGTTATTCAATTTTTGGAAGAACATAAGAATGACTAATATAGCTAACTTGCTACTACATATAGACATAGGTGTCAATCACCAAAAAGCGGCATGTCATGAATAGCTCGACTTCTGGCCACCACTAAGTACTTCCATTGGGATTAAAACAAGGAAGAAAGGCCACGACCGTAATAAGCAAAATTGTGAGCCAGTAGGTTTTTGTCTTGACCAAATGATAAATTGTCCTGTGAAAAAGGAACACAATTAATTAAGACGGTAAAGGCTGAGAGAGGGAGATAGAGTACAGAAAGAAAACAATATTAACCAGTAATTGTGAAAAACGGGTATAGAATACAATATCACCCGACAAATGTATGTAATGATAATAGACCCCCAAGTAGCAAGATGTGTAATCAAAATCCAGTGGCGACTGTCCATTGCCAAGTGAACATTTACTAAAACAACCACTGATATAGTCCACAAACTTCCCATATTCCAAATGTCAAAATCTTTGTTTTGGTAAGTAAAAAGGGGCACATAAAAAAGTGCAAATCTTTGCTATAGGGTGTCTATCATGGTGATCCAAAAGAGATTGAATTTGTAGTTTTCTTCTCTGTGGTCAGCACCATAAAGTTTTCGATATTGAAGGAGGTTTTTGTGGCTTAAATCTTTGTCCAAAATCCCCACCACTATCGCGGGAACAGATGTGTAAATAACATAATAGAACACACTGCTCCAATCTGCCGAGGCTGAAGTAGTTGAAAAGGTTGTGCATAATATATACCTACATGAGTCGAAAGAGCAATTAAAATAAAATTAAAGAAAGAAATAAAAAGAATAAAAACTCAGCCATACACAGAGTTATAATATTGCAATACAAGAATAACATCATTACAAAGACTGCATTTCTGTAGAAGTTGTACAAAATCAGATAGCCAACCCGATGATAATTCCAGTGACCATGGACAAGAAGTAATCTTTTCAAGAATCAAAACTGTCCCATGGAAAAATAGAGGCCATGACAGCTTGACGACCTTCCTGTCCACATAACCCAACACCAACGTCCGCCATTTGAATCATTGGAACATCATTAGCACCTGCCATGATTGCTTATTAGTCGCGTATGCATTTACAATTGAAAAGCCTAAATTAAAAGAAAAAGATAAAACTGATGCAAATTAATGGGGACAAAAATCCATGGAACCATATCAAGGACAAAATAATAAAAAAGAGCAATTTCATTGTAAAGGTGTTTAGAGTAGAAACAGTCGAAAACCCCAGTTTACTCACCATCACCTATGGCTAGTGTCATCTCATTTGTCCTGCATTTAATGAGGTCAACACTCTCAACTTTTTGTAGTGGAGCAACTCGATAGCAAAGAACTACCGCACAGGAAGTTGGTAGACAGTGGATTTAAAGTCTTCCATCTAACTGAAGGGATGAGATGACTTTGGGCCCAACCACCACTGAAAACCTACATACTCAAGGTTTCTTTGGCTAGGATCGTCTAATTCTGAGGCGTGACTTATGATAATTTAGACATTAACATTCTTGTACTGAAAAATAACTCAAGTTATGTTAATTTATTCTCCACCTTAATTGTTGGCATTTTGATCACAGAAAAGCGGAGTATAGGTGGCAAACTGCAATTGCGTCTAAGTTGGAGATGCATCGGTAACTGATCGCAGAGGGATTAAAAATTTGGGGAAATGTAGGTGATCAATGGAGTGATCATGTGGGGGATGAGGTTGGAGATCGGACATTTAAGATTCCTAATCCCATGTATTTTGTTCCTAATCTGCTTCTTGGAATGGAATTCATGTAATAAAAGATAGGGAAATTTATATAATAGGGTATGAAAAAAAAATTTAAAAATGACACATTGTAGAAATTATTTGCAAAAGAGGGTATCTGACAAGCCACGCAGGCGCCAGCGCCGCTGGTGCCCGCGTGGCATTTTTTTTATACTGAACCGAAAGGCGTCGGTTCAAGGCGTCCGTTAAACCGACGTCTTTCGTAGAAAGCTAAAGTCACCCTTGTCTAATTTTCTCACAATAGAGGCGTCGGTTGAACCGACGCCTTTCGTTATAACTGAAAGGCATCGGTTGAACCGATGCCTTTGACTACGTTTTTAGATCGGGCTCGGGCTCGGTCGCACCGAGCCCTAAAGACCTGTTTTTTAATCTCTCCGGCGATTGTGCCCCGGCCACCGTCTCGTCGCTGCCACCGTCTCGTCACCGCGACCGCCCCGACTCCACGGCCCCGCCCCGGCCACCGTCTCATCGCCCCGACTCCACATCTCCTCGCCCCGGCCATCGTCTCTTCGCCACTATCGGTTGAGGAGAATTGATTAAACACTTGTAATTTTATAAGTACATTTGTAATAGTTTAATGTTGTGTAATATGTTTGTGTATATTTTTATATATTTTTGTGTATGTTTGTGGATGTGTTTTTGTGTATGTTTGTGGATGTGTTTAAGTGTATGTATTATCAGGTGAAAAATTGTAGATTTCATCCGGAGGAGGATTTGTCCGATAGTAGTAGTAGGTGAGAGGCGTCGGTTGAACCGACGCCTTTAGTTTTATAGCCGACAGCTTTCGCATTTCTACGAAAGGCGTCGGTTTAACGGACGCCTTTAGCTTTGTACAAAAGGCGTCGGTACGAAAACATACTTTCCACCCTCTGGGCCCTGGCCTGACGGAAAAAAGAAGCAGATTAGTATAGTCTGATATGCCTGAATCCTGAAGCAATAAAATGTTTTATTTTGAAGCAGAACATACTCTTAAAAACCCACCTGGAGGGTTTTTCCTAACAAATTTCCACTAATGTTAGTTAACCGTCCAGTAAGTGGCAGCATACTCAAATGAAACATCAGCTCCAAAGAGAGTCACGCATCAGTCTCACCACACTCAACTTGATTCAATTGTTATAGATCATGAGTAAGCAATAAAATGAAGCATTTATGCAATAGTTAATAATATACAATTTCCTTGTATCGCTTTAATACTAAAAAGTCAAAAACCTACATTTCCCCCAAATTAGGGAAATTTATATTACAAAATCGACATAAAAGGTATGAAAACATAGTTTTATGCATTGTCTTCTAAAAGTAAAACATATCTATTTGATACATATTACAAACAAAATGACAAGCATCATTCAGCTTATAATTGGAAATGAGAAAGAGGGAAATAGAACTTAGAAGTTGAAGCAGGGTCTCTGATACTTGAAACATATTGGGGATATCATGAGGAGCAATCTCCTTTCTCTCCTTGTGCAACTGTGTCCTTTCAAGTTTTGTCAAGGTGTAACTAATGATCTAACCCAAGCGAAGGTTGATAAATTGTAATATATACTCGGTAAGTCCGAGGTCGAACCACAGGGAATGATGTAGGATTATTCTACTCCAAACTAATTTAAATACTACTTAGCTTAGCAAATTAAAGTTCTTATCTGGAAATTTTGTAAAGAAATTGTAACTTAACTAACTACTAAAATGATGATTAAAAACTAAATTAAAACTAATTAAAGATAGAAAAGATAATCGATGAGAGATATCAAAGCTTCAAGGATCAATTATTTAATTAATATTCTACGTCTACTTAATTACGCAATTAGATTCAAATAATGATTTGACCTAATCGGAAGATATTTCATTCACGTTCATCATATCCATTAACATAAAAATATCGATCGAAAGTTTATCATTAACAAACATAGTCTACTAATCACAGGGAATTATAAGCATTCGCCGTACCTTACGTTAACGACAAATCAAATAATTGTATAGATTATGACTATTTCCAAAACATCGCATTCAATCAAATAAGCATTAAAAACTTCTTTATAGACGTAAAAATATCAACTAAATAATATCACCTTTAGCTTTGACAAAAGATTTAGCTATTCATATTAAAGAGAAAAATCAGATTTAGAAGAAATTGCATCGAGAAAACACTATTGCAGGAACACTGTTCACTGTCTTCTCCAATCAGCCCGACACTGTAGCAGTTTTCGAAATCACTGTAGCAGATACTGTTCACCGGCAAAAATCAGACTTTCTCCTTCTCCCTTCGATCTCTATTCCTCCTCTTCAATTTCCGGCCAAATTCCGACGAGAAACACGGCCCAAACACCAGGAACAAGGCTCTGTTTTTTTCAAAACAGAGCAGCAACACAGCCCCAAAACTCCGCCAAAAATCCTTCTTTTTTTTTCGCCCTTTTTTTCTTCTCTGAATCTTCTCCTATTTATAGGCATCGAGTTGAGAGTCCTCTTTGCGTCGATTACTCCTTTGGATAAGCTCAAATCCTCTGTGAAATTAAAACACAGCTCTGTTTTTAACAGAGCCCCAAATCCGCACGTCGTCTCTGTTTTTTCTCTTTTCTCCTTTTCAGCTTCCGGTACCGGCACGACTCTCCTCTGTTCCTTCGATCTCTACGACTGCCGTCGTCTACCAGAACCTCTGTCCCATCGCCTTGCCCAGCTCTGTTTTGCTCTGCCATGGCCATGTCGATCTGTTCTGCTCCAGCTCCGATCGTCTCTTCAGTTGCCGTTCATCTTGCCGGAGCTCACATGCCGTCTGATCCTGCCGCTGCAAGTGCCCAAAAATCCCGCCGCTCAGCCCCTGTCCAATGGCCGCCGTGACTCCTTCTGTCCTGCCGGCGCTCGAGCAGAAGCTCGAGCGCTGTTCTCCTTCGACACCCGAGCCGAACGGCTCGGGTTTTTTTTATTTATTTTCTTTTTTTCTGAACCGGCCTGGACGGTTCTCATTCTTTTCCATTTTCTTTTTTTTTCTTTTTCTTTAATTAAAACCCGTCAAAACGATCTCAACCGCCAAATCTCATCCGAACGGCTTGTACTTAAAAATAAACGCCCGTCTTCTTTTAAGTAGCTCATCAATAGTTCAGATTCTTCAATACGCGTCATATCAGCTCTTGGGTCACTTTGGCATTTCGAAACACGTCTAATGCGCACGTCTGCTACTAATCTGCAATTCGTAATTTCAAACCTACAATAACAAAACTAAACTAAAATTAGACGCATAATAAAAATATAGTTCATTAAATCCAATAATGCATCTAAAATAATTAATTAGAGTAATTTAATTATTAATCCCCTAATTACTACCCTAATCACAAATAACCCGTTTTATTCATGTTTTAACATAAAAACTACACTAGCAGATAGGTAAATAAGGCATATAAATATGTATATTTTACGCTTATCAAATACCCCCAAACCTATATTTTGCTAGTCCTGAGCAAAACAAACAAAAACAAAATCACACAAAATAAAACTAAAGTAAAATAAACTAGAAAAATAAATGCTACTTTCGTAGGGAACACGATTGCATTGAGCGTATGCAACAAGCCGTTAAACCTCTAGGTGTCCCTATTAGGACGAGTTTTGTCCCGTGAGGGTTTACAGCCATGTTACCCACAAACATGTACTTATGAAATTAACCTTATTAATCTAAGTGGAAAAACAAAATAAACACATCAAAACAAACAATCCTATTATCCCTTCAAATGCAAACCACAATGTTTAAGAAAATCAACCACATGTACTTGCATTTATAATCAACTGGAATATAGAAGCCCTCAAGTAAGTGGTTTTATTCTACACCTTCATCTTGGAAATTTCTGCTCAATATAATATGAAATGATAATATAATAGTAAAAGTGTAGAACATTGTAGCAATACACCCTGAATTTCTATTTTACACATATCCAGTGTTACCCATTAACCAAAGAACATCAGAATTAACATAGTCATCGTAATCTTTAGGTTCATGATAGCACAAATCTGCGCGCCTCCTTCGGGTCCAACATTCTAGATTTGAGAGGATAATACACCATAGACTTTTTTTTTCCTTTTTTTTTTTTTCATTTTCAGCAGGACTGTGTAAGGCCTAACTTCAAGATGCTTAGGTTTAGCAATGACTCAGGCCAATGACTCCCAGCACAGTTGGCTTAGGGCATTAGGTTTTAAGATACCGCTTCGGGCCCGAGCATCAGCCTAAGTTAATCCTATAAAGTCAAGCAGCCCCTTTATTTTCGTTTTGTTTTCATTTTTTTTTCATCATTTTTTCTTTTCATCAACATTCATATTTTTCAGCAATCTTTTCATGTCCAGGTTGTATTATACTCTCAACCTATTTCCGGTTCCAAGCCCTTGCCATAGCCAAGTAAATGGTCTATCATGATCTTTTAAGCTCAACAATAACCACATAGCATCCAATGACGATGACTAAAGACATCCCACTGAAGATTAGTATTCAACAAATCTCTAGAGGGTATTACTTTATGTACTAGTGTGTGTGAGTGAGTTTTATTAGCTCAAGCACATGATCCAAGAGGACTATAACAGAAAGATATGCTCAGTTAAGTATTTCTATCCTCCAGTATACTTACTCACACTTCCAATGTAAATTAATCTCTTAAAAATTGAAGTATACATCAAAAAGGGATAAACTATCAAAACCTATAAAAAATACTAACAAACAACCTAAAAACTAATCAAATTTTTATTTGTTTTTTTTTTATTGAAAATAAACAATGTTATTCCTATATACCCCCAAACCTAAACTAAACATTGTCCTCAATGTTAAGAATGAAATGAAGGATAAAATAAATAAATAAATAAAGGATAGATGTTACCTGGAGAACTGCAAATTGCTAAAATCCCATGCGAGTGAAAAGCATCAACAAATAAGAAGATGAGAGCAATCACAATATCCAACCAGAAAAACATCATCTAACTAAATAAATAACCTAAAACAAATTAAAAAGCGGGGCTGCCTCCCAGGAGCGCTAAGTTTCTTGTCTTCAGCCAGACTGAGTGTAAGAGTATTCAATCATGGTAAGTGGGATCAGACAGAGGAATACTCTCCACTTCTAATGGAATCAATTCCAAAAATGGCTTAAGTCTTTGACCATTTACTTTAAATACATTACCATTCAATGGATTTTCAATTTCAACAGCTCCATGAGGATAAACAGTTTTAACAATAAATGGACCAGTCCATCTAGAACGGAGCTTGCCAGGAAATAAATGCAATCGAGAGTTATACAAAAGAACTTTTTGTGAAGGTTCAAAAGTTTTTCGATGAATGTGTTGATCATGCAAAACCTTCATTCGTTCTTTGTAAATTTTTGAATTCATATATGCATCATTCCTTATTTCGTCCAATTCATTTAGTTGAAGCTTACGCACAGAACTGGCATCATCCAAATTAAAATTAAACATTTTTATAGCCCAATATGCCTTGTGCTCCAACTCCACAGGCAAGTGGCAAGCTTTTCCATAAACAAGTCTAAAAGGAGACATACCAATAGGAGATTTAAATGCTGTACGGTATGCCCACAGTGCATCTGTTAACCGCAGAGACCAATCTTTGCGATTTGGGTTAACCGTTTTCTCTAAAATGTGTTTAATCTCTCTGTTGGCAAGTTCAGCTTGCCCACTCGTTTGTGGGTGATAAGGGGTAGCCACCTTATGAGTAATTCCATATTTCTTCATTAATGCCTCAAAAGGTTTATTGCAGAAATGAGAACCCCCATCACTTATGATTGCACGGGGTATACCAAACCTTGACAGAACATTTTCCTTCAAAAAGCGTATAACAGTTTTATGGTCATTATTTCTACAAGGGATGGCCTCTACCCACTTGGAAACATAGTCAACAGCCACTAAGATGTACAGATAGCCAAAAGAAGGTGGAAATGGACCCATAAAATCAATACCCCAACAATCAAATATTTCAATCACTAAAATGGGGTTTAAAGGCATCATATTCCTACGGGTTATTCCACCAAGCTGTTGACAACGTCCACAAGTACGACAATAATCATGAGTATCTTTAAATAGGGTAGGCCAATAAAATCCACATTGTAAAATTTTTGCATCAGTTTTTCTAGCAGAAAAATGACCACCACATGCTTCTGAATGGCAGAAGGAAATGACACTGTGAATTTCATCATTTGGTACACATCTCCTAATAATCTGATCCGGACAATATTTGAAAAGATATGGATCATCCCAAAAGAAATTTCTTACCTCCACCATGAATTTCTTCTTGTCTTGTGTTGTCCAATGAGAAGGAGTTTGACCTGTGACAAGAAAATTAACAATATCAGCAAACCATGGTAAATCAGAAACAATAAAAAGTTGTTCATCTGGGAAGGTGTCTTTAATTGGAGCAGCCTCATTGGAATCATCCACAGTCAGCCTAGATAAATGATCGGCCACCACATTTTCAACTCCTTTCTTATCTTTAATTGTAATATCAAATTCTTGCAGTAGGAGTATCCAGCGAATCAATCTAGGTTTTGCATCTTTCTTTGATAGAAGATATTTCAAAGCAGCATGATCCGTAAAGATAACAATAGGATATCCTGTCAAGTAAGCCCTAAATTTATCCAAAGCAAATACTATAGCAAGTAATTCCTTTTCTGTTGTTGAGTAATTCATCTGAGCATTGTCTAAGGTCTTACTTGCATAGTAAATAACATAAGGCTTTTTATCCTTCCTTTGACCCAAAACAGCCCCCACAGCAAAGTCACTAGCATCACACATTATCTCAAATGGTAAAGTCCAATCTGGGGGTTGCATAATAGGGGCTGAAGTAAGCATTCCCTTCAGTTTAGCAAAAGCTTTTTCGCAATCAGCATTCCATTCAAAAACAGTATCTTTTGATAGGAGATTGCATAATGGTCTAGAAATAGAACTAAAATCTTTGATGAATCTCCTGTAGAACCCTGCATGTCCCAAAAATGATCTAATATCTTTAACAGTCTTGGGTGTAGGCAAATGAGTAATTAAATCAATTTTTGACTTATCAACTTCAATTCCCTTCGAGGAAACAATATGACCCAGAACAATTCCTTTAGAGACCATGAAATGACATTTTTCCCAATTAAGCACAAGGTTCTTCTCTTCACACCTGCTCAACACTTTCTGCAAATTAGATAAACAGTCATCAAATGAATCACCAAATACAGAAAAGTCATCCATAAACACTTCAAGATAGAGTTCAACCATATCACTAAAAATACTCAGCATGCATCGTTGAAATGTTGCAGGTGCATTGCATAAACCAAAAGGCATTCTCCTATAAGCAAATGTGCCAAAGGGACATGTGAATGTAGTTTTCTCCTGGTCTTCTAATGCAATTTCAATTTGGTTGTAACCGGAGTAGCCATCTAAGAAACAGTAATATGTGTGGCCAGCTACTCTCTCCAAAACCTGATCTAGAAACGGCAATGGGAAATGGTCTTTCCTTGTGACTAAGTTCAGCTTCCTGTAATCAATGCACATTCTCCAGCCAGATGTAACTCTAGTGGGTATTAATTCATTATTATCATTCTTGACAACTGTCACACCAGATTTCTTCGGCACAACTTGTGTAGGACTAACCCACTTGCTATCAGAAATTGGGTAGATGATTTCCGCATCCAAGAGCTTAAGCACTTCAGATCTAACCGCCTCTTTCATGTTTGGATTTAACCTACGTTGCATCTCCCTTGACGGTTTAGCATTGTCCTCCAAATAAATCCGATGAGTGCATATCAAAGGGCTTATTCCTTTTAAATCAGCAATTGTCCATCCGATTGCACCTTTATGCTTTCTCAAAATATCAAGCAACTTACCCTCTTCGATAAGATTAAGATGAGACGATATTACCACTGGAAGAGTTTCACCATCACCCAGAAATGCATATTTGAGCTCAATTGGTAACTTTTTCAACTCCAATTTGGGTGCTTGAATGCTTGATGGTGTAGGCAATTTATCTCTCAATGGTAGCTCCTCAAACTTGGGTTTCCATCCATTCATTTGCAATACCTGCAGAGAATTCAGCAAAGAACAAATCTCAGCCTCTTCAAAATTCACTTTAGATTCATCATATAAAGAATTAACTAAACAAGATTCTAAAGGATCAGAAAAATATGAAACATGAAATTGATCTCTAACAACGGTATCAACCCAATTCATCTCTTGAACATCAGTATCATCCCCTGGTTGTTTGCAGACATTGAATATGTTCAATTCCAAAGTCATATTACCAAATGAAAGTTTCATCACACCATTCCTACAATTAATCAAAGCATTTGAAGTAGCAAGAAATGGGCGACCTAATATGACAGGAATATTTGCACTTGCGTTTATAACAGGATGTGTGTCCAAAACAATAAAATCGACAGGAAAGTAAAATTTATCTACTTGAACAAGCACATCTTCCACCACTCCCCTTGGAATTTTAACAGAACGATCAACAAGTTGGAGAGTAATGGTGGTGGGTTTAAGTTCCCCAAGACCTAGCTGAGTGTACACTGAATAAGGCAAAAGATTAACACTAGCCCCAAGATCAAGCAAGGCTTGGTCTACCCTAAAGTTCCCAATCACACATGAAATAGTTGGACATCCGGGATCCTTATATTTGGGCGGGCTTTTGTGTTGAATTATAGAACTTACCTGTTCAGTTAAAAATGCTTTTTTCTGCACATTCAACTTATGCTTAATAGTACACAAATCTTTCAAGAACTTAGCATAAGAAGGTACCTGTTTGATTGCATCTAACAAGGGAATGTTTATTTTCACCTGCTTAAAAAGTTCAAAAATTTCAGCATTTTGGTTCAACTTTTGAGGTGGTTTCAACCTCTGCGGAAATGGAGCTGGAATAGGACATCTCACATCTTCACTTGACCCAGACTTATCAATTTCCTCATTATCATGTTTTGATTCATCATTCTCAGAAGATTTTTGGGCCTTAAGTGGAATTGTTTTATCAATTTCTTTTCCACTACGAAGAGTGGTAATAGACTTAGCATGTTCTAATTGTGAATCAGAAGGTTTTGTGTCTATTATGTGAACTTGCCCCTGTGGGTTAGGTTGGGGTTGAGCAGGAAACCTACCTTTCTCTTGAACAGCTAGAGAAGATGTCAATTTAGTGAGAGAGCTCTTTATATCATTAATGGCCTGTGAGGTTTGTTGATTAATGGTAGCTTGCCCTTGCATAAAAGTTTGCAGTGTCTCCTCAAGCGTCTTCCTGTGAGGTGGAACATATGGAGTATAATTGGAAGATGCCTGAGGAGGTTGTGTTTGTGCAGATCATTCCTCCAACTAAAGTTGGGGTGATTCCTCCATCCTGGATTGTAGGTGTCTCCATAAGGAGATTGCCTTTTGAAAGGGGTCATGGAATTTGCTTGGTCATGTAACACCTCCTTAAAAGCAGGAATGGTAGGGCACTCATTAGTAGGGTGTCCCATGACATCACAAATTCCACAGACCTCTTCTGTAGCAACAGACTTAACAGCATTAACTTTCCCTAATTCCATGGCCTCCACCTTCCTAGCCAAAGAGGCTAGCCTCGCACTCAAATTATCCTCCTCCCTAAGATGATGCAGACCCCCACTAGTAGTTGAAGACTTCGGCTTATTAGAAACATCAGAGGGATCGGTGGGATCCCAAGAATCTGAGTCTTCAGCTATTTGATCTAGAAAATCAAGGGCTTCATTAGGGTCTTTATCAAAGAATTCCCCATTACACATTGTTTGCACAAATTGTTTCATTGAAGGCGTCATCCCATCATAGAAGAAACTGATGGTGCGCCACTTCTCATATCCATGATGTGGACAAGAATTTAACAAATCTTTATATCGCTCCCAACATTGATAAAATGATTCATTTTGTTTTTGAGCAAAATTTGTTATTTGTCTTTTCAGAGCATTTGTCCTATGAACTGGGAAAAACTTTTTAAGGAATTCAGTCTGTAATTCTTTCCAAGTTCCTACAGATCTAGGCTTAAGAGAATTCAGCCAAGTCTTAGCTTTATCCTTCAAGGAAAACGGAAACAATTTTAGCCTAATAATGTCTTCACTACAAGCCTGCTCGAATGTTGCACACACTTCCTCAAATTCCTTTAAATGCAAATAAGGGTTTTCAGAATCTAAACCATGGAATTTGGGAAGCAAGTTTATCATTCCAGCCTTGAAAGTGAAGTGATGTGCCTGGAGAGGCAATATAATACACGAGGGTGTACTAGTGCGTGCAGGTAGCAGGTACTCACGCAAGGGCCGCATTGGTGCATCATGTTCATTCGCATTTTCATTAATATCAGGGTTACTACCCTGATCAGCCATATTGTGTGGTGTGTGTGATGGGATAGAAAATTCAAACAAAGGATTCCCAATCAAAATAGCAGAATTATCGCTAACCAATCTTCCACTGGTATCTCTACTCCACGAGTGCATGCACAGGCAACAGAAATTTCAAAGAGAGATATGGAACGAAGTTACCAAATTTTGAAGAAAAATCCAATGAAAAGCTTTTTGTTCCAGATAGCCTCAGAATACTCCAGATGTCCTACAAAAGAAGCAGGTAAATTAAACTAAGAATAATTAAAATTGACTAAACTATGCTAGAAAGAAAGAAACTAATTAGAAAATTAATCCTAAACTTCACTCCCCGGCAACGGCGCCAAAATTTGATCTAACCCAAGCGAAGGTTGATAAATTGTAATATATACTCGGTAAGTCCGAGGTCGAACCACAGGGAATGATGTAGGATTATTCTACTCCAAACTAATTTAAATACTACTTAGCTTAGCAAATTAAAGTTCTTATCTGGAAATTTTGTAAAGAAATTGTAACTTAACTAACTACTAAAATGATGATTAAAAACTAAATTAAAACTAATTAAAGATAGAAAAGATAATCGATGAGAGATATCAAAGCTTCAAGGATCAATTATTTAATTAATATTCTATGTCTACTTAATTACGCAATTAGATTCAAATAATGATTTGACCTAATCGGAAGATATTTCATTCACGTTCATCATATCCATTAACATAAAAATATCGATCGAAAGTTTATCATTAACAAACATAGTCTACTAATCACAGGGAATTATAAGCATTCGCCGTACCTTACGTTAACGACAAATCAAATAATTGTATAGATTATGACTATTTCCAAAACATCGCATTCAATCAAATAAGCATTAAAAACTTCTTTATAGACGTAAAAATATCAACTAAATAATATCACCTTTAGCTTTGACAAAAGATTTAGCTATTCATATTAAAGAGAAAAATCAGATTTAGAAGAAATTGCATCGAGAAAACACTATTGCAGGAACACTGTTCACTGTCTTCTCCAATCAGCCCGACACTGTAGCAGTTTTCGAAATCACTGTAGCAGATACTGTTCACCGGCAAAAATCAGACTTTCTCCTTCTCCCTTCGATCTCTATTCCTCCTCTTCAATTTCCGGCCAAATTCCGACGAGAAACACGGCCCAAACACCAGGAACAAGGCTCTGTTTTTTCAAAACAGAGCAGCAACACAGCCCCAAAACTCCGCCAAAAATCCTTCTTTTTTCTTCGCCCTTTTTTTCTTCTCTGAATCTTCTCCTATTTATAGGCATCGAGTTGAGAGTCCTCTTTGCGTCGATTACTCCTTTGGATAAGCTCAAATCCTCTGTGAAATTAAAACACGGCTCTGTTTTTAACAGAGCCCCAAATCCGCACGTCGTCTCTGTTTTTTCTCTTTTCTCCTTTTCAGCTTCCGGTACCGGCACGACTCTCCTCTGTTCCTTCGATCTCTACGACTGCCGTCGTCTACCAGAACCTCTGTCCCATCGCCTTGCCCAGCTCTGTTTTGCTCTGCCATGGCCATGTCGATCTGTTCTGCTCCAGCTCCGATCGTCTCTTCAGTTGCCGTTCATCCTGCCGGAGCTCACATGCCGTCTGATCCTGCCGCTGCAAGTGCCCAAAAATCCCGCCGCTCAGCCCCTGTCCAATGGCCGCCGTGACTCCTTCTGTCCTGCCGGCACTCGAGCAGAAGCTCGAGCGCTGTTCTCCTTCAACACCCGAGCCGAACGGCTCGGGTTTTTTTTATTTATTTTCTTTTTTTCTGAACCGGCCCGGACGGTTCTCATTCTTTTCCTTTTTCTTTTTTTTTCTTTTTCTTTAATTAAAACCTGTCAAAACGATCTCAACCGCCAAATCTCATCCGAACGGCTTGTACTTAAAAATAAACGCCCGTCTTCTCTTAAGTAGCTCATCAATAGTTCAGATTCTTCAATACGCGTCATATCAGCTCTTGGGTCACTTTGGCATTTCGAAACACGTCTAATGCGCACGTCTGCTACTAATCTGCAATTCGTAATTTCAAACCTACAATAACAAAACTAAACTAAAATTAGACGCATAATAAAAATATAGTTCATTAAATCCAATAATGCATCTAAAATAATTAATTAGAGTAATTTAATTATTAATCCCCTAATTACTACCCTAATCACAAATAACCCGTTTTATTCATGTTTTAACATAAAAACTACACTAACAGATAGGTAAATAAGGCATATAAATATGTATATTTTACGCTTATCAACTAACCTGGAGAAAATATACTTTCAGCTAGCTGAATCAAGAAAGGCGTGATATTTAACCACTTGACAAAATAAGAAATAAGTCTTGAAATCATAATCACCTCCTTCAAAAGATCCCTTGAACACAAATAAGTATCACATAAAAGCCGTCCTGCCATAGATGAAATAATTCTGAGGCTTGCCCCTGATCCAAATACTGAGCTACCTTTTGTAAGCTTAGGCATTACATTCTGCTTGAGTCGGCCAACTTTGGACCACATGCTGCTTGGTAGCTTACATCCTGCATGACTCAATATGTTAAAAAAAAAAAGAAACAAAAGAAAGCTAAATAAATACATGGGTACTGCTCTATCAAATCAAAGTCAGGAAAAACACACCTGAGCTCTGTGGAGAAGAACATCAAGGTCAAACCCAGAAATATCGTGACCGACAAGAACATCATTATCCAATTTGTGCAGTTCAATCATCAAGCGATTTAATAGGGACCTTTCACTGCAATGGACAAGCAAAGGATTGTAAGCTAGTGAAGTCCAAAACAAAACCAAATTAAAATGTTTCCAATTAGTATAGAAGCATGCTTGCTCTCAAATCCTAAAATACTAGATCCAGCCTTCGTATTTCTATTAGAAACTTTTTTTGCAAATCCCATTGGAAATATGCCACCTTGATGCTTCCGTACTGCAGTAGCTTTTTCCATTCTGATGGCAACATGGGAGTATCAATCTGAAATCAAATAATGCAAATCATCAATTTCAAAATTGTAGAATACGCCAAATAACATTAACCAAGAATATAACTTTGCTTTATGGCAGATGATAGATGCTGAGACAATTTCATTCACATTTTTTTCATTAATAAGTGTTTTTAGATTTATTGCTGTAACAACAACTGGACGAATGTCAAGCAAGGGTTTGAAGATGATAGGATCTTGACATTCTTGGGAGAGTTGACAGTGACTTCAAATTTGCACCAAGTTACCTAACAATCAAAAAATTCTTGAGGCAACAACGATTTTAAACAGCACAATTTAACATAGTTGCACCTTAATACATACAAATAAATAATTATTAACATACTCTTTGTGGAGGAGGGAAGCTAACAAAAGTAAAAAGTGATAACCAGGTAGGTTCCCTTATTTTCCTCTTAACCAAGAATTGTTCAAGAGCACTGCAAAAAAACATCTCTATGTGCTTCTTTTTTAATCTACACTGAGTATAGGTGGGATTTTAGTTTCAGTCTTCAATACTGTTGTTTAAATTTTGTGGATAACAAATTTGTTCACTTATTGTGGACTGAGCTTGCTTAAATAGATGGTCTTTATATACACGCTTCTGAATATATCATGCCATTTATATATATACTTAGGTGGTGTTTTTATTGTTATTGTAAATAGTGTTAACAGCTTGTATCCGCCAATTTGTGTTATTATGTCATTTATTATCTAATTGGAATTATGTCTTCTCTACTTAATTTAGTACTGGTTGTGTTCCACATGAATAGTCTAATTTGGTTATTCTAAATGAAGATGAAGTGATTTTAGTTCATTTTGGAAAAACCTAATGGGACTCTCAAAGTAGGAAAGAGGGAGTATCTAATTGGAATTTCATATTATCTATTTACGAAAAGTTTTTTTAAAAATTTTCACTATAAGTAAATAAAAACATGCCATTTTGTTGAACAATGAAAGCTGTTTGCACACGTGTGGATTTCCAGAGACAGTATAATAAAGATTATTGCACCTTTCTACTCAATTTAAAAACGGAGGTTATACTTTTTTCCTTACAAAAAGTAGTCCTCGCAAAAATAGCCGAATCATTATTGAATAAAATTTCATAAGTTGAATAGAAAGGTGAGCACATTTTTAAAGTTGTATTTTTTGGGTTATATATTATATTTCACACTTTTTGCATAAATGTTGAACAAGTAAACAAGGGGGAGACTCACCTCCACAACGTGTTCCTTCACATTAGTGGGAAGTACTTTGTCTGCCATAATTGTTTTTTAATCCACAAAACCCTGAAAATGAAAAAAGAACAGATGCATTAAGACTAGTACATAACTATATATCAAAGAAGTGAAATTTATTGGGCAGTTGTAGCCCCGAAAAATTTTAACACAGTATCATTCTTGTCGCATATTTTAGATCATAAATTGCAGACTATATGTAATATGCTTAAATAATTTACAGAGGAATACAATTAGATTGCTAAGGTATATTTTCATGCCATACTTAATGCTCAACTGCTTACAAATAAGAGGAATTGGAGATCTGACAGACTAATCGTGCCTACTTAGTTGGGCAGACGCAAACAATAGGGAAACTTAATACTCATATGTACAATATCATCATAGAGGGTTATTGCAGAGCACTTATTGGCAAATAGTGTATAACTTCAGGGTAAGAAGAATATTAGATTGAGTTAATTATTCTAATTAACTGTTGGCATGCATGTGATCTAAGTAAATTGCTTACACAGAGTTTGTTTGTGGAGGGATCTGTACGCAGTTGTGTTGTGAATTCCTGAATGTCTGGCCCTGAAATTGCAAGTTGTAAAGAAAAAAAATAAGTTGGAATCACTCGTAGATGGATATTCCAGCAAGTACTTTTAATGTGGGTCAGTTATGGCATCTTGATTTCTCAAAAGATCAAGATTGTCTCTAACTGGCAGAGAACCTGTAGAATCCACCTGCTTGTAGTACAATTTAGGAAAGAATAAATGTTCCCATGTATAATAGAGGTTTGGGATAGAGAAGAAGGGATAGTAGGATTAAAAAGACAATAAATGATACATTAAATTGGCTAATCATAGCGAAACATGTCATATGATTATCAGATATCACAGATTCGTAATACTTCTGAATCAATGTTGAAACACGCAAAAATGTTCATATAATACAATTATTAAGTGAAAATCCACTCTAGGTGACATAAAAAAGAAAGAAAAACAGCAGAAATGGATATAAAAAACCATTACAAAACACAAAACACAAAAAGTGAAGAACAAACAAAAAGCAAAAGGGACAACAGAAGAGCACAAAAAACGATAGTTGCAGTTCAATAGGAATCGAATCAAATTCAAAAGACACAACACTCAAAGCAGCAAGTACAAGGGAACTAACAAGCTTCTGAAAACAGGATTCAGTGATTCAATGTTCAATTCTAAAAACACCATAATATACCATCCATTTGCAAAGGATTAAGAAAGGGAGAGAGAGAGAAATGAGAAACAAGTTACTGATGACATGAAGAGGGAATCGCAGCAGGATCAATTTCTACCACATTCTAGCTAAATGAACACCAAAAAACTACCAACACATAACCCAATATCAATGACCCTGAAACGCAGATGACAGATCTATACCACAAACCCAATCAATGCAACAATATATATTATGACGCAAAAGGAAAACCTATATTTTCGTATTAGCAGTAAAATTTGGCTTTCTAAAATGAACTGATTAGTAACCAAATGTTAGTGCTAATTTCGGGAGTATTTGTTTCTGCAAACTAAGACTAAAATTCTTGACATTGTGAAATCTTGATTCTATCTCCAGCAAACCAGTGTGTCCATGCTCATATCAACAAGTTGTGGGTGTTTACTTTTGGTTTATATTTGTGTGGATCTCTATGCATGGCACATTCCTCATATATATTGCCATTCGCAATATATATGAGGAATGCCAAGTCAAATACAAGTCATCTCACTATCAGATATCACAGATTCGTAATAACAAATCCCCATCAAATCAGGTTGTCTAATTTTGAAAATAAACAACGTTTTACGACATTGGTAGAGTTGAAACAACAGAAGAAAATAGACCAAACCGAATGAGACAAGAAAATCCATATATCATATAACTAAGCCAATAACGTTCATTTTTGTTTTTAAGAAAAGGTAGAAGATCAAAATAAACAAAAATACTTTGATACCACAAAATTTCTGAAAAAAAATGGAAAATTAAATCTTAGCACTCAATTCAAGATAATTAACTGTAACTCTCTAAAAATCAGGCCTAACAACTTAAAAAACAAGAAAAACCATTCTTTGTTTGCCACAGAAAATATTAGAATTTAAAAAATGAATATTCCTTAGAATTCGAACGCACTGCATTTCAATACAGATACATACCTACCTCCTTCCTAGTATCTAGTATCTGGGAAGAATTCCAGGAAAATGTACATTTAATATATACCTGTTTAATAAGGTTCTCTTCTTGAATTATTTTACATAAGCAGTCCAACATTTCATGACATTCATCATGTGAAATAGATGATGAAAGCGAAGGAAGGAACTCTGACATCATAGTTACATGGATACCGCACAGAAATTGGCAAAAACACCATAATATACCATCCATTTGCAAAGGATTAAGAATTCGAGAGAGAGAGAGAGAGAGAGAGAGAGAGAGAGAGAGAGAGAAAGGAAACACAAGTTACCGACGACATGAAGAGGGAATCGCAGTGAGAGAGAGGGGGGACTGACCTGTACATTGGAAAGTCTGCCGGACGGGTTGCAAATGTGGTGGAAGGCATCCGAAGTTGGGATTTTGAATGGAATTCGATTTTGGGTTGCAACCAAACGGAAGAGGCATCAGCAGCTCCGATGGGAATGGAAGCACTGGAAATGGCCGTGGGAAAAGGGCTGTCCTGTTTCATTTTATTTGGACAATATTACCCTTATAGAGAAACAGTGTGGTTTCTGTTTTGGAGGGGTATAAGTGGTATAATTCTGAAAATTGTGAAGTAATTTCATGTGGACAGTATTGCCCATAATTACAGTATTTTATTACGGGGTTTAGGTTACTGAAGGGTAAAAAACAAAAAAATGGGGTGCGAAAGTTGGTGCTTTTAAGAGTAGTATGGATATGTAATTTCAGCCAATGCGCTCCCAAAGACGGGACGCGCTCCCTTCTCCCCTCGCCGGAGGCCATGGCTTCGCCAGCCACCACCCTCCTCTCCGCATTGCCCACCACCGCATTTTAAAGTTATCGCCCCTTTAAAATGGGACAGATTTCAACGATGAATATCTCTATAATTTCTAATCCGTTCTCACTAATTTTTTTTTCATTCTTCGTTATTTTTATTGTTCTTTCTAGTCATCATGATATCACAAAGATGTTAGATCCATCATATATTATTTATAAAAAAAAATACTATAAAAACTACGATAAATGGTATGTGATGGCTCAACATCTTTGTGATATCATAATGATTAAAAAGAGCACTAAAAATAAAGAAGAATGAAAAAATGGGTGAAAACGGATTAGAAATGAGAGATATGCATTGTTGAAATAGCGGCATGTTTATAATGGGACGAAAATAATGAAGGCACCGAACAACGACGCCTCGGTTTAGTTTAAAAAAAAAAAACCACACAAGCGCCTTGTCATAGCATAAAAAAAAAAAACCCACACAAGCGCCTTGTCATAGCACCATTTCGGGAAAATATTTACTATAGTGTGTTATTTTAGAATTGTTTTATTTATTGATTTTTTATATAATTTCTTATTTTTTATTTTAATATATATTATTTAATAAATTTCTCTTTTAGAATGTCTATATTGACCCCCGTATTGCAAATGCGCCCATATGGCATTTGGGTTTAATTGGCCACGCGGTAACTGGCTTCATTTTTGGCTTAATATACACTAATAAACACGCAACCCTTCGGATTGCGCCACTTGAGGGCAGTTGAGTCAATTCAAGTGCAACGTTTCTCCTTGGGCAAAAAAACGCCGGGCAAAAATGTTTTGCTGACCGAGTTTTGGGACCAGATCGCATGGGCCCATGCCAACATTGATCCCCGTGCCAATGTGGCATGCAAATCTGGTCCCCCAAAACGCCCTCGGGCAGAAATGGGGGGCACGGGAAGCAAGAGAGGGAGGGCGCAGGTGGAAGGAGAGTTGAAATTAAAACGAGACAAAAGAAGCAGAAATTAATACTCCTAGATGCTGATGTTCTTCAAAACAGATTTTTCTCTAACTTCT
Organism: Houttuynia cordata; assembly: GCA_039654745.1. Lineage (NCBI taxonomy): Eukaryota > Viridiplantae > Streptophyta > Magnoliopsida > Piperales > Saururaceae > Houttuynia > Houttuynia cordata. Next base: position 43,039,272 of record CM077506.1, read on the forward strand.
TTCTATTTTTGTTCTTATTATAACTTGTTTTTTATGTGAATTAGAAAGTGGACAAAGAATGGATTGGGAGTAGTACCAGTCAAATGACTTGTACCTGAAACTGACATTAGGTTTTGATCTTTCTTTTTAATGATGATTCTTTAGATTTCGAACTTCTCTTATGCGGATTTGGGCAATCTGAAGCTGCTGCCGGCATGTTGGGGTTGGGTATGCTTGATTCTTGTTCATGCTCGACGTGGTCAATACTCGTTTTTTTTTTTTCCATTTCGTATAGCTTTGAACGTGATTTACATGCATGTTTATAGGTTACTTGTAGTGTAGATTGCCTTTTGCGGTTTTGTGAAATTTTAAGACTCTTGAGCTCTTTGTAAAACTATAGTGTTACTGGATTCCATGAAAATGAAGCTTCTGTTTGTTGTGTTTTTGCAAATGTGTTTTGGTAAATAATGAGTATAGTTTCTTTTCCACTTTATAGGGACCGGGGATTCAGGTCTCGTGTTATTTAGGCAGAGGGGGGCCGAGATTAAGTTCTGGGTCCCTGATTAATGGTGGTAAAGTGGCAACAGATATGGTGGGCAGAATGAATGTCTGTTCTCTACGAATTCCTTTTCTAGGTATACCACTGTCAAATTTGGTCAGACAGAGAAACAATGGAAGCTACAAGGTCAGAGGAAAGGTGGAAAGGAGGGCTTTTTTTGAATTCTTACATTCTAGGACTCAGAGAGGGCATGATAATGTCTGTTTTCTACAATTGGGTCGGAGATCTATTGACAGATCTTTAAAGATTTCTTTGTCGAGAAATAAGTTCAAGATTGGTTGCGCAAGGGAGCCATTTGCTGAAAGCAAGGATTTACTTAGGTCGCTTGTTCTTCTGTGTAAGGAGGGCTTACTTTTAATTAGGTGCTCCATTTTTATTGCTGTAATTTCTGCAGTGGGATTATTAGTATGGTATGGCCAGGTGAAGGCTAAAGCTTTTGTTGAGGCCCAGCTTTTGCCATCAGTATGTTCCATTCTGAGTGACTACTTCCATCGGGAGATCAACTGTGGTAAGGTACATAGTGTGTCACCCTTTGGGATAAGCTTGGCTTCTTGTTCAATGGGGCCCCATAGTGAGGAATTCTCATGTGGTGAGATCCCTCGGATGAAGCTCCGTGTCCGTCCATTTGCAAGCCTGAGAAGTGGAAAAATTGTTATTGATGCTGTCTTGTCTAGGCCAAGCATTTTGGTTGCTCAGAAGGAGGATTTTTCCTGGCTGGGGATCCCTTTACCTAGTGAAGATGAATTAACAAAACATCACTCCAGTGAAGAAGGGATAGACTACAGAACAAAGACTAGGAGGATTGCTAGAGAGGAAGCTGCTGCTCAATGGGCTCGGGAAAGGAATTTAGCAGCTAGGGAAGCTGCAGAAATGGGGTACATTGTGCCAGAACATATTGCAGATACTGTGTTGGGTGATGATCCTAGTGATGATCTGAGTTGTCCTACTGGCTTTCCGATTTTTTCCTGGATGAACGCATGCAGTGGAGAGATCAGCATTGTGTTTATACAGGTGTTGAATACACATTGAAACATGCTGATTTAGAGAAATCTTTTGATGTGAAAATTCCAAAGACTAGTCTGCATTTCTGGTCTGGATTGCTATCAAGGCCTGTCAGGCATGGTCTCAAGAGGAAGGCTCACAAGAAAGGGCTTTTTTCTGTTGAAGCTCTCAAATGCAAAAATTTAGATCGGTCCAGACTAGCTGCATTAGCATACTCTCAGGGTTTAGATGGTGGGAGGTTTGGAAAGCCAAGGAGCAAACAAGAAAGGCTCCTTTCAGTTAATGGAATTAACAGTGAATTAAGCAATAATGTGGGCGAGCAAAGGTTCATGAAAGATGCATCTGAGATAGTTCAAGTTGAAGAAGGGAAACGTTCTGAGTATGCACCCATCAAAATTTCTGGTGGACCTTCCACAGATAGACACAATATCAGGACTCTTGATGTTAAGGATCATACAGGAGGCAAATGTGTGGGAGATCTTAAGGGCGGATTCAGTTTTTCTGCCGCGCAACTTTTTATGGTTATAAGGAAACTCAGCATTAAAATGCATGCAGATAGTTTTTCATCAAAGGGTCTCATTTCTGCTGCATGTGCAACCCATGCTGCTGGATTCAGCAATGGGAATGTAAAGACGGTACAGGACTAAGATTGGTCAGAAGATGTTGGAGCTTCTAACATATTTTTATCTAAATTTAGACCAAGGAATGATACGTGTTCGCCAATCTTACTTTTTCTGCTGAAAGTGAATGACAGTTATCACTTCAAACATGCATTAGAAGCAATTAGTGAATATTTTTCTGGCATAATCCGGAAAGTTAAATCATCCATGGATATCGAACTTGAAGATCTGGTGGCGGAGCTTTCTGAAGGGGTTGATACAGTACAGAGTGAAGGCATTGAAAAGCTTATTCTCATTACACTGGATTCTGTATATTTTTCTGGTGGTTCACTGATGTTACTCGGATTTGGTGATAGGGAACTGAGGTATATTGTTTTCCACTCATAAACAATGATATTTTTATACACGACTGGTATAAGAGAAGAAAAACTTCAGAAAACTAAAAAAAGCTGAACTTGGAACTTGTTAGATATTACTCGTATGGCATGGTAATTGATGAATCTTGCTTATTAAACTCAATGCACACATTCAAGAGGGGCTATTTCGATGCCATTGGAGAATGAAAGATAGTAGAAGACTGTGAGAAAGGACGAAGCATGTGGAGAAGAAGAAATAAGGAGAAATGGAAGATAGTCATACAGAGAGGGAGGAGTGGGAAACTGTGATAGGGAATTAACTTATTTTAAATTATTGTAGGAAAGCATGCATCTAAATATGTGCACATTTTTTAAACTCGAAAAACCAATAATGTAGCTGTCATGTTAATTTAACCTGTTATAGTAGAAGTCTGTGAGAAAGGACCAAGCATGTGGAGAAGGAAGAACTAAGGAGAAATGGAAGAGAGTCATACAGAGAGGGAGGAGTGGGAAACTGTGATAGGGAATTAACTTATTTTAAATTATTGTAGGAAAGCATGCATCTAAATATGTGCACATTTTTTAAACTCGAAAAACCAATAATGTAGCTGTCATGTTAATTTAACCTATTATAGTAGAAGTCTGTGAGGAAGGACCAAGCATGTGGAGAAGGAAGAACTAAGGAGAAATAAAAGGTAGTCATACAGGAGCGGGGGGGGGGGGGGGGGGGGGGGGGGGGCGAGTGAGAAACTGTGATAGGAAATAACCTTATTTTAAATCTCATCTTGGGGGAAAGTATGTATCTAAATACATGCACATGCTTTAAAATGCCAGAAAACCAATAATGTAGCTGTCATGTTAATTTAACCTATATACTTTTGGCAGATGGCTCCTGATTGAGTGGTATGACAACATAAATTTGGTGGCTAGGGTTTAAGTGAACTAAGCCAGCTTACAATTTTTTTAGGCTCAAGTCTTGGCTTGACTGATTCTTTGAATGACTGTCTAGTTTGGCTTGAAATCGTACTCAGATCCCTGACAAAACTAGACACGGACCCCCTCATCTTTCAAAAATGACATTGGTTTCATTTATGTTTTTCAAAGACAAAATTACCATTCCCATGTGCACGTTCGTTTTTGTACCCTCTCTTGGGTTGGCCTGCCTCACTGGTCCGCCTAACTAAAGACGAAAATAAGATACGATCCGTTTTGTACTTTAGGGCATGGATAGATCTTGGTTGATATCCTTATCTGAAATCTTAATTTTACCTTTCTGGTGAAACGAATATCTTTGGATAACAGCAAGACAGAAAACCGTGCTACTGAAATTAGGCCTCATGACATTTTGAAAGAGCGACAAGTGATTCTAAAGCTGTAATATAAGTGAAAGATCGTACTGGTATACAGGTAGGTTCTAGTTATTTGCTCTTTATGGATTCTTTATTACCTTCCTGCTCAGTTGTAGTTTTTGGAAGCAATGCAGGAAGTATACTGACAATTGACACATAGTACTAGAACAAACTGTCCAATTAAAAGTTACATATACACATGTGGGTTTTTCTAGTTTTGGTTCATATTATGAGTCTTTAATTAAGCTCAGTGATTGCCTTTATATGATTCCGCCAAGTGCTGTAAGATTACGAGGTTGTCCTAGGTGCAAGTCCGTTGTGTATAAGTTGATATATTAGGTAGCTCTTGGAGAGCATGGCCGAGGAAATTGACGATGCAATTGGAATGATAGTATGTTAGTCTTAGTTATTGAGAATGTGAATATTTGATAGCATAATTGGAAGAAGAAGATACAATTTTTATATTCAAAGCATTCACATTATATTAGTAGTAAGGTAATATTAGTGTTTTAAGTTGGTAAAAAAATGCACTTCTAGTTATTATGTAATTGTTTTATATTAATTTAGTGTTTCTAGTATATTAGAGTACATAATTTTTTTTACTGATCACAGATATCTTTCCCCCCGATCTCTCATCTCTTTGGTTTACCAGTACTGAATAGTGAATATAAATACTATAAACAGGAAAAGCAAAGTAATTATTTGTTATGATTCGAGAAGAAGCTCATGCTTGTATAGAAATTACGTGTAACCAATGTAAAGATTCTGTGAGGTGATAGAAAGATATTTACAGGTTGCACATTTATTTGTTTTGGTATAACCTTGACCATTCCCAGTGACTTTTGTCTGTCTAGGATATGCATGTTGGGCCTTTTCCTGAATAATACAGTTTAATATTTACATTGGTTGTAAGCTATGCATTTGCTACCGATTACTCTTGTTACTATATGGTTCATGATCTTGTCCTGCACATTTACGATTTTGCGCACTCTACAGAGAGATGGAGAACGTGAATGGACATGTAAAATTTCAAAATCACTATGCTCGTGTGCATGTGCAATTGTGTGGAGTTTGCAAGAATTGGAGATCTGCTATGTTGTCTGGAGGAGGAGGCTTCTTGGCTACAGATGTGTTTGTTGACACCATTGAGCAGAAGTGGCATGCTAACTTAAAACTTGCTAATCTATTTGCTCCGATAATTTCTATTGGGTCTTACTTGAATTATATAGAATGCTTTTGTATTCTTTATTTAGAATGCAGAATGTTTGGATGTTTACTGTATGCAATTTTAAAAATTATCTAATAAATATTTTATTTTGGTTCCAGATTTTTGAAAGGATCCTCAACATCCCTTTGAGTTGGTCTGGTGGAAGATCTAGTGGTGAGGTACTATTGTCTTGGAAACTCTTAACTTTGTTAGCTTTGTTCAATTTGTTAGTTCCAAATTTGCATGTTGGCCAATTTCTTAACAAAACAATGTCAATTAATATGTTCTATTATGCATAGGATTATAGTAGTGCACCAGATTGATAAGTGTTAGATCAGCTACAATCTGAAATAGGTGAATTTTTATTCAGTCAAATTGGTGGATGACATTCATACTTTCATCTTTTGGTATTTCCATGCTGATTTTTTAATTCTAGAGTGAATTTCCAACTTGAGGACTAGCTCCACAAAATTATTCACAATTCAGGGAGTTCTGCAGGGGAGTTATTCTTAATATTACACATCTGTAGGGTATGTAAAGAAGATATTGTTATGTGGTTGAATATAGTCTTACTCTTCATGATGGACGAGGTTTATATGCAGTCACAACAGATTGCAATAGTATTTAGCTCTTAATTTCTTCTGTTATCCGTTAGAAAATAGAATATTGGCTCTTCAGGAAACTGGCATGACATATCATTCTACTTGAACAGGCTTATATTGCTTAATGGTGTTTATCGTAGTCTTATTTGCAGGTCCATATATGCATGTCAAAAGGGGAAAGCTTTCCCAACCTTATGGTCAACTTGATGTGAATGGATTAGCTTTTATGATATGTGATTCTCCTTCAAGTTTCTCGGTACTAAGATCTTTTCAGATTATAGCTTTCTTTAAACTGTAATATTATCCTTTGTTTTGTTCTTTTTACTGTCGTCAAAGTTATTATTGTAAGCATTATCCTCATCAAGACTTTTCTAGTTATCTAGGGTCAGCGATCTGAATATTACCATTTAGCTTTTGAAATTGATGGTACATGCTCAATGTCTGAAACATGGTGGGAAATGACAATTGACCTCTCTGATGCTACCTTGTATTTGTAAGATGATAAGATGAATATTCTCCATACATGCATGTTTCCCAATTATTTGGAATCAGAATTATGAGATGTAGTTGCTGAAAAATACTGTTGCTGTTGTCTTTCAAGTCTGGCCTGGCTTTAAAACAAGTAGTTTATTTTGTGCGTTGAAGAGTGTAGAAAATAACTGAGTGAAATGAATTTGTTTATGTGGAAATTTTCAATGACACCTCGTATTTTACCAATCTCAAACCGCTTAATGTGTAGATTTTGAAAATGAAAGCCACTCTGACAGTTAGAAACTGGTCTTATGCCTGTCACAGCCGCCAAAGCCTACATTAAAGATAGTCTATACTTCCCTTTTACATCTCTAAACTACTCTAAGTTAGTTCCCTGGACTTCCTCAATAAGGAACAATTGTGTTGTTTTGAAAAAATAGAAACACAGATAGCTCTTCTTTTTCTCCCAGTCAACAAGAAGATGTCCCATATTTCCAACTGCAATTAAAGTTTAGCAGGTGTTGGGGAGGCCAAGCTTTGGAAATTTGAAACACTCTGTTCACTTGTGTGTCATTCAACATGAAATTTGACTTAAGAGAAGATACTTCTGTCAATTATGTATTCCCAAGAGTGCCTCTGTAAGAATGACGAGGAGGGTATAGATTTCCTAGACTGGCTTCCCTTTAGGTCTTGTTGATGGGCGGCAAGGAAGAACAAGGTGACGCCCAAGGAGAAGAATCCCAAAGGGGAAGCTGGCTTCTGTCACCTTGATTGCATATATAAAGGCCAATCAGAAGCACCATCTTTGCCATTCTCGTCACCACCCTTGTCATCTTCTGCCCTTAGGGCTTCTATAGTAAAACATCACTTTCTTTTTCCTTATATTTTATATCTGTTAATCCTGCCATGATTCGTTGATAATCTTACTGCGCGAGCTTTTGCTTAAAAATGATAGTCTTTAAGATTTTTTACAGTTAGGCACATGGTCATGCAGGAAATTACTGCAAATTTATGCTTTCGAGGTCAAAGAATTTTTGTGCACAATGCAAGTGGTTGGTTTGGGGAGGTTCCTTTGGAAGCATCAGGAGATTTTGGCCTCAATCCTGAGGATGGAGAATTTCATCTAATGTGCCAGGTTTTTCTTTTTCTTTCTCGTTTTTATTTGTTACTCTTCGATCTAATTTAGTTAGGGCTGAGTGTGAGGCTTCGATGGCTGAAATGAAGCCTGTATCCTGACCATCAATTCTGGTTCACTTTGATAAAAGACGTCAATCTTGATTTTACCTTCGCCACATTTGAGAGCCCATAACAGATCCAAATTTATGTTATCATCAACATTTTTCGAAGATTTGCTTGACGGAGTGCTTAGATGTAACTACATTGTTCATATATGTGAATGCTATATGTAGCTGACAGTAATCTTAGTATCATCCTTTTCATGCTTATATAGAAGAATGGAGATCTGGATTTGAAGCTGTCAAACTTTCAATGGATGAGTAGTTCACCTGGTTCAAGCCAGCCCACCCCACCATACACGGACGGTTGATATCCACCGTCCCTGTATAGTGGGGTGGGCATGGGGTGGGAGACTAGTCATCCAATTTCAATTCAATTTATGCTGGATCCAGTTACTAGGTTGCTGGTCCTAATGTAGCCTGGTTTCAACCCTCTTCTGTAGTTATGTTACAAGGTAACTGCTACTGAAGAGTTTTTCACCTAAATGTCTTTGACGGTCCAACTGTTCTTAGTATATAACCTTTCTTATTTTTTTAATATCCTTCCTCTTTTTTGGGTAAGTGACATCCTTCCTTTATGTACTGGGTGGAAGTTTATTTCATTATTTGTGGACATAATTTTGAGTTGCAGGTTCCCTCAGTGGAAGTAAATGCCCTTATGAGAACTTTCAAAATGCGGCCATTGATGTTCCTGGTATGTCTACTCCTTTTAGTGTCCAGATCTCCTTTTTCTTCTCTCTCTGCTTTAATGATGCAGTGTGGAAATCCTTGCAAGAGATATCTATTTAACTTGCCATCATCTTTATTATCGCAGTCATTATAATCCTGCTGTTATTCTAGCATATGTTGTTAGTGGTATGGATTTTATGTCACCATTTGACTATGGTCAAAATGATGATAAAATGCACGTGAGAAATGCATGTGAGAACATAAAGGCAACCACTCTTCAAAAGACAAAATAGTGAGATGAAGATTAACCATGACAACTATCATTATCATCATCATTTTGCTTTTCCTAGTTTATTAGTGAAATTTCACGTACAAAATGCACTACCAATGGCAAAGGTGCTTAGAAGTTATGTACGACCCACTGCAAAGGTTTTTAAAATTTCTTTACAATTTTAACCTTCAATATTTTGTAAATTGAATACTTAATGTCATGAAAATGCCCGAGGTGGGTATTTTGGGAGCGCACTTGATAATGTCTGCATAAGTTCCTCTTCTCTCTATATATTAAATTGTGTTCACATTGATTATATTTTATGGAGCGGAGTGCTGGGCACTAAAGAAGAGTCATATAGATAAGTTGAATGTAGCCGAAATGAGAATGTTAAGGTGGATGAGTGGGATAACTAGGAGAGATAGGATTAGAAATGAATATATTCGTGAAAGCCTAGGAGTAGCGCCTTTAGGAGAGAAGCTGAGGGAATGTAGGTTGCGTTGGTATGGGCATATGCAAAGAAGACCTTTAGATGCCCCTGTGAGAAGATTAGAAGGGATATATGTAAACGATGCTAAAAAAGGGAGAAGGAGACCTAAGAGAACTTGGATGGAGTTAATTAGAAAGGATTTGACTTTACTATCTCTTACAAAAGAGGTAGCCCATAACTGGCTGGAATGGAGGAGTAAGATCCGTGTCGCCGACCCCAAATAGTTGGGAAAAGGCGCTACTTGATTATGATTATGATTATGATTATGATTGATTATATTTTGGTTGTTTATAAAATGATGGTTTCAGAATAATGATTGATGTGATCAGCAGGCTTAACACTAACCTGGCATCACGATAACCAGTCTGGTTTTGCATGAAGGCATAAGAAATTATACATGGAACTTGGGTTTTTTCCTTCTTAAATTTATAGATTGTTGAAAGTTCAGCTGGGTTTGATTTCATTGAGATGCTTTTATTCTGGCCCATTGCAGATATTCTCAAGTATTAACCTTTTTGTCTAAATGCTAACACGTGTAAATATAGCCTCCTTTGCAATTGTAGTTCTGCCAATTTTCTTCATACTTGGTAACATATTATTTGTCCTACTGCTGATTCTGCAGGTGTTTCTTTTCATCTCTTTCAGATTGCTGACTTTGAATACATAGCACCATTCTCTTTTACTTATCTCCCCATATTGTCATATTAACTTAAAGAAGCAAGAAACTTTGCAATTTTTAACATGTTAGTTTTGTCATGGGAATTGTGTTGTGCATTCCTTTACCTTTTAATATGATCGTAGTTATGCTTTGTGGAAATTATCAGGGCATCTTTCCTGTGTGCTCCTTTTGCTTGGTTTTTCCTCTGGGACACTATTGTCTCATGCTGATAACAAAAGTGGGTTAAGCCTGCTGGACACGTGACACATCTGAAACCCTCTCGAGCAACTATTATTTTCATGATGTGTTTCTTTTTCCCGTGAATAAACTTTGTAGTCTGTCTATTATTCTTTTCATTTCTGGAGAAAGTGCTGCTTTAACTGTGATTTTGAATGGATGTAGGTGGCTGGGGTGGTATCTGCTGTATTTAATTGCCAAGGTCCTTTGGATGCCCCCATATTTGTTGGAAGTGGAATGATTTCACGGAAAACAGCAAACCCAAGTTTGGATAATCCCCCATCTGCTGCATCTGAATCATTGGCCGTGAATAAAGAGGCTGGAGCAGTTGCAACTTTTGACCGCATTCCATTTTCTTATGTATCAGCGAACTTCATATTTAGCACTGATAATAGTGTAAGTCTAAAGTTAGAATCCCTGAAACTTTTGTATGTCCTCTTTTTCTATAGTTTGTGCGATCAGGGAAAAAAATTTGGGCACTAAGTCGCTTATTAAATTTGATGGGTCAGGTTTTTCCAAACTGGGTGGGTGTGTGCAGGTTGATCTGGTAAGTATAAAAGTGAGTAACCTGACAAGAAAATGGTCATTTTCTTGCAAAATAACATTGATGCAGGTTTTTAATTTAGCAGAAGAAATACCATCTCACACCAAACATGGTGGCTCTTGGGCACCTTGCTATAAGCACCAGAGGGACTGGCTTTAGGATGTCAGTCCAGGCCAATGCATCACATCAGCCCTTTCCTCACTTTAGGGCCAACCCTCCTCCTGAGTAGCATTAAGTGAGATAGGGCCTTTAAGCCATTTTCTTGTAGAAAAATTCAAAGGGGAGCCAAACAACCCCTTGGTCACTCCTCACATGCATAGTTGGATGTAAATAGAAAAAGGATATATTGTAGAGGAAGGGAAGGTGGGAGGGATGGTTGAAAAACATAAGTTCTCCAATTATCTAGGCAAAAATATCTATTTGTAAAATGTAACTTAACTAAGTGGAGTAGTCATTTGTGTAATGTAACTCAATTAAGTGGAGGAAAATTCAAGGGAGTTGGGATTAGGGGATATTACTAGTATGCTTGGGCAGAGGTGTATTTCTTTTGAGATGGGGAGAAAAATGAGAGCATGACTGGTAGTGGTGGCGGTAGTTGATGTAGCAATGATGATTAATGGTGGTAATTGAGCGTAAATTGGGGGGAGATCAAAACCTCTGCTTGCAACTGGCCAACCTGGCTCGGTTTTAGCATTTATCTATGTTGGCTGGCAGTTTCCACAAATCTGATTTAAGCTCGCTTGATCTGTTTGATTGAGTCAGGATGTGAAGTAGGCTGTTAATTTTGGCACTCCCTAAGATGGATGAGAAGTAGCACCCCTGATAGTGGACAGAACGTGAAGGAAGAGGAGCGGAGGGATGGAGAGATAAAAAGGATAGCGGACAGAAGGATATGGAGGCCGGTAGGCCATCTTCTGGAATCACCACCAGAAGGGCTGCCGGAATCACCACCGGACAGCAACCACCGGATTCTCCACGGGGCTTGTTGGCTTTGGCACCAACGGAGATCTCCATCAACAGAGAAACAGTGTATTTTTTCTTCAAATCATTGACTGCCTTTTCATTATTGATCATGCCCTTAAATAGCCTTACAATATGTTTGTGAAAAAGAAAGTTACATCCCAATCAAAGACCTACCCTAATTAAAAACGGGATAAAAATATTCTCTCCTAAATAAAGTAACATGCCTAAAAAAGGAATCAATTAAAATAATTCGGATTATACTAGGATTCTATTAAAATAGGAAACTACTAAATAAAGTAATCTCGTAGATGTCTGCATCAACCCCTCTCTTTGATTCCACGACATACATAGCAGCTATGCTGATTAACACTGGCACGAATGGACTTTCCTTAATTTGCTATGTGCTTTGGATTTGGAAGGGCCACCCCTATTATTAGAATATGTGGCCTCGAAATCACCATCCTTGAAATGTTTTTGCAGTGTACATTTCGTGCGGCAACCATCTGCTAACAACTTCTATCTATTTTCTTATATGTTACCTCATTATTTGTTATATAAATCGATCTTTACTTCAGCATTCTAGTATATGTTGATAGGTTGAAATCATCATCATTATCATACGCCTTATCCCAGCTATCTGGGGTCGGCAGCATGGATTGTATACCGCATTTGACTCTTATCAGAATCAAAATGGTGCAAAATCCATACAAAGAAACATAGTGGCAAGTTTTTATGCCGGATGCCCTTCCTGACGCGACCCTCTGAAGAGAGGACAATGATAAAAAGATTCGACGCCATCATATTCATCATACACCTTTCCAAATATGTGGATTGGCTTCATGACATGAAGGTTGCACATGAAATATTAATATAGCCGCCTTTTCAAATATTTTTTTATTAATATGTTGAAATGTAATAAAAAAATATTTGGGTTTCCAGGTTGCTGACTTGTATGGTATTAGAGCTACCCTTTTGGATGGAGGTGAGATTCGAGGTGCAGGAAATGCATGGATTTGCTAGGAGGTACTTTAAGTTGCTGCTGTCTTGTTGCCGAAAGGCTATGTTGTATTGCACCGCTCAGCCTTATCACTGGGAATACTTAGAGATTTATGCCTTAAAAATGGAACTGGTCTGTGATAAAGCTGAATTGTGGAGCAGAATTTCTGTATGACTACTATGACTTATCTTAGAACTGTCTAAACTGTACTTGATGGTGGAGTAGGATGCCGATTCAAACTGTGTTGCTCTGGAATTTGCCATATGAGAAGTAGAAGTCTTTAAGAACATAAACGAGTGGTTCTATTTGTAAATGGAAATCTTTCATGTTCCAAATGTACATATATGCATATTATATCACAAATAGTCAGTTATTCATTGAATATTTTAGATTCTAGCTATGTACTTGGTCTTTATTGATATTGTCATTCTCACATTCTGTTTTTTGATTTGCTAATCCCAGTATTCTACTGATTACTTCTTTCATTACCTTTCATTTTGTCAAAGTCCTTTCATTACCTTTTACAGGGTGAACTAGACAATTCAGCAATGGATGTAAATTTATCTGGCTCCTTTCATTTTGACAAAGTTCTGCAGAGGTATTTACCTTATGAAGTTGAGATGGTTCCTGTCAAAATTGGGGACCTGAATGGAGAAGCTAAGCTTTCTGGGTCACTTTTGAATCCGTAAGAGAATTTAGGAACTAAAATTAGACATATCTTTCAATATTGATTATGATTGCGTTGCTGTATTTTGATTTTTAAGCACATGTAATTTTTTGTTGATCAATGAATTCCCTTTGCAATTCAGGAGATTTGACATAAAATGGGTGGCACCAAAAGCAGAAGACTCCTTTAGTGATGCTCGTGGCGATATAATTATCTCACGTGAGTATGCCATCATCAGTTCTTCTTCTGTTGCCTTTGACCTGTATACAAAAGTTCAGACTACTTATCCCGATGAATGGCTGCAAAGACAAGAACGCAATACAAAAACAAAATTGCCTCTTACAGTTGAGGGTGTCGACTTGGATCTCCGTTTGCATGGCTTTGGCTTCTTTAATCTGCTTTCTTCTTATTCCTTTGATTCTCCAAGATCAGTGCATTTGAAGGCAACTGGAAAGATCAAATTTCAGGGTAAGGTAGGAGAATTTGGGTCAGTGACAAAGGATGATGAAGAAAAGATCGGGAGTGAATCAAATAATTTGGACAGAACCATGATTGACAATGAGAAAACAAGTCTTGTTGGGGATGTCTCGTTCACAGGAATAAAAATAAACCAACTAATGCTGGCACCTCAATTGATTGGATCATTTAGCGTCTCTGATGAAAAAATAAAGGTAAAAGTGGGGAGTTTTTATAATAAAAATGATGAATGCATATGAAATTCTTATGATAGTATAACAACACTTACGTGTGAGATTCCCTTTGCAAAGCAGATATATTTTCCTTGAGATTTGAAGACCATCTAGCTCTCACTGCCGGGGCCCGGGCAGGCTGCTGTTATTCTCTGCTGTCCTGTCCCATATTAGGTATCCTATTTGGTTTTCCAAAATGAAAACCACATAGGTTACTTAGTACGGGATGGGGGAGTATAATATATATGATGTCAGTTTATTTATTTACATATTCGTGTCTATGCAGTTGGATGCTGCAGGGAGGCCTGATGAGAATTTGATTGTGGAGGTTTTAGGACCACTGCTGTAACGACCCTCGCCTCACAGCTGTCCTCTGAAGCACCACCTGCTGAAAGAGGAAGGGACACCTGCTGAGGTGAAATGTAACACCTGCTGAAGGAGAAAGGGCAACTGGCAGGGGCTGTGGTGACTCAGCAGCCCCTGTGCTGGTTATAAAAGGGGGAGCTGAGGGGTGATAAGAGCAGAGGGAGCTGAGAGAGGAGGGAACCGGGGGAAGAAACAGAGGGAGATGAGAAGAAACCGGGTGACTCTTAGACTTCCATATCTTGTTAAACAAAATAGTCAACCAAGTTAAGCCCATACCTCCTAGTGCCTTCCACACTTCAATAGGAATTCCATCGGGCCCTAGAGCTTTGCCTTTCTTCATCTTCCTTAACGCAGCACCTACTTCCTCTATGGAGAATCTTCTAAAATAAGTTAACTCTTTACCAAGACTAGACTCAAACTCTATCCCACTACTATAATTCTCATTCAATAAACGCTCAAAATACTCACGCCATCTCTCCCTAATTTCCTCATCTTTCACTAAGACCCTTTGATCTTCAATTTTAATACACCTAACTTGCTCTAAGTCCCTACTCCTCCTATCCCTTAACTTAGCTAATTTATAAATATCCCTCTCCCCCTCCTTCGACCCTAGCCTATTATATAAGTCATCAAACGCCATAAATTTAGCTTCACTCACTATCTTTTTAGCCTCTCTCTCTCCCTTAACATATCTCTCCCAATTCTCTTAGTCTGAACATGCATTGTTAAATTTTTTTGGGGTCTATTGTGAACTTCTGAGTGTTCATAAAGTTCTTGTTTAAACTTTAAACCTTTGTGACATGTGTAGGTACGCCAATTGCCACTTGATGAACTGGAGGATGCTTCACTTCGTGGGACAGTACAGAGGGTAATATCTTAGTCTGGCCACTAGTATTGAATCTTATGCAGTGTGATTGATTTTGGTTCGTTTGCATTTTATGGCCTAATGTAACTTTAATAATTTCATAGACAGCATTGTCATTACCTTTTTAAACATAGCATCTATATCTGAAATTGTTTTCACCTACTTTCTGACTTAAATAACAAAATCTGTAATGCATTCAGGTGGAGCTTCAACTTAATTTCCAGAAAGAAGGGGTCATGGGATGCTGAGTTTACTTCGTCCAAAATTCAGTGGTGTGTTGGGTGAAGCCCTTGATTTGGCTGCCCGGTGGAGTGGAGATGTTGTGAATACTCTTATTCCAAATATGGTTTTGTTTTTTAGTCATTTCCTTGGAAATGCTTAGAATCGGGAGCGCGGTAAATGTCCTGCTTTGCTTTTACTACTTTTCTTTCCAATGTAAATTGAATATTGCAAATATTCTATAATGTGTTACGAATCCTTTGTTTTGGGGACAAAAATGTTACAAATCCTTTTTGTATATAATATAATTCTCCCTCCGTCCTTGCAATACCTGCCAACACTTTTATGAATTTCATATGCATGAACTTGGATACTCAAAAACCTATCTACTGAAATGATTGAATCATTTTTTTTCTCTGGTGTGAAAGTTGAATATTAACATGTCAATTTATATTCTGCTACTTAATGGGCGAGTTTTCTTGTTGGTACTTACAATGTATATTCCTCATATTGTATCAGATAACTGTTGAGAAAACTGTTCTTGAGCAAGCTAACAGCAAATATGAACTTCAAGGTGAATATGTACTTCCTGGCTCTCATGATCGTACCCTGTTGATAAGGAGAGAGGGGAGGCTTTCTGAAGAGAGCAATGGCTGGGCACTTGGGGAATATGATGTCTTCCATGGGTAGGTGGAGAATGAGATTGGAGGTTCCTGGTGCTGAGGTTTCTGAGATGCTTCCACTTGCTCGCCTTCTTTCTCGTAGCAATGACCCGGCGTTTTGGTCTAGTTCAAAGGTGGCTAAATTTTCTTACCTTTGGATCTAAGGAATACCTATGTTCGCATATGGATCTAATGAATTCCTATTTTCAGGCATAATTGAACTTTTCTTCATGCTCTTAATGCTCTTCAACCACACAAACTTTTTTTCAGGACTTTTTCATGCAGAGTTTGCAGTCTGTGGGGTTTTGCGCTGAGAGCCTTCGGAATTTGCTTGAGGTACCTACTGTTGGCATAGATATTTAGACTAGCTTACACAAGCATATAGATAGTTTGTAACTTCGTACTATATGAAAAAGTTGACTATTTGTATTAGGGTTTATCTAGCAGTTTCTATGTGCTGTTACGTACTTAATGTTAAGAGTGTATTTCCTTCTCTATTCAATAGTACCTATTGTTTTAGAGGAATTTTATCATTTGACAATTCACTTTGCAGGCAGTACAGAAGCACTACACCTCCTATGATGAGGTTATTTATGAAGATGTGAACCTTCCTGGTCTGGCTGAGCTAAGAGGTCGTTGGTGTGGATCTCTTGATGCAAGTGGTGGAGGCAATGGTGATACAATGGTAATGCTCTACAAATTTACATAAGTTAAAGGAATTTTGGGTGAAATGTATTGAAGTAGTGCAAATCCACGTGAACTAATAGCGCTATATCTTGGAGAGACCTTTTAGTAAACTTTGGCATGGGCAATTTGATCCCCTTTTTGGTGCTCCTAAGCTTTCATTATGTTGTCCTAGCATTTCTTGCTTATGGCACGTGTATGCTTCCCTCTAGTGTGCATGTTGAAATTATATCTCAAATTCACTCTATTGCAATTTGGCATTCAGAAACAGGTGTATACTGTGATCCACGTTTGTCATGTATAACTAAAGTTGAACGGCTCTTAGTTGTGCTAACCTTTTACGAAAGCTGTATGATGTTGACCTACATATGAAAACGGGAAAAAAAAGACAGTTTGGGTGAAGTTTAGGCATTGGGTTTTCTTCACTTTGAAATTTCTATAAAATTAGAAGAAAATAAACCTTCCGTACCATTTTAGTTCATTTTGAAAAACCAAATAGATACTGAAGATGGGGCGGAGGGAGTATAATTTTGGAGGAACCTCGCTCGCATTAAGATTTTTTTTTTGTATAACAAGGGGTATCTGTGTCCTTAGGACCCGCCTAGAAGGAGAGGGCAAACAGCTTCTTTGAGCACTGTATCCCACCTCCAATCCCCTCGGACACTTAGAAGGCCTACCCATCAAATACACCGGGTAAATGGGGATATAATCCCAGGTGGGTGGCCAATGGAGTGGGAATTCAAACTCAGGGTCTCCGCTTCAAGAAGCGTGTTCTGGCCATCCCAAAGATTTAGGTCAAGAAGTTTATCAGCTGGCTTTCATTATTGTGACCTACGAACTGCAAGAATGTATTATCCTTGTCCTTTCATGATTGCTCGGGGCTGGATCAGTGTTTAAAAAATCAGCCAAGTCACTGACCCAGATTGGTGGCCTGGTCGGGTCGAACGGGTTCAACCGCAGGCTAACTCATGCTGACTTGGTTGATGACATCGGCAACTGGAATAATGGAAACCTCCACTATTTGAAGTAATGTATTAGTGGGGTAACGAGACCACAAATTGGTTTGGGGCTTGTTCCTTGTTCACTTATTTGCATTTTCCCTAGGTTCTTAATTAGGTTATTTGCTTATTCAAAAAATACGCATACTACAAATTTGTAGTGGTCCAGTTAGTTAACAGGTTAAGTCAGTACTTGATGGGATTAGGGCTCGAATCCTCCCTCATCCATTAATTACTTATCATGTGTTACAATATGCTTGAGTTGGAACTGGACCAGCCTGGAGGCTGTGGCTCGACTGGCCCACTCTCCCCTGTCCGGGTGAACTTTGTCCGAGTGATCTGTCCAGTCCAAGGTTCAAAATATTGGACTAGATTGATTTGTTGCAGAGTGCAGTATTTTTCAATCCGTCAGAAAGTGCTGTTTATTTATATGAACAGCACTCTAGACACCAACAGATAAAAAATTTGTTTACCATTGTCATAAAAAATTTCACTTTCTCAATATTATGTGGTTAGGCAATGAGGATTCATTTTCATCATTTGACCCGTGGAAAGCCATATCCACTTTCAGCTCATATATCTCTTATGTCTACTCTTGCTAATTCCTTCCTAGTGCTCTCAGGTTCCCTTTAATATTCTTCTTAAGGGAATGCGTTCCTTTGTCGATTACATATACTAGCGCTTCCAAGTTTCAAACCAATTGTTATTCTAATGTACTTTATTTACTGTTAGACTATTTGAATGCATTTTGTTTTGTTATATTCCTTTTGCAGGCTGAATTCAGTTTTCGGGGGGAAGATTGGGAGTGGGGATCCTACAGAACTCAGCGTGTTGAAGCAGAAGGTGCATACAGCAACAACAGCGGGCTTCACCTTGAACAGTTTTTTATCCAGAAAGATAATGCTACTCTTCATGCTGATGGGACTTTACTGGGGCCTAAAACCAATCTCCATTTTGCAGTTTTAAATTTTCCAATTGGACTTGTACCCACTTTAGTTCAAATTTTTTAATCTTCCACATCAGATATTATGCATTCCCTGCGTCAACTGTTAACCCCCATTAAGGGCATACTGCACATGGAGGGTGATTTAAAAGGTAGCCTTGCAAGGCCCGAATGTGATGTGCAAGTGAGGCTCTTGGATGGTGCCATAGGAGGAATTGATCTTGCAAGAGCTGAAATTGTGGCTTCTCTAACTTCTACTAGTCGATTTCTTTTCAATGCCAATATTGAACCAGCCATTCAAAGTGGGCATGTCCATGTTCAAGGTAGTGTTCCCGTGACTTCCATACAAAATGGTACAATAGAAGAAGATGATGGAGAAACAGATGGATTGTTATGGGTCACGGGACGAGGAAAAGAGAAGATTAGAGGATATAATGATGGGTCTAGTGAAAATAAATCTATCAGATATAGAAACGAGGATCGCCGGGATGTTGAGTTAGCGGAAGGTCTCAAGTATTTGAACTGGAATGTTCTTGATGTGGGAGAAGTGAGGATTGACGCGGATGTAAAAGATGGTGGGATGATGTTAATAACGGCATTGTGTCCTTATGCAGACTGGCTACATGGCAATGCTGACATCTTTATTCAGGTAATTGATGTTGACCATCCAGATAGTGCATTGGGGACATTTGGTTCAGATACTGGTTATATATACTCCCTCCCTCCTGTTTTAGATGTTCCATCTGAGAAAGAGGACAGTAATTTTTTAGATGCTCCATAGAGTCTATTTCAGTGAATTTTAAACCTCTTCTTCTCCCCCCGACACACACAGTTTGGGTTTTCACTTTCCAATAAAAATCAACACATATAATCTATTGAAGTGAATTTTAAACCTCTTCTTCTCCCCCCTTCCCCCTCCTCCCCCCAGCACACACACACAGTTTGGGTTTTCACTTTCCAATAAAAATTAACATTTTCCCAGATGGAGTATCTAAAACAGGACGGATGTGTGTTTTTTTTTTGTCATGGCATAATTTGTATTATGTTTTTATGCATTTCTTGTGGTTCTTAATAGGTTCAAGGCACAGTGGAACAACCAATAGTGGATGGTTCTGCATCATTTCACAAGGCTTCTGTCTCTTCACCGGTACTCCCGAAGCCTTTTACCAATATTGGGGGAACAGTGCATGTCAAATCTAATAGGCTGTGCATCAGTTCATTGGAAAGCAGAGTTAGCAGAAAGGGAAAGCTCTTACTGAAAGGGGATCTGCCTCTCCAAGCTAGTGAACTGTTTCAACATGATAAAGTTAATCTCAAATGCGAATTACTCGAATTGCATGCCAAGAATATTTTGAGGTTTTTAACTAAATGTTCTCTTCTTTCTATTGTCATATGTTATGTAATGTTTTTTTTTCTCAAGTGAATTTACACTTTGCTTAATGTTATGGCATATGAATTTGATATCTACAACTACTTTTGTTGATACAATTTTCTTTTTGCCGATTGAAGTGGACAAGTTGACAGCAGATACAGATAACTGGTTCGATATTGCAACCTAATGTATCGGGAATGATAAAACTGAATCATGGAGAAGCATACCTGCCCCATGATAAGGGTAATGGAGAAGAAACAAATCGATTACAACAAAATATATCCATCCTTTCAGTCGGTGGTTATAATAGGTTGGCTGGCCCAGGAAATGTGTTGCCCTATTTTGGTTCAGGGCCTACTTTCAGCACGTGCCAGATTCTCACAGTCATCAGGTATTGTGTCTCTGGACATGTCTCCTTTTGACCAATGTGTAAGAGGGAAATCGTAACTGTTCTTGCCTTATCTAGGTAAACATTCTGATATCGAAAAAAAGATAGAGCAGGAAAATGCGAAGCCCAGAATTGATGTACGCCTAACAGATCTGAAGCTTGCTTTAGGCCCGGAGCTTAGAATTATATATCCATTGATTCTTAATTTTGCTGTTCGTGGTGAACTTGAACTGAATGGTATTGCACACCCTAAATGGATTAGACCCAAAGGAGTTTTGACTTTTGAAAATGGTGATATAAATTTAGTGGCAACTCAGGTACATTTTCTGCATTAAATTGAATTTTAATTTTGCATGAATTGCTCTGTAACCATCTATGTTGGCCCATGTCCAGAGATAATATATTTTGGTGCATTGCAGGTGAGGCTTAAGCGTGATCGTCTAAATGTGGCAAAATTTGAACCTGAATTAGGACTAGATCCAATACTAGATTTAGCTTTGGTTGGATCTGACTGGCAATTTAGAATCCAAAGTCGAGCTAGTAACTGGCAAGATAATTTGGTTGTGACCTCAACACGCTCAGTGGAGCAGGATGCTCTTTCCCCTGTAGAGGTTAGCTTTATTTACTTTCTGTAATCTGTTATGGCTTACTGATTGCTCGTCAATGATGACTTGATATGGCGAATTGTTAGATTGAGATTTGATCTATTGAGTTATTTGTTTGATCTAATTTTTTGTCAAGTCCTTGAGTTTGTATTGTCATCTTATGTTCATGTTATATACTATCACTGTTGTGCCTCGCTTACAAGTGTATTTGAAAGCTTGTACACCGAGACAGTATGCTTCCAAGGTGGCCTGTAAATAGTGGCCACTTTCATTATTGCAGTTGTGTTGCTGGAGTCTCGCCCCATTCTTTGGGTGAAAGTGAGATTGATATGCCTCAAATAATTTCACACTGGAATTTGCTTCATAAAAAGATGAAAGAACTTACATGTTCTTGTTACTGTCTCACATATCACTAATCACTAATGTATTAAAATTGATAATGACCTGTTTTTTTAGGTATGATTACTGCTCTATTATCGGACATAATTTTCTATGTCACTCACTTTTTAAGATGAATGTGAATATTTCCGTTATTTCAGTTAATTTCTGATTCTTAGTGTCATGCCTTCTCTGGCTATTGTCTGTGAATTGGTTTGTGGAAGGACACGTTCGGCGTTACAATTTAACTTACAAATTAACTTTTGCATTTTCAAATGGATCATCTAAGGGCCAGGTGGGGAAGCAAAATGGTGTTTGATCTGATGTGTGGGTATGGACCCGATTCATTGACCATACAATAGTTTAGCTAGATTTAATGATTGAGATGTCCTGGGCTCAGATAGAAGGGGGTGGGCCCAAGTTTCGGTGGCCCACCATCATCTAAAACTCTCTTGAATTCCTCTGGTCCTACCCTCATCTGGTTCTTGTCAGATCTTTTAGAAGGTGCTAAAACCTGAGTCATATGGTATACCAATATATCATCTCGGATTTGAAATTACCTTCTTTTGAGTGGTTGTTGACCAGTAACAAAGTGAATAAAGTTCATGCTGTTAAATAAAAGCTTTTGGGATGATTCTGGCAGTCATGAAATTGGAGTTTATATTTTTTTCTGCTGCATAGGCATTTTTAATGTATTCTTTTTGCACAGGCTGCTAGAGTTTTTGAGAGTCAATTATCTGGATCTCTCTTAGAAGGCGATGGTCAACTTGCTTTCCAGAAACTTGCAAGAGCAACTCTTGAGACTTTGATGCCAAAAATAGAGGGGAAGGGAGAGTTTGGACAAGCGCGATGGAGATTAGTTTATGCTCCTCTCCGAAGCTTGAGTTCCCTTGATCCGAATGCAGATCCTCTCAAGTCACTCAGCAAGTAACTTATCATTTAACACTGAAGTGGAAGTGCAACTTGGGAAACGCCTTCAGGTACAACCTGCTTGTTTTCTGGCCACACTCTTGAACATTTTTGCTGGTCTATGTTTTATGCCCTCTTCACAGTTTTATCATGCTTTCCTTGTTCTGGAGGCGAAGTGGGCCCTGGATGTCAAACCCATATATGTTTATGCTTATGTAGAAATTTACTAGGGAAAAGTTTATATGAGATCGCTCTCATATTGCTTATATGAGGCCACTTTGAATCATAGCCGTTAGATCTTGATCTGACGGCTATAAATATCTATAATGATCTCACCCACTCCTTGATGTGACACACTCACCTACCCACTGATTTGATATCCACCCTCCGATCAGAATCTAATGGTAATAAAGATTGGCCTCATGCTCCTTGTATGAGAACGATCTCATGTAAACTCATCTCAATTTACTATAGTAGGAGTTCTATTTTGGATGCCTTCAAATTAGAAGTCAGAAATTTTCTAATTTTGGACTTTCCTAGATACTTTGATCCTTCTAGAGATGATTTCAGAAATTTATCCTACCCTGTGCCCCTCTTCTTTCCCGCCTTCACGCTTCCATACACTATCCTTCATCCCTAAATCTTTGTTCTGCATCACTCCTGCTATTTGTTCATAATCTATTCCAGAGTCTTATATCCATTGTCCAGCTATTTATATTCCCGGCATTAGCAATGTTTTACCGGTCTGCTAGGGCCTTGCACTGTTTCTTTAGTGTTTGAAAACTTGAACTATCTTGTGGTGAGACTTGATGGGGTGGTAGCTGTAACTTCTCATCATGTGCCTTCACTTTGAAATCTTGGCGTAGCAGATGCCTGTGTATATGAAAGGGGTTCTGTTCATGAAAACGTCTTCCACATTTTTTGACATAAACATCTATATTGGACAAATATAACAATTCTTATTTTGTGCTCCTAAGTCCGGGAAAAAGGAGGAGGGTTAGCGTCAGGTTGACAGCCAAAGGCTAGGGAACTGGGGGAAGGCTTTAAACTAGTTTATGTAGGTAAAGTTTCAAATAGGAATGTGGTGGGTATAGTGGTAGATAAGGACTTGAGACAAAGTCTTGTAGGTGTCAAAAAATTTAGTGATAGAATTATATTAGTGAAGCTACTGTTAGGGGATTTCATAGTTAATGTTTTAGTGCTTATGTACCTCAAGTAGGATTAGGAAAGAACCTTAAGAAACAATTTTGGCGGAATTGGACTTAATAATGCAAGGGATACCTAGTGGAGGAAGGTTATTATAGGAGGTGACTTAAATGGGCATGTAGGGGAGAAGAATATAGGATTTGAGAGGGTGCATGGGGGCTACGGTTTTGGGGAAAGGAATGAAATGGGAGAAGCTATTCTTGAGTTTGCAATAGCAAACGAGAAGTCTCATCGGGTAGCAGAGCTATTTTCTTACTGTAGTATTTGTAACCATTAGAAAGTTGTAAATCCCATTGCTTTGATTTTTTGTAGATGTGTAAATGTCAATGTTGTAAATAATATATCTATTTATTGTTCGATACTTTTTGGCTCCTAACCCTAACAGTGTATTAATTCATTTTGAAATTTCATATCATAACCCTTTCTCACAAATAAGTATAAAGTGATGCAAATATTTGCTCAAGTTCGAATTTAGATCTTGTTTTTATTTGAGACTTATATAGAGTCAAATATAAGCCAGCTTTTAATGTTTTGTGGTGCATAAAGTATCAATTAGCATCAACATGTCAAAAAGGTATTTGAGAGACCTTTTGGCAATTCTTCCATAATCATCGTCGTCGTCATCATCATCAAAACATTCTCTATTTGTGGGGCTTCAAGGTAGGTGACAATTACTTTTTTATCATTTTTTTTATAACGAGGGGTGCCCAAGTCCTTAGATGCGGCTAGAAGGAGCTGGCTTCTTAGAGCGCACCATTATTTTACTCGTTGCCACATTTTTTTCATTAGACCCTTTTAGGACCTTTTGGTGTCATCCTCTTCTCTAAATTCCAAAATTCCCAATTTCAAATATAGCATTATAGAATCTCAACCAATTTCTTTCGGGGGTTAGTCGTTCTGTATTTTGATATGATGTATTTCAATACCACTGTTTCAAAGCATTGGCCTAAATCCTGCATTTCAAAACTCAAATCTCACAATGCATGTATTTTAGAACTGCATTTCAGATTGCATTAGCAATTCCAAGTTTTATTTTGAAATTCATCTCAAGAAAAAAAATTAAATTAAAAAGAAGTTCCTAAATCCTGCTCCACCCTAAATCCTGCATTTCAAAGCTCAAATCCAACAATGCATGCATTTTTATTCCAACACTGCATGCATTTTAGAGCTGCATTTCAGAGTGCATTAGCATTTCCAAATTGTATTTCGAAATACATCTCAAGAAAAAAAATTAAATTAAAAAAAAAAGGTTCCTACTCCAGTCTTGGCTTGGCGGCATTGGTGCACTACCCAACTTTCTGACTACCAAAAGGTAGGACGGCACAAGATGTGGAAGGGATAGAGGAAGGAACAGGCCATTGAGAGCGGGCGAGAGAAGGGGCCATCAAATCCGGTCATGTTGCTAGGTGAGTAGGGGGGTGGAGGGAGGGCGAATAGAGGAGGGCCCTCCCTCCAGTTTGACGTATGCCATTGGATTGTGAGAGCACTGTCGGATCTCCATGGTACAACTGCACTCGGTGCACACCGCCACATGCGCCAAGCTCATCTTGGACTCAAATGTAAATTAGGACTCTAGGAAATTAAAAAAGAAAGACTAGGCCTCAGATATAGACCATGCAAAAACTCCCACCAGTCACTTTTAATTGAAATACTCCCACCAGACAATTTTAATTGAGATATTAACAAAAACATGCGTACTAAAATACATGATACCACTCCCTCATTCTACGGCTAGGTGGTCGGGGCCGGTGACAACGGCTGCCCGGCAGCAACCCTAGGTTAAGGTCGAGGTCAAGGGGCATCCGCGATGACAGGTGACTGCTCGCTCGGAAAGCCTATATCTCAATAAAATAAAATTGACCAATTATGTGATGGTCTCAAGTAAAAGAAATCCGAACCAACTTTCCAACGTCCTTTTATCTTCTTCCCTCTTCACCCGTTTATGCTTGAGCTGCCACTGCCAGTGACATCAATGGCAGCAGCATCCTTTCTATCTCCTTCCCTTCACTCTCCACCTCCATATTCCCACTAGCATCTCCTCTCTTCTTCAGGCAGGTCGAACTGCCAAACTTTCCTTTATCCATACACTGGCCTCCTTCTTTGAAACTCAGTTTACTCTCACTTTGTGTTCTAGGAATGGTTGTGGCTCAAACTTTCCCTACACAAGGAGATATCGAGTTGCAGAGAATGTCGTTTTTGCTAGATATAAGGGTTTCTCAGAGGTGGACTTGGGGTTCTCTCAGCCGATCAAAAGAAGGGAACTGATGTTGCTAAGCCTTTCATTTGCAGCTTCTCTGGCATTGTACACTCCTCGTAAGACATTCAGCACAACACTGGTTTCATTTGGAATTCTTTTTATATTTATATAGTTCAGTATTTGAGTAGAATTATGTCACTGCGTACACTTGTTTAAGATTTTTTTTTGAAGTCATTCACTGGCCTTTGTTTTACCTCTTTTTAGTCAATATTTTTTTGAATAAAAATGATTTATAGCTTATGTATGTTGATTAATTTTAATAATAGATGAAAAGTGAATGGATAATTAGCTCTGCTAAATCAATATTTATTCGAATTATGTCACTGATTGGATACATTATGCAAAGATGATAGTCTTGACCTTCTTGTTCTGTAACTTGAAAAAGGTAGACAAGTGTAATTATTTTATGTTGTTTCGTTGGGCTATATTCTGCAGCCTCTATAGGTGCTTTGTTCCATCGGCAGAATTTTCTTGTGAAACCATCATAAATTAATATCTATAGTGGCATACCAATCCATCGATAATTGTTTTCTGTTGTTCTTTAATTATACTTCCTAAAATTCTTCTGTTCTGGTATAAATATCCAAAAACTCAAGGTCTGTCTTTCTGAATTTTGTTTGTTCTCTTGTGCTTCTTTTACTTATATATAGTTGCATCTTTAAAATGTGAATGTTAGTTGGTTTATATGTCTCAATCTTGTAAAATTTGTAGTTTCGGTTGCTAAGGTTGAGCAGGATGGCAATTTAAAAATGGCAACGTTCATGGATGATATAAATGCATATTCTTTTCTGTATCCAGTGGAAGTTCCTTCAAAGAAGTTTGCCTTCAAGTGGTAAGCAGATCCTTCTTCAAGTATCGGATTTAAGGGAGAAGACTGAATAATTATCTGTTCAAATTGTCATGAATATATTTGTCCATTATGAGCCTCTTTCGTGGTATAATAAGAAATTGGTAGTAGATTAGTAAATGTTTATGTTAGGTGCTTGCATCTGTTTTGGCAATTGCCATGTAAAATCTGTTTTGACAGTTGTAAAAAAACAAATAGTAACTGTTTATTTTAGTGCCTGCATCTATTTTTTATGATTGAAGTATATGATATCAGATTACTTGCATGCTTTAATTTGTTTTTTGAAAGGAAGGTTTCCGGCTCTTTTAAATATCTATGTACAACAGACACTGAGTAGCCAAATGCAATTGGCTACTGGAAACACAAAAGAGCCAACTTAGTTAAACGTACTTCAGATTTTAATTCAAATGGTTTATATGATGTACTTAGTCTAATGAAAATAATGATCATACTTAAATTAGGAACTAGCTATATCACTCAGGGTGAACGTGTACGAATTGCACCTGAACAGTTCTTTTTTGTCCTTGAGGACCTTAATCTTATCTCCTCGTAGAAGTTGGTCTGTCACACTCTTCGGATTTCTCGACCCATTTTTCTCTTGATTGAATGCTGAATCAGTTGCAAAAAGTAGTAAAAGCGCCGTTGTTGCAGGAAAAGGAGAAGATGGCGTTGACGTGGTGACCATGATAGTAGATTTATAGAGGGCCGGGAGGGATCAATATAGAACTAGCAAAGTTTTCTTCATCCTCATCGGAACATAATAGGAAGTTATTCCCGGGGGCTTCACACTTATCCGGAAACGCGGTCGAGCTGCGTCAAGGTTAGGAGAAATGGGTCCAACAAAATTAGGGGCAAGGAAAATATTCAATGTTACTTGGTGGGGGATCAAGGTATAGTACTTTTTCTATGACCAAACCAGTGTGACCATACTACACCAGGAGTCTCGGATACTAATATAGTACTCCTTACAAAAATAGAATTTACCCCCCTTTTCTCATGTTTTTGGTTGTGTGGGAACAAAGTCGGCCATGTAATGATGGACCCTTGTTTTTTCAAATGTAAACATGCTTCAATGGACAGACAGAGTACATAGATATCGTTTATGTGCTATGTTAGAGTACTATGGTCATGGTTTTTAGTCATGATGGCCAGCCTTGATAAATTAATGATTGTTTAATTAGCGGGTAAGATGCACCTGAATTTTTCACCAGGGATAATGCAGGCATATCGATGATATCTAACATTCAAGTATATCTAATCTAACTACTACAAAAAGTAGCTGGGTATAGTTTGACTTTTTAGAGTGCAATTCCCAGCTAATGATCCTCTAAATTTGTTTAAGATTGTGATTAAGTAATCATAGCATTTAGTACAAATAATTAATGACATTATTTCACCCATTCACCATAATAAAAGGTTGATTATGGCTATAAATAAACTTTTTGGATTCATGTACTACATTATCATCATGTTACTACATTATCATCATGTCACTTCAAACCACATCTCAAAGATTCTTTTTTCTCTACAATAGCCTCGCCGTTCTAAAAATGCAAAGGCAACACTCCTAGTTGATAGTAATATGAATGTTTTATAATATTAGTGATGTAGGTGGGATGGCCATGACATGCTTCCTCAGGCAGAGGTCTTGAGTTTGAACCGCCACTCTATTTGCCACCCCTCCCAATTTAACCAGTGCACACGAGAAGTGAGTTGTACGTACAAGAGAGAACACAAGTTTGTATCTGGATTAAATATAAGAAAAGATCTATTTTAGACTTTTAGTGCATGTGGGATTTCCAATCCATACAATTTATGTGGGTTGGAGGAAGTAATTAGGTTAATACTAATCTTATAGGAAAAAAAAAGTTGCAATATGTGTTATCAAAGGTGGTCATACCTAGGAAAGGCTGAAATTCAATCCTGACCAGGCCTCATTAATTAAATATATGTGGCAAATGCCCTCATATATCTGTAACTATGCGTGATTTGTGAATATTTTTGTACATGACTTCTCAATTTCTTATTACCTCCAAACATTTTTGTATATGATTTTTTTGGCTTAACCGTAAAAATCTGAAGGAAAGAGCCATAAGATAAAAAAGAGGAAAAAACATAACTTTCAATTAAACAAAGAGAGACGCAGGAATCTTGTGATGCAAACTTTTCAATTGAAATAAAGCTGCCAGTAATGCTGGCTATCTGAGGCAGTAAAGGTTTTTCAAAAGTAGCTAGTGGACAAAATGGCAGAAAATTTGGTAAAAGCAATAAAACCTTGAGATTTTTTATGTGGTAACACAAATCTTGAACTATGTACCACAAGTGATGTGTCAAGGTTGAAAGTTGCGTTATTACACAACAGGGAAAAATAATCCACCAACTTTTGTTCCACTTTCAGGTTCATAGACCTCAAATCAAGCATATATTCACAAAGAAAACTGGTAATAAAGCTATTTGAGCTAGTTGTACACCTGATGAACTAATGAGAGGAAAGACAAAAGAATTAAAATGTTACAGCTCAAGAGAAAAAAAATGAGAACCTCTAGATAGAGTTTAAGAATCAAGTGTGAAGGCCAAACCAAAAGAGGACCCAGAATCCATAAGATGTCTCAAAGATGTCCTTGCTTCCTTTAGCTGTAAGTTGGTTTGGTGGCTATTAAATCAGGAATCTGTTTGCGCAAAATGTATGTCATCAATCTAGTCATAATATCGAGTTGCACAGAACGATGGAACTGCGTATTGTGTACCACAAGATTTAGCCTCTTAAAGTTTTTCTGGTTTATAATTCTTCCTTCACTAGCAGGGTTCGATTTAAGAATTGGATGGCAGTTGAAAATTTTCAGTTAAGTTAGCTTGGGCTACTCGGAAGCATCATGAGCAGACAAATATTTTCAATGTGGCCTGGAATTTGCTTCTGCCTTTTTGTAGAGTTACTGTTGAAGAGAAAATCCAACAAGCTGCAATTCAAGTAGGATCCATCTGCCCTTGTTGTTTGAATCATTTGGTATCTTTTTAGAGAATGCAAAGTTGCAATACTGGTTTGGCAATTTTTTCCGCCAATTAAACTAGAGTGGATTTTAATTTCATGTGCAATCCTAGAATGAGAGTCTCCTACATCCTTGCAAGTTCATCCAGAAACTCCAATGTTAACCTTATTTTGCACCTCGCATCTTGCCTTATAGCTTGGTTTATATGGCAGCCAAGGTTTACAGACAAGTTTGATAATAAACCGGTTTAAAAAGTTATATTACATCTCTTAGGTAGAAAGTTGTCGGATTTGCAACATTAATACTCCTTCCATCCAATATTAGTCATACACATTTGAAAAAATGTGATATCTACTAAGTTAACCTCTTTACTCCATCTACTAATTACTATGAGAAGGACAAAAAGAAATAAGGAAATTAATATGGAATAACTTTTTTTCAAATCCAAACAATTAATATGTTGTGAACCTGGTTCACAAGAGTAATACGGATCATTGTAGAGAAATTATAAAGAAAGTGGAGAGAGAGTGAGAAGGAAAGAGGGATAATTAAAAGCTAAGACTAAACTTTGATTTTCATTGCATGACCCCAAAGAGTACGATGGCTACATATTTAGAGGCATAAGAGTCTTTTAACCCTAGAAATCCAATTTCAATTAATATCCATATCCTGCCCATAATAGACAATTAACGTAAGAAGAACAAATTCAATTGAGAAAGTAAGTCCAAGTCCTAATTAAGTATAGAATTCTGAAGACATTTGTCAAAAGAGTAGTACGTTGGTGAAGAACAAAATATTGGACGGCGGGAGTAAAAGATTCACAGGTCAGTAGCTTCTTCTAATCATTTTAAGTGTTCTATTTCTCTGTTCAGCAATTATGAAACTGATAATTCGCTTCTAATGCTTCATTGCAACCAAAGCAATGGTGGATTTTCATTGTGAAATCAATCCTGATTCTGGTCTGGAAGAGAATTCAAGCCAATTTCATTTAGGTTTCTTCGTGCAGCTTTAAAACTACACATTTAACTAAGAAAGCAGTTTTATTGTTCTAGATTATTTTAACAAGATATAATAAGAGTAATCAAGAAACAAAATTAAAAGACACATTTTAGTGTCTATCAACCACTCAGCCAAGGCATCATCGGGAGAATCAAAAGTTTCAAACTTAAATGAAATTTGAAATAATATTAAAAACTTGAAATCACGTATGTGATCACCAAAATGACACATTCAAATTAGCCTAGTCATTTACTTTTGAAGGAATATACGTTCATGGTAGAGCATTGTTTGTCCTACTCCAACCATTCTTTTGTCACTGTTTTTTGGTTTTCTGCAATATGGGTTCTCAGTTTATTATCCAACTTCTCAACATATAATTTAATTCTATTTTAATCTTCTGTGCAATATATATCAAGTGTCTTCTAATTTTGAGATCTATTAGTACTTTTGAATAGCAACTCTGCGAGTTGCCACTAATTGTTAATGCAAGCAACCCCATCATAAAATAGCATAGTTTTAACCTCTCACAGCAATTTAGAAAAATCCATGATACTTTATTTCTAGCTAGTGGTTATGATATATGAGGCAGCCTTTATAGTGTAAGAAGCTTATTATTTAGCTAAAATTGCTAAAAAAATATTAAAAACAATAGAACATCGAAATTAGTACCACAATTTTATATACAAAGGTTCAAGTTGCCTCAAGTAAAAGGGCAAAGAAAGCTAGAAATTAAGAGGGAAAATAAACAAATAAAGAAACAAAAAGTTTAGAACAACAATTCAAAATTGTTTTAGCAGCAAATAGTTTGGATTAACAATTTCATTAACTGAAAAATATAAGATTCTTGCATATGTCAGACGATATCAACCTGAGGAAAGATTTTGCATCCCCATGACACAAGTTGAAGTAGTATCTTGTAGTTGATTTTTAAAATGTTTTCACGGCCTAAAACGTGGTGTAACTACATCAGACTCATACAAATTTCAAATGCAAAAATACTATATGACTTATACACAACTGAGCCATCAAGCCGAATAAAATGTCGACATGATTAGGATCCATATATATAAGACAGATTTACGTCAGGACATTAGGATCATTGAAATTTTTACGAAATTTCTTCTAACTATACCTTATAAGCATTGCCACAGACCCTTCCCAATCGACCATCTTAAACAAGTGGTCACACCCAAAAAGATAAAAAAATTATTCTCTAGACTACTTTCCACATTTGCAAGCAAACCCAACGCTGCTGACTAATCCAATTATCTTTGCCAATTAATTATTAATAAGGAGAATAAGTAAAATGTTGAAGAATGAACAATGCCAGAACTAAACATATGCCATACTAAATTTCTTAATTGTCCTGCTGATGAATAAGGTTTTCTTCTTTTGTTTCTTTATGCAGTAAAACGTGCATTAATAATAAAAATGCTTGCACTTAGCTTTTTCCATAGAAAGGAATTAATAGAAATGCTGTAACTGGTGATGACTCCTAAAATAACAATTGGATAAGCACTAATCTTATAGAAAATTATGTAAAGGGATAAGCTTATACAAAATTATGCAAAGGGTGTTTATCAGTAAAGGCCAAAACTCAGCCATGACCAGGCCTCATTTAGTAAATTCTTTATATAATCAGTTTAGACATTCTTTACAAGAACCAACAATGGTGTAGGGTTTTGAATAAGGTAATGCGTACAAAATTCTTTCACATATCAGATCTTGATCAGCTGGTTCTAGGATTTTAAAGATACAAATTTCCAAAATTTAAGGGAAGGACTATTGAATCAGCTGGGTTGTTTTAAGGCTATTATAGTTTGGAATTGCTGGCTGGCCTTCATCGGTGAACTATGGCCACTACGAGTGTATGGAATTATTTCCAGCGGCCGAACCACGAGTTTCGCAGGTGATATAGGAGAGGCCACTTGCTGTTTTCTCTCATGTACAGTAGCATAACGGGACTGTTTTGAGTAAGATTTCCAATCTTTTGACAATAAAATAAATATCATACTAATGTTCCAATTTCTAGTAACTTATGAGATACAACAATTAATCACTGCTTAAACCATAGAGAAAGATTATGCAGCTTCAAGGACGGGCAACATACCAGAGCCTTGAAAACAGGGTGCTTTTAAGCTAAGAAAATGAGCTTATCTTAATATAGATGTGCCCACTTGGTGCAATGACAGCATACAGCACATGAACTCAATATGTAGCATACTACTTTGGACTAATTTCACAGTTATAAACTCAAACACCAAGGCATGCGTTGATGTACTCAAACTGATGTTTATATAATAGCCCCAAACTCATGAAACTATATATATATATATATAGATTGCATGAATATATATGCGTAGATGTACTCAAACTGATGTCTAACAAGCATTCCACAAGATTGAAATATGGAAGAGCATTATTGCATGAATACTAGTGTAAGTAAAACCATCCTACCTTGAACCAAGAAGATGGACTTTGTCTCACCTTCAACTTCAGTTCACAAACAAGTCCAGCAGAAGGGGCGTCGTCTAGGGTTTCAACCAAAGCAGCCAGCTTTTCTCCTCTTTCTTCATGCACTTCGCATCCCTCCACCCCGTTTCCCACACCCATCTCTGCACGCCGTCCCCACTCCTTTGTTTCTCCAGCCCACACCTTGTCGTCTTTCACTTCGCTGTTGCCGGACACTTTGGCGATTCCATCAGAGTTGGAGCTGAAGGTCTTTAGCCACAGCAGGGATTGTCTCCATTGGAATGCCTCTTCGGCTCTTCGGTGTTCGACGTTGGTCCACAATGTGTGTGTTTTTTCTTTTCTTTTTTCAGACTCCTCCCTTTGGAGCCAACCATGAGTACTTCGGAGCTCCGCTATTATTTTCTAATTTCCTTGTAGGGCTACAAGTAGTTTGATCGGTAACGGGTGGTCGTTACAACCTCTTGACGGTATTTTGAGAAGATGTGGTGTTACTCGTTAGTATGTAATTTCAGCAAAAACTCAACATAGGTGATATGGAAAAAACTCGAGCCCCAATCGACTCAACCTGAGTGGGTCATATGGGCCGAACCCATTCCATGACCCAAAAGTCTTCTTCCTACTTATAAAATGTAACGCCCGAATATTAGTATGTTTACTTTAACTAAGTTTTGGTGCATGATTATATTTGATTGCTATGATTTCTCTTTTTTGTGATGAAGTATGCAAATAGAGCTTTCCAACGCCATCAACTGCGCACAATTCGGAGTTTAGAGTAAAAAGTTATGCAAGTTTGAATTTGGTATGCGATCATTGGGTTACGCGATCGATTGCCGGGGTACACAATCTATCGCTGATCGCTCTAGCAGAAAACTGATTTCGGAAATTATGTTTTTGTTGGGATTTTCTTAAGAAAAAGATACCAAATCCTAGCCAAACTTTGAGGGGATTTTGGAGGATTTCTATTGGTGGAAAGAGCTCATAATTAAATTTGTTTAAGAGATGGAAACCCTAACTCTATATAAACACATGTGTAGATGTTTTATGCTTTGCCTAAACCCTAGCTGAAGGAGGCTAGAGCTTCTCTCTTCTCTTACCCACGTTCACCCCCTCTCAAGCCTCTTATTGACTGGAGTTTTCTTCAAGAGCATTGGTGCAAAGTGGAGGAGACAAACAACGCGTAAAAGGCAGAATTTTTGGTGAATCAAGAGTAGGATGGTTTTTCCCTCTTACTTTCTTTCTCTATATGATATTTGAATACTTTCATTCAGTATTATGATTGTTTATATTGTTTTGATCAATTGGAATGCATTGATGCATGATTCCTTATGATTATATACGGTACTATGTGGATTTTTTATGTCTGCAAAAGAAGAAGAAGGGAATTAAGCTACTGAAAAGAAATCTAAATTAAACTAAACTACTCTAAAACTAACTATGCTAAGAATTTAGTAAAATATTGAGCAGTTCCCGGCAATGGAGCCAAAAACTTGATCGTTTAAAATTAAAACCCTTGTAAGTGCACAAGGCAATTGTACTACGGCGAGTATAGAAAAGGGTTGTCGAACCTCAGGGACGGATTAATCTTTTACCAAATTCAAAAGAAAGCAGTAGTGTTGATTCTAGACTAATAAAGCAGTGAACTTTAACTAAACTAAGTGAGATTTAATCAATATAGAGAAGACCAAGGCTTCGAATCCACCACAATAAACTAGTGTATCATTTCTCTCTCTCTCTCTTTTGAATAAAGATTTCCAATTGACTAGCATATTCCTCTCGGACATACACTTGTCAACTCAAAATATAGTGCTCTCCTCTCGGATGTAACACATTAAACGGTTAAAACATAGAATTGTGATCTATCTCTCTCAAGTATAAACTAATAAAATTTTATTGATATGTAACACCTCAGTCTACTTCCAAATCCGAGTCGAAATAGGTCTTATTTCGATTTTCCTCACACGGCAATCGATCGCTACATATTGCTGATCGTTCACTAACTGATCGATTGTAGTTACTGTCTTGCACGATTGAAAAATTATAGTAGATACGATCGATCATTTTGAGTCCGATCGATCGCAATTCCTTTGTTATTTTCCTCTGATCGATCGCTTTGCCGATCGATGCCGTATGATACCGATCGTTCGCAGTTACTGTTCATAAACTTCAAATGGTCATCACTTTCTGTCCCAAACTCCGAATTGCGCGTGGTTGGTGGCATTGGAAAGCTGACTTCTTGACTTTAACATGAGACTTGAATCAGTCCAATCAGACATTTGTACACGAAGTTATGATAATTTAACCATTCAAGTTACTTTTCACCTCATTTCTCTGTATTACTCTTGTTTCCTACAAAAACCAAAAACTATATTAAAGTAGTAGTTATTCTAATCAAATGCTAGCATAATCATAAGTTTTAGGAGATAATAAAATGTATATTTCATACATAGATCACTATGGTCGTGGGAGAGATTGCATATTGGTCGTCTAAACATTCAAAGCACTCCACTAGATGGTTTATCTCCGTTAGGAGTTCGGTATGTGTTACCTATTTAAGTTATTTTGTGATCTTCTATTGGCATTTTAACTAATGTATTTTTCATCTTCTTTATGTTAAGTGGAATGCTAAAAAGAACAAAATTGTAAATCCTCACAGTGTCCTCTTGATGTATAGATCTGAACTAGACTATCAGCGATCCGGCCAGGTATTAGTCATTCTTAATGTACATGTTATTAATATAACGAATGTAAATAGAAGTGACACGAATACTATTTTCATATATTGTGTAGGTAACATGGCAGTCATATTATGATGATGTGTTAGCGCAGTTACCTGGAGTATGTACGGATGGAGCGCATGTGTGGCTATCTAGGACGCCACTTATATGTGTAGACATCGTGGAGATGCATGTTCCAGATCGGGTTATGTTGCAGTTTGGATTTGAGCAGATTTTCCCCCCTCTTGGTGTGGAGTTCATTGAACGATCATCGCGTCGAGGCCGAGGGAGTTTTGATTGGAGGTCGCATCATGCGGCCTATATTATTAGATGGGATATCCGGACGACCACTCTCGTTCAAAGGGAGCCTGCAATGACGGAGCGAGATGCAGATAATGCATACATGAGATCGTACTTCACGATTACGAGGAGACTTATCATGCCACCTGTGCATGAGGCGGAGATGTTATATCAACTGAGGGGCGACACTGAGCGGGCATTGGTGAGTATCTTCGACTTATATTTGATTTAATTCACCATTGGATGAGTAGATAACATATATTCTTGTTCCTTTGTAGCTTACTTGTGTGAGACAAGTGCACGCTCAGTCTCATAGTGCTTTGGTAGACCAATCCTACGATAGCTATGTAGCAGCATGTCAGACGATACACGATATCTCTGGTCATGTTCTTGCGAGTTTGCCATTGCTTTGGCCAGTTATGACTGAGATTCCAGGAGTGGAAGTTGTTCGAGATCCTTTATCAGCTTCACGAGACGTTGTGACATCATCAGCCGACACGACAGGTTTTACCCCATCACTAGTTGTTCTAGACGCCTCGGTCGATCAAGTTGAGAGGCCCCTTTCTTTGAAAGTATATACCCGGCGACAGCGTGCACTCCGTGCTCTACGTCAGGCACCTTCTTCTTCAGATGCTATACCTGACGTTGAGCCTGAGAAAATTCCAGTTCGAGCACGAGAACGGAGTAGGAATAGGTTGAGGAGAATTAATTAAACACTTGTAATTTTATAAGTACATTTATAATACTTTGTATAATTTTGTAATAGTTTAATGTTGTGTAATATGTGTGTGTATGTTTTTCTATATATTTTGTGTAATCCTTGTGGATGTGTTATCAGGTTTTGAAAAATTGTAGATTTCAACCGGAGGAAGATGTTGATAGAGGAGGAGAAGTTGAGAGCCATTGTGTGAAAAAAAAAGCTTAAGTGATGGAAACATTTCTAGAAAAGGTGTCGGTTCAGTTATAACGAACCGACGCCTTTATCATTTCTACAAAGGAGTCGGTTACCAACGCCTTTAGTATTTCTTCAAAAGGCGTCGGTTCACCTTTCGGGTTAGTTAAAAAAAATGCCATGCAGTGTTGGCGCCAGCATGGTTTGTTAGATACCCTCTTTTGCAAATATTTGCTACAGTATGTCATTTTTTTAAAAAAAAGTCATACCTTATTATATAAATTTCCCTAAAAAATATCCAAGTTAGTTTGTGCCATTTTCCTTCAATTGTATCTTTTTTCGCCATAAATTTTTAATATATAGGAGTTGTATCTTTTTTGGCACCCTCTTATTAAAAAAAAAAGTTGTACGGACAGCCACGTCCATGTCCATTTGACGGACAACTACCCATGCCTTCGAAACTCAAAATTGGGACACGGCCAAGCCCAATCCGACGTCCAGTGGGACTAGTGCCCAGCTTCTCCTGCGACCGCATCCTCCTCCTCCTGGCTAAACCTGCCATTGCTGCATCTTCCCTTTGGCTTCTACAACAAGCTCCTCCCTGACCTCCACCTGCGCCAATCGCCTCCAAAGATTCTAGAAAGGCAGCGCTAATCCTCCTCTACGTCAAATCCGTCTTGTCTCTCTCCCATCCCAGGTAGCTTTGGTAGCTTCCTCGCCCTCCTAAGCAGCTGCTCGTTTCCTCCCCGTGGCCGGCCGTTCGCATTTGCGGTGGAAAAAATTATTCAAATGGTGGAGTGGTTTCCTCTCAATGGGATTGGAATTTAAGTGGGCAAAGATTTCAGAATTGTTGGAATGGTGTTTACGTGCAAAATAATGGAGGAGTTGCCCATTAGGGGGGGGGGGGGGGGGGGGGGGGGGGAGCTCCTCAATCTTCAAGTTTCATGCGGAGTCCAAATAATACTCCAATAGGATATGGTGGCACTTTTCACAGGGGAGGAAGCCAACATACCCATGGATAGTTTTATGCATCTGAAGCCAACTTTCAGCAAAATTCATACAAGGCGCAAAGCCTAAATGTGGGTTACAGTGGAAGTGTTGTTGGTTTGCGAGGTGACAATCTGAATGGGATTTTAAACATGCCTGGCTCAGCAAATCCTGAAGGACAGGCTGCCGGATCAGAGGAGGCTAATAAGATTCAAGGGACTATTGAACAAGGTTTTAAAAACCGGACCGGTGACCGACCCGGAATTCCTTCGGGGTAGATGCAACTAGGGGTCAACCCAGATTGACCCGATGTTGATGCCATTATTTTATTTTTTTTAAAAGAACGGGGTGGGGGCAGCTCCCTCTGGCTGTCGCCAAAAGGGGAGGGGTGAGGGGGGGTCTACTTCACGGGGCCTCTGGTTTTACGTGGGGGGCCTCTGGCTCAACGGGGCAGCACCTCCCCCTCCGGCGCCGCTATGTCAGACCAGCCTGGTTCGACATGGCAGTGGCAGGGGGACTCAGGCTCGGCAAAACAGGGAAGATGAAAGGGGGCACCGGAGGGGGGGGAGAAATGGGAGGGGGGCCGCCATAAGGGGGGTGTTAACTCGAACCGGTCGGCTGGGTTGTACTGTCCCGTCCGGGTCAACCTACCCTGCCAATCCAGTCAATCTGAACCCAAAAATGGTCTAGCTCTGGTTGAAAAACTAGCCGGTCCAGTCCAGTTTTTAAAACCATGCTATTGGAGAATTTGATGAATTTGGAATACAACGCAAAGTTAAAGGAAGCAGTTGAAGATTTGGATATTTTAATAAAACAAGTGACTGTTGTTGATTTTCCAAGATATTTTCAGTTGATGAATGTATGTGGAAATGTGAAATTGTTAAATTCAGCAAAGGTTGTACATAATCATCTCATGCGATCCTTAGGAAATATTGAGGTTTGGGTTTATTACAAGGTTATAGATGTTTATGCCAAGTGTGGTTCCCTGGATGATGCCATTCAGGTCTTTGATAAAATGCCCTAGCGGAACTTGACAACTTGGGACACTTTAATAACTGGTTACGCAAATAATGGGCTGGGAGAAGAAGCCATTGATGTTTTCACACGGTTCAAACAACTGAGGCTAAACCCAGATGGTCAAATTTTCTTTGGGTTGTTTACAAATTGTAAGCATTCTAAATGCTGTTGATGAAGGTATACTTCATTTTGAGTCAATGGTAAAAGATTACAGGATTGCTCCAACAATGGCTCATTATGTAGCACTGATTGAATTGCTTGGTAAGTCTGGGTACTTGGATGAAGCCATGGAATTCATAGAGAAGATGCCGGCGGAACCTACACTTGGAGTTTGGGAAGCTTTAATGAACCATAGTAGAGTGTATGGTAACATGGAAGAAAACAGTTTTCAAAAGAACTGAATGTAAACTTACAACAACAAAGGTTGTATCAGAATCACTAGAAATTCTCATCTTTCAAAGATTGACTCTCATAGGAGCACCATTAAGATTTTAATATCCCAATCAGTAAACAACTCAATAGAGAAATGAAGAATAGAAATTCTCGATCAATAGTTGACTCACCAACGGAGTAACATGACGACAGTTTCATCTTGAGCCTCATCCAACTCGTAGGAGATATGATCGTAATTTTACTTGTTCAATATATTCTCTGTGCATAGCCCTATATAGAAATTCTCAATACTGACGGTAGACTTTAGTGATTAGCATATAACTAGAAAACTAGGGTTTGAGAGTACAAACCCTAATTGAAACTTCTTTGACTACATCTAGAGACAACACTGCAAAACACAAGGTCCTGACTCGGTTTGGAAAGATTCAACCCCGATCATCTTTTAGTGAAATTGTTCTTACTGTAATAATCATTACCCATGTCTTTTCATCTTCCTTAATGGTTATCTTAACCCTTAAGCTCATATAACCATGTTGTACTAAGTATTAATATGTCAAACCTTAGTTCAATGCACTATTATTTGCATAACAGTCCACTTTCGACACATACTACGAATTTTACAGTTTGAATTGGATTATGACAATTTTTTTGTACATTACGCCATGAATTTATTTTCTAACCCAATAGATGACATATTTTTTTGAATTTTTTAAAATTAGTTATGACTTTTTTATTATCACCTGTCGGCACAGGAAAAGTCCTGGCCGAGAGCCTATCTTACGCTAAATAGTTCCAATTATACTAATTACATAATAGTTCACATAAACCCATGCTACTAATAATTATCACCCTTTCCCAATGTGTGATAAAGCACCTTTGAGGCTTCATTAGAAAGTAATAATTCTCTTTCTATGATATCTTTAATTTACCTAAAACTGTTCATGCACTTTGTAGTTTACTTTCTTCCAAAATCCCTAATTAGGACAACTAATGTTGGACAAGTACATGGAGTAGAATGCACTAACAACTCCAAAGGGACGACCTTTCTATAAACTAAGAAGATCGTGACTCAGAATTCCCATAGACTATAACCAAAGAATCATTATCTCCTTCATTTTATGGAACTTACCCATCTTGAAGATACCCGATTTAGGACATCCAATAATGACCAAAAATAGAACAATAAAACTTGGACAGCAATTACTTAGATCATTTGGGAATCATAATGGACCACATAAACGCTCAATCAAAACAAGAATTTCATCTAGGCACTAGCACATGATTTATTTCATAATGATCCATCAACATTATGTGTAGAGATATAACAAACGCAACATGACATTTCATGTGACATGATCAATCATAGAAAATATATATGACACAAGAGATTGCAAAACCAATCATGAATCCATATAGAATTATCAAATAGACAAAGATCATATAAGATGTGGGAAAAACTCATCCTACCACAACCGCGACAAGTTTGTCGAATCTTTGCATAGAACTCTGCCTTCTCCTTGCTCCAACGCTTTGCTCCTTGAACCGAATGTGACAAGGAAGAAGAAAATAGATAAATTAGAATTGAAAATGAACAAAAAAACACAAATAGAAATCAGAAGAGGAGCGGTGCCAACCAAGGTTTTTAAAACTAAAACGGTCATCGACCAAGAATTCTAGCCGGGGGTCAACCCCGTTGCTGACATCATCATAAAAAAATCCCCCGAACCATAGAGCTCGAGGGGGGGGGGGGCACCGGAAGGGAGAGGGGAACACCCGAGAGGGGGTCAATTGGGCTCCCGGCTCCGCCTGAAGGGAGGGGCGAACACATGGTGGGCGCTCGAAAGGGAAGGGGGTGTATTGAATTCCAGAGTGTGTGACACCTCTGTCATGAGAAATACCTCTTGTTTCTCCACAAGAGTCTTTGTGATAATCTCTCCGAAGTGGGATCATAGTATGCTCTGAGAGCCATTGCTAAATCTCCGATAATTATGGAACCTTGCGAGGCTCCTACCCAAAGAGAGGTATATACGTAGGTTTTAGGCTGTGAGATATTGCGGAAGGTCTTGTAGTCATCGCCTATTGTGTTCGTAAGCACTGATGAGGTTAGTATCCTAGACGCATGCCGGGTTGTAGTAAGAGAACCTCTAGGGTAATCTGGTAAGTGACTGCTTGCAAGTGGTAATGTCTGAGAGCAGAAATTGGATCTCCTAACACTTTTAATGTTTGGAGTCTTGATGAGTGATGATCTCCCCTTACACTTTTAATGTTTGGAGTCTTGATGAGTGATGATCTCTCTTTACATTTTTATTGTTTAGAGTCAATGATGAATAATAATTTCTCCTTACATATTCGATGTTTGGAGTCTTGATGAATTATAATAATCCTCAGGTAAGAAACCTCGATGTTCAGTTAAATTATTGATGATTACTCTATTGTCATGTCACGCACCAGAATTCCTGTCCTTGACATAGTGCAGAAGATGTCCCTTAAAAGAGAATTCTTGAAGCTAGAAACTCGAGAATGCGACCGAATACTTGATCATCCAGTCAATTACACCATCACAAAAGAATGCATAATTGATAACATTCAGTCTTTAGAATCAACATTAATAATATGAAATAAAAATACATAATCTCAAATTATTTTCCAATACAATCATTAAAATATCTAAGAATAAAAAACCTTTATAGTTTTTGGCACACAATGCCATAATTCCACAACTATTCAATAAAAGATAAGAGATAACTTTAAGTGTTTTCCAAATACCGTCTTCAACTTTTCCTTTAATCTGCCACCTGACCAAATCTATTCCTCTTTTATGCTTGCATCAGATGATGCATTAATATTCCACAAAAATACCTAGTAGGATGCAAAAATCCACAAGAATAGAATACACAGTATGAAGAATAGGAATAGGATTTCACAAATGACACTAGAGTAATCATCAGCAATATAACTGAACATCAGGGTATCTTACCCTAAGAATATCATAATTCATCAAGACTCCAAACATCAAAAGTGTAAGGAAAAATAATCATTCATTATTAACTCCAAACATCAAAAGAGTATCGAGATCAAATTTCTGCTATCAGACTTTACCACTCGCAAGTGGCTACTTGCCATATTACTCTAGAAGTTCTCTTACGGAAACCCGACTATGCATCTAGGATACTGGCCCCATCAGTGCTTACGGACACAATGGGTGGAGACTGCAAGACCTTCCTAATGTCTCATAGCCTAAAACATACATATATACCACTCTTTGGGCAGGAGCCTCACAAGGTTCCATAAATATCGGAGATCTCGTAAGATCTAGCAATGGCTGTCTGAGCATACTATGATTCCACCTCGGTGAGATCCTCGCAAGGACTCTTGTGGGGAAACAATCAATATATATCTTAGCAGTATTTCTCATGACAGAGGTATACTATACTCTGGAATCAACACATCATTCTAACATCAGACTCACGAAAGGAGTACAATAGAGATTTCAATACATTTTTCCAACATTTGACTCGCAAAAGGAGTGAACAGAGATTTCAATACATCTTTCCACACATATGATATGTTACACATGCGTAGCTTTAGATAGGAACAACACAAGAACCAACTGATTTTAAAAGACAGTTGTCCAGACTCCAAAAATCAGAATACGGAATAATAAGGATTGAGGATTTGGATTCCAATTGGAGGCTCGATTCGAATCAACACCACAAACAGAGTACTAAAGGCATATTGAGTACCGAGATGCCTTTGATTAACCCATGATACTAATTCTTATAACTTAGTCACTTCTACTGTAATATTCATTGGTAAGTCTTGTTATGTATAAATAAAATTCATCGTACACTTATCTTAACATACACTCTTGTATTAGTGGAGTTTTAATGATTTTTAACCTAATTACAGTGTACTATTTTTACATATCAGTTAAATTCCGACAGTTCCCACCGCTAGCACAGTCCAAATTAGACTCTGATTGTGATTACTCCTATGAGTCTAGTTTCCAGCCTAATAGACGGCATATTTTTCTGATTTCTCTATAATTAGTTACAATCGATTTAGTGTAGGTCATCGGCGCAAAAAATAGTATTGGCCGAGAACACTATTCCTAATTCTATTAGATCAAGGAGTGTAATTACCTTCTAATGTGCATACTAATGCCTTATATACTTAATTATATGATATCTTATGCTTATTACAGAACCTTATACGTTCTAAATTTTAGTAATTTTGAAGGATTAGGGTTTGCCTTATATATACTCAATCACTATGAATCATCAATGGAACAAGACAACATAATCTAGATAGCAACTAACTAGACCAATAATGTAGCAAAATAACATCACAATGGATTAGATTCTCCATCTAGGGGCTAGCACATGTAACGAAAGAGAGTTTGATCATAAACATTCATATGATCCAACATATATCACATCATCATATTAATAATTCAAGGCTATGGAATTTTATCCTTAATTCCAATCAAAAGACTATATCTATGTCAACAAGATATCACAATATAGATCATTCATAAGAAGGATGAAATTCAAAATAAGAAGGATGAAATCCATGAATTTATTTTCTATCCTATTTGTCCCGCCGAAGTGCTTCTTTGCTTCACCAGATTGATCGTCGTCTCCCTGACGTGTTGCCGCCCTCTAGCACTCTAAGCAATGGATCTTTGGATGAGGAAGGGGGGTGTATTTGATAGAAGAGAG
This sequence comes from Houttuynia cordata, assembly GCA_039654745.1. NCBI lineage: Eukaryota > Viridiplantae > Streptophyta > Magnoliopsida > Piperales > Saururaceae > Houttuynia > Houttuynia cordata. The sequence continues at coordinate 43,083,018 of CM077506.1, forward strand.
GAGAATAAAATCAAAACAAAAGAGAAAATGAGTGGTCAACTAAGTGTGTGAGGCGACCACCCTATTTGACATTTAAATAGCTAGGGTTTCCTCTTCCTGGTTGGACTCACTTTCCACCTTTGATTCTCATCCTTTTAAATTCAATCGTCTATCCACAATCCTTTTTTCAAATTGGATTTGGACGTCCTTTTCAAATTGATGCCCCAATCAGTTGGGATTCAAAATCTTTTAGAATCAAATCTCTTCTCCAAATTGATCTTAACCCCCAAATCTAGAAAACTGCCTTTATGTTATAATTTCCCCCTTGGATGACCTTCCCTTTTTTTCGCCCCTCTTTGATTGGTGATCGCTTAATATTTAAACACTTACAAGTACACAAGGCAATTGTACTACGGTGACTATTAAGTGTTGTCGAACCTCAGAGATGAATGAATAATCTACCAAACTCAAGAAAGAAAGTTATTAGTTTGATTTAATTTAGAGAAAACATTAAATCCTATCTACTTAAAATTGGATAAAACTAATGTGGAGAAGTACCAAGGCTTCGAATCCAACACAAATAAACTAGTTTTATCGTCTCTCTCTCTTTTACAAATTCCTAGTTGATTAGTATATTCCTCTCGGATATATACTTATCAATTCAAGATATCGTGCTCTCCTCTTGGACGTAAGACATAAACAATCAAACATGGAACCGTGGTCTATCTTTCTCAAGCATAGATCAATGAAATTCGTTAATATATAATACATCGGTCTATTCACGTTCCTCTCGGACATGCAAGTATTCATCGGATTGAAATCCACAAGAATCACTCTAGCCTTTCTTGAGCACATAGAATAAATATCAATGTATTAACCATGATAACATAATAAAGATTTATACATAAGGTAATTTAGAATAAGTTCTAGTGGAATTTATTAAATAAATCACAAAAAAAAATTTCAGATTTGACGCAGTGCAGAAAATATTTCCCAAAGAGGGTATTTGACAAGTCATGCAGGCGCAAGCGCACCTACGTGGCTTTTGTAAAAAACTGACCCAAAAGGCGTTGGTTCTCAGTTAAAAACCGACCCATTTTGAGGTAAAGAGAAACCATTTTAAAGGGGCAACCACTTCAATGATGCATATCTTTCTTATTTTTTTATCTATTTTGCCATTTTTTTCATTCTTCCCTATTTTTAGTGCTCTTTCTAGGCATTATGATATCACAAAGATGGTTGAGCCATCTCATACTATTTATAAAAAAATACTACAAAAACTACGATAAATAGTATGTGATGGATCAACATCTTTGTGATATTATGTTGACTAAAAAGAGTATTAAAAATAAGGAAAAATAAAAAAATGGGTAAAAATAGATAAAAAATAAGAGAGATATGTATCGTTGAAGTGATTGCCCCTTTAAAATGGAACAAATGTTTAAAGAGAAAGGCGTCCTTTGAACATACGCCAATAAAACTCCTATTGTTTTGTTTTGAGCTATTTTAGTGGGATAAAATTCAACAATGCATATTTCTCTTATTTCTAATCCATTTTTTTTCATTCTTCCTTATTTTTATTGCTCTTATTAATCATTATGATATCACAAAGACGATGAGCCGTCACATACTGTTTATTAAAAAAATACACAAAAACCATGATAAATAGTATGTGATGGATCAACATCTTTGTGATATTATGTTGACTAGAAAGAGTATTAAAAATAAGGAAAAATAAAAAAATGGGTAAAAATGGATAAAAAATAAGAGAGATATGTATCGTTGAAGTGATTGCCCCTTTAAAATGGAACAAAGTTTTAAAGAGAAAGGCGTCCTTTGAACATATGCCTATAAAACTCTTATTATTTTGTTTTTTATTTTAGTGGGATAAATTTCAACAATGCATATTTTTCTAATTTCTAATCCATTTTCGCCCATTTTTTTATGAAAGCACTAAAAATAAGGAAGAATGAAAAAAATGGGCGAAAATGGATAAAAAATAAGAAAGATATGCATCATTTCTCTTTAACTGAGACCGACGCCTTCCGGGCCAGTTTTTTTTAAAATACTATGTTCGCGCCTGCCTGGCTTGTCAGATACCCTCTTTGGGAAATATTTTCTACAGTGCGTCAAATCTGATTTTTTTATGATTTATTTAATAAATTCCCCTTTAGAATACCACATTTATCCAAAGGTACCAACACAAGCGAGCCACTCATTGTACTCCATAAGAACATCCCTATATGATTTATTTAATGCAAAGCTTTCTGTTGGGCTTCATGCCGGTTTGGGTTGTGTCACACAGACAAATTTGGAATATCCAATTTTTTCTTTTTTGTTGTTGTTCATCGAATAAATCTGTATTACTCCACCTATATTAAATGTTATTAACATTTATTACAACACTGATGACTCAAAAAAATAAAAAATGTTACCAACACTAGTATTTGCTTAATATAAGGAGGGGTTTTTGAGTCTTTAGGGCCCCGATTAGAAGAGGCCAGGCTACAGACCTCTTAGAGTACCTATACCGATGCCAATCCCCAAGCACATTAAACGTCCATTTATCGTGAGCACCGGTAGGTGTCCAAACTGAGTGATTCGAATGTAAGTCCTTGACTTCAGAAAGCGAGGCATGGTCATCTTAGGAATAACCTGTTTGTTCACAATATTCCATCAATCATATTACGGTCCTCTTTTCGATGCTCCATCTGAAAAGATGACCATTCTATTTTAGATGAACCACATGGTCAATTTAAGTAAATTTTGAACCTCTTTTTCCCCATCGATTGGATTCCGCCATCCACGAAAAATCAACAGCAGCAATATAAATTTCAAAGAAATTTGAAGTTTGATTTTTGCCAACTATTTTGGTCCTTATAGCAACAGAAGGAGTAGATTTGCTCATAAAAGGCTACATGTGTTGCTTTACCAACATGGCTAAGTCAAAAATTCTAACAGCCTACCCAGAGGTTAGGAAGCTCCATCCAACATCCATAGTCCTCTTAAGAAATTTTTCAGTGTAGGCCAGTGTGTTAAAACCCAGTCCGGTTATTGACCCGGTTTGGTGACCGGGTCGGGCCAACCGGTTTGATCCAATGGGTTGACCCGAGTCAATCCGGATGACCCTCTCTCCCCCTTTTTCCCCTTTCTCCATTGTCCTCTTCCCTACCCCGGAGCAACCCAGCTCCATCGAAGCCCCAAATTCGTGCTCTCCAACCCCATATGGCAAATCCTGCAATCCTTCTCTACCTTGGCCAAATGCACCTTAATCTCCGGCCCAGCCCCTCCCCTGGCCTCCAAATCCACGTCCGAGGAGGAAGAGGTTGATAACCTACATCCGCTCCTCCTCCCACCAAGATTAGGATCAGACCCGCTGCCGCCGCCAAGAGCGTCCTCGCAGCGGGAGCCGTAGGGGGAATGCCAAGATTCCTCTGCGATCCCACCGCCGCCTCCTTCTTCGACTCCTCTGCACCATTCGGCCTCATCAGGTTCCCCCTCGACGTCACGCCCTCTCCCTCCGCCAACCTACTCTGCCCAGTCTGCAATGACGGCTTCCTCGAGGAGGTCGAAAACCCTACCCCCGCCATCGATCCCACCGTCACCTCCTTCTTCGGCTCCCCTGCGCCCTTCGGCCTCGCCGGGTTCCCCATCGTCTTCTTCGCCTCCGGAGGAGACTTCGTCCTCCAGCAGCCCCCCTCTGACTTAGGCGCGACCGCCCGGCGGATGACCTTCATCAAATCCACCTCCCGGTGGGGCAGCGTTTCGGCGTCAAGTTGGTAGAGCGAGGCGGAGAGATCCGATCGGTCCATTTCAGCCGGTTCTCTGATCAACCCGCCCGGACCACAAAATTTGCTATCCAATATATTTGGCCTATTTTGGTAATTCAATCAGAATTTATTCAAGTGGAATCTAATTTCGTATCCAAAAACCCCGGTGTTACACTCCAGTCTCCAAATCTTCCCCATCAATGAGGACTGTGGAGCATGTTCGCGACATGCTCACACGTGGTCAAATGGCATATGGTCCTTTTTTCTGATCTGCAAATCATGAGGCTTGCCCACTTCCACTAAGGACCAAGAGGTAGAATACAAGCTAGAAGCTTAAAAACAGTAAAAATTACAAATTCCATCACTTTCACAAAAATGAAACATTGTTTCTTTCACGAGGACAATGTTTGAAGAATGAGGATAAAGGTTCAGTTAAAGGTTTACAAGTGGATAAGCTTTAAGGATGACGTGTGGAAACTCTAAAGAATTAAAAGAATCCACAGCATATAGAAAATCCCATTCTGAACTAATCTATATTTAGAAAATCCACAGCCCTTATAACCGCCACTATTAAAGAATTAAAAGTAACATTTCAAGCCATGGGCTCTATATAATTTCAGAACTCATGCCATTAAAAACTAAAGCCTTTGAATGTCGAGTTTCAGTTCAAAAATTACATGACGTGATTTTTTGGTTCCTTTTAATGATAGATGAAACACATTTAAACTTGAAGGCCATGCAAAGAGACTTTGAAGAATTTGATCTTTGGGATTGCTGTAGAAAGGCTCGGAGAAATTGGTCTTGGCACTCCATTATCTCGCGAAGAGCATCCTCTCTGGGAGGAGGAGGCGGCGCCTCAATATGAGGGTCCCCTTGCATGGCTGGTATGGCTGACATGTGTTACCCTGCAAGTGACACGTCGTGTATCTTGTTGAGAATATTTGTAAATACGAAAATATGAGGGTTTTTTGGTAAATAGATAAATAATTAGTGGATTTCAATGAAACTAGTTAAGAGTAAAAACCTGGGGCTTTGAGGAGAACGATCCGATCCGAGGCTTTGAATCTCCGGGAAATGTCGTCGGCGAACGATCCGATCCTGGGGCTTTGAATCTCCGGGAAATGTCGTCGGCGAACGATCCGATCCTGGGGCTTTGAATCTCCGGGAAATGTCGTCGGCGAACGATCCGAGGCAACCCTCCACGGAGAAGCCGTACGTCCCGCCGATGGTCTCCTCGCAGGACCTCTCCGTCGACTACTCCGGCTTCATCGCCGTCGTTTTCGGCATCACCGGCGTCATATTCTGGGTCAGCTGATCTTGCCTCCTCCTTCTTTTATTCTTTTATTTCTGTGATTGGTTCTTGTTGTGAAATTGGTGGATTCGGATTGATGGCCGAAATCTTGATTTTCAAGGAGGTTACTTGGATGATTGTGGTTCTTGGTTCTGTAGGATTTTAGCATTCTTGCATGGATTAAGGCATTGAATTTCTTGAAAACCTGAAATTTTGGTTTTCCAGAGGGAATCTTGGATGATTTTTTAGGTTCCTTCTGTATTCTAACATTCCTGCATCTGTTTGATCTAAACCTTGCATTTGATAGCTGGTATCTTCGGATTAAGATATTGAATTTCATCAAAAACCTTATATTTTTGGATTTTCCAGAAGATTTCTTCGATGATTTTTATAATTTTCCATAGGATTCTAACATTCTTGCATCTGGTTGATCTGAACCTTGCATTTGGTGGCTGGTTTATATGGATTAATGCATTGACTTTCATCTAGTTTTTGCATCTACAAATAATGATTTGGAAAGGTTTATTTTGGTGATTGGGTTTGGTGGAACCTGTTCTTGTATAAATTATGGTATGTGATTATTTAATTCTACAGAGTTTTAAGTTCAAGACTATTTCTGTTCTTCAATATTTTATATTTTCATTTTCATGAAGGTTTCTTGGATGACTTTTTAAGTTTATGAGATTCTAACATTCTTGCATCTGGATGGTCTAAGATTTGCATTTATTAGCTGTGGGTTAATGCATTGAATTTCGTCTAGTTTTTGCATCTAGGAATAAAGATTTGAAAAGGTTTATTTTGGTGATTGGAGGTCTAGTGGAATCTGTTGTTGAATAATTTATGGTATGCGATTATTAAATTCTACGGAGTTAAACGGCAGACCTGTATTTTGGCAGCTGTCATTACAAATTGTCAGCTAAAATTTTCATGCTTTATCTATGGGGTTATTATATTTAATTCGTTCTGTGGTATCAGTAAACCAATTTATCTGCTTGTTTAGTGAAAATTTCTTGGTCTTCTACTCCCTCCGTCCAATGGAGCTTGTCTGCATTACAATATGATTGTAATTTGTTGGTCCTGTCACCTTGTTTTTTGTAGCAAATCTATTTAAACGCTACCATATTGCTTAGCTTAATTACATTGTATGCTTATGAATGGTACGACTATCTTCTTCTACAAATTTGGCTGTTTGCTTTTCTTGAGAAGACAGTCAAGCCTTGTACTTGTAGTGTTAGATGTCTTACCTGATAAGTAGAATGCGGATAGGGTTGATATTCTGTTTGGAAATAATACAGGATAAGAGTAATAAATGTGGGTATGATGCAGTGGAAGTTTTTGACTTTGTGGTTTTGTTTGTTTCTCTTCTAAATTTGGAGTATGTTCTGTGGTACGTTAAAATTCTTCTTATTAAGTCAAGTGAAGTATTTTTTTTCTTTTTGTTAATATGTCTGTTCTCATAGGGTTGCTACTTTCATTTCTTAACAAAAAGACACTTCCGAAACTACATTTTTATTTTAAAATTTTCGTTGCCTATTTCAATTTGTGTAGATCATATCATATTCCAACTTTTTGCACAATCCTTTAAAACAGACTGCTACTATATCCAAAAGATTATAAGTAAAAACAATGTAATAATTTTGCTCAAAACAGGCCTAAATGAAGATGTACGGTCCATGTCGCCGACCCCCAATAGTTTGGGAAAAGGCGCAGCTTGATTATGATTATGACTTGCTCATTTCGAATTTGTTTATGAAAGAAGGAACCACCTAAAATAACGGATTCTATAAAAGTATCGATGTTTCTTTCCATACAGGAAACAAAATGCATTTGTGATGTACACATGGACAAGCTACATTCTTGCTTCTTTGCTGGCTGAGAAGTCAAAACTTTTGTTCATATTTTATTGTTCCATTTTAAGTTCAAGACTATTTATGTTCAGATTGCTGGAACGTTCTTTTTTTTTTTTTTTTCACAAGGGGTGTCTGAGACCTTAAGATCCAACTAGAAGGGGCAAGGCTACCGGCCTCTTAGAAGAAGGAACCCTGACGCCCATGCTTTATAAGGATTGAGTTGAACTCCTGATTTTTTCTCTGAACTTAGAATATGGAAATTAGTTCTTGCTGTAATACTTAACCTTGTAAAAAAAAAGCTATTGTGGTTAACTATTTTTTACAGTCGGTATTTTGAGATATGGCAAGTGCACCGAGAAGTAAATTTTGAGATGAGGCCAGCCTGTATAGCTTTGGCATGTTTTCTATACCTCTGGCATGTTTGTCTGGCAACTAGGTGCTCAACTTATGGGCTATTTAAAAGTAATCTTGGCTCACGTGCCTTTTACCCAAGTCGGTTAATAGAAGAAGTCATGCTGGGTTCAAAAAGAAAAGTGGCCCCATACACTTGTGTGGACATGTTGAAATTTCAATAGGCTTTTATAGTTTGTCACTAAAGAAGCCTTTATTATGCTTGAAGCTATAGTGCAAAGCTAGGTGGCTTTTTAATGACTCTTTTTGCATTTCTACATATGTTCCAATCAAAACAACTGGGACCCGACCATTTGGTTGTTCGCTTGCAAATGCTTATTTTACCAATGTTAGCTCATGCTGTTCGGAATGGTCAGAGTTGGGAGTTTGTTGCCCTGTCTATTATAAAAAATATTGTCGATAAGCTGCTTGATCCTCGAGAAGAGGTGGACCTTTCATTATTTGCCTATTTAGCCCGGTCATATCTTCTTAACAAAGATTTACATTTGGTTCTTCCAAACTAAATTCTGAATGCACTTTCACATTATTTGCAGGGCAGTGCAGAATATGATGAATCCTTGAGAATTGAGCTTTTACAGCTTACAATGTTACTTTTGAAGCATCTGCAAAGGAGAACCATTGTACAGCGCCATCATGATGTATGTTTTTAGTCACAAATTTCGTGGCTACTAGATACTGCTATTGCTATTAGTGTGTCCCTGTAAATATGAATCTATACTGATGGAACAGTGTCTTATTTATTCGATATGCTATAATGGTGCCAAGGCTATAATATACTATATGGGCTAGATTTGAAGTTTGGTTGAGGTTCTTGACAATATAAAACTAGTATTCTAAGCTGAATAATAATAATGAAGGTACTAATTTTGGAGTATAAAAACAATTTTGAGATGGAAACTTGTTTTTACCTGCTTATGATGCTTATGATAGAGTGCCTGACCTTGCAGGAGCATAATGGTACAGAACTTTCTGTTCTAAATCCTGTTGCGCAGATATGCTTTTAGCACCACTGAAAACTAATTTTTGATTTTGAGAGTGGTACAACTATATTTTAATTTGGATTTTCCTTGCAACTACATCTACTTTAATGCTTCTATGATTTTTCAGATTGCCTTTTTCTTGCTTAGATGTAGAACAATCTGCTTAGAGCAAGATTAATAGCTTATTCTTATTTTTTGGATGTTAATTCTTGGCTGAGCCATGATTTTATCATTGGGTGGCCACGACACTACAATGGAACCATTGGTAAAATCTATTTCATATGAGTATAGTGTCAGGAGACTCTAAACAATTTTTCATCGGGTTAGGGAGTACAATTGATTATTAATACTAAATGTTGTATGTATTAAGTGCAAAGGAGAACCATTGTAGACTAAAAAAAATTATATGAATTCTGTTTTATAGAAGGAAAATTATATAATTATGAATAGACCATCTGTTCTTGATTGACAGTTCTCTCTAGAGTATGTTAATGGAAGAATTGGATACAGATCCAAGGAGGCTAGTGTAGAATGACCGGGAGTTTCAAGTAAATATTGGAGGGAAAACGCAATCCAAATTAATATCATGAAATGTAAAGGGTAAATTGGCTGAGCTAATCAGTTAATGGACCGTTACTGTCTAAATTTGAAGGTTTTACTCATCAAATTAGGCGAAAGTAAATCTGAATTTGTACTAATGGAACAATGTCTTATTCATTCAATATGCTAGAATGGTGATAAAATTATGGCATACTATATGGGCTAGATTTGAAGATTTGTTAAGTTTCTTGACAATATAAAATCAATATTCCAATCTGAATAATCTAAAAATAATAATGCACATAACTTATTTCAAGAAGCATGAGCACAATTTGAAGATGGAAACCAGTTTTTACTTGCTTATGATGGAGTGTGTGACCTTGTAGGAGCATAATGGTAGAAAACCTTATGTTCTAAATCCTATTACAGATTTGCGTCCAGCGCCACTGAAAACTAATTTTTTATTGAGAGTGGTACAACTACATTTAATTTAGATTTTCCTTGCAACTCCATCTAAACTAAAATTCTCTTGTTATTATTTAAAGATTCCTCGTAACTAGATTTTCCAAGTATGATAGTTTACTGACTGATTGGTGTTTTTATTGCATCTTTCAGGTTTTTATGATAATATAGTAATTCATAAAGAGCACTAAGGAAGGTTACATGGGCGATAGTTAACTCGATGGTCGACGCGCTGGAAGCTTTGAAATAAGACTCAAATGGATTGGACCACTTCTAGTGGATACTAGGGAAATCAGGTAGTTGCTGATTAAAGAGACTCACCATCAAAATGAAAGTACAGTGTCTACTTTGTGGGGCCAACAACTTCTAGGAATTTGGCGTGAGAAGAAAAAAAGAAAGAAGTAATGTTGACTGAGGGAAAAGCTGATACAAGACATGTAAGGTGGGCCATACAGTTTTCACTTGAAGCTGAAGCAAAGCATTTTTTGGTGCTGGCCATATAAAGGAACGACAACATCCAAATTGGGAGTCTCCAAAAGCAGCAGGATTAGATAAAAAGGTTCTTGCCATTTTCAGCCAGAAATGGAATAGAAGGAGATCCTGAACCATCGAGGTGATTTCCCAAAGTGCTAACATGAGCAGCAGCAGACGATGTAGGAAAATTTTCCATTTTAGCCACAATTAAATCGATGAGCATGGCTTGGTGGTTGAGAACAGAGCTATGGTTCTGAACTGCAATGAAAAGGGGAGAGCATACTGATTTGGTAGCCCAGACAGAAATGAAAACTGCCAACGGAGGGCCACAAGCCTGAGAGGCTTGGCCATTCGGTCAAGCAATATACATAGAGGTGAAGAAGAAGATCAGAAGCAAAGCACCGAGTCATCGTCGTCACGCACTGGGGAAGTAGAACTCAACACCACTTAAATATGAATTTGAGGCTTTTTTAGTGTTGTTTATTATGGCTTTCAAATTAATTGCTTAGTATGATGGCTGATACTCTCTAGGCAAATTATTGATGCATGCATGTTTTGATCACCATTGCTAGCGTCCACTTAAAAATTAGCTTGCTGATTGTAGTACTAAATGAGCTGAGAATTTCTTGTTTTCCATGCGAGTTAATTTGGTCAAAATTAATTCTTTTGCAAGACTAATCCTGCTGTCAAACTGATTTTGATTAGTGTTACTTATTTTATTGCCTAAATTCTGCTTTACTAACGAAAAAAAATTGCTGTTTTTGAGTCTTAGTGTTATTTTTTGTGGTCTTCAAAGGGTTTTTTATTAGTGCTCCTATAGACATGTACCTATTTTTAATGAGACCAATTTAACCTAGTTAGTTCAAGTAAAAATGAGTTATTAGGTTGCTTTTGTAGTATATCCTTTCTATGCATACTTCAATTTTTAGAGAGACTAATTTACATAGAAAGTGTGAGTGAATTAATTTGAGGACGGAGACACTTAAATATGCAGTTTTGATTCTTATACAATCCTCTTGGACTTATGTGCTTATATTTTCTAAAATCACTCACACACATCAGTACACATAGAAATACCATCTAGAAATTTGTTAGCTACCATTTTTAGTGGGACGTCTTTAGTCAAGTCTATTTTCGAAAACGTGGTATTTTTAAAACTTCAATGATCATGATAGACCATCTGCTTAGCTTTATGGTGGAGGTGGTTTGAAAATAGGTTGAAGGTATAATACACCATAAGAAAAAAAAAAGAAAAAAAAAGAAAAAAAAAGAGGTTTGTTACTATCTCCAATGAGTAACCGGGCCTTTGTGCCTCAGTAAGCTGAAGGGTTCGCGTAAAAAATTGGAGGTTAGAACAAATTCTCTCATGAAAAAAAAAGCAAAAAAAATAAAATAAAGAGGTTTGTTACTATCTCCAATGAGTAACCGGGCCTTTGTGCCTCAGTAAGCTGAAGGGTTCGCGTAAAAAATTGGAGGTTAGAACAAATTCTCTTATGACTGCCAGCCATTGCACAGTCGGCTGAAAAAAAATAGAAAAATGGTGTATTATGCTTTTATACCCTATACTGTGGACTTACGGTTGAGGATGCTTAAGCATTATTTCTATCATGATACTTCAAGATAAAGATGCTATAGATTTATTTTGGGTTATTGAGCTCGACTGTAACTTGACTAATGGGTCACATTAAAATGTGTGGAAGACAGAAATTTAGATTGTATGTCTATTTGTTCTGCACCTTTGTTTTTTGAAAAGTAATTATATATATATTGAGCAAATATTTCCAAGATGATAGTGTAGAATAGAACCACTAATTTGAGCGTCTTTGTGCTTCAAATTGTTTATTTCCGCAAGTATTAGTGCTTAGTCTCCTTAAAGGTTGTTATGTGTATAAGAGAAGATATATAGGTTTTTATTATTGTAGGTTATATATTTGTGGATAACATGGCTGTAAACCCTCGTCCTACTAGGAACATCGAGAGGTTTAACGGCTTATTCATACGCTTGATGCAATCGTACTCGTTACAAAAGTGGCATTTACTTGTCTAGTAGTAGTTTCTTAATTTCTTTGCTTTATTTTGTTTTTGTTTCCTCGAGGACTAGCAAAATATAGGTTTGGGGGTATTTGATAAACATAGAATATACGCATTTATATGCTTCATTTACCGATTTGTTAGTGTAGTTTTCCCGTTAAAATAAGGATAAATATGGGTTATTAGTGTTAAGCTAGTGATTAGAAGTTTAATAAATAATTTACTTTAATTAAATAATGTAGATACTTTAATTGCTTTAATTTAATTATATTTTTATTGCGCGTCTATGATGCAATTTGCTTGTATTGTAGGTTTCAGGAGTTTGAGTTGTAGAATGGCCACTCTAATCCTGGAGGGGATGCTTCCACTGAAGAGCACTCCTTCCAGAGTAGATCCATTGTTGGGATGAACCGCAAGGCCATGAATACTGCAATTAAAGCTGCTACTGCTGCTCAAGATGCAGGGAAGGTTAGAGTTTCTGCAAATGTTTTTGATCGATTAGATCGTGAAGAGGGCAGGCCTGAGACCGTTAATATATCGTCTGAAGATTATGTTGAAATGCCCACTCTAGATGAAGGTGGGTATGGCAAATATTGTACTGTAACTGACTACGATGACTTTGAAGGCAATATCACAATGCTAGATAGGGAAGCAGGACTGCCTCTGATTCAGCATCAGATAATGATGGATATGCAGAGTTGGATTTTATCAGGCATTGGGATGAAGAGGTTTCTTGCAGCCCTGGCCAAGATGAATCCGTTAAGATGCAGTATCGTGTTGCTCAAAGTACAAACAATCTTCCACAGAAAACAAGTGCAAAAGATCAGGACCCACTGAATACTTCTCATAAGATTGCAAATATCTCTGTGAATGTGAATGCATGGAAACCACCTCATTATGAGGTGCCAATGGAACCTCCCCAGAAGATTAAAGAAGTCCATGACCGCCAAGCCGCAAGGGAAAGTGAAGTAATTCCAGATAACACTGTTCTTAGGCCTGTGCGTGAAATGACTAAAACTATTGCTGCTAGTGATGTATGAACTCTTCCATTATGGAAAGCAATATGTGTATCTTTTCATTTTTTATCTGTGGATTCACTCAGATCTTATATATACTGAAATGTTAAATACAAAATTGGCTCTCATGTTTGACTTGTATATTGCTTATTTAACATTTTCTGTTGCTGAAACAGGGAATGCGTCCTGCAGGTACTGCAAATAACATACAGAAAAGTGGATCATCGTCATTTGGTATGTATAGTAATCCCTTTTGCGCAAATTGTGTTTTCCAAGATAAAGCTAGTTGCAATAAGCAGCTTAATCTATTTCTCTATAATTTGTTTTCCTTTGTGTTTTGCATGGAATTTTGGCATGATTAAGATTCAGTTTTATCTTGATTCTAGAATGGTTCAGATAAAATGCATTACACTGATCTGTGTATATTTAGTAGACTGAAGCTTTAAGACTGCACATTTTCTTTTTCTTCCTTATGATTTTATGTGAAAGGCTTTGTAGTCAGAATTTTTAAAAAAATTTATCTGCCATGAGCAGCAGGAAGTAAAAGTAAACGAACAAAGAAAGAAACCGAAATTTAAGAAGACTGAAGCAGGAAATAAAACTGAACAATGAAAGAAAGAGATGACCCAATTTTAGTACTCCATTCCCACTTTAATAGTTCATTTTGAAAAAACAATCAAGGTAAAGCGTGACAAAGGGAGTATCTATGAACCCATAATGCAGCAGGAGATATAACTGATCAGAGATGGAAGGAAAGAGATAATAACTATGGAAAGGAAGAGTAATAAACCTTTTACTCGATAGGAAATATTTAGTTGGGTTCTTTACATTTACCCTCCAGGCTTCATTTAGGTGTTTTATACTTTAATGACGTTAACTTGCCTATCAAGCCGTGTTGTGCTGGTTGGATCTCTCCTTGTTAAGGGAGAGGTCCTGGGATTGAATCCCATAGCATTAGCAATTATATTTTCTTCTTGGTCAGCATAAGTTTGTTAATAGAAGTGTAATTCTCATGATGTGATGATTGTTTGAGACTGGTATTTGTGCTTTTAGGCCTTGATATTCATGTGAAAATACTTTTTCCTGATGTCCATGACCGTTTTCCTTGATCTCTCTTAAATCTCGTCTCTTTGGATGACTGAGACGAGACTGAGATGCGAGATGTTGGACCTTGCCAACAGTATATCTTATGTAGCTTTCTACTGCGCCATACTTTCTGCTCTTTTAGGTTTGTGATTGTAAATGTATACTCCCTGTCCAAAATAACCTATCCTCATTAGAAACCAGAATGAACGAAAATCAGTTCATTTTAAGTTTCTAATGAGGACAGGTAATTTTGGAGATGCAGTATTTGTCAAAGCTACAGTTGTACCATTTTTCGATATAGGAGTTTTGGCTGAGTTACTTTTTTTTTTGGGTGAAGTTTGAACGGACAACAACGTTGTTTACTGAACTGATTTCAGTGGTTTTGCTTTTCTTGGTTACTGGTATTGTTTACCTAAAGAATGCCTAGCGTAGCTTTCTACTATGGCCTCTGTACTGAAACAGGTTTATGATCATTGCTCATATATAAGCTGTTTAAAGTTACAGCTGAACCATTTCATGAATAAGTAGTTCTGGCTGAAAGTTACTTTTGTTGATGTTAGGGAGGCTGCAATATTGTTTACTTCATTAATTGTAGCGCTTTTTACTGTTAAGTTCATGTTATCAACGTAGTTTTTTTAACAGAGTGGAATATATTTGTTGATTGCAGGTTCATACTCTACAGTTCGTCCTGTGGAGGATGCAATGGCTAGGACTATCTTTATTAGTAATGTGAGTGCAATTTCGAACTTAAAACTTTTACTGGGATACTGTGTGGCATATTGACCTTTTAGTGTACAGGTCCATTTTGCTGCCTCCAAGGACAGTCTTTCTCGGCATTTCAATAAATGTGGGGAAGTGCTAAAGGTGATTATTTTGACAGATCCTGTAACTGGGCAACCAAAAGGGTATGCAAACATATTCTGTTTTACTTTTTATCACTTCCAAATTGATCTCATTGGATAGTACTTCATGATTTATGACTTATATTGCCATAACCAGATCAACTTATGTTGAGTTTGTGCGCAAAGAAGTAACAGAACTTGCTTCTGGAACTCTCCCAGAGCGGTCTGGGCTTTCACAGCTGTCAAGCTCCAGTGAGCAAGATGACAATGAAGGCGCTTCTCTCACTTTTGATGCTCTTTTGTCGAAAGACGCAGTTTTTGAACTTAAGGTTGTCTCATTTTTTGCATGACTAATTTATCTTTCTTGTTGCCTTCATGACTTTTTTAACTGCAAAATGTTTATTATAAATCTGTAAGGCTATCATGCTAAACACCCTTTAAATGTCGGGAATCAGCATTGAAATCTATTGGTTAATTTGATGTAGTTTTTTATGGGTATTGTGTGTCAGACTGCTCATATTTATTTAGTAAACTTACTAGCGATAGGAATGAGATTATCTGTCGTATGTTTACTTGAGTTATTGTTTCAATTGCTTTCTGACTTTTTCTGCGTTGAGATTCTGTTTGTTTTCATCTTTCTGGAAACTGACATGTTACAACTTATAGGTAGCTGACCTTGTGTTTCCGTTGAGAGAATTGGCTCATACAGATGCTAATGTTGCTTATCACATGTGGGTATCAGTGTTTCCAATTGTATGGGTAACTCTGCACAAGGATGAACAAGTGCAATTGGCAAAACCTATTATAGCTCTTTTATCAATGGACTGCCATAAAAGATAGCAAGCAGGTAGGCCAAATGTTGTGCAAGCACTTCCGGAGGGCCTTCACTTAAGCTATCCTCAGCCACAGATGCCAAGTGAGCTCATCAAATATATTGGAAAGACTTGCAATGCATGGCATATATCCCTGGCTTTGCTAGAGAGTCATGTGATGTTGTTTATGAATGATAATAAGTGTTCTGAATCACTTGCTAAGCTATATCGCCTACTGAATGAAGAAGGCGTGATGTGGATTGCAGAAAAAAGAGATCAATTACTGCTGAAATGTGGGCTGGACTTTCACTGGTTCAGTATGGATACTGGCATCGAGCTCAGAGCCTCTCTTACCAAGCCATGATTAAGGCCACACAAGGCACTTACAATAACATGGTCCCCAAGGCCGAAATGTGTTTCTGGGAAGAGCGGTGGCTTCACTGTGCTGGTCAACTCAGCCAGTGGGATGGTTTGGCTGATTTTGGAAAAAGCATTGAAAACTATGAACTTCTACTTGACTGCCATTGGAAGATGCCTAACTGGGCTTATATGAAGGAAAATGTATTTCCAAAGGCTCAAGTAGAAGAAACACCTAAGCTTCATCTCATTCAAGCCTTCTTTGCCCTTCATGATCAAAATGTAAATGGTGTTGCTGATATAGAGAATATTGTGCAGAAAGGTAATGAGCTTGCTTTGGATCAGTGGTGGCAGTTACCTAATTGTCTGTTTAGTCGTGTACTCTACTTCTGCAGCAATTTCAACAGTTAGTTGAAGTTCAATCTTTTTTCATTCTTCTTTTTTCTGTACTTGACTTTATTGAACAAATAGCAGGTGAATTACTTGAGGCATAATAAATCAGAAGTCAGTGTCCTATTTGATATGTTATGCATATTCGTACTTCAAACCTGGATTGTCAGAAAAGTTCTACATTATTGGGGTAAATAAGAGCCATCATAATATACTTCTTTCTCCTGATTTTCTTGTAAGTATTTTTTTAAATTAAGTGGTGTTCATTGTTTTCCCCATGTCCAAGTTGATGAGAGCTACAACTAATATGAAGAGGACTCTCCTTTTGCATTTCTACATATGTTCCAATAAAAACAACTGGGACATGACCATTTGGTCGTTTGCATGCAAATGATTATTTTACCAATGTTAGCTCATGCTTTTCAGAATGGTCAGAGTTGGGAGGTTGTTGACCTGTCTATTATAAAAACTATTGTCGATAAGCTGTTTGATCCTCCGGAAAAGGTGGACCTTTCATTATTTACCTATTTAGCCCTATCATATCTTCTTAACAAAGATTTACATATGGTTCTTCCAAACTAAATTTTGAATGCGCTTTCACTTTATTTGTAGGTCAGTGCAGAATATGAACCCTTGAGAAGCGCCGCGCCCTTCAGATGGCTCTGCATTTGCTGATGATTTAAGCAAGCGGGTTAAGGTGGAGCCTGGTCTCCAGCTTCTTTGCGTTATGTCACCTGGTGGATCTTCAACTTCAATGCCAAATATTGAGACTCCTGGTTCAGCTGGACAAGCACCTGATGAAGAATACAAGCCAAATGCTGCAATGGAAGAAATGATCATCCACTTTCTACTAAGAGTAAGGGTTAGCGATAACATCACTGGGTGATAATATGTTTTTCGAAGATACTGTTTGCTAAAGATATTTATATACAAGTCAATCTCAGTATGTAAACACTCTCTTTATAGCTCAGTCTATTGAGGGCTAAACCATGGATGCCATCTAAGCAAAAACAATTGAAACTAAATCAAAATAGACTTGACTGCATGGGCAATCATATTTTACATACCCCCATGCTTGCACGTGAACATGCAGATGCAGGGGAGGCATGAGTCACTCACGCCTATATTCTCCTGGCTCTGATACCATGTTAAACCAAGTCGTCCTAAAAGCCTGAGCTGTTAAGACAGGGACCAACAATGGATGTCAGCCAAACAAAACCCAATTAGATTAAAATTACGTTATTTATGTAATTATAAAAGGCCATTAGACCCATTACACCTATATGAATGAAAGTTATAATTCATGTTCGTGCTAACAGAAGAGCGGATCCAATACCATCTTTTGTTTTGAGAACATTTTACCTTACCCTTCCATTGAATCTAATTGGTCAATGTATTCTATTTCCGTATACGTATTGAATCAGTCTACTATTTTTTGATTTGCTGTCATATTTGTAAGGCCATGTTCTTAGTGTTAATTGGTCGTGGGTAGAGAATGCAATTATATATTTCGTATGTAAATGGAAGCTATCAAGAGAGTGTCAAGTGGACGCGTGGGGAGATGAATATATGATCTTGTCGTAATGTATTGGAGTAAGTTCCGGGTACTTTCAGTAGTATGCAATACCGGCTTTGTGCAGAAGAAAGCATAAGATAAGAGCAAATGGGTGAAATATGTCGGATTTCTTGGCACATAGACAACTTGTTTCATTTTAATTCCATCTTTTTTTAGCAATGTGTTTGTCATTTCATTCAATAGTGTTTCCTAGATATGAAGAAATTTGATAATTGTTGAAACTCCCTGTGGAATATTATTGTTTATGCATAATACAAGCCTTTTATCCTACCTGAGCTTGTGGAATTGAACTGATATAACTTGTCATTGATGTCGGTTGGCTGAACGATCTGATGTGGCAATATCCAATATATTCGCTAGTTTTATTTGAACTACAATTTCCTAGCTGCAGAATGATCTTAATTGGTTTTGCGGCTGTGACTAAATACAGGTTGCCTTGGTCATTGAACCAAAGGATAAGGAAGCAAGTTCTATGTACAAGCATGCTCTGGAACTCCTCTCACAAGCTTTAGAGGTTTGGCGAAATGCCAATGTTAAGTTCAACTATCTTGAAAAATTGCCGAGTTGCCTTCAATCTTCTCAATCAAAAGATCCTGCCACAGCTCTCGCGTAGGGTCTTGATGTCATGAACAAGGTCTTGGAGAAGCAACCACATTTATTTATCCGCAACAACATTAACCAGATATCTAAAGTATGCTTCCCCACGTATTTTTTGTGTAAAGAAATTATTTTTTATCAGTTTTTTACGTGTTGTCATCTTGTGCAGATACTTGAGCCCTGCTTCAATACTAAAATGTTGGATGCTGGAAAATCACTCTGTTTGCTATTCAAAATGATATTCTCAGCTTTTCCCTTGGAGGCTCCCAATACTCCACCAGATGTAAAGAGACTCTACCAGAAACTTGAGGGTCTCATACAGAAGCATCCGGCAGCGGTGACGGCACATCATATAACACTTGAAGCTAGCTCTGCCAATTCAATGATATATTTTGCTCTGTTTATTGTGAAGACTTTAACAGAAATCCAGAAGAACTTGATTGATCCTTACATGACACCATTAGTTCGTGTCCAACGCTTATCACGTGATACGGTTCCATCTGGAGGATCTCACATGAGACAAGTAATGCTTTTCTTCTTTGATTTTGCATATTCATGAAGATGGACAAACGGCACCATTGCGTGCTGTATACTCCATCCTAATATTAGGAAGGAGCTGATACCTCACATTTTGTTTGGATATATTAGAGAGTAAAAACTGGCTTACTAATATGATACCTGGATATGTTTTAAGGTTAGCAATAGCTTATAATGGAGCAAAATGGTGGAAAGATCATGCTTGCAGCCCAGATATGTGGATAAGGTGGTAGATACAATACTGTCATATGCTGTTGGGGAGCATTAATGCTTGTTAATTCACTGATAGATATTCCATAGCTCTGGTATATCGTGGAGAGTTTCCTCTTTCACCCCTTGTTTCTTTTGGGTTAAGGGTTATCTCGAGTTTATCTTTTCCAATTTTGCTTATCCTGTTTTATTATTTAACTAATTTGGCATATCCCTTTGGTCTTTGGTTCTGTCAGTTATGCTTAACAATATAAAATTTGGTATATGTTAATTTCCAGTTTCCCATACTTTGACAGTATTGAAAATTGCCTCTGAGTTATTGTCTAATTATTTTAAGTACGCTTCTTTTAGCATGTACTCCAACGGTGATATTATGCATGCAAAGTTTTTTTTCTTTCTCATTCTTGATATTTTCGTCCAATTGCTTTTGGCAATAGTCATAGAAGGCTTGATATTAACTTTTAGAACAATATTTAATTTTTTCTGGTTTATTTCTTCCTTGTCATTTTTACTATCTTAAATCCTTGATATCTGTAATGCTTAGCATCCCAATTGAATTTTCTTTTCAGTTTTCATTCACCAATAACTCATTATGTTGCAGCTATGCATCTAGTTGAGTTTTGCTCCCCGCATTTACAATATGTATTTCATTCCTCATTTAGGGCCAGGGATTTGACCCTGACTCTGCTATCAGTTCTTCACTAGCAGTTGGGTCAACTGCAACCAGTTTGAAGACTGTTCTAGAACTTATTAGTGAAAGGGTCATGTTTGTTCCAGAATACAAACATATGTTATGCCAACTACTAGTCGGACTACTCTCTGAAAAGCGTATAGATACAGGTGTATTTCTATGCATTCTTGATATAGTTAAAGGTTGGATTGAAGATGATGTCCGACCGTCCACATCTAGTGTGTCAGGTGCTCTTCTGTATCAGACTGACACAATTTCGTATCCACAGTTACCGAAATCGTCTGTTCAGTTACTCCACTTCTGCAGCAATTCCAGCAGTTAGTTGAAGTTCAAGAATCAGTATGGGTTATTTAAATGCATGGGGTAACAGCAAAATGGCTTTTTTTATTCCAACATGACGTTGCTGTTTCCTTATGCACAGGCATTATATTACTGGTTGCGGATGTATCTACTTGAACGGCGTGATGTGGCTAATAGGTCTGAACATGGGAGGAACTCGCTCTTAGCACAACAACGTCTGCAGCAGCACAGTATCTCAGGGGCTGGTGTTGCTGCTATTAGCATGGCAGATATCAATACACGTGTGCCAAATCAACTTGGCAATCTTCTGTCTGGTGATGCCCGGGTTCATGAAGGCTCTCAAGCTAGCATTGTTGGGAGGGTCCCATGATGGAGGAAACACTCAAGGACAAGATTCTGAAAGAACAATGGCCATAGATGGAGGCAATATTCAGGGGTGCGAATTATCAAAATTTGCAGAGTTCTTCAAGCATACCTGATGGTGGTCAGGGTCCATCGAGGAGAACAAGTGGACTTGTAGCATCTGCAGTAAGTGCATATGAAGCTCCAAAAGATATAATGGAAACGCTGAGAAGTAAACATACTAATTTGGCTGCGGAACTTGAGGTGAGAAAGGACCCGGAGGTTTATTTCTTAGCATATTTAATATTCTTAGTGTACTTTTTATTGCAAATTTTTCTGACTTTTTTGTTTTGGATAGTATTTACTTACAGAAATCGGTCAAAGATTTGTTACTCAACGGAAGAGAGACTTCTTGCTGTGGTCAAATGCTCTGCTTCATCGGTATTACAAATATCCCACTGCTGCAACTACTGTTGAGCTTCCACAATCTTTCAACGAACTGTCTTGTGTTTGTAGAGCATGTTTTTTTTTTTGCAAATGTTGTGAATAAGCATATAGATTTTGTGAAAGTATAAATAGGAATTTGAGCGTGACCTGGACCCAGAGAGTGCCACAACATTCCCTTGGACACTTTGTGAACTGACTGAGCATTTGAAGCACTGGAAGAAGAAAGCAGAGTTCTGTGCGATTTTCACGCTGTTGATGTGGAGATTCCAGGATAATATTTTACTAATCAAGCGATTTTAGGTTATTCGGCTTCTCAAATATGATCATATAAAGTTTTTTTTGTCAAATCATTTGTTTGTATACAATTATTGAAAGTTAAATAACCATACAGGCATATCATTGCAGATGGAAACAAATAGAAATTTGACTCTTTATCATTCAACATCCTCTGTGTACTGACTTTCCTATGTTCTCTTTTTCATTTTTGCAATAGGAAATTGCTCCCGATCATACTGTGAAGTTGGACAGAGTTGCCTGATATTCCAATTGTGCAAAGACATGGGTAGCAGATTTCGGTAGCTTACTCTCATCACCATTGTCATCATCATTGGTGACAACCAAGTTCTTTGCTTTTTGTTGTGTTTTTGGGTTTTTAGTTTGTGGGTTGGATTGATTTGGATTCAATTTTTTGGATGCAGCGATGGGAGGTGCAGCCGCATGTCGCCAAGTTCCAGCTCTCCGTGGACCACGATTCGCCATATGGAGTGCTCCCTCTAACTGGAATTAGTATTAACACTTAGGTTTTCCAAAATGAATGGAAAATGAACTAAAATCAGTTCATTTTGGAAAATCAAATGTTAATGCCACTTTCGAACAGAGGGAATAGCACTTTTGTCTGCATTTTTTACAAAAGATTTGTTTCAAATTATATGTCTTGGAGTGTATGATTGTGCTCATGTGATAGCTGGTTATGTGCTGATTTTAGTGACTTAGAGATGGATCAGAGAGTAGGGCTGCATCTTGGGTCGGTAGGGTTGGGTTTTGCTATACCCAACCCTACCCAAGATAGGACCCGAGAATCTTAAATCCGACTCTACCCGAGATAAAACCTTCAATACCCGAGAACCCGAGATAGGAATCGAGATTTTAATAAAATAATGTATATAATTATAAATTTTTTTAATAAAATAATATATAATTATAATAAATAAAAAAATTGTATATATATTAAAAAATAAGGGATTTAAATGGTATATCTTGGGTCGGGTCTGTTCTTGTGTATTTTAAAGTTAAATCCGACCTAATCCAAGATAGAATTGGGTTTTTAAATCTTAGAACAGACCATAGACCTTGGTCAATGTTAGGTTGGGCGGGGTCCCGTTTTTTTGTGCAACCCTCACAGAGGGAATAATGAGTGATTATGTACTATGTAGTATGTTTTTGTAGTATGTAAGATCACTTGGCCGACCTCAAATTGTTGGGAATAGGCACAATGACAAATAGTGCTCGCTTTGGCCGAAGGACTAAACATCTCGTCAAAATTAAACCTAGGACATTGGTTATACCATTTTCACAACAAGTGCCTCAGGACGTATAGTGGAAGCATTGGCACGTAACTTAGCTTGAACATCCACTTATAGCCTACCAGGTTCATAGACGGTCATAATGGAATGAGCTCCCATGTCTTGTTCCAAAGTGAGGGCTAGGGGTCCTCGGTCATGGCATGAAGTAGGATCTTTAGAAGCTTATTTGAAGGTATGCAAGAATTTGTAGTAAGTATTATTTATTTTAATACAAATTCCGCTTTCAGTTTGATAGTACATAAATAAGATGGATTTTCAGTACTTTGGACCCCACTGCACCTCTAGTTCTCTCACGCACCAGCGCTGACGGTAGAGGAGCTTGGCGTCTAGTGCCAAGAGCACCAAACATAGAATAAGACTTCTAGACTTATGGTATAATTAGATAATAATACATGTACTTATATAACAATAGATAAGTTAACCTAGGTATATAACTAACTATAATATATATATATATATATTATATCATGAAGGATTATAATATATAAACATGTCTATCGCCAAGGATGGTTATAGTAGGATAACTAACTAGGACATATAATTCACTTATGATATAATATAACTATTGAATTCTATCATAGTTAATAGTTCACAATATATATAATAAACCCTAGGATATCTGTTAACCCTAGTTTAGGCTGTGAACCTAGATATATATAGTTAACTTAATCATAAGTAACCCTATTAGGGAGAGTTTAACATATAGTTAACTTAATCACAAGTAACCCTATTAGGGAGAGTTTATGGGTTCATATAGTATAGAAAACATGTTAATATGTTTATAATATTATATATTTCGTAATCTAACTTATAATGAGAGGAGTCTATAATACATGTTAGTTAGTATTCTTCTAATTTATACCAATACGGTATAAATACCACATTAATATGAGTTTACCTTAGTTAACTATAATACATGTCTTCTAAACTTATAAATACCATATAAGTTATTCATACTAGTACTGTCTAATTATCCTCTATAGTTTAATATGTCTAATGAGTACTAAATATAATAAATGTATGGTATAAATACTAATGAGTCCTAGGACATAATCCTAGGGATAATTTTAACTTATTAGAAGACTACCTAAATACATATAATATAATATATAATATAAGAAGGATCAAATATGTATAATATGTCCCTAAATTTGTATTGTGCATATGGAATTATAATGAGATTAAAATTAAATCATATATTAATTTTAATCTCTTTATAATAATGCGCCTTCTACACATATCATTAATAGTATATATATCATAAACCATATAAACTAGATTAAACTATGTATCCAATATAGAATATGGTATAAATATCAAAATAATAACCTTTAAGTTGTTGTAATATTGTAACTTATATTATTATAAGAGTATAATATTGGAATAGGTTATAACAGATAGCCCGTATAATATTGGCTATAGTTAGACATTTGTTGGGAATGTCAATCTTAGGCAGTATTTTATTATTAGGATTAGTTTCTTTTTATGAGATTATCGTAATAAGCCATGATTGGCATTAAGGGTGATTTGATTGTAATGGCGCAATTAGTGGTCAATTAGGGCCGCCAATCGATGGTGCGGGCGTAGAGAGCCGCACCCTTCTCTTTTCTTTATAAGGAGTTTTTCTTCCTCCTTTTAGTGTATGCAATAAGAATTTAATTATTTCCTTTTGCTTTTCTCTGTCTTCTTCTCTTTCTCCGGCCATGATGTCTGACCCTGTTTGTGTTCCATGCTGGGACACAACATTAGTATCAGAGCCGTATCGATCCATCGGAACGCAGGACGCTATGCTCGACTTGTGTGCCGAAATCCTATAACGGAATGAGCGGATCTCCGCGGCCCAATGGCCGCCGTCACTCCCGCCATTCAGGCTTCCCCGACCCCAGCCGCAGGATGCTATGCTACGTTCCAGCCGTAGTGGGGCAACCCACAGCCACCGCCGCCGTCAGACGAGACCCATTACAGTCGCTTCTCCGCTCCGCTAGCCGCGCCTTGTCCTCATACCGCCACTATCGTTCGAGCCAAAAAATGCGCACTCTCCATATTTAGGAATCCTTCCCCTCCTGTTTACAATCGACCATCGCCATCGACTTTCTTTCTTACGGCATTGCCGCCGGTTCCGTCACTGTTGACAGATAGATCGCCGTCATCGGCGTCAGGGAGACCACCACCCCAGTTGAAATCGCCGCTGGTCTTTCTCCTGTCTCAGGAGGACAACCTGGCTACTGAAGTCGTCACAACTCCAAAGCTGGTGGAGACGGATGCTGTGGTGGATACCGAAGACGACAACTTGTCGGCAGAGAATCAGGAGATCAGTCTAGCATCCGCACTAGGAGCGGCCACTACAAAATCCCACAGGGGGACGACCATCGCCATTCCGATTGAGGGTGACATGACCAACGGTTCCAACACCGTCCACCTCGCTGACGGCTCCTTCACCGATTGGGGGTGCTGGCGGTGCAAAGGTGCGATCTTTGGCTACCTCCTCCGTAGACGCCTCCGAAGATGGCGCCACCTCCTCTAATCGCGGGAAGGCGGACAACACCGCCAACACCATCGGTGCTCACTGCTGCAACAATCGTTGGAGTATGTTGTGTGGTGGTGAGGCGGGGTTGTTCACTCACCTGGCCCTCTCCGACGACTCCAGGCTGGAAGCTTTGCTCGCCAAGCTCTTCGTCTCCGACAGCGCCACCTCCCTCAAGGGGAGCCGCCTCCGCCTCTTTGGCCAACATTGCTGCCCATGCGGGCACGGCCGGACAGGGCAGCACAACGATCCATGGCGACAGCTGCCTTTTCAACTTTCTCATGGCCCCCATGTGTTCGATGGAATTCCCCATCCAAACACAGAAGGAGATGAGCCCCAGACACAGAACGAGATAGGCCGTTACAAGATGGTGAGGTCCCCCAATGGTGATGCGTGGGTAGAAGCCAATGGACAACAATATGCTCCCGACCAGATTGGTGTCTTCGTATTGCCCAAGATGTATTTTCATGATGCCCAACGACAAGCAACAACGGATGCTGGCCGACTCTGCTTAGCTTCCGGGAAGCTCGGCGCAGTTGGGACCAAGTTTGGATACTCCAAGAAAGATATGCAATTCAGATTGGGATTTTACAATGATGCTACCATGGATCATTCCTACCAATCTCTAGGTGTTGCTTATCAGCGAGTGGACATGTTTCCAGCTGCTGTGAAGTCGTATGGGAGATCTAATGAACATCGTGATTCAATGGTTTTTGCACTGGTTGAAAATGGAAATATTCATCTGGCACTTGGTTCATATAAAAAGGGGGTTGAGCAGTTTAGGCATGCATTAGAGATAGCACCTAAAAATGGGGCTGCACGTTATGGCCCTGTTCGTTATGCATGTTATGGCCTTGCTTTTGGACTTCTTGGCTTATCAAAAGCGTGTATGAATTCTGGTGCATTGTGTTGGGGATCAGCTTTATCAGAGGAAGGATTTTACATCACAGAAGACAATACACATTTGCTTGGAGATAAATTTTCTACTTTGAAGTTTGAGGGTGACATTCAGCTCTTATATGGGGGATGTCTTCCATGTCTAGATGAAGTTCAGAATCTTGCAATAGAGGGCAACTCCCTCAAAGCTTCTGTTGCAGCGTGGAAGAGGAAATTTGTTTTGGTGGCAGTCACTGGGTGTCGTGTTTCTCAGAAAGCATTGCATCTGATTCCTTGGCAAGCTTACCGTTACACTGATATTACCATCTTCTTTAATCTTGTGGAGAGAAATGCATATGCTTGGCAGTTACAAGAAGAGCAGATGGCTTTGAGTGCACTTCTGCTGGAGGGTCCCCATATTGAAACATGGGTAGTGTTGGGTTGTTTGTCCAACCAGAAAGCTTCAAAACACCATTGGTTCTGGGCAATGTCGATGGACATTGGTTCTAGGGGTGCACAATGGCTGATGCATATGAAAGTTGTCTTTAAGCTGTATCTCGAGCGCTTCGGCAGGGTGTTCAGCATGCATTTTTTTATCCAGAATCACATAATTTAATTGAACTTGCATGTGAAGCACGAGCATATTATTTGTCTGCCGTTATTGCTTTTAGGCAGGCAAGGTGTGCCATCAATGGGTTTGGAGGATTCTTTGCGGCAAAGGTGCTTGAACCACTGGGAGCTGTTACTACTGATAGTCAGTTCTTGGACCCGAGGGGCCTGTTTCCAAAT
This sequence comes from Houttuynia cordata, assembly GCA_039654745.1. Classification (NCBI taxonomy): domain Eukaryota; kingdom Viridiplantae; phylum Streptophyta; class Magnoliopsida; order Piperales; family Saururaceae; genus Houttuynia; species Houttuynia cordata. The sequence continues at coordinate 43,109,781 of CM077506.1, forward strand.
CATATTCCTGACTATCTATTCAGTCACCATAAACTTACTGGTCTATTTTCTGCAGCATCTGTTGCTGTTGCCCAAGACAGGGCGTTGGAAGGATTGGTTCCTAAGGCTATTCAAGTACTTTGGAGGCCTGAGCCTATTGAACTAGGGCAGTGATAACCCTACATCAGATACACAGCTGATGTGTATGGAAATGAGTGACCCCACATCAGTTCACCCACTCATTTGTGTAGAAAATCTGATGTACAAATATTGTTTCCCATTGAACTAACTCTCCTGCTGTCCAAAGGAATTGATTCTTCCTTTCTCAAAGGGGCACTGATAATCCTACAGCAGATTCCTACACATTTTTATACACAGCTGATGTGTATGGAAAATGTGTAGGAATCTGCTGTCCAAATATCGTTTCCCTTCTCAAAGTGCCTCCTACGTCAATTACTTTGACTGGTAGCCGTGACACTTGCTATCATCTGTCAGATTCAAGTGATGGGAGACTTCCTTCACATCTGAAGGTTCTAAATTTACCAGAGCTGGAGTTTACTCGGGTAGATATTCGTGTTGGCCTTTCTGGTTCATTATCTTTTGTAGATGGTTATCCTCCAGCTGTTGGTTAGTTGCGCAACCTCGTTTCACAGGATCCACTTTCCTGCAGTGTCGTGGTGGGTGTTTCCCATTTTGAGAGATGTGATCGCTGGGTGCAAGTCTTGGACTATCCTTTCTATGGACGTGGTGGTGCAGGAGATTATGATAAAGATGATTCTAATGAGACAGCACACTTGCTTGCCCAATTTGAGGAGATAGTCTTGAACAAACGTATGAAGGAAGGCACCTATAAAGGACAGCAATTTAATGCCATTTGCCACTTCTTTGGCTATCAGGCTCGGGGTTCTCTACCTTCAAAATTTGATTGTGCTTATGCTTGTATGCTTAACTATCTCTGTTATCCTATATCTGGATTGAAGGCTACATGGTAACTATTACGAGTTTGACGAATCCAGTGAATAAGTGGAAGTGTGGTGCTACTCCTATTACAGCAATGATGACTGTGAAGCGTTGGTCTCATGGCCATAAGGCCACCTCAGTTGGAACACCAGCTATTCATTTTGCTACTGCGGATTTGAAAGTCTAAGCATACGAATTACTGTCATTCATGGTGGGCTTCCCATAGCATGCGCCATGTACACCTACTATGATTACTCGTGCAAGGCCTCTGAGGTGACTTGCGTTATAGCTCTCACCATGATCTATTATGACTTTATTTCCCAGGGGCTATCCACCTATGCGGGAGGCAAGTCCGACCGCTTTGTGAACTTCGCCAATGTTGAGGTTGGCCGTGATTACGAGCCTGTCTCGCCTTGCGGACAAGGCAATAGCGGAAGCATGGTGGAGTGTTGTGAATGTCACACAACTAATGCGCATGATATATTTTAGGCAGTATTTTATTATTATGATTAGTTTTCTTTTATGAAATTATTGTAATAAGCTATGATTGGCATTAAGAGTGATTTGATTGTAATGGCGCAATTAATGGTCAATTAGGGCCCATCTGGCCAATCTGATGGCATAGACCTAGAGAGCCGCGCCCTCCTCTTTTCTTTATAAGGAGTTCTTCTTCTTCTTTCTAGGGTATGCAATAAGAATTCAGCTATTTCCTTTACTTTTCTCTGTGTTCTTCCCTTTTTCCGGCCATGATGTCTGGCCCTGTTCGTGTCCCATTCCGGGACACAATATAACAAAATATCTAAGTTATGCTATAACCTAGGTTATAACCCTAAACTAGGGGTAAGAAGGATGTAGGTTATAACATAACTTAGATAGAGTTTTTGATGGGATATTAATAAGGAATATAGTACAATGCATAAACTCTAATCTTGTTTCTTATAGGTCAAATGATGAACTAGAACTATGATATATATCATAGAAGTGATATCCTTGGGTTACTAGTAATAGGGTTCCTAGGTTTAATTATAGGAAGTAGGAACATGACCCTAACTTGTTTATCGTTGTTATGTTCATCTAGATAGTTGATGATTATGCCTCATAGGAATAATCATATGATAACTAGTTGCTAAATTTAGTTTAACCAAATTGCCTCCATGAACTATGCCAAATTTCATAGAACCTTAGGTATCCTAGGGTTACTAAACAATGACATAACTATCTAGTTGGATAGTTATGCCATTGTTTAGTAACCAAATTGCCAATTAACCCTAAGTTATACCTAGATGAACTAAGTGCATGGAGGCAATTTAGTTAACTTATAAACTAGAACTTGTTAGTCCTCCATACTTTCATATAGAACTTGATAGTCCTCCATAAGACTTCTAGACTATGTAGAAGTCTTATCTAGAAGTCTTATGGTATAATTAGATAACATATATCTAGACTTATGGCCATAATAATTCATCCTCAGTTACAAGGATCCTCCATTTAATTCATCCATACCAGACTGTAAACCTAAACTCGTAATCCTAACCTGAAATGGACTATTATGTCCATCCTAACTTAGATATCCTTGGGTTACTAAGTAAATATATTAGGGTTGCTAGTTGGCTTATAAGGGAGTTAACTATTATCCTAATAACTAGTTCCTCTATAGAACATATAGAGTATATTAGGATATAACATATCCTAGTTACAGTATATGTAGTGTCCATAATAAGTCATATAGTTAGACTACCATGTCTCGTAGGATATAACATACCCTTATATAGTATATATGTGTATGGTATATGATAGTTTAATTATACACATTAAAATTCCATAATTAAGGTACTAGTATCTAAACATTATCCCTTAGGGTGGACTATGATAGTTAGAACTAATATAGTGGACTATGATAATTAGGACTATCATGTAGTTATATATGATTAGTAACTAAGAGTATAATGCTCAACTATGGAGGTAGTTTACTACATATATGTTCATGAATTTTTATACTTAGTTCAGAGTTAGGGTCCCTTGTTGTTACTTGCGCATATATACAGGGAGGAACCTCCATAGTGCAACTAAGTATCTGTTATTTGGGGATAACTAGTTACCATAGTATATTGGGTTACATAGTCTCCCTAATTGGTTATAATCAACTATATAACCCATGAAGTTTAGGATCAATAGATATTGAACATGATACATAGGTATTACTAAATTAATACATATAATTAGGGCTGGGAATCGGGTCGGGTCGGGTAAAATAGGGTTGGGTCGACCATTACCCTACCTAAATAGGGTCAGGTAACCCTATTCATGAGTAGGGTCGAGAATGGCCGAGCCTAACCCTACTTGGCTCGGGTTGGGTCTGGTAATGACCCGACCCTACTTTTTTAAAAAATAATTACTTTTATTCTATTTTACCTCCAACTGTTCAACCATCCCATAACAATTTGAAAAAGGAAAATTGCCTAGAATCTTATAAGGAATTTGTTGAAAAACTACATATTCAATGTATCTGATAGTTCTCATAATGATTCACCTACTCACAGATATAAATTGAGACCAAGATGAGAATTGCAATGAAATGTAGATTTGTGTGTCTGAATTTAGAAAATACTTAACACACCGGCAACAGTAATTACAACAAGAAAGTCGCAGTATGATCAGAAGGTTGATGTGTCCCTCTTCTTCTGTGACTGTTTTAAGCTTCCATCTCACGCCATAATCCAGCCTCTGTACTAGCTGCTAAGCACCATATTTATTAGATTTTTGGCAAGTGACTTCCAGGAACTGTTTCATGCAAAAAAAAAAAGAGAAGATTAATTTCACAATTCAAACTATAAGTACTAATTATATACAACTTATGAGAATCAATTTCCAAAATGAAATTAGTCATAGAACATATACCATGAAGAACCAAGTGAGCACACCCACTACAGTTGAAGTCAGTTTCTCTGTGCATAGCTGTCGCCACAACAAATGACCTTCTTCCTTACGATAATCTGATGCTCTTACAATCAATCTCGAATACCATCAAATACATTGTATCTTGTCCGGAAATCCAAGTCATAACATGCTGATTAGATGGAGAAACATCTCCAAGTCTTCTTTTCTATATCCTGAGTCAGAAAAAACCCAGAATCGCTCTCATGAGCTAGTTGAGTTTTTATTTTTTCTTGATGTAACATACAAATTGGAGTTTTGTCAAATGCATCTAGAATTCTACACATAGAATCTGTTACCTAAGATATATTAACTCCAACCAAATATCAACACTTCATTGAATGTATCAACATATCAAAAGGCAAAGAACCATGGTGAGAATCCAATGTTCGCTGTTATGGGGAAACACCCATTGGTGCCAAGGCCAGTATCTCTCTAATGCTGATTCCAGAATTTATCCTCTTCCTTTTCTATTTTCAAAATTTCCAAGCTTCCTTCGCCTGTAGGACAAATGCCCTCCAACATAAAAACGTTTTAATCCTATAACTGCTCCAAGCCTATTACAGCAGGTGCCTCAGTGAAAAAGTAAAGTATTGCATAAATATTAAAGGTGCAAATTACAGCAGGAGCCTATTAGATCCTATCAAAGAAAATGACAAAAACAGGAAAAAGAGGGTCTTTACCAGAAAACGGGCTACAATGATATCTGATCACCGACCAGGAAGCTCAGGGCAAACACAAACAATCAAATCAAGGGTAAGAAATCAAAAGGAGACGAACACAGAGCAATGGCAGTCGAACTGCGGAAGGGCCGAAGCAACGGAGGAGTGAGGACGACTTTTAGGGTTTTTTCTTTTTGAGAGGGGTCGGGTTGCACATAACCCGCGGGTAATTACCTGACCCGACCTGTAATTCGAACGGGTAAAAACTTTGAACCTGCAACCCGACCCTATTTTGCAATAGGGTCGGGTCGGGTCAGGTTTGCGGGTAGGGTACGAAATTCCCAGACCTACCTATAACTACATTATAACCATAGAATGTAGTTAACTGGTTATGGTTTGGTATGGAGAATACACACTAGTTAGATGGAAAACTGAAATAAGTAGTTCGTAGTTTGTAATAGTTTCTACGATTTGGGGATAGCTTTAGACCTTCCCGCATCTATTTAAACAGAAGAATCAAATACATAGTCTCTATGATTTACTATGGGAATAAATAGAAGTTGAGTCCGAGATTCGTTGGACCTTTTAAAATTTTGGAACGGGTTGGACCGGTTGAATATCAGTTAGCCTTACCCCCACAGTTGGTGGAAGTGCATAATATGTTTCATGTGTTGATGTTGAGAAAGTATGTGCTAGATCCTTCACATGTGTTAGAATACACGACTATGGAGTTGGAAGTAGATTTGACATTTCCGATGAAGCCTATTAAGATCTTGGATAAGAAAGATCAGGTGCTACGGAGGAAAACAATTCCTTTGGTGAAAATTTTGTGGCAAAGTCAGCACTATGAGGAAATGACATGGGAAACCAAAAGTGAGACGAGGAAATCCTACCCGGATCTTTTCGTAGATTGAGTAACGACATTTCGAGGACGAAATGTTCTTTAAGGAGGAGATGATGTAATACCAGAAAAATTCAAATTCTTAAGTGGGTGTTTTGATCGTTGTTGGCGGGAAATTTTGCTCAAGGTGAGTTCTCTTTTGCCATAAATTTATGAGTTTTGGAATTAATTGAAAGGATTGTTAATTGCAAAATTTGTTGGGCGCGATCGATCGCGTTAAGAGACACGATCGATTGTATCTACTGTGGTTTTCGAGTTTTGTTCCCGCGATCGATTGTATCAGCTGTGAAACGCATTTTCTGTGTGTGTGCCGATCGATCGCACTGTTTCGGGCAATTGCGGTTGTGAGATTTGTGAAATCCTTTTTAAGTGGGATTCGTGGGCACGTGGGTGATGTGGCCTAACTAATTTCTACTTGATTAGGGGGATCAAATCGTGGTGCAATTGAAATTTGTATTCCTATTTTGAAACCGATTGGAATTACTATTAAAGAAAGGAAATTTACCTATAGAAAATATGGTAAATTCAAGGGGATCCAATTAGGAGTTAATGAGAAGTTGGTATGATTTATTCCAAGCTAAGATAAGGGGTGCCACTTGTCAAGGAGGGGCATTCCAATTTGGAGTTAATTGGGGAAGTTACCATATTAGTTATGGTAACCGATTGAATTGATTTTAATCCCTATTCTTTTGGAATCTTAACTGAAATAGAAAGAGGCGTGGACCATGTCTTGACTGAGGAGACCTCTTTGCTGGTCTGATTTGGAACGTGGGATGTGAGATGGATCGATGGTAGAGATTGGTTTTAGTAGAAAGAGAATTTACCTATTTAAGTCTAGTTGGTGGAGGACCGGCAAAACTCTTTTTGGCAAAAATAGAGTTGGGGTGCATTCTTCCTCCTCTTACCCATTCCAACCAGTAGCGCTCCATTCTGGTCCTAGTAGTGTTTTGTGGTGAATCGGCAAAACAAAGAGGGTGGTGGGAGAAAGAGTTCGAAGCACACTTGAAGAACTAGTCGGTTTCATAATAAAGAGGTAGGACGTTGTTTTTGTTCTATAATCTTGTTTATTGAAACTTTAATGAGTTTGATCGACATATTATGTCTGATTTATGACTGATTCATAGATTGATGTTGCTGTCATGATCGTATTGGTAACGTTTCATGTAAAGAAATATTGTGGTATATGTTGCATGCATGAACAATTGCAGTCTTATGATTACTATACATATATTCTTCACGTATTAGCATCTAGATGACATCCCCATTATGTTTGATCTTCGAAATCATGTTATTCCATGCTGTTATGTTCCATATTAGCTTCTGTCCAATGAAAGTTGGCATCTTTATTGGTCAATTACTTCGAGTCAGATGAGAAGTATGTTCTTCATCGGGTAATTCACCCTAATTGCAAACTAACTATATGCAAAATATTACTCCAATTCATGTGTGTTAGTATGCCGATGCGTTTTGATGTTTCAAAACAGGTTCTTGAAATCATGTCAGTATGTTGCTATACATATCAGTGTTTGTGCATACATGTCTTCTTTGGGTAATATGGGTTTTAAAGAGATAATTTGTGTATAAACTAATCGGTTTGGAAAGGGATACCTTAATATGAAGGAAACTATATAAATTCAGAGCTAATTGGGTTCTGTAAAATGCTTAGGAGGTGAGTAATTTATGTTAGTAAGTGATATTAATCATTTAAGTATGTACTTATCATCGGTTAATTAAAACAGATTAAGATAACAGCTCTCGGCCAATAAAATATATTCACAGAGCGGTAATAAAAAATTGATAACTAATTTTACAAAAATCAGAAAAATATGCTGCTTATTGGTTAAAAACTAGACACCCAGGCCTACTTACGGTAAAAATTTCAGAATGAGATATGTAATGTCCAGATTATAGTAATCGTTGAAAGTGAACTGTGGTGCATATAACAGTACACAATGTTTAAGTATTAACACACTAATACCTACTAAAACTACAAGATATAGTCAATTATGGTATTATTAACCTTATATCATATTGTAATATTTGGATGGTAATGATTACAATGTTAATAATTCAAGTTGAGTACACAATGTTCGAGTTGAGTTCACCGGAATGGTGCTGAGTATCCCAAGTATTGAGCTTTCATAAATAGTTTCGAGTCCATTGAGTTTTTGGTCAAGGTTTTGAACCCTTGTACCATTCCATCTGGTTTGCCTGCCTTATGACATGTAAAGCGTGGTGTCAGTGATTCTGGGGATTTGTCTTATCTCGGGCTAGGTACGGTGAAGGTGCTTAGTGTGGCAATCGTTTCATGAGTTTCATTTATGAGTCTTCTGATGTTTGAACAATGAAGTTCTTTGATTACTCCCATGTGAGTCTATCCATATTGAGATAATAAAATTCTAATGTACTCCTTTGTGAGTCAGTTACGGAAAGATCACATAGTGAGTCTCTAGATGAGATAGCTCATGTTGTTTATAAGTTAATTCAGTCCTATATAAACTGTTTCTCCACTAAGAGTTATTGATGGAAACTCTTCGAGTGGAATCATAGTATGCTCACGAGCCATAGCTAGATCCTTAGTGATCTCGGATTATTTATTGAACCTCTGTAGTTCAGCCTGCGAAGGCATATGTACGTACTTAGATTACAAGATATTACGAAAGGTACTGTAATAATTTAAGTAGTTGATTAAATGTTATGTGAAGATTGGATATTTTGATGTTATTCAGTCATTTTTTATCCTGTGCATTCCAAATTGGTATTTTGGGATTGAGATCGATCGAGTATTCGGTCACTCCTCGAGTTCTGACCTCCTGACATTAATTTGATTGGTTGCTTCCGTGCTCTAATCGAGGTCTATAATTTTGGGGCGTGACAGATAATGACATATATGATCTTAACATTATATTCTCGTTATCTTATACATCCTAACTTAGATTATTATAAGAACTATCTAAGTTTAAATCAATTTGGCAACTAGTTACATGGATTATGCCTCATATGAACTAGTTTAACCATAAGATATCTTAAGTTATAGAGGTTTGACCTAATTAAAAGTATTTATACTGTATTCTATTAACTAGATTAATAAGTTAAGATTAACCCTAGGATTATGTCCCAGGAGTACTGCCACATCCAACTCCTCTTGCTCGTATTGGTGAGCGGTGTCCACACGATTCTACCGAGGCAAACCCAGACAACTGCTCTGTTTTTGTCCCCTTGCTCTGTTTTTGTCCGCCCCAACTGCTCCCCCTCATTCTGCAACCTGTGCTCCTTTCTCTCCTCTTCCTTAATATCAATGGTGCCCCACGGCTTACTGGCGTCCCATCACAGCTCTGTCCATCTCTAAGTAAGGTAAGCATCGGAATGGATTGTAGTGCGTTCCTTCTATCTTTCACCTGTGCTTTTATGTTTTTTTATCCAACCATTGGGGAAATGCTTCTCGTTGGTCATTGCTATGCAATTCTTCATGGGATTGCAAATTAAACGCACTCAATAGTCGTACAGATAAATTTTTTTTTCCAGAAGTAGTATTTTGGCTGATATTTTGCAGAGGATGGAGCTTAGCTTGGATTTCCTCATAAGCAAGAGCAATGCTTATGGGGTGGGGTGATATGAAGCACCGATGCCGTCTTCGTCGAGACCAAACTCCGCGCCGCCGCTGCTGCTGCCGCCCTACTTGCCGGCAACATCTTCCTCTATCACCTCTCTATTTTCTGGTGTGGCCTGAATATGGACAGAGGTTGACTCTGATCGATTTGGTCGGAGAGGGCCTGAGGTGGCAGAGCAAGGCGGAAAAAGCTGAGGTTGGGCAGATTCGAGCGGAGAAGGACGGTCACAGATGAAGCTCCACTTTTTTTCAGAAAAATCAGGTTTATTTTGCGATCTGATTTTTCTGGTGACATTTTGTATAGCTACTGAATTCAGCCACTTATTTAGCAAGTTAAACAAATACACTGAAAAGTCAGCTTATGGACAACTTATCAGCCACTTATTCATTTCAGCTCTTAATAAGACAAAACAAATGGACCCTAAGATTAAACTAGTTAGACATATGCCAATATATACTAAGGTTAACATATGGTTAACTTAATCACAAGTAACCCTATTAGGGAGAGTTTATGGGTTATATATCTATCATATGAACTATGTTCAGGTTAACCTTAAAGTAAACTATTAACTATAGTTGCCAATTAACTATTTATACTACACTACCTGAACATATTTAGTTAACCCTATGTTCATGAACATATCCTAGGGTTACATATACTGTAAACCATGAACTAGGATTTATTCAGGATATTAACATCGATGGAGTTAACGATGGAGGTTTATATTAACAATTCATGAACATATATGTTCATAATTATTGTTACTAAATACCCATAAGTTAGTCCATTATATAGTTAACTCCATCGATAACTAAGTATAACTATCCATAACCCCTATATGGTGGACTAAAACTATAGGGGTTATGGACTAACTTAGTCCTCCTTGTATATAACAATAATTATGAACATATATGTTCATGAATTGTTAATATAAACTCTGAGCTATGTAGTTCCCTACATAGTTCAGAGTTTCTGTAAAATCCTTAGGGAACTATGTAGAACATATATAATGTTTCTAGGACTATATCAACCGTGACTATGTAGTTCCTTACATAGTGAATATTGAATGAGGATATAGAATCAGGTTCATATAATTAGTAACTAAGGATATATCATTATTTCAATGATATAGTATCTAGTTCATGGAGGCAATTTAGTTGATTTATGAACTTAGTTAACTATGTTATGAACAATTCATAAACTAATTTGCCAACTAGTTATATAGTTCATCTTGTCATTATATGAACCCTAAATGCCTCCACTAACTATGTTCAATGATGGAGCCTCATCTACCACCATAACTTATGCACATATTTAGTTAATTATGTTTCTAACTAGATACCTCCATTTAATTCATCCTCGATCCTGGTTCATAGTCTCATGTTTGTATTTAGATGTTCCTCCATAACTTAAGGTTAAATTAATTTGGAAAGATCTAAGTTCATAGATCCTAAGCCTAATTTAGAGTTTATATCATAGGATATCCTAACTTAGATGTCCTAGGGTTCATATGATAGATACTATCAATGGTTAATCTAAGTTGAATTACATATGGGTATAGATATGTATAACGGACGATGAATATAGTTCATCGGATAACTTAAGGTTATGGTATAAATACTGTAACTTAAGGTTTATAGAACCCATAATAACTTATATATAATATGTTAATTTATGTCTTCTATAGAATACGGTATAAATACCAAATTCATCCTAACCTAGGTAGTTAGACTTATATGATCTATGAGGTTTATATAGGTCATATCCTAACCGTATTATAGACAGCCTTCTAGACTTATAAATACATAGTTCATAGAAAATATAAGTCTTCTATACTATATGAACCCATAAATATTAAGTTAGACATCCTAACTCTATCTAAGACATAGTATATTCCTATAATAGTTATATTATATCATAACCCATAATTGTATTGTAATGCTATAACTCTAATTAATAATACGGTATAACCCTCATATTATACTCCTATTAGGGACATAAACCATATTAACCCTAGGATTAATCTATAATAATTAGATAGATACATATTTAGTTCATACATAATATAGTATATGGATTATGCCTCATATGAACTATAACTTAAGTTAACATATTTTGTTAGGGTTAATTTAGACATATACTATTAGGGAGAGAACTATTAACTAGGTTAACTCTGATATGTTCATGAACCATAATATATGGTAGATACTAACTTCTAAATAAAGTTATATGGTTATAATGTAGTTATAGGTTATATAATATGTTAACGATGGAGACTATATAATATCGTTAACCCTAGAATAAACCCTAGATGAACATGATGTAGTAACTACTACATATGATCATCTAGATACATAGTTGTTATGTTCTATGTTTCTAGATGATCATAACGTAGATAGTTCATAAGTTAGGGTTATGAACTATCTACGTTATGATAGATACTATGTAATATAAACTATGACATATTATATATAAGTTACCTGTTGTGAACGTTAGGCCCAGGACGTCAACACGCACGGACATCACGCTGGGATATCTGCTGGGCCAATTAGACGCGTTACGATCGGACGTGACTATGGCAGAGATCCGATCTCAGTTCGCTCGGTTACTGCAACTCACGAGTGCGCAGGCCACAAATCCAGCCACCACGATCACCAATACGCAGGATGAAGATGAATCACAAGAGCACACGTTGTTGGTCATCTGCAAAGTCGCCGCCTACAAGATTCCACCGCGGCCAACCAGCGGTGGCTACAAGTGCGGCGAGTGGCTCTAGTCTGACGAGATCTGGACTGGCCGTTTCTGTGTTGTCTCCTGCCGGAACTGCTGCGAGATCCGCCTCGAGGATCCCAACTCTGGCGAGCTCTTCGCCGCTTACTTATTCCAACCCGGCCAGCGCGATGCCGCCGTCAAGGCCGTCATTGACTCCTTCTGCTACTTCGTCCTTCGGATCGAGGACGGTGGCGGCAAGCACGCTTTCATCGGGCAGGGTTTTCCCAAGAGGAACGAGGCCTTCGATTTCGACGACGCACTGTCAGATCATGAGAAATACGTGAAGCTCGAGCAAGAGAGGGAAGCCGACTGTTGTGTCCCCGAATGGGACACGAATAGGGCCAGGCATCATGGCCGGAGAAGAGGAAGAAGACAGAGAGAAAGTAAAGGAAAGTAGCTTGATTCTTATTGCATAACCTAAACTGAGGAGGATGACCTCCTTATAAAGGAAGAAAGGTGGCACGGTGCCCTAGGGGAATGCGCCACTAATTGGGCCACTAACGGGCCTGTATTACATCAATTATTCAATTAAACAGATACTCAAAGCAAATCTAATATCCTAATAAAGCCCAATCAATTATCCAGCGTGATGTCCATGCATGTGACGTATGCGTGTTGATGCTCTGGCCCTGACGTTCACAACCATCCACCACGCTCTGCTCCCGCCTTGTCCTCAAGGCGACCAAGCAGGAACTCGTCCCAAAAACTCATCTTGCCCCATCTTCCGCAAAGTTGTCATAGTCATCTTTGGATGTCCCCACAGCAACAGGACAGTAGGAACCCGAACCAAAGAAGTCGTCGCTCCATAACAAATACTCTGGAGCGAAATTGCTTTGAAATGGTCGTCCGCAGATTGTATTCGCCGCAAAATTTTAAATAGGCCATAAACATCTCCAACACCTGGTTCATCAACATCAGTGACATCCATGTGGTATGGTGTACCTCCCAAACAAGGCCAACAAATTTCATCAAGGGGCATTACATGAATGATCTTAGACATCATTGTAACTTCCTTCGTCCTAGGCCTTTAAGAACATTCACGTCCGTCGCTTTTAAGCACTGAGGAAGTTTGTAAGAACACAAAATTGGAGCATACAAGCCATGGAAGAACACAAAATTGGAGCATGTTATTCATGTGATTGGGGTGGTAGAGGTGCTCATTCACCAAGGATGTGAACTCCCAGGAGTGGATCCCCTCCCTCCGATTCTTGTCCATGTTGACGTTAAATTTCTTGAGCATGCTGATGGAAGCAAAAGAGAGTGAGGGTCCCAGGTGGCATAGTTGCCGGCTTGGTCGAACAATGTGATGCCCACCTGGATGATCTTTGCTTCATGTCCCAGTACCGCTTCGTCTCCGTCACGGTGCGGGGGATGTTCCATAGGAGCCCGGGGAACTCCATGTCAACAACGGCAAAGGGGTATCATCTAATATTGGTTGAACCCCTTGTATCAATATGATCCAAACATTGAGGTATCATCTAATATTGTGATAAGGGATTTTTCATGATGTGGTTGAGAAGCTCTACTATGATGATGTTGAACTTCAATCTACCCTTGCAATTTAACGAGTTTGGCTTTTAACGACGGATTTTTTTCAAGAATGTGCAATTTATACTTTTGGAAAATTTGAGTTATGGCATAGGGTTTTTTGAAGTTGCTTGTCATGTTCTGTCCTAGCCTTTCTGCATCCTGTTTTGAGCAAATTTTTTCCCTTTTCTCAAGTTGAATGATATGCGGGAAGAAAAATGGGAATTCTCAGCATAATTAGCAAGATAAAAAGGGAGGAGCATATGAGGTTACTTATGATGTAAATCTCTCTCTCTCTCTCACATTGGTGTGTTTTAATCTTTCAGTTTACTTGGCAGGGGTCTTGACAATTCTGGGAAGACTACCTTATGGATGAGCTTTCTCATAGTCTCGACACTTATCGTACTTTTTGGAATTCCTATGGTACGTGATGGGTGTGTTAGGTTCCTATTTCACTTTAAATTTTTTCATCAGAGGATAGCATGAAAAAAGGACATCTGGGTGCTTATCAGTGTAAAAAATTGTAAGTTTTGGATGCTTGTAAGTAATGAAGAGATCAAATTTTAGGTACTAGCAGGAATGTATTCTTTGTAAGTTCAGTTCTTATAAGGTTTGGGTACTAGCATACCTCCATTTCTTCCATTTCTTTCCGTTTGCTTTTGATCTTTACTTCTAATTATTATGATTGCCAACTAACGGCCTTCTGTTTCTACTTCTCTCTCTATCTGTGTGTAGGATGATGTTATTTTTAACTTCCCAACTATTTTCAGCTTACCTGTTGAACCTGATGCTCCTAAGCTGACCAACTGGACCAAAGCAGATAAGGATATTTTTAAAACAAATAGCAGCAAACCTGGGTGGTGTAATGTGAACCCCAAGGATGCATATGCTGAAAAGGTGCATTTTAAAGAGGAATGTGATTGTAAATATGATTGTTTGTGGGGCCAACTTTGTGAGATCCCCACGCTGTGCAGTTGCCTTAATCAGTGCTCTGGAAATGTACATTGTCGTGGAGGTTTCTGTCAAGTGAGATTTGTTATCTTTGTTGTATTGTCAATAGTCATATTAAGACCAGCTCATGACCTCTCCTGTTCATGAAATTCCATGGCCTCTCATTCATGTATAAACCTTTAAATAAAGAAGCTTGCAATGAATATGTATAATTTTTCCCTTAAAATCTTTTATATCTCTTTCACTATCTAACGTCCTCTTTTTCCAGTGTTATCAAGGATGGTATGGAATAGATTGTAGTATTCCATCTGTCATTTCAAGTTTGAGTGCGTGAACAAAATCTATAGCGATAAGAATACAACATCGTGGACAGAACAATTATATGGAGCACAGGTATCAGAGGACTATCACTTTTCTTCTTTACCTTATTGATTATTTGAAATCTGATGAAGTGAAGCTGTGCATCCAAAGTAGCAGATCTACTTTTTTCACAACTAGTAGGATAGCACGTGCGCTGCACGTGCGATTTGCACCAACTAATCTCAGGGTTACTATACTTGTGGATTGACTCGTGACCTATGATTGCAGTTATCCTCCTCCCCGCGAGAAGTGTGCTGGTCCGTATGTACAAATTTGTATACAAATCCATACAAATACCGGGACTCCAAATTCAATCTACCTCTTTGTAGTTTTCAGTGCTATAAAGCCATGAATGGAGGAACAAATGCTGTTACAACCTGCTAATATTTCATGCTCTTCCCTGGCTCTGTTTGAAAGGAAGCAATATGAAGCAGTGGTTATTGGTAGTTTCTTTTTTGGGGCCACAATAGTCCTTGATAGCTTGCAAAGCAGATCGTCTCTTCTATTCAACATTGGTAAATGAAGTTGTAAATTCACTCTTTTTAATAGTATATCATCTTCTCTGTTTTCATAGATAAGAGCAAAAACTGCTTTGAGCTTCAACGTATTAGGACTCTAGGTTTATTGGTAAGTGAAATCTTCTGTATCGCTCAGCCCGTCACCTGGATAGGTGACTGGTAACGGGAAATGAAGACCAACAGGAAATGAAGTTTTGAAAAGGGCTTATTTCTCCTCGAATGGCTTAATGCTCACGCTTGGGTTTATTATGTATTTCTAACAAGGAATTTGTTAAATTGGGTTCCAGAATCCACTAAGATTGTCCAAGTTATTCAATTTTTGGAAGAACATAAGAATGACTAATATAGCTAACTTGCTACTACATATAGACATAGGTGTCAATCACCAAAAAGCGGCATGTCATGAATAGCTCGACTTCTGGCCACCACTAAGTACTTCCATTGGGATTAAAACAAGGAAGAAAGGCCACGACCGTAATAAGCAAAATTGTGAGCCAGTAGGTTTTTGTCTTGGCCAAATGATAAATTGTCCTGTGAAAAAGGAACACAATTAATTAAGACGGTAAAGGCTGAGAGAGGGAGATAGAGTACAGAAAGAAAACAATATTAACCAGTAATTGTGAAAAACGGGTATAGAATACAATATCACCCCACAAATGTATGTAATGATAATAGACCCCCAAGTAGCAAGATGTGTAATCAAAATCCAGTGGCGGCTGTCCATTGCCAAGTGAACATTTACTAAAACAACCACTGATATAGTCCACAAACTTCCCATATTCCAAATGTCAAAATCTTTGTTTTGGTAAGTAAAAAGGGGCACATAAAAAAGTGCAAATCTTTGCTATAGGGTGTCTATCATGGTGATCCAAAAGAGATTGAATTTGTAGTTTTCTTCTCTGTGGTCAGCACCATAAAGTTTTGGATATTGAAGGAGGTTTTTGTGGATTAAATCTTTGTCCAAAATCCCCACCACTATCGCGGGAACAGATGTGTAAAAAACATAATAGAACACACTGCTCCAATCTGCCGAGGCTGAAGTAGTTGAAAAGGTTGTGCATAATATATACCTACATGAGTGGAAAGAGCAATTAAAATAAAATTAAAGAAAGAAATAAAAAGAATAAAAACTCAGCCATACACAGAGTTATAATATTGCAATACAAGAATAACATCATTACAAAGACTGCATTTCTGTAGAAGTTGTACAAAATCAGATAGCCAACCCGATGATAATTCCAGTGACCATGGACAAGAAGTAATCTTTTCAAGAATCAAAACTGTCCCATGGAAAAATATGAGGCCATGACAGCTTGACGACCTTCCTGTCCACATAACCCAACACCAACGTCCGCCATTTGAATCATTGGAACATCATTAGCACCTGCCATGATTGCTTATTAGTCGCGTATGCATTTACAATTGAAAAGCCTAAATTAAAAGAAAAAGATAAAACTGATGCAAATTAATGGGGACAAAAATCCATGCATGCCAACAGTTAATTAGAATAATTAACTCAATCTAATATTCTTCTTACCCTGAAGTTATACACTATTTGCCAATAAGTGCTCTGCAATAACCCTCTATGATGATATTGTACATATGAGCATTAAGTTTCCCTATTGTTTGCGTCTGCCCAACTAAGTAGGCACGATTAGTCTGTCAGATCTCCAATTCCTCTTATTTGTAAGCAGTTGAGCATTAAGTATGGCATGAAAATATACCTTAGCAATCTAATTGTATTCCTCTGTAAATTATTTAAGCATATTACATATAGTCTGCAATTTATGATCTAAAATATGCGACAAGAATGATACTGTGTTAAAATTTTTCGGGGCTACAACTGCCCAATAAATTTCACTTCTTTGATATATAGTTATGTACCAGTCTTAATGCATCTGTTCTTTTTTCATTTTCAGGGTTTTGTGGATTAAAAAACAATTATGGCAGACAAAGTACTTCCCACTAATGTGAAGGAACACGTTGTGGAGGTGAGTCTCCCCCTTGTTTACTTGTTCAACATTTATGCAAAAAGTGCGAAATATAATATATAACCCAAAAAATACAACTTTAAAAATGTGCTCACCTTTCTATTCAACTTATGAAATTTTATTCAATAATGATTCGGCTATTTTTGCGAGGACTACTTTTTGTAAGGAAAAAAGTGTAACCTCCGTTTTTAAATTGAGTAGAAAGGTGCAATAATCTTTATTATACTGTCTCTGGAAATCCACACGTGTGCAAACAGCTTTCATTGTTTAACAAAATGGCATGTTTTTATTTACTTATAGTGAAAATTTTAAAAAAAACTTTTCGTAAATAGATAATATGAAATTCCAATTAGATACTCCCTCTTTCCTACTTTGAGAGTCCCATTAGGTTTTTCCAAAATGAACTAAAATCACTTCATCTTCATTTAGAATAACCAAATTAGACTATTCATGTGGAACACAAGCAGTACTAAATTAAGTAGAGAAGACATAATTCCAATTAGATAATAAATGACATAATAACATAAATTGGCGGATACAAGCTGTTAACACTATTTACAATAACAATAAAAACACCACCTAAGTATATATATAAATGGCATGATATATTCAGAAGCGTGTATATAAAGACCATCTATTTAAGCAAGCTCAGTCCACAATAAGTGAACAAATTTGTTATCCACAAAATTTAAACAACAGTATTGAAGACTGAAACTAAAATCCCACCTATACTCAGTGTAGATTAAAAAAGAAGCACATAGAGATGTTTTTTTGCAGTGCTCTTGAACAATTCTTGGTTAAGAGGAAAATAAGGGAACCTACCTGGTTATCACTTTTTACTTTTGTTAGCTTCCCTCCTCCACAAAGAGTATGTTAATAATTATTTATTTGTATGTATTAAGGTGTAACTATGTTAAATTGTGCTGTTTAAAATCGTTGTTGCCTCAAGAATTTTTTGATTGTTAGGTAACTTGGTGCAAATTTGAAGTCACTGTCAACTCCCCCAAGAATGTCAAGATCCTATCATCTTCAAACCCTTACTTGACACTTGGCGGCTGTCCATTGCCAAGTGAACATTTACTAAAACAACCACTGATATAGTCCACAAACTTCCCATATTCCAAATGTCAAAATCTTTGTTTTGGTAAGTAAAAAGGGGCACATAAAAAAGTGCAAATCTTTGCTATAGGGTGTCTATCATGGTGATCCAAAAGAGATTGAATTTGTAGTTTTCTTCTCTGTGGTCAGCACCATAAAGTTTTGGATATTGAAGGAGGTTTTTGTGGCTTAAATCTTTGTCCAAAATCCCCACCACTATCGCGGGAACAGATGTGTAAATAACATAATAGAACACACTGCTCCAATCTGCCGAGGCTGAAGTAGTTGAAAAGGTTGTGCATAATATATACCTACATGAGTGGAAAGAGCAATTAAAATAAAATTAAAGAAAGAAATAAAAAGAATAAAAACTCAGCCATACACAGAGTTATAATATTGCAATACAAGAATAACATCATTACAAAGACTGCATTTCTGTAGAAGTTGTACAAAATCAGATAGCCAGCCCGATGATAATTCCAGTGACCATGGACAAGAAGTAATCTTTTCAAGAATCAAAACTGTCCCATGGAAAAATATGAGGCCATGACAGCTTGACGACCTTCCTGTCCACATAACCCAACACCAACGTCCGCCATTTGAATCATTGGAACATCATTAGCACCTGCCATGATTGCTTATTAGTCGCGTATGCATTTACAATTGAAAAGCCTAAATTAAAAGAAAAAGATAAAACTGATGCAAATTAATGGGGACAAAAATCCATGGAACCATATCAAGGACAAAATAATAAAAAAGAGCAATTTCATTGTAAAGGTGTTTAGAGTAGAAACAGTCGAAAACCCCAGTTTACTCACCATCACCTATGGCTAGTGTCATCTCATTTGTCTTACATTTAATGAGGTCAACACTCTCAGCTTTTTGTAGTGGAGCAACTCGATAGCAAAGAACTACCGCACAGGAAGTTGGTAGACAGTGGATTTAAAGTCTTCCATCTAACTGAAGGGATGAGATGACTTTGGGCCCAACCACCACTGAAAACCTACATACTCAAGGTTTCTTTGGCTAGGATCGTCTAATTCTGAGGCGTGACTTATGATAATTTAGACATTAACATTCTTGTACTGAAAAATAACTCAAGTTATGTTAATTTATTCTCCACCTTAATTGTTGGCATTTTGATCACAGAAAAGCGGAGTATAGGTGGCAAACTGCAATTGCGTTTAAGTTGGAGATGCATCGGTAACTGATCGCAGAGGGATTAAAAATTTGGGGAAATGTAGGTGATCATGTGGGGGATGAGGTTGGAGATCGGACATTTAAGATTCCGAATCCCATGTATTTTGTTCCTAATCTGCTTCTTGGAATGGAATTCATGTAATAAAAGATAGGGAAATTTATATAATAGGGTATGAAAAAAAAATTTAAAAATGACACATTGTAGAAATTATTTGCAAAAGAGGGTATCTGACAAGCCACGCAGGCGCCAGCGCCGCTGGTGCCCGCGTGGCATTTTTTTTAAAACTGAACCGAAAGGCGTCGGTTGAACCGACGCCTTTCGAAGAAAGCTAAAGGCGTCCGTTAAACCGACGTCTTTCGTAGAAAGCTAAAGTCACCCTTGTCTAATTTTCTCACAATAGAGGCGTCGGTTGAACCGACGCCTTTCATTATAACTGAAAGGCATCGGTTGAACCGATGCCTTTGACTACGTTTTTAGATCGGGCTCGGGCTCGGTCGCACCGAGCCCTAAAGACCTGTTTTTTAATCTCTCCGGCGATTGTGCCCCGGTCACCGTCTCGTCGCTGCCACCGTCTCGTCGCCGCGACCGCCCCCGACTCCACGGCCCCGCCCCGGCCACCGTCTCATCGCCCCGACTCCACATCTCCTCGCCCCGGCCACCGTCTCTTCGCCACTATCGGTTGAGGAGAATTGATTAAACACTTGTAATTTTATAAGTACATTTGTAATAGTTTAATGTTGTGTAATATGTTTGTGTATATTTTTATATATTTTTTGTGTATGTTTGTGGATGTGTTTTTGTGTATGTTTGTGGATGTGTTTAAGTATATGTATTATCAGGTGAAAAATTGTAGATTTCATCCGAAGGAGGATTTGTCCGATAGTAGTAGAAGGTGAGAGGCGTCGGTTGAACCGACGCCTTTAGTTTTATAGCCGACGCCTTTCGCATTTCTACGAAAGGCGTCGGTTTAACGGACGCCTTTAGCTTTGTACAAAAGGCGTCGGTACGAAAACATACTTTCCACCCTCTGGGCCCTGGCCTGACGGAAAAAAGAAGCAGATTAGTATAGTCTGATATCCCTGAATCCTGAAGCAATAAAATGTTTTATTTTGAAGCAGAACATACTCTTAAAAACCCACCTGGAGGGTTTTTCCTAAAAAATTTCCACTAATGTTAGTTAACCGTCCGGTAAGTGGCAGCATACTCAAATGAAACATCAGCTCCAAAGAGAGTCACGCATCAGTCTCACCACACTCAACTTGATTCAATTGTTATAGATCATGAGTAAGCAATAAAATGAAGCATTTATGCAATAGTTAATAATATACAATTTCCTTGTATCGCTTTAATACTAAAAAGTCAAAAACCTACATTTCCCCCAAATTAGGGAAATTTATATTACAAAATCGACATAAAAGGTATGAAAACATAGTTTTATGCATTGTCTTCTAAAAGTAAAACATATCTATTTGATACATATTACAAACAAAATGACAAGCATCATTCAGCTTATAATTGGAAATGAGAAAGAGGGAAATAGAACTTAGAAGTTGAAGCAGGGTCTCTGATGCTTGAAACATATTGGGGATATCATGAGGAGCAATCTCCTTTCTCTCCTTGTGCAACTGTGTCCTTTCAAGTTTTGTCAAGGTGTAACTAACCTGGAGAAAATATACTTTCAGCTAGCTGAATCAAGAAAGGCGTGATATTTAACCACTTGACAAAATAAGAAATAAGTCTTGAAATCAGAATCACCTCCTTCAAAAGATCCCTTGAACACAAATAAGTATCACATAAAAGCCGTCCTGCCATAGATGAAATAATTCCGAGGCTTGCCCCTGATCCAAATACTGAGCTACCTTTTGTAAGCTTAGGCATTACATTCCTCTTGAGTCGGCCAACTTTGGACCACATGCTGCTTGGTAGCTTACATCCTGCATGACTCAATATGTTAAAAAAAAAAGAAACAAAAGAAAGCTAAATAAATACATGGGTACTGCTCTATCAAATCAAAGTCAGGAAAAACACACCTGAGCTCTGTGGAGAAGAACATCAAGGTCAAACCCAGAAATATCGTGACCGACAAGAACATCATTATCCAATTTGTGCAGTTCAATCATCAAGCGATTTAATAGGGACCTTTCACTGCAATGGACAAGCAAAGGATTGTAAGCTAGTGAAGTCCAAAACAAAACCAAATTAAAATGTTTCCAATTAGTATAGAAGCATGCTTGCTCTCAAATCCTAAAATACTGGATCCAGCCTTAGTATTTCTATTAGAAACTTTTTTTGCAAATCCCATTGGAAATATGCCACCTTGATGCTTCCGTACTGCAGTAGCTTTTTCCATTCTGATGGCAACATGGGAGTATCAATCTGAAATCAAATAATGCAAATCATCAATTTCAAAATTGTAGAATACGCCAAATAACATTAACCAAGAATATAACTTTGCTTTATGGCAGATGATAGATGCTGAGACAATTTCATTCACATTTTTTTTCATTAATAAGTGTTTTTAGATTTATTGCTGTAACAACAACTGGACGAATGTCAAGTAAGGGTTTGAAGATGATAGGATCTTGACATTCTTGGGAGAGTTCACAATGACTTCAAATTTGCACCAAGTTACCTAACAATCAAAAAATTCTTGAGGCAACAACGATTTTAAACAGCACAATTTAACATAGTTGCACCTTAATACATACAAATAAATAATTATTAACATACTCTTTGTGGAGGAGGGAAGCTAACAAAAGTAAAAAGTGATAACCAGGTAGGTTCCCTTATTTTCCTCTTTAACCAAGAATTGTTCAAGAGCACTGCAAAAAAACATCTCTATGTGCTTCTTTTTTAATCTACACTGAGTATAGGTGGGATTTTAGTTTCAGTCTTCAATACTGTTGTTTAAATTTTGTGGATAACAAATTTGTTCACTTATTGTGGACTGAGCTTGCTTAAATAGATGGTCTTTATATACACGCTTCTGAATATATCATGCCATTTATATATATACTTAGGTGGTGTTTTTATTGTTATTGTAAATAGTGTTAACAGCTTGTATCCGCCAATTTGTGTTATTATGTCATTTATTATCTAATTGGAATTATGTCTTCTCTACTTAATTTAGTACTGCTTGTGTTCCACATGAATAGTCTAATTTGGTTATTCTAAATGAAGATGAAGTGATTTTAGTTCATTTTGGAAAAACCTAATGGGACTCT
The DNA here is from genome assembly GCA_039654745.1 of Houttuynia cordata. Taxonomy (NCBI): domain Eukaryota; kingdom Viridiplantae; phylum Streptophyta; class Magnoliopsida; order Piperales; family Saururaceae; genus Houttuynia; species Houttuynia cordata. Next base: position 43,132,470 of record CM077506.1, read on the forward strand.
CAAAGTAGGAAAGAGGGAGTATCTAATTGGAATTTCATATTATCTATTTACGAAAAGTTTTTTTTAAAATTTTCACTATAAGTAAATAAAAACATGCCATTTTGTTAAACAATGAAAGCTGTTTGCACACGTGTGGATTTCCAGAGACAGTATAATAAAGATTATTGCACCTTTCTACTCAATTTAAAAACGGAGGTTACACTTTTTTCCTTACAAAAAGTAGTCCTCGCAAAAATAGCCGAATCATTATTGAATAAAATTTCATAAGTTGAATAGAAAGGTGAGCACATTTTTAAAGTTGTATTTTTTGGGTTATATATTATATTTCACACTTTTTGCATAAATGTTGAACAAGTAAACAAGGGGGAGACTCACCTCCACAACGTGTTCCTTCACATTAGTGGGAAGTACTTTGTCTGCCATAATTGTTTTTTAATCCACAAAACCCTGAAAATGAAAAAAGAACAGATGCATTAAGACTGGTACATAACTATATATCAAAGAAGTGAAATTTATTGGGCAGTTGTAGCCCCGAAAAATTTTAACACAGTATCATTCTTGTCGCATATTTTAGATCATAAATTGCAGACTATATGTAATATGCTTAAATAATTTACAGAGGAATACAATTAGATTGCTAAGGTATATTTTCATGCCATACTTAATGCTCAACTGCTTACAAATAAGAGGAATTGGAGATCTGACAGACTAATCGTGCCTACTTAGTTGGGCAGACGCAAACAATAGGGAAACTTAATACTCATATGTACAATATCATCATAGAGGGTTATTGCAGAGCACTTATTGGCAAATAGTGTATAACTTCAGGGTAAGAAGAATATTAGATTGAGTTAATTATTCTAATTAACTGTTGGCATGCATGTGATCTAAGTAAATTGCTTACACAGAGTTTGTTTGTGGAGGGATCTGTAAGCAGTTGTGTTGTGAATTCCTGAATGTCTGGCCCTGAAATTGCAAGTTGTAAAGAAAAAAAATAAGTTGGAATCACTCGTAGATGGATATTCCAGCAAGTACTTTTAATGTGGGTCAGTTATGGCATCTTGATTTCTCAAAAGATCAAGATTGTCTCTAACTGGCAGAGAACCTGTAGAATCCACCTGCTTGTAGTACAATTTAGGAAAGAATAAATGTTCTCATGTATAATAGAGGTTTGGGACAGAGAAGAAGGGATAGTAGGATTAAAAAGACAATAAATGATACATTAAATTGGCTAATCATAGCGAAACATGTCATATGATTATCAGATATCACAGATTCGTAATACTTCTGAATCAATGTTGAAACACGCAAAAATGTTCATATAATACAATTATTAAGTGAAAATCCACTCTAGGTGACATAAAAAAGAAAGAAAAACAGCAGAAATGGATATAAAAAACCATTACAAAACACAAAACACAAAAAGTGAAGAACAAACAAAAAGCAAAAGGGACAACAGAAGAGCACAAAAAACGATAGTTGCAGTTCAATAGGAATCGAATCAAATTCAAAAGACACAACACTCAAAGCAGCAAGTACAAGGGAACTAACAAGCTTCTGAAAACAGGATTCAGTGATTCAATGTTCAAATCTAAAAACACCATAATATACCATCCATTTGCAAAGGATTAAGAAAGGGAGAGAGAGAAATGAGAAACAAGTTACTGATGACATGAAGAGGGAATCGCAGCAGGATCAATTTCTACCACATTCTAGCTAAATGAACACCAAAAACTACCAACACATAACCCAATATCAACGACCCTGAAACGCAGATGACAGATCTATTCCACAAACCCAATCAATGCAACAATATATATTATGAAGCAAAAGGAAAACCTATATTTTCGTATTAGCAGTAAAATTTGGCTTTCTAAAATGAACTGATTAGTAACCAAATGTTAGTGCTAATTTCGGGAGTATTTGTTTCCGCAAACTAAGACCAAAATTTTGACATTGTGAAATCTTGATTCTATCTCCAGCAAACCAGTGTGTCCATGCTCATATCAACAAGTTGTGGGTGTTTACTTTTGGTTTATATTTGTGTGGATCTCTATGCATGGCACATTCCTCATATATATTGCCATTGGCAATATATATGAGGAATGCCAAGTCAAATACAAGTCATCTCACTATCAGATATCACAGATTCGTAATAACAAATCCCCATCAAATCAGGTTGTCTAATTTTGAAAATAAACAACGTTTTACGACATTGGTAGAGTTGAAACAACAGAAGAAAATAGACCAAACCGAATGAGACAAGAAAATCCATATATCAGATAACTAAGCCAATAACGTTCATTTTTGTTTTTAAGAAAAGGTAGAAGATCAAAATAAACAAAAATACTTTGATACCACAAAATTTCTGAAAAAAAATGGAAAATTAAATCTTAGCACTCAATTCAAGATAATTAACTGTAACTCTCTAAAAATGAGGCCTAACAACTTAAAAAACAAGAAATACCATTCTTTGTTTGCCACAGAAAATATTAGAATTTAAAAAATGAATATTCCTTAGAATTCGAACGCACTGCATTTCAATACAGATACATACCTACCTCCTTCCTAGTATCTAGTATCTGGGAAGAATTCGAGGAAAATGTACATTTAATATATACCTGTTTAATAAGGTTCGCTTCTTGAATTATTTTACATAAGCAGTCCAACATTTCATGACATTCATCATGTGAAATAGATGATGAAAGTGAAGGAAGGCACTCTGACATCATAGTTACATGGATACCGCACAGAAATTGGCAAAAACACCGTAATATACCATCCATTTGCAAAGGATTAAGAATTCGAGAGAGAGAGAGAGAGAAAGGAAACACAAGTTACTGACGACATGAAGAGGGAATCGCAGTGAGAGAGAGGGGGGACTGACCTGTACATTGGAAAGTCTGCCGGACGGGTCGCAAATGTGGTGGAAGGCATCTGAAGTTGGGATTTTGAATGGAATTCGATTTTGGGTTGCAACCAAACGGAAGAGGCATCAGCAGCTCCGATGGGAATGGAAGCACTGGAAATGGCCGTGGGAAAAGGGGTGTCCTGTTTCGTTTTATTTGGACAATATTACCCTTATAGAGAAACAGTGTGGTTTCTGTTTTGGAGGGGTATAAGTGGTATAATTCTGGAAATTGTGTAGTAATTTCATGTGGACAGTATTGCCCATAATTACAGTATTTTATTACGGGGTTTAGGTTACTGAAGGGTAAAAAACAAAAAAATGGGGTGCGAAAGTTGGTGCTTTTAAGAGTAGTATGGATATGCAATTTCAGCCAATGCGCTCCCAAAGACGGGACACGCTCCCTTCTCCCCTCGCCGGAGGCCATGGCTTCGCCAGCCACCACCCTCCTCTCCGCATTGCCCACCACCGCATTTTAAAGTTATCGCCCCTTTAAAATGGGACAGATTTCAACGATGAATATCTCTATAATTTCTAATCCGTTCTCACTAATAATGGGTGAAAACGGATTAGAAATGAGAGATATGCATTGTTGAAATAGCGGCATGTTTATAATGGGACGAAAACAATGAAGGCACCGAACAACGACGCCTCGGTTTAGTTTAAAAAAAAAAACCACGCAAGCGCCTTGTCATAGCACCATTTCGGGAAATATTTACTATAGTGTGTTATTTTAGAATTATTTATTTATTAATTTTTTATATAATTTTTTATTTTTATTTTAATATATATTATTTAATAAATTTCTCTTTTAGAATGTCTATATTGAGCCCCGTATTGCAATGCGCCATATGGCATTTGGGTTTAATTGCCACGCGGTACGTTACTGGCTTCATTTTTGGCTTAATATACACTAGTAACACGCAACCTTCGGATTGCGCCACTTGAGGGCAGTTGAGTCAATTAAAGTGCAACGTTCTCCTTGGGCAAAAACGCCGGGCAAATGTTTTGGTGACCGAGTTTGGGACCAGATCGCATGGCCCATGCCAACCTGATTGTGCATTGATCCCCGTGCCAATGTGGCATGCAATCTGGTCCCCAAACGCCCTCGGGCAGAAATGGGGGCACGGGAAGCAAGAGAGGCGCAGGTGGAAGGAGAGTTGAAATTAAACGAGACAAAAGAAGCAGAAATTAATACTCCTAGATGCTGATGTTCTTCAAAACAGATTTTTCTCTCTATTTTTGTTCTTATTATAACTTGTTTTTATGTGAATTAGAAAGTGACAAAGAATGGATTGGGAGTAGTACCAGTCAAATGACTTGTACCTGAACTGACATTAGGTTTTGATCTTTCTTTTAATGATGATTCTTTAGATTTCGAACTTCTCTTATGCGGATTTGGGCAATCTGAGCTGCTGCCGGCATGTTGGGTTGGGTATATGCTAGCTTTGTGGAAGGGAATTCTGAAGTTCAATTGTTTTCTCAAGGAATTTTAGCTTGATTCTTGTTCATGCTCGACGTGGTCAATACTCGTTTTTTTTTTTCCATTTCGTATAGCTTTGAACGTGATTTACATGCATGTTTATAGGTTACTTGTAGTGTAGATTGCCTTTTGCGGTTTTGTGAAATTTTAAGACTCTTGAGCTCTTTGTAAAACTATAGTGTTACTGGATTCCATGAAAATGAAGCTTCTGTTTGTTGTGTTTTTGCAAATGTGTTTTGGTAAATAATGAGTATAGTTTCTTTTCCACTTTATAGGGACCGGGGATTCAGGTCTCGTGTTATTTAGGCAGAGGGGGGCCGAGATTAAGTTCTGGGTCCCTGATTAATGGTGGTAAAGTGGCAACAGATATGGTGGGCAGAATGAATGTCTGTTCTCTACGAATTCCTTTTCTAGGTATACCACTGTCAAATTTGGTCAGACAGAGAAACAATGGAAGCTACAAGGTCAGAGGAAAGGTGGAAAGGAGGGCTTTTTTTGAATTCTTACATTCTAGGACTCAGAGAGGGCATGATAATGTCTGTTTTCTACAATTGGGTCGGAGATCTATTGACAGATCTTTAAAGATTTCTTTGTCGAGAAATAAGTTCAAGATTGGTTGCGCAAGGGAGCCATTTGCTGAAAGCAAGGATTTACTTAGGTCGCTTGTTCTTCTGTGTAAGGAGGGCTTACTTTTAATTAGGTGCTCCATTTTATTGCTGTAATTTCTGCAGTGGGATTATTAGTATGGTATGGCCAGGTGAAGGCTAAAGCTTTTGTTGAGGCCCAGCTTTTGCCATCAGTATGTTCCATTCTGAGTGACTACTTCCATCGGGAGATCAACTGTGGTAAGGTACATAGTGTGTCACCCTTTGGGATAAGCTTGGCTTCTTGTTCAATGGGGCCCCATAGTGAGGAATTCTCATGTGGTGAGATCCCTCGGATGAAGCTCCGTGTCCGTCCATTTGCAAGCCTGAGAAGTGGAAAAATTGTTATTGATGCTGTCTTGTCTAGGCCAAGCATTTTGGTTGCTCAGAAGGAGGATTTTTCCTGGCTGGGGATCCCTTTACCTAGTGAAGATGAATTAACAAAACACCACTCCAGTGAAGAAGGGATAGACTACAGAACAAAGACTAGGAGGATTGCTAGAGAGGAAGCTGCTGCTCAATGGGCTCGGGAAAGGAATTTAGCAGCTAGGGAAGCTGCAGAAATGGGGTACATTGTGCCAGAACATATTGCAGATACTGTGTTGGGTGATGATCCTAGTGATGATCTGAGTTGTCCTACTGGCTTTCCGATTTTTTCCTGGATGAACGCATGCAGTGGAGAGATCAGCATTGTGTTTATACAGGTGTTGAATACACATTGAAACATGCTGATTTAGAGAAATCTTTTTATGTGAAAATTCCAAAGACTAGTCTGCATTTCTGGTCTGGATTGCTATCAAGGCCTGTCAGGCATGGTCTCAAGAGGAAGGCTCACAAGAAAGGGCTTTTTTCTGTTGAAGCTCTCAAATGCAAAAATTTAGATCGGTCCAGACTAGCTGCATTAGCATACTCTCAGGGTTTAGATGGTGGGAGGTTTGGAAAGCCAAGGAGCAAACAAGAAAGGCTCCTTTCAGTTAATGGAATTAACAGTGAATTAAGCAATAATGTGGGCGAGCAAAGGTCCATGAAAGATGCATCTGAGATAGTTCAAGTTGAAGAAGGGAAACGTTCTGAGTATGCACCCATCAAAATTTCTGGTGGACCTTCCACAGATAGACACAATATCAGGACTCTTGTTGTTAAGGATCATACAGGAGGCAAATGTGTGGGAGATCTTAAGGGCGGATTCAGTTTTTCTGCCGCGCAACTTTTTATGGTTATAAGGAAACTCAGCATTAAAATGCATGCAGATAGTTTTTCATCAAAGGGTCTCATTTCTGCTGCATGTGCAACCCATGCTGCTGGATTCAGCAATGGGAATGTAAAGACGGTACAGGACTAAGATTGGTCAGAAGATGTTGGAGCTTCTAACATATTTTTATCTAAATTTAGACCAAGGAATGATACGTGTTTGCCAATCTTACTTTTTCTGCTGAAAGTGAATGACAGTTATCACTTCAAACATGCATTAGAAGCAATTAGTGAATATTTTTCTGGCATAATCCGGAAAGTTAAATCATCCATGGATATCAAACTTGAAGATCTGGTGGCGGAGCTTTCTGAAGGGGTTGATACAGTACAGAGTGAAGGCATTGAAAAGCTTCTTCCCATTACACTGGATTCTGTATATTTTTCTGGTGGTTCACTGATGTTACTCGGATTTGGTGATAGGGAACTGAGGTATATTGTTTTCCACTCATAAACAATGATATTTTTATACACGACTGGTATAAGAGAAGAAAAACTTAAGAAAACTAAAAAAAAGGCTGAACTTGGAACTTGTTAGATATTACTCGTATGGCATGGTAATTGATGAATCTTGCTTATTAAACTCAATGTACACATTCAAGAGGGGCTATTTCGATGCCATTGGAGAATGAAAGATAGTAGAAGACTGTGAGAAAGGACGAAGCATGTGGAGAAAGAAGAAATAAGGAGAAATGGAAGATAGTCATACAGAGAGGGAGGAGTGGGAAACTGTGATAGGGAATTAACTTATTTTAAATTATTGTAGGAAAGCATGCATCTAAATATGTGCACATTTTTTAAACTCGAAAAACCAATAATGTAGCTGTCATGTTAATTTAACCTGTTATAGTAGAAGTCTGTGAGAAAGGACCAAGCATGTGGAGAAGGAAGAACTAAGGAGAAATGGAAGAGAGTCATACAGAGAGGGAGGAGTGGGAAACTGTGATAGGGAATTAACTTATTTTAAATTATTGTAGGAAAGCATGCATCTAAATATGTGCACATTTTTTAAACTCGAAAAACCAATAATGTAGCTGTCATGTTAATTTAACCTATTATAGTAGAAGTCTGTGAGGAAGGACCAAGCATGTGGAGAAGGAAGAACTAAGGAGAAATAAAAGGTAGTCATACAGGAGCAGGGGGGGGGGGGGGGGGGGGGGCGAGTGAGAAACTGTGATAGGAAATAACCTTATTTTAAATCTCATCTTGGGGGAAAGTATGTATCTAAATACATGCACATGCTTTAAAATGCCAGAAAACCAATAATGTAGCTGTCATGTTAATTTAACCTATATACTTTTGGCAGATGGCTCCTGATTGAGTGGTATGACAACATAAATTTGGTGGCTAGGGTTTAAGTGAACTAAGCCAGCTTACAATTTTTTTAGGCTCAAGTCTTGGCTTGACTGATTCTTTGAATGACTGTCTAGTTTGGCTTGAAATCGTACTCAGATCCCTGACAAAACTAGACACGGACCCCCTCATCTTTCAAAAATGACATTGGTTTCATTTATGTTTTTCAAAGACAAAATTACCATTCCCATGTGCACGTTCGTTTTTGTACCCTCTCTTGGGTTGGCCTGCCTCACTGGTCCGCCTAACTAAAGACGAAAATAAGATACGATCCGTTTTGTACTTTAGGGCATGGATAGATCTTGGTTGATATCCTTATCTGAAATCTTAATTTTACCTTTCTGGTGAAACGAATATCTTTGGATAACAGCAAGACAGAAAACCGTTCTACTGAAATTAGGCCTCATGACATTTTGAAAGAGCGACAAGTGATTCTAAAGCTGTAATATAAGTGAAAGATCGTACTGGTATACAGGTAGGTTCTAGTTATTTGCTCTTTATGGATTCTTTATTACCTTCCTGCTCAGTTGTAGTTTTTGGAAGCAATGCAGGAAGTATACTGACAATTGACACATAGTACTAGAACAAACTGTCCAATTAAAAGTTACATATACACGTGGGTTTTTCTAGTTTTCGTTCATATTATGAGTCTTTAATTAAGCTCAGTGATTGCCTTTATATGATTCCGCCAAGTGCTGTAAGATTACGAGGTTGTCCTAGGTGCAAGTCCGTTGTGTATAAGTTGATATATTAGGTAGCTCTTGGAGAGCATGGCCGAGGAAATTGACGATGCAATTGGAATGATAGTATGTTAGTCTTAGTTATTGAGAATGTGAATATTTGATAGCATAATTGGAAGAAGAAGATACAATTTTTATATTCAAAGCATTCACATTATATTAGTAGTAAGGTAATATTAGTGTTTTAAGTTGGTAAAAAAATGCACTTCTAGTTATTATGTAATTGTTTTATATTAATTTAGTGTTTCTAGTATATTAGAGTACATAATTTTTTTTACTGATCACAGATATCTTTCCCCCCGATCTCTCATCTCTTTGGTTTACCAGTACTGAATATAAATACTATAAACAGGAAAAGCAAAGTAATTATTTGTTATGATTCGAGAAGAAGCTCATGCTTGTATAGAAATTACGTGTAACCAATGTAAAGATTCTGTGAGGTGATAGAAAGATATTTACAGGTTGCACATTTATTTGTTTTGGTATAACCTTGACCATTCCCAGTGACTTTTGTCTGTCTAGGATATGCATGTTGGGCCTTTTCCTGAATAATACAGTTTAATATTTACATTGGTTGTAAGCTATGCATTTGCTACCGATTACTCTTGTTACTATATGGTTCATGATCTTGTCCTGCACATTTACGATTTTGCGCACTCTACAGAGAGATGGAGAACGTGAATGGACATGTAAAATTTCAAAATCACTATGCTCGTGTGCATGTGCAATTGTGTGGAGTTTGCAAGAATTGGAGATCTGCTATGTTGTCTGGAGGAGGAGGCTTCTTGGCTACAGATGTGTTTGTTGACACCATTGAGCAGAAGTGGCATGCTAACTTAAAACTTGCTAATCTATTTGCTCCGATAATTTCTATTGGGTCTTACTTGAATTATATAGAATGCTTTTGTATTCTTTATTTAGAATGCAGAATGTTTGGATGTTTACTGTATGCAATTTTAAAAATTATCTAATAAATATTTTATTTTGGTTCCAGATTTTTGAAAGGATCCTCAACATCCCTTTGAGTTGGTCTGGTGGAAGATCTAGTGGTGAGGTACTATTGTCTTGGAAACTCTTAACTTTGTTAGCTTTGTTCAATTTGTTAGTTCCAAATTTGCATGTTGGCCAATTTCTTGACAAAACAATGTCAATTAATATGTTCTATTATGCATAGGATTATAGTAGTGCACCAGATTGATAAGTGTTAGATCAGCTACAATCTGAAATAGGTGAATTTTTATTCAGTCAAATTGGTGGATGACATTCATACTTTCATCTTTTGGTATTTCCATGCTGATTTTTTAATTCTAGAGTGAATTTCCAACTTGAGGACTAGCTCCACAAAATTATTCACAATTCAGGGTGTTCTGTAGGGGAGTTATTCTTAATATTACACATCTGTAGGGTATGTAAAGAAGATATTGTTATGTGGTTGAATATAGTCTTGCTCTTCATGATGGACGAGGTTTATATGCAGTCACAACAGATTGCAATAGTATTTAGCTCTTAATTTCTTCTGTTATCCGTTAGAAAATAGAATATTGGCTCTTCAGGAAACTGGCATGACATACATTCTACTTGAACAGGCTTATATTGCTTAGTGGTGCTTATCGTAGTCTTATTTGCAGGTCCATATATGCATGTCAAAAGGGGAAAGCTTTCCCAACCTTATTGTCAACTTGATGTGAATGGATTAGCTTTTATGATATGTGATTCTCCTTCAAGTTTCTCGGTACTAAGATCTTTTCAGATTATAGCTTTCTTTAAACTGTAATATTATCCTTTGTTTTGTTCTTTTTACTGTCGTCAAAGTTATTATTGTAAGCATTATCCTCATCAAGACTTTTCCTAGTTATCTAGGGTCAGCGATCTGAATATTACCATTTAGCTTTTGAAATTGATGGTACATGCTCAATGTCTGAAACATGGTGGGAAATGACAATTGACCTCTCTGATGCTACCTTGTATTTGTAAGATGATAAGATGAATATTCTCCATACCATGCATGTTTCCCAATTATTTGGAATCAGAATTATGAGATGTAGTTGCTGAAAAATACTGTTGCTGTTGTCTTTCAAGTCTGGCCTGGCTTTAAAACAAGTAGTTTATTTTGTGCGTTGAAGAGTGTAGAAAATAACTGAGTGAAATGAATTTGTTTAGTGGGAAATTTTCAATGACACCTCGTATTTTACCAATCTCAAACCGCTTAATGTGTAGATTTTGAAAATGAAAGCCACTCTGACAGTTAGAAACTGGTCTTATGCCTGTCACAGCCGCCAAAGCCTACATTAAAGATAGTCTATACTTCCCTTTTACATCTCTAAACTACTCTAAGTTAGTTCCCTGGACTTCCTCAATAAGGAACAATTGTGTTGTTTTGAAAAAATAGAAACACAGATAGCTCTTCTTTTTCTCCCAGTCAACAAGAAGATGTCCCATATTTCCAACTGCAATTAAAGTTTAGCAGGTGTTGGGGAGGCCAAGCTTTGGAAATTTGAAACACTCTGTTCACTTGTGTGTCATTCAACATGAAATTTGACTTAAGAGAAGATACTTCTGTCAATTATGTATTCCCAAGAGTGCCTCTGTAAGAATGACGAGGAGGGTATAGATTTCCTAGACTGGCTTCCCTTTAGGTCTTGTTGATGGGCGGCAAGGAAGAACAAGGTGACGCCCAAGGAGAAGAATCCCAAAGGGGAAGCTGGCTTCTGTCACCTTGATTGCATATATAAAGGCCAATCAGAAGCACCATCTTTGCCATTCTCGTCACCACCCTTGTCATCTTCTGCCCTTAGGGCTTCTATAGTAAAACATCACTTTCTTTTTCCTTATATTTTATATCTGTTAATCCTGCCATGATTCGTTGATAATCTTACTGCGCGAGCTTTTGCTTAAAAATGATAGTCTTTAAGATTTTTTACAGTTAGGCACATGGTCATGCAGGAAATTACTGCAAATTTATGCTTTCGAGGTCAAAGAATTTTTGTGCACAATGCAAGTGGTTGGTTTGGGGAGGTTCCTTTGGAAGCATCAGGAGATTTTGGCCTCAATCCTGAGGATGGAGAATTTCATCTAATGTGCCAGGTTTTTCTTTTTCTTTCTCGTTTTTATTTGTTACTCTTCGATCTAATTTAGTTAGGGCTGAGTGTGAGGCTTCGATGGCTGAAATGAAGCCTGTATCCTGACCATCAATTCTGGTTCACTTTGATAAAAGACGTCAATCTTGATTTTACCTTCGCCACATTTGAGAGCCCATAACAGATCCAAATTTATGTTATCATCAACATTTTTCGAAGATTTGCTTGACGGAGTGCTTAGATGTAACTACATTGTTCATATATGTGAATGCTATATGTAGCTGACAGTAATCTTAGTATCATCCTTTTCATGCTTATATAGAAGAATGGAGAGATCTGGATTTGAAGCTGTCAAACTTTCAATGGATGAGTAGTTCACCTGGTTCAAGCCAGCCCACCCCACCATACACGGACGGTTGATATCCACCGTCCCTGTATAGTGGGGTGGGCATGGGGTGGGAGACTAGTCATCCAATTTCAATTCAATTTATGCTGGATCCAGTTACTAGGTTGCTGGTCCTAATGTAGCCTGGTTTCAACCCTCTTCTGTAGTTATGTTACAAGGTAACTGCTACTGAAGAGTTTTTCACCTAAATGTCTTTGACGGTCCAACTGTTCTTAGTATATAACCTTTCTTATTTTTTTAATATCCTTCCTCTTTTTTGGGTAAGTGACATCCTTCCTTTATGTACTGGGTGGAAGTTTATTTCATTATTTGTGGACATAATTTTGAGTTGCAGGTTCCCTCAGTGGAAGTAAATGCCCTTATGAGAACTTTCAAAATGCGGCCATTGATGTTCCTGGTATGTCTACTCCTTTTAGTGTCCAGATCTCCTTTTTCTTCTCTCTCTGCTTTAATGATGCAGTGTGGAAATCCTTGCAAGAGATATCTATTTAACTTGCCATCATCTTTATTATCGCAGTCATTATAATCCTGCTGTTATTCTAGCATATGTTGTTAGTGGTATGGATTTTATGTCACCATTTGACTATGGTCAAAATGATGATAAAATGCACGTGAGAAATGCATGTGAGAACATAAAGGCAACCACTCTTCAAAAGACAAAATAGTGAGATGAAGATTAACCATGACAACTATCATTATCATCATCATTTTGCTTTTCCTAGTTTATTAGTGAAATTTCACGTACAAAATGCACTACCAATGGCAAAGGTGCTTAGAAGTTATGTACGACCCACTGCAAAGGTTTTTAAAATTTCTTTACAATTTTAACCTTCAATATTTTGTAAATTGAATACTTAATGTCATGAAAATGCCCGAGGTGGGTATTTTGGGAGCGCACTTGATAATGTCTGCATAAGTTCCTCTTCTCTCTATATATTAAATTGTGTTCACATTGATTATATTTTATGGAGCGGAGTGCTGGGCACTAAAGAAGAGTCATATAGATAAGTTGAATGTAGCCGAAATGAGAATGTTAAGGTGGATGAGTGGGATAACTAGGAGAGATAGGATTAGAAATGAATATATTCGTGAAAGCCTAGGAGTAGCGCCTTTAGGAGAGAAGCTGAGGGAATGTAGGTTGCGTTGGTATGGGCATATGCAAAGAAGACCTTTAGATGCCCCTGTGAGAAGATTAGAAGGGATATATATAAACGATGCTAAAAAAGGGAGAAGGAGACCTAAGAGAACTTGGATGGAGTTAATAAGAAAGGATTTGACTTTACTATCTCTTACAAAAGAGGTAGCCCATAACTGGCTGGAATGGAGGAGTAAGATCCGTGTCGCCGACCCCAAATAGTTGGGAAAAGGCGCTACTTGATTATGATTATGATTATGATTATGATTGATTATATTTTGGTTGTTGCCGAAAGGCTATGTTGTATTGCACCGCTCAGCCTTATCACTGGGAATACTTAGAGATTTATGCCTTAAAAATGGAACTGGTCTGTGATAAAGCTGAATTGTGGAGCAGAATTTCTGTATGACTACTATGACTTATCTTAGAACTGTCTAAACTGTACTTGATGGTGGAGTAGGATGCGGATTCAAACTGTGTTGCTCTGGAATTTGCCATATGAGAAGTAGAAGTCTTTAAGAACATAAACGAGTGGTTCTATTTGTAAATGGAAATCTTTCATGTTCCAAATGTACATATATGCATATTATATCACAAATAGTCAGTTATTCATTGAATATTTTAGATTCTAGCTATGTACTTGGTCTTTATTGATATTGTCATTCTCACATTCTGTTTTTTGATTTGCTAATCCCAGTATTCTACTGATTACTTCTTTCATTACCTTTCATTTTGACAAAGTCCTTTCATTACCTTTTACAGGGTGAACTAGACAATTCAGCAATGGATGTAAATTTATCTGGCTCCTTTCATTTTGACAAAGTTCTGCAGAGGTATTTACCTTATGAAGTTGAGATGGTTCCTGTCAAAATTGGGGACCTGAATGGAGAAACTAAGCTTTCTGGGTCACTTTTGAATCCGTAAGAGAATTTAGGAACTAAAATTAGACATATCTTTCAATATTGATTATGATTGCGTTGCTGTATTTTGATTTTTAAGCACATGTAATTTTTTGTTGATCAATGAATTCCCTTTGCAATTCAGGAGATTTGACATAAAATGGGTGGCACCAAAAGCAGAAGACTCCTTTAGTGATGCTCGTGGCGATATAATTATCTCACGTGAGTATGCCATCATCAGTTCTTCTTCTGTTGCCTTTGACCTGTATACAAAAGTTCAGACTACTTATCCCGATGAATGGCTGCAAAGACAAGAACGCAATACAAAAACAAAATTGCCTCTTACAGTTGAGGGTGTCGACTTGGATCTCCGTTTGCTGCATGGCTTTGGCTTCTTTAATCTGCTTTCTTCTTATTCCTTTGATTCTCCAAGATCAATGCATTTGAAGGCAACTGGAAAGATCAAATTTCAGGGTAAGGTAGGAGAATTTGGGTCAGTGACAAAGGATGATGAAGAAAAGATCGGGAGTGAATCAAATAATTTGGACAGAACCATGATTGACAATGAGAAAACAAGTCTTGTTGGGGATGTCTCGTTCACAGGAATAAAAATAAACCAACTAATGCTGGCACCTCAATTGATTGGATCATTTAGCGTCTCTGATGAAAAAATAAAGGTAAAAGTGGGGAGTTTTTATAATAAAAATGATGAATGCATATGAAATTCTTATGATAGTATAACAACACTTACGTGTGAGATTCCCTTTGCAAAGCAGATATATTTTCCTTGAGATTTGAAGACCATCTAGCTCTCACTGCCGGGGCCCGGGCAGGCTGCTGTTATTCTCTGCTGTCCTGTCCCATATTAGGTATCCTATTTGGTTTTCCAAAATGAAAACCACATAGGTTACTTAGTACGGGATGGGGGAGTATAATATATATGATGTCAGTTTATTTATTTACATATTCGTGTCTATGCAGTTGGATGCTGCAGGGAGGCCTGATGAGAATTTGATTGTGGAGGTTTTAGGACCATTGCTGTAACGACCCTCGCCTCACAGCTGTCCTCTGAAGCACCACCTGCTGAAAGAGGAAGGGACACCTGCTGAGGTGAAATGTAACACCTGCTGAAGGAGAAAGGGCAACTGGCAGGGGCTGTGGTGACTCAGCAGCCCCTGTGCTGGTTATAAAAGGGGGAGCTGAGGGGTGATAAGAGCAGAGGGAGCTGAGAGAGGAGGGAACCGGGGGAAGAAACAGAGGGAGATGAGAAGAAACCGGGTGACTCTTAGACTTCCATATCTTGTTAAACAAAATAGTCAACCAAGTTAAGCCCATACCTCCTAGTGCCTTCCACACTTCAATAGGAATTCCATCGGGCCCTAGAGCTTTGCCTTTCTTCATCTTCCTTAACGCAGCACCTACTTCCTCTATGGAGAATCTTCTAAAATAAGTTAACTCTTTACCAAGACTAGACTCAAACTCTATCCCACTACTATAATTCTCATTCAATAAACGCTCAAAATACTCACGCCATCTCTCCCTAATTTCCTCATCTTTCACTAAGACCCTTTGATCTTCAATTTTAATACACCTAACTTGCTCTAAGTCCCTACTCCTCCTATCCCTTAACTTAGCTAATTTATAAATATCCCTCTCCCCCTCCTTCGACCCTAGCCTATTATATAAGTCATCAAACGCCATAAATTTAGCTTCACTCACTATCTTTTTAGCCTCTCTCTCTCCCTTAACATATCTCTCCCAATTCTCTTAGTCTGAACATGCATTGTTAAATTTTTTTGGGGTCTATTGTGAACTTCTGAGTGTTCATAAAGTTCTTGTTTAAACTTTAAACCTTTGTGACATGTGTAGGTACGCCAATTGCCACTTGATGAACTGGAGGATGCTTCACTTCGTGGGACAGTACAGAGGGTAATATCTTAGTCTGGCCACTAGTATTGAATCTTATGCAGTGTGATTGATTTTGGTTCGTTTGCATTTTATGGCCTAATGTAACTTTAATAATTTCATAGACAGCATTGTCATTACCTTTTTAAACATAGCATCTATATCTGAAATTGTTTTCACCTACTTTCTGACTTAAATAACAAAATCTGTAATGCATTCAGGTGGAGCTTCAACTTAATTTCCAGAAAAGAAGGGGTCATGGGATGCTGAGTTTACTTCGTCCAAAATTCAGTGGTGTGTTGGGTGAAGCCCTTGATTTGGCTGCCCGGTGGAGTGGAGATGTTGTGAATACTCTTATTCCAAATATGGTTTTGTTTTTTAGTCATTTCCTTGGAAATGCTTAGAATCGGGAGCACGGTAAATGTCCTGCTTTGCTTTTACTACTTTTCTTTCCAATGTAAATTGAATATTGCAAATATTCTATAATGTGTTACGAATCCTTTGTTTTGGGGACAAAAATGTTACAAATCCTTTTTGTATATAATATAATTCTCCCTCCGTCCTTGCAATACCTGCCAACACTTTTATGAATTTCATATGCATGAACTTGGATACTCAGAAACCTATCTACTGAAACGATTGAATCATTTTTTTTCTCTGGTGTGAAAGTTGAATATTAACATGTCAATTTATATTCTGCTACTTAATGGGCGAGTTTTCTTGTGTTGGTACTTACAATGTATATTCCTCATATTGTATCAGATAACTGTTGAGAAAACTGTTCTTGAGCAAGCTAACAGCAAATATGAACTTCAAGGTGAATATGTACTTCCTGGCTCTCATGATCGTACCCTGTTGATAAGGAGAGAGGGGAGGCTTTCTGAAGAGAGCAATGGCTGGGCACTTGGGGAATATGATGTCTTCCATGGGTAGGTGGAGAATGAGATTGGAGGTTCCTGGTGCTGAGGTTTCTGAGATGCTTCCACTTGCTCGCCTTCTTTCTCGTAGCAATGACCCGGCGTTTTGGTCTAGATCAAAGGTGGCTAAATTTTCTTACCTTTGGATCTAAGGAATACCTATGTTCGCATATGGATCTAATGAATTCCTATTTTCAGGCATAATTGAACTTTTCTTCATGCTCTTAATGCTCTTCAACCACACAAACTTTTTTTCAGGACTTTTTCATGCAGAGTTTGCAGTCTGTGGGGTTTTGCGCTGAGAGCCTTCGGAATTTGCTTGAGGTACCTACTGTTGGCATAGATATTTAGACTAGCTTACACAAGCATATAGCCATATAGATAGTTTGTAACTTCGTACTATATGAACAAGTTGACTATTTGTATTAGGGTTTATCTAGCAGTTTCTATGTGTTGTTACGTACTTAATGTTAAGAGTGTATTTCCTTCTCTATTCAATAGTACCTATTGTTTTAGAGGAATTTTATCATTTGACAATTCACTTTGCAGGCAGTACAGAAGCACTACACCTCCTATGATGAGGTTATTTATGAAGATGTGAACCTTCCTGGTCTGGCTGAGCTAAGAGGTCGTTGGTGTGGATCTCTTGATGCAAGTGGTGGAGGCAATGGTGATACAATGGTAATGCTCTACAAATTTACATAAGTTAAAGGAATTTTGGGTGAAATGTATTGAAGTAGTGCAAATCCACGTGAACTAATAGCGTTATATCTTGGAGAGACCTTTTAGTAAACTTTGGCATGGGCAATTTGATCCCCTTTTTGGTGCTCCTAAGCTTTCATTATGTTGTCCTAGCATTTCTTGCTTATGGCACGTGTATGCTTCCCTCTGAAGATGGGGCGGAGGGAGTATAATTTTGGAGGAACCTCGCTCGCATTAAGATTTTTTTTTTTGTATAAACAAGGGGTATCTGTGTCCTTAGGACCCGCCTAGAAGGAGAGGGCAAACAGCTTCTTTGAGCACTGTATCCCACCTCCAATCCCCTCGGACACTTAGAAGGCCTACCCATCACATACACCGGGTAAATGGGGATATAATCCCAGGTGGGTGGCCAATGGAGTGGGAATTCAAACTCAGGGTCTCCGCTTCAAGAAGCGTGTTCTGGCCATCCCAAAGATTTAGGTCAAGAAGTTTATCAGCTGGCTTTCATTATTGTGACCTACGAACTGCAAGAATGTATTATCCTTGTCCTTTCATGATTGCTCGGGGCTGGATCAGTGTTTAAAAAATCAGCCAAGTCACTGACCCAGATTGGTGGCCTGGTCGGGTCGAACGGGTTCAACCGCAGGCTAACTCATGCTGACTTGGTTGATGACATCGGCAACTGGAATAATGGAAACCTCCACTATTTGAAGTAATGTATTAGTGGGGTAACGAGACCACAAATTGGTTTGGGGCTTGTTCCTTGTTCGCTTATTTGCATTTTCCCTAGGTTCTTAATTAGGTTATTTGCTTATTCAAAAAATACGCATACTACAAATTTGTAGTGGTCCAGTTAGTTAACAGGTTAAGTCAGTACTTGATGGGATTAGGGCTCGAATCCTGCCTCATCCATTAATTACTTATCATGTGTTACAATATGCTTGAGTTGGAACTGGACCAGCCTGGAGGCTGTGGCTCGACTGGCCCACTCTCCCCTGTCCGGGTGAACTTTGTCCAAGTGATCTGTCCAGTCCAAGGTTCAAAATATTGGACTAGATTGATTTGTTGCAGAGTGCAGTATTTTTCAATCCGTCAGAAAGTGCTGTTTATTTATATGAACAGCACTCTAGACACCAACAGATAAAAAATTTGTTTACCATTGTCATAAAAAATTTCACTTTCTCAATATTATGTGGTTAGGCAATGAGGATTCATTTTCATCATTTGACCCGTGGAAAGCCATATCCACTTTCAGCTCATATATCTCTTATGTCTACTCTTGCTAATTCCTTCCTAGTGCTCTCAGGTTCCCTTTAATATTCTTCTTAAGGGAATGCGTTCCTTTGTCGATTACATATACTAGCGCTTCCAAGTTTCAAACCAATTGTTATTCTAATGTACTTTATTTACTGTTAGACTATTTGAATGCATTTTGTTTTGTTATATTCCTTTTGCAGGCTGAATTCAGTTTTCGGGGGGAAGATTGGGAGTGGGGATCCTACAGAACTCAGCGTGTTGAAGCAGAAGGTGCATACAGCAACAACAGCGGGCTTCACCTTGAACAATTTTTTATCCAGAAAGATAATGCTACTCTTCATGCTGATGGGACTTTACTGGGGCCTAAAACCAATCTCCATTTTGCAGTTTTAAATTTTCCAATTGGACTTGTACCCACTTTAGTTCAAATTTTTAAATCTTCCACATCAGATATTATGCATTCCCTGCGTCAACTGTTAACCCCCATTAAGGGCATACTGCACATGGAGGGTGATTTAAAAGGTAGCCTTGCAAGGCCCGAATGTGATGTGCAAGTGAGGCTCTTGGATGGTGCCATAGGAGGAATTGATCTTGCAAGAGCTGAAATTGTGGCTTCTCTAACTTCTACTAGTCGATTTCTTTTCAATGCCAATATTGAACCAGCCATTCAAAGTGGGCATGTCCATGTTCAAGGTAGTGTTCCCGTGACTTCCATACAAAATGGTACAATAGAAGAAGATGATGGAGAAACAGATGGATTGTTATGGGTCACGGGACGAGGAAAAGAGAAGATTAGAGGATATAATGATGGGTCTAGTGAAAATAAATCTATCAGATATAGAAACGAGGATCGCTGGGATGTTGAGTTAGCGGAAGGTCTCAAGTATTTGAACTGGAATGTTCTTGATGTGGGAGAAGTGAGGATTGACGCGGATGTAAAAGATGGTGGGATGATGTTAATAACGGCATTGTGTCCTTATGCAGACTGGCTACATGGCAATGCTGACATCTTTATTCAGGTAATTGATGTTGACCATCCAGATAGTGCATTGGGGACATTTGGTTCAGATACTGGTTATATATACTCCCTCCGTCCTGTTTTAGATGTTCCATCTGAGAAAGAGGACAGTAATTTTTTAGATGCTCCATAGAGTCTATTTCAGTGAATTTTAAACCTCTTCTTCTCCCCCCCGACACACACAGTTTGGGTTTTCACTTTCCAATAAAAATCAACACATATAATCTATTTAAGTGAATTTTAAACCTCTTCTTCTCCCCCCTTCCCCCTCCTCCCCCCAGCACACACACACAGTTTGGGTTTTCACTTTCCAATAAAAATTAACATTTTCCCAGATGGAGCATCTAAAACAGGACGGATGTGTGTTTTTTTTTTGTCATGGCATAATTTGTATTATGTTTTTATGCATTTCTTGTGGTTCTATATAGGTTCAAGGCACAGTGGAACAACCAATAGTGGATGGTTCTGCATCATTTCACAAGGCTTCTGTCTCTTCACCGGTACTCCCGAAGCCTTTTACCAATATTGGGGGAACAGTGCATGTCAAATCTAATAGGCTGTGCATCAGTTCATTGGAAAGCAGAGTTAGCAGAAAAGGGAAAGCTCTTACTGAAAGGGGATCTGCCTCTCCAAGCTAGTGAACTGTTTCAACATGATAAAGTTAATCTCAAATGCGAATTACTCGAATTGCATGCCAAGAATATTTTGAGGTTTTTAACTAAATGTTCTCTTCTTTCTATTGTCATATGTTATGTAATGTTTTTTTTTTCTCAAGTGAATTTATACTTTGCTTAATGTTATGGCATATGAATTTGATATCTACAACTACCTTTGTTGATACAATTTTCTTTTTGCCGATTGAAGTGGACAAGTTGACAGCAGATACAGATAACTGGTTCGATATTGCAACCTAATGTATCGGGAATGATAAAACTGAATCATGGAGAAGCATACCTGCCCCATGATAAGGGTAATGGAGAAGAAACAAATCGATTACAACAAAATATATCCATCCTTTCAGTCGGTGGTTATAATAGGTTGGCTGGCCCAGGAAATGTGTTGCCCTATTTTGGTTCAGGGCCTACTTTCAGCACGTGCCAGATTCTCACAGTCATCAGGTATTGTGTCTCTGGACATGTCTCCTTTTGACCAATGTGTAAGAGGGAAATCGTAACTGTTCTTGCCTTATCTAGGTAAACATTCTGATATCGAAAAAAAGATAGAGCAGGAAAATGCGAAGCCCAGAATTGATGTACGCCTAACAGATCTGAAGCTTGCTTTAGGCCCGGAGCTTAGAATTATATATCCATTGATTCTTAATTTTGCTGTTCGTGGTGAACTTGAACTGAATGGTATTGCACACCCTAAATGGATTAGACCCAAAGGAGTTTTGACTTTTGAAAATGGTGATATAAATTTAGTGGCAACTCAGGTACATTTTCTGCATTAAATTGAATTTTAATTTTGCATGAATTGCTCTGTAACCATCTATGTTGGCCCATGTCCAGAGATAATATATTTTGGTGCATTGCAGGTGAGGCTTAAGCGTGATCGTCTAAATGTGGCAAAATTTGAACCTGAATTAGGACTAGATCCAATACTAGATTTAGCTTTGGTTGGATCTGACTGGCAATTTAGAATCCAAAGTCGAGCTAGTAACTGGCAAGATAATTTGGTTGTGACCTCAACACGCTCAGTGGAGCAGGATGCTCTTTCCCCTGTAGAGGTTAGCTTTATTTACTTTCTGTAATCTGTTATGGCTTACTGATTGCTCGTCAATGATGACTTGATATGGCGAATTGTTAGATTGAGATTTGATCTATTGAGTTATTTGTTTGATCTAATTTTTTGTCAAGTCCTTGAGTTTGTATTGTCATCTTATGTTCATGTTATATACTATCACTGTTGTGCCTCGCTTACAAGTGTATTTGAAAGCTTGTACACCGAGACAGTATGCTTCCAAGGTGGCCTGTAAATAGTGGCCACTTTCATTATTGCAGTTGTGTTGCTGGAGTCTCGCCCCATTCTTTGGGTGAAAGTGAGATTGATATGCCTCAAATAATTTCACACTGGAATTTGCTTCATAAAAAGATGAAAGAACTTACATGTTCTTGTTACTGTCTCACATATCACTAATCACTAATGTATTAAAATTGATAATGACCTGTTTTTTTAGGTATGATTACTGCTCTATTATCGGACATAATTTTCTATGTCACTCACTTTTTAAGATGAATGTGAATATTTCCGTTATTTCAGTTAATTTCTGATTCTTAGTGTCATGCCTTCTCTGGCTATTGTCTGTGAATTGGTTTGTGGAAGGACACGTTCGGCGTTACAATTTAACTTACAAATTAACTTTTGCATTTTCAAATGGATCATCTAAGGGCCAGGTGGGGAAGCAAAATGGTGTTTGATCTGATGTGTGGGTATGGACCCGATTCATTGACCATACAATAGTTTAGCTAGATTTAATGATTGAGATGTCCTGGGCTCAGATAGAAGGGGGTGGGCCCAAGTTTCGGTGGCCCACCATCATCTAAAACTCTCTTGAATTCCTCTGGTCCTACCCTCATCTGGTTCTTGTCAGATCTTTTAGAAGGTGCTAAAACCTGAGTCATATGGTATACCAATATATCATCTGGGATTTGAAATTACCTTCTTTTGAGTGGTTGTTGACCAGTAACAAAGTGAATAAAGTTCATGCTGTTAAATAAAAGCTTTTGGGATGATGCTGATGATTCTGGCAGTCATGAAATTGGAGTTTATATTTTTTTCTGCTGCATAGGCATTTTTAATGTATTCTTTTTGCACAGGCTGCTAGAGTTTTTGAGAGTCAATTATCTGGATCTCTCTTAGAAGGCGATGGTCAACTTGCTTTCCAGAAACTTGCAAGAGCAACTCTTGAGACTTTGATGCCAAAAATAGAGGGGAAGGGAGAGTTTGGACAAGCGCGATGGAGATTAGTTTATGCTCCTCTCCGAAGCTTGAGTTCCCTTGATCCGAATGCAGATCCTCTCAAGTCACTCAGCAAGTAACTTATCATTTAACACTGAAGTGGAAGTGCAACTTGGGAAACGCCTTCAGGTACAACCTGCTTGTTTTCTGGCCACACTCTTGAACATTTTTGCTGGTCTATGTTTTATGCCCTCTTCACAGTTTTATCATGCTTTCCTTGTTCCGGAGGCGAAGTGGGCCCTGGATGTCAAACCCATATATGTTTATGCTTATGTAGAAATTTACTATAGTAGGAGTTCTATTTTGGATGCCTTCAAATTAGAAGTCAG
Source organism: Houttuynia cordata (assembly GCA_039654745.1). NCBI lineage: Eukaryota > Viridiplantae > Streptophyta > Magnoliopsida > Piperales > Saururaceae > Houttuynia > Houttuynia cordata. The sequence continues at coordinate 43,155,449 of CM077506.1, forward strand.
AAATTTTCTAATTTTGGACTTTCCTAGATACTTTGATCCTTCTGGAGATGATTTCAGAAATTTATCCTACCCTGTGCCCCTCTTCTTTCCCGCCTTCACGCTTCCATACACTATCCTTCATCCCTAAATCTTTGTTCTGCATCACTCCTGCTATTTGTTCATAATCTATTCCAGAGTCTTATATCCATTGTCCAGCTATTTATATTCCCGGCATTAGCAATGTTTTACCGGTCTGCTAGGGCCTTGCACTGTTTCTTTAGTGTTTGAAAACTTGAACTATCCTGTGGTGAGACTTGATGGGGTGGTAGCTGTAACTTCTCATCATGTGCGTTCACTTTGAAATCTTGGCGTCGCAGATGCCTGTGTATATGAAAGGGTTTTGTTCATGAAAACGTCTTCCACATTTTTTGACATAAACATCTATATTGGACAAATATAACAATTCTTATTTTGTGCTCCTAAGTCCGGGGAAAAGGAGGAGGGTTAGCGTCAGGTTGACAGCCGGTTGTAAAAACTCTGTCAATCATATTCTAGCTAGAGCTAGGGCGTTCCCCGGAAGCGACGCATTGCAACAACGCCCGGTTGCAATGTCAAGTGAGCAAGGGTTCTCGCGTTGGTCTGGATGGGAGCAAGTAAAGAAGCTAGTCCTTGAGCGTAGGTTTAGAGTGGCTTCTTAGAATATTGGGACCTTAAAGGGTAAGGATATGGAGTTAGTAGAAACTCTCAAGAGAAGGAGGGTTAACATAGCTTGCTTGCAGGATACTAAGTTTGTAGGAGAGAAGGCTAGGGAACTGGGGGAAGGCTTTAAACTAGTTTATGTAGGTAAAGTTTCAAATAGGAATGGGGTGGGTATAGTGGTAGATAAGGACTTGAGACAAAGTCTTGTAGGTGTCAAAAAATTTAGTGATAGAATTATATTAGTGAAGCTACTCTTAGGGGATTTCATAGTTAATGTTTTAGTGCTTATGTACCTCAAGTAGGATTAGAAAAGAACCTTAAGAAACAATTTTGGCGGAATTGGACTTAATAATGCAAGGGATACCTAGTGGAGGAAGGTTATTATAGGAGGCGACTTAAATGGGCATGTAGGGGAGAAGAATATAGGATTTGAGAGGGTGCATGGGGGCTACGGTTTTGGGGAAAGGAATGAAATGGGAGAAGCTATTCTTGAGTTTGCAATAGCAAACGAGAAGTCTCATCAGGTAGCAGAGCTATTTTCTTACTATAGTATTTGTAACCATTAGAAAGTTGTAAATCCCATTGCTTTGATTTTTTGTAGATGTGTAAATGTCAATGTTGTAAATAATATATCTATTTATTGTTCGATACTTTTTGGCTCCTAACCCTAACAGTGTATTAATTCATTTTGAAATTTCATATCATAACCCTTTCTCACAAATAAGTATAAAGTGATGCAAATATTTGCTCAAGTTCGAATTTAGATCTTGTTTTTATTTGAGACTTATATAGAGTCAAATATAAGCCAGCTTTTAATGTTTTGTGGTGCATAAAGTATCAATTAGCATCAACATGTCAAAAAGGTATTTGAGAGACCTTTTGGCAATTCTTCCATAATCATCGTCGTCATCATCATCATCAAAACATTCTCTATTTGTGGGGCTTCAAGGTAGGTGACAATTACTTTTTTATCATTTTTTTATAACGAGGGGTGCCCAAGTCCTTAGATGCGGCTAGAAGGAGCTGGCTTCTTAGAGCGCACCATTATTTTACTCGTTGCCACATTTTTTTCATTAGACCCTTTTAGGACCTTTTGGTGTCATCCTCTTCTCTAAATTCCAAAATTCCCAATTTCAAATATAGCATTATAGAATCTCAACCAATTTCTTTCGGGGGTTAGTCGTTCTGTATTTTGATATGATGTATTTCAATACCACTGTTTCAAAGCATTGGCCTAAATCCTGCATTTCAAAACTCAAATCTCACAATGCATGTATTTTAGAACTGCATTTCAGATTGCATTAGCATTTCCAAGTTTTATTTTGAAATTCATCTCAAGAAAGAAAATTAAATTAAAAAGAAGTTCCTAAATCCTGCTCCACCCTAAATCCTGCATTTCAAAGCTCAAATCCAACAATGCATGCATTTTTTTTCCAACACTGCATGCATTTTAGAGCTGCATTTCAGAGTGCATTAGCATTTCCAAATTGTATTTCGAAATACATCTCGAGAAAAAAAATTAAATTAAAAAAAAAAGGTTCCTACTCCAGTCTTGGCTTGGCGGCCATTGGTGCACTACCCAACTTTCTGACTACCAAAAGGTAGGACGGCACAAGATGTGGAAGGGATAGAGGAAGGAACAGGCCATTGAGAGCGGGCGAGAGAAGGGGCCATCAAATCCGGTCATGTTGCTAGGTGAGTAGGGGGGTGGAGGGAGGGCGAATAGAGGAGGGCCCTCCCTCCAGTTTGACGTATGCCATTGGATTGTGAGAGCACTGTCGGATCTCCATGGTACAACTGCACTCGGTGCACACCGCCACATGCGCCAAGCTCATCTTGGACTCAAATGTAAATTAGGACTCTAGGAAATTAAAAAAGAAAGACTAGGCCTCAGGCAAAAACTCCCACCAGTCACTTTTAATTGAAATACTCCCACCAGACAATTTTAATTGAGATATTAACAAAAACATGCGTACTAAAATACATGATACCACTCCCTCATTCTACGGCTAGGTGGTCGGGGCCGGTGACAACGGCTGCCCGGCAGCAACCCTAGGTTAAGGTCGAGGTCAAGGGGCATCCGCGATGACAGGTGACTGCTCGCTCGGAAAGCCTATATCTCAATAAAATAAAATTGACCAATTATGTGATGGTCTCAAGTAAAAGAAATTCGAACCAACTTTCCAACGTCCTTTTATCTTCTTCCCTCTTCACCCGTTTATGCTTGAGCTGCCACTGCCAGTGACATCAATGGCAGCAGCATCCTTTCTATCTCCTTCCCTTCACTCTCCACCTCCATCTTCCCACTAGCATCTCCTCTCTTCTTCAGGCAGGTCGAACTGCCAAACTTTCCTTTATCCATACACTGGCCTCCTTCTTTGAAACTCAGTTTACTCTCACTTTGTGTTCTAGGAATGGTTGTGGCTCAAACTTTCCCTACACAAGGAGATATCGAGTTGCAGAGAATGTCGTTTTTGCTAGATATAAGGGTTTCTCAGAGGTGGACTTGGGGTTCTCTCCGCCGATCAAAAGAAGGGAACTGATGTTGCTAAGCCTTTCATTTGCAGCTTCTCTGGCATTGTACACTCCTCGTAAGACATTCAGCACAACACTGGTTTCATTTGGAATTCTTTTTATATTTTATATAGTTCAGTATTTGAGTAGAATTATGTCACTGCGTACACTTGTTTAAGATTTTTTTTTGAAGTCATTCACTGGCCTTTGTTTTACCTCTTTTTAGTCAATATTTTTTTGAATAAAAATGATTTATAGCTCATGTATGTTGATTAATTTTAATAATAGATGAAAAGTGAATGGATAATTAGCTCTGCTAAATCAATATTTATTCGAATTATGTCACTGATTGGATACATTATGCAAAGATGATAGTCTTGACCTTCTTGTTCTGTAACTTGAAAAAGGTAGACAAGTGTAATTATTTTATGTTGTTTCGTTGGGCTATATTCTGCAGCCTCTATAGGTGCTTTGTTCCATCGGCAGAATTTTCTTGTGAAACCATCATAAATTAATATCTATAGTGGCATACCAGTCCATCGATAATTGTTTTCTATTGTTCTTTAATTATACTTCCTAAAATTCTTCTGTTCTGGTATAAATATCCAAAAACTCAAGGTCTGTCTTTCTGAATTTTGTTTGTTCTCTTGTGCTTCTTTTACTTATATATAGTTGCATCTTTAAAATATGAATGTTAGTTGGTTTATATGTCTCAATCTTGTAAAATTTGTAGTTTCGGTTGCTGAGGTTGAGCAGGATGGCAATTTAAAAATGGCAACGTTCATGGATGATATAAATGCATATTCTTTTCTGTATCCAGTGGAAGTTCCTTCAAAGAAGTTTGCCTTCAAGTGGTAAGCAGATCCTTCTTCAAGTATCGGATTTAAGGGAGAAGACTGAATAATTATCTGTTCAAATTGTCATGAATATATTTGTCCATTATGAGCCTCTTTCGTGGTATAATAAGAAATTGGTAGTAGATTAGTAAATGTTTATGTTAGGTGCTTGCATCTGTTTTGGCAATTGCCATGTAAAATCTGTTTTGACAGTTGTAAAAAAACAAATAGTAACTGTTTATTTTAGTGCCTGCATCTATTTTTTATGATTGAAGTATATGATATCAGATTACTTGCATGCTTTAATTTGTTTTTTGAAAGGAAGGTTTCTGGCTCTTTTAAATATCTATGTACAACAGACACTGAGTAGCCAAATGCAATTGGCTACTGGAAACACAAAAGAGCCAACTTAGTTAAACGTACTTCAGATTTTAATTCAAATGGTTTATATGATGTACTTAGTCTAATGAAAATAATGATCATACTTAAATTAGGAACTAGCTATATCACTCAGGGTGAACGTGTACGAATTGCACCTGAACAGTTCTTTTTTGTCCTTGAGGACCTTAATCTTATCTCCTCGTAGAAGTTGGCCTGTCACACTCTTCGGATTTCTCGACCCATTTTTCTCTTGATTGAATGCTGAATCAGTTGCAAAAAGTAGTAAAAGCGCCGTTGTTGCAGGAAAAGGAGAAGATGGCGTTGACGTGGTGACCATGATAGTAGATTTATAGAGGGCCGGGAGGGATCGATATAGAACTAGGAAAGTTTTCTTCATCCTCATCGGAACATAATAAGAAGTTATTCCCGGGGGCTTCACACTTATCCGGAAACGCGGTCGAGCTGCGTCAAGGTTAGGAGAAATGGGTCCAACAAAATTAGGGGCAAGGAAAATATTCAATGTTACTTGGTGGGGGATCAAGGTATAGTACTTTTTCTATGACCAAACCAGTGTGACCATACTACACCAGGAGTCTAGGATACTAATATGGTACTCCTTACAAAAATAGAATTTACCCCCCTTTTCTCATGTTTTTGGTTGTGGGAACAAAGTCGGCCATGTAATGATGGACCCTTGTTTTTTCAAATGTAAACATGCTTCAATGGACAGACAGAGTACATAGATATCGTTTATGTACTATGTTAGAGTACTATGGTCATGGTTTTTAGTCATGATGGCCAGCCTTGATAAATTAATGATTGTTTAATTAGCGGGTAAGATGCACCTGAATTTTTCACCAGGGATAATGCAGGCATATCGATGATATCTAACATTCAAGTATATCTAATCTAACTACTACAAAAAGTAGCTGGGTATAGTTTGACTTTTTAGAGTGCAATTCCCAGCTAATGATCCTCTAAATTTGTTTAAGATTGTGATTAAGTAATCATAGCATTTAGTACAAATAATTAATGACATTATTTCACCCATTCACCATAATAAAAGGTTGATTATGGCTATAAATAAACTTTTAGGATTCATGTACTACATTATCATCATGTTACTACATTATCATCATGTCACTTCAAACCACATCTCAAAGATTCTTTTTTCTCTACAATAGCCTCGCCGTTCTAAAAATGCAAAGGCAACACTCCTAGTTGATAGTAATATGAATGTTTTATAATATTAGTGATGTAGGTGGGATGGCCATGACATGCTTCCTCAGGCAGAGGTCTTGAGTTTGAACCGCCACTCTATTTGCCACCCCTCCCAATTTAACCAGTGCACACGAGAAGTGAGTTGTACGTACAAGAGAGAACACAAGTTTGTATCTGGATTAAGTATAAGAAAAGATCTATTTTAGACTTTTAGTGCATGTGGGATTTCCAATCCATACAATTTATGTGGGTTGGAGGAAGTAATTAGGTTAATACTAATCTTATAGGAAAAAAAAAAGTTGCAATATGTGTTATCAAAGGTGGTCATACCTAGGAAAGGCTGAAATTCAATCCTGACCAGGCCTCATTAATTAAATATATGTGGCAAATGCCCTCATATATCTGTAACTATGCGTGATTTGTGAATATTTTTGTACATGACTTCTCAATTTCTTATTACCTCCAAACATTTTTGTATATGATTTTTTTGGCTTAACCGTAAAAATCTGAAGGAAAGAGCCATAAGATAAAAAAGAGGAAAAAACATAACTTTCAATTAAACAAAGAGAGACGCAGGAGTCTTGTGATGCAAACTTTTCAATTGAAATAAAGCTGCTAGTAATGCTGGCTATCTGAGGCAGTAAAGGTTTTTCAAAAGTAGCTAGTAGACAAAATGGCAGAAAATTTGGTAAAAGCAATAAAACCTTGAGATTTTTTATGTGGTAACACAAATCTTGAACTATGTACCACAAGTGATGTGTCAAGGTTGAAAGTTGCGTTATTACACAACAGGGAAAAATAATCCACCAACTTTTGTTCCACTTTCAGGTTCATAGACCTCAAATCAAGCATATATTCACAAATAAAACTGGTAATAAAGCTATTTGAGCTAGTTGTACACCTGATGAACTAATGAGAGGAAAGACAAAAGAATTAAAATGTTACAGCTCAAGAGAAAAAAAATGAGAACCTCTAGATAGAGTTTAAGAATCAAGTGTGAAGACCAAACCAAAAGAGGACACAGAATCCATAAGATGTCTCAAAGATGTCCTTGCTTCCTTTAGCTGTAAGTTGGTTTGGTGGCTATTAAATCAGGAATCTGTTTGCGCAAAATGTATGTCATCAATCTAGTCATAATATCGAGTTGCACAGAACGATGGAACTGCATATTGTGTACCACAAGATTTAGCCTCTTAAAGTTTTTCTGGTTTATAATTCTTCCTTCACTAGCAGGGTTCGATTTAAGAATTGGATGGCAGTTGAAAATTTTCAGTTAAGTTAGCTTGGGCTACTCGGAAGCATCATGAGCAGACAAATATTTTCAATGTGGCCTGGAATTTGCTTCTGCCTTTTTGTAGAGTTACTGTTGAAGAGAAAATCCAACAAGCTGCAATTCAAGTAGGATCCATCTGCCCTTGTTGTTTGAATCATTTGGTATCTTTTTAGAGAATGCAAAGTTGCAATACTGGTTTGGCAATAAACCAGAATGCAAAGTTTGATAATAAACCGGTTTAAAAAGTTATATTACATCTCTCAGGTAGAAAGTTGTCGGATTTGCAACATTAATACTCCTTCCATCCAATATTAGTCATACACATTTGAAAAAATGTGATATCTACTAAGTTAACCTGTTTACTCCATCTACTAATTACTATGAGAAGGACAAAAAGAAATAGGGAAATTAATATGGAATAACTTTTTTTCAAATCCAAACGATTAATATGTTGTGAACCTGGTTCACAAGAGTAATACGGATCATTGTAGAGAAATTATAAAGAGAGTGGAGAGAGAGTGAGAAGGAAAGAGGGATAATTAAAAGCTAAGACTAAACTTTGATTTTCATTGCATGACCCCAAAGAGTACGATGGCTACATATTTAGAGGCATAAGAGTCTTTTAACCCTAGAAATCCAATTTCAATTAATATCCATATCCTACCCATAATAGACAATTAACGTAAGAAGAACAAATTCAATTGAGAAAGTAAGTCCAAGTCCTAATTAAGTATAGAATTCTGAAGACATTTGTCAAAAGAGTAGTACGTTGGTGAAGAACAAAATATTGGACGGCGGGAGTAAAAGATTCACAGGTCAGTAGCTTCTTCTAATCATTTTAAGTGTTCTATTTCTCTGTTCAGCAATTATGAAACTGATAATTCGCTTCTAATGCTTCATTGCAACCAAAGCAATGGTGGATTTTCATTGTGAAATCAATCCTGATTCTGGTCTGGAAGAGAATTCAAGCCAATTTCATTTAGGTTTCTTCGTGCAGCTTTAAAACTACACATTTAACTAAGAAAGCAGTTTTATTGTTCTAGATTATTTTAACAAGATATAATAAGAGTAATCAAGAAACAAAATTAAAAGACACATTTTAGTGTCTATCAACCACTCAGCCAAGGTATCATCGGGAGAATCAAAAGTTTCAAACTTAAATGAATTTTGAAATAATATTAAAAACTTGAAATCACGTATGTGATCACCAAAATGACACATTCAAATTAGCCTAGTCATTTACTTTTGAAAGAATATACGTTCATGGTAGAGCATTGTTTGTCCTACTCCAACCATTCTTTTGTCACTTTTTTTTGGTTTTCTGCAATATGGGATCTCAGTTTATTATCCAACTTCTCAACATATAATTTAATTCTATTTTAATCTTCTGTGCAATATATATGAAGTGTCTTCTAATTTTGAGATCTATTAGTACTTTTGAATAGCAACTCTACGAGTTGCCACTAATTGTTAATGCAAGCAACCCCATCATAAAATAGCATAGTTTTAACCTCTCACAGCAATTTAGAAAAATCCATGATACTTTATTTCTAGCTAGTGGTTATGATATATGAGGCAGCCTTTATAGTGTAAGAAGCTTATTATTTAGCTAAAATTGCTAAAAAAATATTAAAAACAATAGAACATCGAAATTAGTACCACAATTTTATATACAAAGGTTCAAGTTGCCTCAAGTAAAAGGGCAAAGAAAGCTAGAAATTAAGAGGGAAAATAAACAAATAAAGAAACAAAAAGTTTAGAACAACAATTCAAAATTGTTTTAGCAGCAAATAGTTTGGATTAACAATTTCATTAACTGAAAAATATAAGATTCTTGCATATGTCAGACGATATCAACCTGAGGAAAGATTTTGCATCCCCATGACACAAGTTGAAGTAGTATCTTGTAGTTGATTTTTAAAATGTTTTCACGGCCTAAAACGTGGTGTAACTACATCAGACTCATACAAATTTCAAATGCAAAAATACTATATGACTTATACACAACTGAGCCATCAAGCCGAATAAAATGTCGACATGATTAGGATCCATATATATAAGACAGATTTACGTCAGGACATTAGGATCATTGAAATTTTTAAGAAATTTCTTCTAACTACACCTTATAAGCATTGCCACAGACCCTTCCCAATCGACCATCTTAAACAAGTGGTCACACCCAAAAAGATAAAAAAATTATTCTCTAGACTACTTTCCACATTTGCAAGCAAACCCAACGCTGCTGACTAATCCAATTATCTTTGCCAATTAATTATTAATAAGGAGAATAAGTAAAATGTTGAAGAATGAACAATGCCAGAACTAAACATATGCCATACTAAATTTCTTAATTGTCCTGCTGATGAATAAGGTTTTCTTCTTTTGTTTCTTTATGCAGTAAAACGTGCATTAATAATAAAAATGCTTGCACTTAGCTTTTTCCATAGAAAGGAATTAATAGAAATGCTGTAACTGGTGATGACTCCTAAAATAACAATTGGATAAGCACTAATCTTATAGAAAATTATGTAAAGGGATAAGCTTATACAAAATTATGCAAAGGGTGTTTATCAGTAAAGGCCAAAACTCAGCCATGACCAGGCCTCATTTAGTAAATTCTTTATATAATCAGTTTAGACATTCTTTACAAGAACCAACAATGGTGTAGGGTTTTGAATAAGGTAATGCGTACAAAATTCTTTCACATATCAGATCTTGATCAGCTGGTTCTAGGATTTTAAAGATACAAATTTCTAAAATTTAAGGGAAGGACTATTGAATCAGCTGGGTTGTTTTAAGGCTATTATAGTTTGGAATTGCTGGCTGGCCTTCATCGGTGAACTATGGCCACTACGAGTGTATGGAATTATTTCCAGCGGCCGAACCACGAGTTTCGCAGGTGATATAGGAGAGGCCACTTGCTGTTTTCTCTCATGTACAGTAGCATAACGGGACTGTTTTGAGTAAGATTTCCAATCTTTTGACAATAAAATAAATATCATACTAATGTTCCAATTTCTAGTAACTTATGAGATACAACAATTAATCACTGCTTAAACCATAGAGAAAGATTATGCAGCTTCAAGGACGGGCAACATACCAGAGCCTTGAAAACAGGGTGCTTTTAAGCTAAGAAAATGAGCTTATCTTAATATAGATGTGCCCACTTGGTGCAATGACAGCATACAGCACATGAACTCAATATGTAGCATACTACTTTGGACTAATTTCACAGTTATAAACTCAAACACCAAGGCATGCGTTGATGTACTCAAACTGATGTTTATATAATAGCCCCAAACTCATGAAACTATATATGAGATCGTTCTCATATAAGGAGCATGAGGCCAATCTCTATTACCGTTAGATTCCAATTGGAGGGTGGATATCAAATCAGTGGGTAGGTGAGTGTGTCACATCAAGGAGTGGGTGAAATCATTATAGATATTTGTAGCTGTTAGATCAAGATCTAACGGCTACGATTCAAAGTGGCCTCATATAAGCAATATGAGAGCGATCTCATATAAACTTTTCCCTATATATATATATATATATATATATATATATATGTATATGTATATATATATATGTATATGTATATATATATATATATATATATATATATATATATAGATTGCATGAATATATATGCGTAGATGTACTCAAACTGATGTCTAACAAGCATTCCACAAGATTGAAATATGGAAGAGCATTATTGCATGAATACTAGTGTAAGTAAAACCATCCTACCTTGAACCAAGAAGGTGGACTTTGTCTCACCTTCAACTTCAGTTCACAAACAAGTCTAGCAGAAGGGGCGTCGTCTAGGGTTTCAACCAAAGCAGCCAGCTTTTCTCCTCTTTCTTCATGCACTTCGCATCCCTCCACCCCGTTTCCCACACCCATCTCTGCACGCCGTCCCCACTCCTTTGTTTCTCCAGCCCACACCTTGTCGTCTTTCACTTCGCCATTGCCGGACACTTTGGCGATTCCATCAGAGTTGGAGCTGAAGGTCTTTAGCCGCAGCAGTGATTGTCTCCATTGGAATGCCTCTTCGGCTCTTCGGTGTTCGACGTTGGTCCACAATGTGTGTGTTTTTTCTTTTCTTTTTTCAGACTCCTCCCTTTGGAGCCAACCATGAGTACTTCGGAGCTCCGCTATTATTTTCTAATTTCCTTGTAGGGCTACAAGTAGTTTGATCGGTAACGGGTGGTCGTTACAACCTCTTGACGGTATTTTGAGAAGAAGATGTGGTGTTACTCGTTAGTATGTAATTTCAGCAAAAACTCAACATAGGTGATATGGAAAAAACTCGAGCCCCAATCGACTCAACCTGAGTGGGTCATATGGGCCGAACCCATTCCATGACCCAAAAGTCTTCTTCCTACTTATAAAATGTAACGCCCGAAAATTAGTATGTTTACTTTAACTAAGTTTTGGTGCATGATTATATTTGATTGCTATGATTTCTCTTTTTTGTGATGAAGTATGCAAATAGAGCTTTCCAACGCCATCAACTGCGCGCAATTCGGAGTTTAGAGTAAAAAGTTATGCAAGTTTGAATTTGGTATGCGATCATTGGGTTACGCGATCGATTGCCGGGGTACACGATCTATCGCTGATCGCTCTGGCAGAAAACTGATTTCGGAAATTATGTTTTTGTTGGGATTTTCTTAAAAAAACGATATCAAATCCTAGCCAAACTTTGAGGGGATTTTGGAGGATTTCTATTGGTGGAAAGAGCTCATAATTAAATTTGTTTAAGAGATGGAAACCCTAACTCTATATAAACACATGTGTAGATGTTTTATGCTTTGCCTAAACCCTAGCTGAAGGAGGCTATAGCTTTTCTCTTCTCTTACCCACGTTCACCCCCTCTCAAGCCTCTTATTGACTGGAGTTTTCTTCAAGAGCTTTGGTGCAAAGCGGAGGAGACAAACAGCGCGTAAAAGGCAGAATTTTTGGTGAATCAAGAGTAGAATGGTTTTTCCCTCTTACTTTCTTTATCTATATGATATTTGAATACTTTCATTCAGTATTATGATTGTTTATATTGTTTTGATCAATTGGAATGCATTGATGCATGATTCCTTATGATTATATATGGTATTATGTGGATTTTTTATGCCTGCAAAAGAAGAAGAAGGGAATTAAGCTACTGAAAAGAAATCTAAATTAAACTAAACTACTCTAAAACTAACTATGCTAAGAATTTAGTAAACTATTGAGCAGTTCCCGGCAATGGAGCCAAAAACTTGATCGTTTAAAATTAAAACCTTGTAAGTGCACAAGGCAATTGTACTACGGCGAGTATAGAAAAGGGTTGTCGAACCTCAGGGACGGATTAATCTTTTACCAAATTCAAAAGAAAGCAGTAGTGTTGATTCTAGACTAATAAAGCAGTGAACTTTAACTAAACTAAGTGAGATTTAATCAATATAGAGAAGACCAAGGCTTCGAATCCACCACAATAAACTAGTGTATCATTTCTCTCTCTCTTTTGAATAAAGATTTCCAATTGACTAGCATATTCCTCTCGGACATACACTTGTCAACTCAAAATATAGTGCTCTCCTCTCGGATGTAACACATAAAACGGTTAAAACATAGAATTGTGATCTATCTCTCTCAAGTATAAACCAATAAAATTTTATTGATATATAACACCTCAGTCTACTTACATTCCTCTCGGATACGCAAATATTCTTCGGATTAAAACTCACAAGAATTCACTTTTGTCTCTCTCGAGTACAAATAACAAATCTTTATTGAATTAACAATGATTACATAATAAAATCCATACACCAACTAGAGTAAAAACATAAGATGAGAAAATAGAAACTACACAACTAAATTATTGGGCTTCATCCACGCCTTGGAAAAGTGTTTAGTCTCGCATCGGAAGAGAAATCACCATCGTGTTCTTCATCTTCTTCTCTTCTTCTCTCCTTTGCTTTAGCCACCAAGGGTGTCTCCAAGATAGCCCAAAACGTTCTCCCATAAGGCCTATTTATAAGTTTGAAGAGAAACCACGAAGTTCCCTTCCAAATCCGAGTCGAAATAGGTCTTATTTCGATTTTCCTCACACGGCAATCGATCGCTACATATTGCCGATCGTTCACTAACTGATCGATTGTAGTTACTGTCTTGCACGATTGAAAAATTCTAGTAGATACGATCGATCATTTTGAGTCCGATCGATCGCAATTCCTTTGTTATTTTCCTCTGATCGATCGCTTTGCCGATCGATGCCGTATGATACCGATCGATCGTAGTTACTGTCTTGCGCGATTGAAAAATTCCGTTGCTCTGGCGATCGATCGCAATGCTAGCCGATCGATCGCAGTTACTGTTCATAAACTTCAAATGGTTATAACTTTCTGTCCCAAACTCCGAATTGCGCATGGTTGGTGGCATTGGAAAGCTGACTTCTTGACTTTAACATGAGACTTGAATCAGTCCAATCGGACATTTGTACACGAAGTTATGATAATTTAACCATTCAAGTTATTTTTCACCTCATTTCTCTGTATTACTCTTGTTTCCTACAAAAACCAAAAACTATATTAAAGTAGTAGTTATTCTAATCAAATGCTAGCATAATCATAAGTTTTAGGAGATAATAAAATGTATATTTCATATATAGATCACTATGGTCGTGGGAGAGATTGCATATTGGTCGTCTAAACATTCAAAGCACTCCACTAGATGGTTTATCTCCGTTAGGAGTTCGGTATGTGTTACCTATTTAAGTTATTTTGTGATCTTCTATTGGCATTTTAACTAATGTATTTTTCATCTTCTTTATGTTAAGTGGAATGCTAAAAAGAAAAAAATTGTAAATCCTCACAGTGTCCTCTTGATGTATAGATCTGAACTAGACTATCAGCGATCCGGCCAGGTATTAGTCATTCTTAATGTACATGTTATGAATATAACGAATGTAAATAGAAGTGACACGAATACTATTTTCATATATTGTGTAGGTAACATGGCAGTCATATTATGATGATGTGTTAGCGCAGTTACCTGGAGTATGTACGGATGGAGCGCATGTGTGGCTATCTAGGACGCCACTTATATGTGTAGACATCGTGGAGATGCATGTTCCAGATCGGGTTATGTTGCAGTTTGGATTTGAGCAGATTTTCCCCCCTCTTGGTGTGGAGTTCATTGAACGATCATCGCGTCGAGGCCGAGGGAGTTTTGATTGGAGGTCGCATCATGCGGCCTATATTACTAGATGGGATATCCGGACGACCACTCTCGTTCAAAGGGAGCCTGCAATGACGGAGCGAGATGCAGATAATGCATACATGAGATCGTACTTCACGATTACGAGGAGACTTATCATTCCACCTGTGCATGAGGCGGAGATGTTATATCAACTGAGGGGCGACACTGAGCGGGCGTTGGTGAGTATCTTCGACTTATATTTGATTTAATTCACCATTGTATGAGTAGATAACATATATTCTTGTTCCTTTGTAGCTTACTTGTGTGAGACAAGTGCACGCTCAGTCTCATAGTGCTTTGGTAGACCAATCCTACGATAGCTATGTAGCAGCATGTCAGACGATACACGATATGTCTGGTCATGTTCTTGCGAGTTTGCCATTGCTTCGGCCAGTTATGACTGAGATTCCAGGAGTGGAGGTTGTACGAGATCCTTTATCAGCTTCACGAGACGTTGTGACATCATCAGCCGACACGACAGGTTTTATCCCATCACTAGTTGTTCTAGACGCCTCGGTCGATCAAGTTGAGAGGCCCCTTTCTTTGAAAGTATATACCCGGCGACAGCGTGCACTCCGTGCTCTACGTCAGGCACCTTCTTCTTCAGATGCTATACCTGACGTTGAGCCTGAGGAAATTCCAGTTCGAGCACGAGAACGGAGTAGGAATAGGTTGAGGAGAATTAATTAAACACTTGTAATTTTATAAGTACATTTATAATACTTTGTATAATTTTGTAATAGTTTAATGTTGTGTAATATTTGTGTGTATGTTTTTCTATATGTTTTGTGTAATGCTTGTGGATGTGTTATCAGGTTTTGAAAAATTGTAGATTTCAACCGGAGGAAGATGTTGATAGAGGAGGAGAAGTTGAGAGCCATTGTGTGAAAAAAAAGCTTAAGTGACGGAAACATTTCTAGAAAAGGTGTCGGTTCAGTTATAACGAACCGATGCCTTTATCATTTCTACAAAGGAGTCGGTTACCAACGCCTTTAGTATTTCTTCAAAAGGCGTCGGTTCACCTTTCGGGTTAGTTAAAAAAAAATGCCATGCAGTGCTGGCGCCTGCGTGGTTTGTTAGATACCCTCTTTTGCAAATATTTGCTAGAGTATGTCATTTTTTTTAAAAAAAGTCATACCTTATTATATAAATTTCCCTAAAAAATATCCAAGTTAGTTTGTGCCATTTTCCTTCAATTGTATCTTTTTTCGCCATAAATTTTTAATATATAGGAGTTGTATCTTTTTTGGCACCCTCTTATTAAAAAAAAAAGTTGTACGGACAACCACGTCCATGTATGTTTGACGGACAACTACCCATGCCGTCGAAACTCAAAATTGGGACACGGCCAAGCCCAATCCGACGTCCAGTGGGACTAGTGCCCAGCTTCTCCTGCGACCGCATCCTCCTCCTCCTGGCTAAACCTGCCATTGCTGCATCTTCCCTTTGGCTTCTACAACAAGCTCCTCCCTGACCTCCACCTGCGCCAATCGCCTCCAAAGATTCTAGAAAGGCAGCGCTAATCCTCCTCTACGTCAAATCCGTCTTGTCTCTCTCCCATCCCAGGTAGCTTTGGTAGCTTCCTCGCCCTCCTAAGCAGCTGCTCGTTTCCTCCCAGTGGCCGGCCGTTCGCATTTGCGGTGGAAAAAATTATTCAAATGGTGGAGTGGTTTCCTCTCAATGGGATTGGAATTTAAGTGGGCAAAGATTTCAGAATTGTTGGAATGGTGTTTACGTGCAAAATAATGGAGGAGTTGCCCATTAGGGGGGGGGGGGGGGGAGCTCCTCAATCTTCAAGTTTCATGCAGAGTCCAAATAATACTCCAATAGGATATGGTGGCACTTTTCACAGGGGAGGAAGCCAACATACCCATGGATAGTTTTATGCATCTGAAGCCAACTTTCAGCAAAATTCATACAAGGCGCAAAGCCTAAATGTGGGTTACAGTGGAAGTGTTGTTGGTTTGCGAGGTGACAATATGAATGGGATTTTAAACATGCCTGGCTCAGCAAATCCTGAAGGACAGGCTGCCGGATCAGAGGAGGCTAATAAGATTCAAGGGACTATTGAACAAGGTTTTAAAAACCGGACCGGTGACCGACCCGGAATTCCTTCGGGGTAGATGCAACTAGGGGTCAACCCAGATTGACCCAATGTTGATGCCATTATTTTATTTTTTTTAAAAGAAGGGGGTGGGGGAAGCTCCCTCTGGCTGTCGCCAAAAGGGGAGGGGTGAGGGGGGTCTACTTCACGGGGCCTCTGGTTTTACGTGGGGGGCCTCTGGCTCAACGGGGCAGCACCTCCCCCTCCGGCGCCGCTATGTCAGACCAGCCTGGTTCGACATGGCAGTGGCAGGGGGACTCGGGCTCGGCAAAACAGGGAAGATGAAAGGGGGCACCGGAGCGGGGGGGGAGAAATGGGAGGGGGGCCGCCATAAGGGGGGGTGTTAACTCGAACCGGTCGGCTGGGTTGTACTGTCCCGTCCGGGTCAACCTACACTGCCAATCCAGTCAATCTGAACCCAAAAATGGTCTAGCTCTGGTTGAAAAACCAGCCGGTCCAGTCCAGTTTTTAAAACCATGCTATTGGAGAATTTGATGAATTTGGAATACAACGCAAAGTTAAAGGAAGCAGTTGAAGATTTGGATATTTTAATAAAACAAGTGACTGTTGTTGATTTCCCAAGATATTTTCAGTTGATGAATGTATGTGGAAATGTGAAATTGTTAAATGCAGCAAAGGTTGTACATAATCATCTCATGCGATCCTTAGGAAATATTGAGGTTCAGGTTTATTACAAGGTTATAGATGTTTATGCCAAGTGTGGTTCCATGGATGATGCCATTCAGATCTTTGATAAAATGCCCCAGCGGAACTTGACAACTTGGGACACTTTAATAACTGGTTACGCAAATAATGGGCTGGGAGAAGAAGCCATTGATGTTTTCACACGGTTCAAACAACTGAGGCTAAACCCAGATGGTCAAATTTTCTTTGGGTTGTTTACAAATTGTAAGCATTCTAAATGTTGTTGATGAAGGTATACTTCATTTTGAGTCAATGGTAAAAGATTACGGGATTGCTCCAACAATGGCTCATTATGTAGCACTGATTGAATTGCTTGGTAAGTCTGGGTACTTGGATGAAGCCATGGAATTCATAGAGAAGATGCCGGCGGAACCTACACTTGGAGTTTGGGAAGCTTTAATGAACCATAGTAGAGTGTATGGTAACATGGAAGAAAACAGTTTTCAAAAGAACTGAATGTAAACTTACAACAACAAAGGTTGTATCAGAATCACTAGAAATTCTCATCTTTCAAAGATTGACTCTCATAGGAGCACCATTAAGATTTTAATATCCCAATCAGTAAACAACTCAATAGAGAAATGAAGAATAGAAATTCTCGATCAATAGTTGACTCACCAACGGAGTAACATGACGACAGTTTCATCTTGAGCCTCATCCAACTCGTAGGAGATATGATCATAATTTTACTTGTTCAATATATTCTCTGTGCATAGCCCTATATAGAAATTCTCAATACTGACGGTAGACTTTAGTGATTAGCATATAACTAGAAAACTAGGGTTCGAGAGTACAAACCCTAATTGAAACTTCTTTGACTACATCTAGAGACAACACTGCAAAACACAAGGTCCTGACTCGGTTTGGAAAGATTCAACCCCGATCATCTTTTAGTGAAATTGTTCTTACTGTAATAATCATTACCCATGTCTTTTCATCTTCCTTAATGATTATCTTAACCCTTAAGCTCATATAACCATGTTGTACTAAGTATTAATATGTCAAACCTTAGTTCAATGCACTATTATTTGCATAACAGTTCACTTTCGACACATACTACGAATTTTACAGTTTGAATTGGATTATGACAATTTTTTTGTACATTACGCCATGAATTTATTTTCTAACCCAATAGATGACATATTTTTTTGAATTTTTTAGAATTAGTTATGACTTTTTTATTATCACCTGTCGGCACAGGAAAAGTTCTGGCCGAGAGCCTATCTTACGCTAAATAGTTCCAATTATACTAATTACATAATAGTTCACATAAACCCATGCTACTAATAATTATCACCCTTTCCCAATGTGTGATAAAGCACCTTTGAGGCTTCATTAGAAAGTAATAATTCTCTTTCTATGATATCTTTAATTTACCTAAAACTGTTCATGCACTTTGTAGTTTATTTTCTTCCAAAATCCCTAATTAGGACAACTAATGTTGGACAAGTACATGAAGTAGAATGCACTGACAACTCCAAAGGGACGACCTTTCTATAAACTAAGAAGATCGTGACTCAGAATTCCCATAGACTATAACCAAAGAATCATTATCTCCTTCATTTTATGGAACTTACCCATCTTGAAGATACCCGATTTAGGACATCCAATAATGACCAAAAATAGAACAATAAAACTTGGACAGCAATTACTTAGATCATTTGGGAATCATAATAGACCACATAAACGCTCAATCAAAACAAGAATTCCATCTAGGCACTAGCACATGATTTATTTCATAATGATCCATCAACACGATACATTATGTGTAGAGATATAACAAACGCAACATGACATTTCATATGACATGATCAATCATAGAAAATATATATGACACAAGAGATTGCAAAACCAATCATGAATCCATATGGAATTATCAAATAGACAAAGATCATATAAGATGTGGGAAAAACTCATCCTACCACAACCGCGACAAGTTTGTCGAATCTTTGCATAGAACTCTGCCTTCTCCTTGCTCCAACGCTTTGCTCCTTGAACCGAATGTGACAAGGAAGAAGAAAATAGATAAATTAGAATTGAAAATGAACAAAAAAACACAAATAGAAATCAGAAGAGGAGCAGTGCCAACCAAGGTTTTAAAAACTAAAACGGTCATCGACTAAGAATTCAAGCTGGGGGTCAACCCTGTTGCTGACATCATCATAAAAAAATCCCCCGAACCAGAGAGCTCGAGGGGGGGGGGATGGGGGCACCAACTAGAGGAGTCGCCGAAAGGGGGAGGAAGGGACGACTAGGAAAGAAGGGGGCACCAATGCTAGAACACCGGGGGGGGGGGGGGGGCACCGGAAGGGAGAGGGGAACACCCGAGAGGGGGTCAATTGGGCTCCCGGCTCCGCCTGAAGGGAGGGGCGAACACATGGTGGGCGCTCGAAAGGGAAGGGGGTGTATTGAATTCCAGAGTGTGTGACACCTCTGTCATGAGAAATACCTCTTGTTTCTCCACAAGAGTCTTTGTGATAATCTCTCCGAAGTGGGATCATAGTATGCTCAGAGAGCCATTGCTAAATCTCCGATAATTATGGAACCTTGCGAGGCTCCTACCCAAAGAGAGGTATATACGTAGGTTTTAGGCTGTGAGATATTGCGGAAGGTCTTGTAGTCATCGCCTATTGTGTTCGTAAGCACTGATGAGGTTAGTATCCTAGACGCATGGCCGGGTTGTAGTAAGAGAACCTCTAGGGTAATCTGGTAAGTGACTGCTTGCAAGTGGTAATGTCTGAGAGCAGAAATTGGATCTCCTAACACTTTTAATGTTTGGAGTCTTGATGAGTGATGATCTCCCCTTACACTTTTGATGTTTGGAGTCTTGATGAGTGATGATCTCTCCTTACACTTTTATTGTTTAGAGTCAATGATGAATAATAATTTCTCCTTACATATTCGATGTTTGGAGTCTTGATGAATTATAATAATCCTCAGGTAAGAAACCTCGATGTTCAGTTAAATTATTGATGATTACTCTATTGTCATATCATGCACCAGAATTCCTGGCCTTGACATAGTGCGGAAGATGTCCCTTAAAAGAGAATTCTTGAAGCTAGAAACTCGAGAATGCGACGGAATACTTGATCATCCAGTCAATTACACCATCACAAAAGAATGCATAATTGATAACATTCAGTCTTTAGAATCAACATTAATAATATGAAATAAAAATACATAATCTCAAATTATTTTCCAATACAATCATTAAAATATCTAAGAATAAAAAACCTTTATAGTTTTTGGCACACAATGCCATAATTCCACAACTATTCAATAAAAGATAAGAGATAACTTTTAAGTGTTTTCCAAATACCGTCTTCAACTTTTCCTTTAATCTGCCACGTGACCAAATCTATTCCTCTTTTATGCTTGCATCAGATGATGCATTAATATTCCACAAAAATACCTAGTAGGATGCAAAAATCCACAAGAATAGAATACACAGTATGAAGAATAGGAATAGGATTTCACAAATGACACTAGAGTAATCATCAGCAATATAACTGAACATCAGGGTATCTTACCCTAAGAATATCATAATTCATCAAGACTCCAAACATCAAAAGTGTAAGGAAAAATAATCATTCATTATTAACTCCAAACATCAAAAGAGTATCGAGATCAAATTTCTGCTATCAGACTTTACCACTCGCAAGTGGCTACTTGCCATATTACTCTAGAAGTTCTCTTACGGAAACCCGACTATGCATCTAGGATACTGGCCCCATCAGTGCTTACGGACACAATGGGTGGAGACTGCAAGACCTTCCTAATGTCTCATAGCCTAAAACATACATATATACCACTCTTTGGGCAGGAGCCTCACAAGGTTCCATAAATATCGGAGATCTCGCAAGATCTAGCAATGGCTGTCTGAGCATACTATGATTCCACCTCGGTGAGATCCTCGCAAGGACTCTTGTGGGGAAACAATCAATATATATCTTAGCAGTATTTCTCATGACAGAGGTATACTATACTCTGGAATCAACACATCATTCTAACATCAGACTCACGAAAGGAGTACAATATAGATTTCAATACATTTTTCCAACATTTGACTCGCAAAAGGAGTGAACAGAGATTTCAATACATCTTTCCACACATATGATATGTTACACATGCTTAGCTTTAGATAGGAACAACACAAGAACCAACTGATTTTAAAAGACAGTTGTCCAGACTCCAAAAATCAGAATACGGAATAATAAGGATTGAGGATTTGGATTCCAATTGGAGGCTCGATTCGAATCAACACCACAAATAGAGTACTAAAGGCATATTGAGTACCGAGATGCCTTTGATTAACCCATGATACTAATTCTTATAACTTAGTCACTTCTACTGTAATATTCATTGGTAAGTCTTGTAATGTATAAATAAAATTCATCGTACACTTATCTTAACATACACTCTTGTATTAGTGGAGTTTTAATGATTTTTAACCTAATTACAGTGTACTATTTTTACATATCAGTTAAATTCCGACAGTTCCCACCGCTAGCACAGTCCAAATTAGACTCTGATTGTGATTACTCTTATGAGTCTAGTTTCCAGCCTAATAGACGGCATATTTTTTTGATTTCTCTATAATTAGTTACAATCGATTTAGTGTAGGTCATCGGCGCAAAAAATAGTATTGGCCGAGAACACTATTCCTAATTCTATTAGATCAAGGAGTGTAATTACCTTCTAATGTGCATACTAATGCCTTATATACTTAATTATATGATATCTTATGCTTATTACAGAATCTTATACGTTCTAAATTTTAGTAATTTTGAAGGATTAGGGTTTGCCTTATATATACTCAATCACTATGAATCATCAATGGAACAAGACAACATAATCTAGATAGCAACTAACTAGACCAATAATGTAGCAAAATAACATCACAATGGATTAGATTCTCCATCTAGGGGCTAGCACATGTAACGAAAGAGAGTTTGAACATAAACATTCATATGATCCAACATATATCACATCATCATATTAATAATTCAAGGCTATGGAATTTTATCCTTAATTCCAATCAAAAGACTATATCTATGTCAACAAGATATCACAATATAGATCATTCATAAGAAGGATGAAATTCAAAATAAGAAGGATGAAATCCATGAATTTATTTTCTATCCTATTTGTCCCGACGAAGTGCTTCTTTGCTTCACCAGATTGATCGTCGTCTCCCTGACGTGTTGCCGCCCTCTAGCACTCTAAGCAATGGATCTTTGGATGAGGAAGGGGGGTGTATTTGATAGAAGAGAGGAGAATAAAATCAAAACAAAAGAGAAAATGAGTGGTCAACTAAGTGTGTGGGGCGACCACCCTATTTGCGTTTTAAATAGCTAGGGTTTCCTCTTCCTGGTTGGACTCACTTTCCACCTTTGATTCTCATCCTTTTAAATTCAATCGTCTATCCACAATCCTTTTTTCAAATTGGATTTGGACGTCCTTTTCAAATTGATGCCCCAATCAGTTGGCATTCAAAATCTTTTAGAATCAAATCTCCTCTCCAAATTGATCTTAACCACCAAATCTAGAAAACTGCCTTTATGTTATAATTTCCCCCTTGGATGACCTTCCCTTTTTTTCGTCCCTCTTTGATTGGTGATCGCTTAATATTTAAACACTTACAAGTACACAAGGCAATTGTACTACGGTGACTATTAAGTGTTGTCGAACCTCAGAGACGAATGAATAATCTACCAAACTCAAGAAAGAAAGTTATTGGTTTGATTTAATTTAGAGAAAACATTAAATCCTATCTATTTAAAATTGGATAAAACTAATGTAGAGAAGTACCAAGGCTTCGAATCCAACACAAATAAATTAGTTTTATCGTCTCTCTCTCTTTTACAAATTCCTTGTTGATTAGTATATTCCTCTCGGACATATACTTATCAATTCAAGATATCGTGCTCTCCTCTTGGACGTAAGACATAAACAATCAAACATGGAACCGTGGTCTATCTTTCTCAAGCATAGATCAATGAAATTCGTTAATATATAATACATCGGTCTATTCACGTTCCTCTCGGACATGCAAGTATTCATCGGATTGAAATCCACAAGAATCACTCTAGTCTTTCTTGAGCACATAGAATAAATATCAATGTATTAACCATGATAACATAATAAAGATTTATACATAAGGTAATTTAGAATAGGTTCTAGTGGAATTTATTAAATAAATCACAAAAAAAAATTTCAGATTTGACGCAGTGCAAAAAATATTTCCCAAAGAGGGTATTTGACAAGTCATGTAGGCGCAAGCGCACCTACGTGGCTTTTGTAAAAAACTGACCCAAAAGGCGTTGGTTCTCAGTTAAAAACCGACCCATTTTGAGGTAAAGAGAAACTGGCCTTTCACAACCATAGCTACTTTTGACCCATTTTAAAGGGGCAACCACTTCAATGATGCATATCTTTCTTATTTTTTTTATCTATTTTGCCATTTTTTTCATTCTTCCCTATTTTTAGTGCTCTTTCTAGGCATTATGATATCACAAAGATGGCTGAGCCATCTCATACTATTTATAAAAAAATACTATAAAAACTACGATAAATAGTATGTGATGGATCAACATCTTTGTGATATTATGTTGACTAGAAAGAGTATTAAAAATAAGGAAAAATAAAAAAATGGGTAAAAATAGATAAAAAATAAGAGAGATATGTATCGTTGAAGTGATTGCCCCTTTAAAATGGAACAAATGTTTAAAGAGAAAGGCGTCCTTTGAACATACGCCTATAAAACTCCTATTGTTTTGTTTTGAGCTATTTTAGTGGGATAAAATTCAACAATGCATATTTCTCTTATTTCTAATCCATTTTTTTTCATTCTTCCTTATTTTTATTGCTCTTATTAATCATTATGATATCACAAAGACGATGAGCCGTCACATACTGTTTATTAAAAAAATACACAAAAACCATGATAAATAGTATGTGATGGATCAACATCTTTGTGATATTATGTTGACTAGAAAAAGTATTAAAAATAAGGAAAAATAAAAAAATGGGTAAAAATGGATAAAAAATAAGAGAGATATGTATCGTTGAAGTGATTGCCCTTTTAAAATGGAACAAAGTTTTAAAGAGAAAGGCGTCCTTTGAACATATGCCTATAAAACTCCTATTATTTTATTTTGTATTTTAGTGGGATAAATTTCAACAATGCATATTTTTCTCATTTCTAATCCATTTTCGCCCATTTTTTTATGAAAGCACTAAAAATAAGGAAGAATGAAAAAAATAGGCGAAAATAGATAAAAAATAAGAAAGATATGCATCATTTCTCTTTAACTGAGACCGACGCCTTCCGGGCCAGTTTTTTTTAAAATACCATGTTGGCGCCTGCCTGGCTTGTCAGACACCCTCTTTGGGAAATATTTTCTACAGTGCGTCAAATCCGATTTTTTTATGATTTATTTAATAAATTCCCCTTTAGAATACCACATTTATCCAAAGGTACCAACACAAGCGAGCCACTCATTGTACTCCATAAGAACATCCCTATATGATTTATTTAATGCAAAGCTTTCTGTTGGGCTTCATGCCGGTTTGGGTTGTGTCACACAGACAAATTTGGAATATCCAATTTTTTCTTTTTTGTTGTTGTTCATCGAATAAATCTGTATTACTCCACCTGTATTAAATGTTATTAACATTTATTACAACACTGATGACTCAAAAAAATAAAAAATGTTACCAACACTAGTATTTGCTTAATATAAGGAGGGGTTTTTGAGTCTTTAGGGCCCCGATTAGAAGAGGCCAGGCTACAGACCTCTTAGAGTACCTATACTGATGCCAATCCCCAAGCACATTAAACGTCCATTTATCGTGAGCACCGGTAGGTGTCCAAACTGAGTGATTCGAATGTAAGTCCTTGACTTCAGAAAGCCAGGCATGGTCATCTTAGGAATAACCTGTTGGTTCACAATATTCCATCAATCATATTACGGTCCTCTTTTCGATGCTCCTTCTGAAAAGATGACCATTCTATTTTAGATGAACCACATGATCAATTTAAGTAAATTTTGAACCTCTTTTTCCCCATCGATTGGATTCCGCCATCCATGAAAAATCAACATCAGCAATATAAATTTCAAAGAAATTTGAAGTTTGATTTTTGCCAACTATTTTGATCCTTATTGCCAAAGAAAAAAACTATTTTAACTTGTTCTTGTACCTCTCACCTCATTTCACTTGGTGGCATTGCAATATGTTAGATTGATTCACTCACTCGCCCCCATGATTAATACATGTCATGTCGTTGAGAGATCCAACCACCCACAATGCTTGGGTGCATGCCAACATGGGAGGCACAATTAACTTTTCAAATAAAAATATGTACCACAAAAAATGGGGTTTTCTCATATTACTTGTCCAATGAGGCCAAATTGCCATTTTACCTATTTTTTTGGGCTCATGTCATGTAACCTGATTTTGGGACATTGTTTTCCTATTTTGCCCTCTTCAAACCCTAAACCCTAAACCTCAAGCTCATTTTTCCATATTACTTGGCCACCCAATTTCAGTTACCATACTTCAAGGAATCATATATCTTTATTCCGGATCCATTTCTACCCATTTTTTGCGTTCTTCTTTATTTTTACTACTCTTTCTTCTAATGATGATATCTTAGCGATCTTGAGATAATATCTAGTAGAAGTTAGACGCTTCATTCTGTTCATATACACATTTGAGCAATAGAAATTTGGAGTCGCAACTATCATATCACCGAGTGGGTTTTTCTTGATGACATAATGCACGCTTCATTGTCATCAAGAAAAACCCAAAATTATTCTGTTTATATACACACTTCATTCTATTCATATGCACATTTTAGCAATGGAAATTTGGAGTCGCAACTATCGTGTATTCGAAGACACGACTCACGACAAACTTCTAAGCTATCCCAATATAGCAACAGAAGGAGTAGATTTGCTCATAAAAGGCTACATGTATTGCTTTACCAACATGGCTAAGTCAAAAAATCTAACAGCCTACCCAGAGGTTAGGAAGCTCCATCCAACATCCATAGTCCTCTTAAGAAATTTTTCAGTGTAGACCAGTGTGTTAAAACCCAATCCGGTTATTGACCTGGTTTGGTGACCGGGTCGGGCCAACCGGTTTGATCCAATGGGTTGACCCGAGTCAATCCGGATGACCCTCTCTCCCCCTTTTTCCCCTTTCTCCATTGTCCTCTTCCCTACCCCGGAGCAACCCAGCTCCATCGAAGCCCCAAATTCGTGCTCTCCAACCCCATATGGCAAATCCTGCAATCCTTCTCTACCTTGGCCAAATGCACCTTAATCTCCGGCCCAGCCCCTCCCCTGGCCTCCAAATCCACGTCCGAGGAGGAAGAGGTTGATAACCTACATCCGCTCCTCCTCCCACCAAGATTAGGATCAGACCCGCTGCCGCCGCCAAGAGCGTCCTCGCAGCGGGAGCCGTAGGGGGAATGCCAAGATTCCTCTGCGATCCCACCGCCGCCTCCTTCTTCGACTCCTCTGCACCATTCGGCCTCATCAGGTTCCCCCTCGACGTCACGCCCTCTCCCTCCGCCAACCTACTCTGCCCAGTCTGCAATGACGGCTTCCTCGAGGAGGTCGAAAACCCTACTCCCGCCATCGATCCCACCGTCACCTCCTTCTTCGGCTCCCCTGCGCCCTTCGGCCTCGCTGGGTTCCCCATCGTCTTCTTCGCCTCCGGAGGAGACTTCGTCCTCCAGCAGCCCCCCTCTGACTTAGGCGCGACCGCCCGGCGGATGACCTTCATCAAATCCACCTCCCGGTGGGGCAGCGTTTCGGCGTCAAGTTGGTAGAGCGAGGCGGAGAGATCCGATCGGTCCATTTCAGCCGGTTCTCTGATCAACCCGCCCGGACCACAAAATTTGTTATCCAATATATTTGGCCTTTATTATGCTTGAAGCTATAGTGCAAAGCTAGGTGGCTTTTTAATGACTCTTTTTGCATTTCTACATATGTTCCAATCAAAACAACTGGGACCCGACCATTTGGTTGTTCGCTTGCAAATGCTTATTTTACCAATGTTAGCTCATGCTGTTCGGAATGGTCAGAGTTGGGAGTTTGTTGCCCCGTCTATTATAAAAAATATTGTCGATAAGCTGCTTGATCCTCGAGAAGAGGTGGACCTTTCGTTATTTGCCTATTTAGCCCGGTCATATCTTCTTAACAAAGATTTACATTTGGTTCTTCCAAACTAAATTCTGAATGCACTTTCACATTATTTGCAGGGCAGTGCAGAATATGATGAATCCTTGAGAATTGAGCTTTTACAGCTTACAATGTTACTTTTGAAGCATCTGCAAAGGAGAACCATTGTACAGCGCCATCATGATGTATGTTTTTAGTCACAAATTTCGTGGCTACTAGATACTGCTATTGCTATTAGTGTGTCCCTGTAAATATGAATCTATACTGATGGAACAGTGTCTTATTTATTCGATATGCTATAATGGTGCCAAGGCTATAATATACTATATGGGCTAGATTTGAAGTTTGGTTGAGGTTCTTGACAATATAAAACTAGTATTCTAAGCTGAATAATAATAATGAAGGTACTAATTTTGGAGTATAAAAGCAATTTTGAGATGGAAACTTGTTTTTACCTGCTTATGATGCTTATGATAGAGTGCCTGACCTTGCAGGAGCATAATGGTACAGAACTTTCTGTTCTAAATCCTGTTGCGCAGATATGCTTTTAGCACCACTGAAAACTAATTTTTGATTTTGAGAGTGGTACAACTATATTTTAATTTGGATTTTCCTTGCAACTACATCTACTTTAATGCTTCTATGATTTTTCAGATTGCCTTTTTCTTGCTTAGATGTAGAACAATCTGCTTAGAGCAAGATTAATAGCTTATTCTTATTTTTTGGATGTTAATTCTTGGCTGAGCCATGATTTTATCATTGGGTGGCCACGACACTACAATGGAACCATTGGTAAAATCTATTTCATATGAGTATAGTGTCAGGAGACTCTAAACAATTTTTCATCGGGTTAGGGAGTACAATTGATTATTAATACTAAATGTTGTATGTATTAAGTGCAAAGGAGAACCATTGTAGACTAAAAAAAATTATATGAATTCTGTTTTATAGAAGGAAAATTATATAATTATGAATAGACCATCTGTTTCTTGATTGACAGTTCTCTCTAGAGTATGTTAATGGAAGAATTGGATACAGATCCAAGGAGGCTAGTGTAGAATGACCGGGAGTTTCAAGTAAATATTGAAGGGAAAACGCAATCCAAATTAATATCATGAAATGTAAAGGGTAAATTGGCTGAGCTAATCAGTTAATGGACCGTTACTGTCTAAATTTGAAGGTTTTACTCATCAAATTAGGCGAAAGTAAATCTGAATTTGTACTAATGGAACAATGTCTTATTCATTCAATATGCTAGAATGGTGATAAAATTATGGCATACTATATGGGCTAGATTTGAAGATTTGTTAAGTTTCTTGACAATATAAAATCAATATTCCAATCTGAATAATCTAAAAATAATAATGCACATAACTTATTTCAAGAAGCATGAGCACAATTTGAAGATGGAAACCAGTTTTTACTTGCTTATGATGGAGTGTGTGACCTTGTAGGAGCATAATGGTAGAAAACCTTATGTTCTAAATCCTATTACAGATTTGCGTCCAGCGCCACTGAAAACTAATTTTTTATTGAGAGTGGTACAACTACATTTAATTTAGATTTTCCTTGCAACTCCATCTAAACTAAAATTCTCTTGTTATTATTTAAAGATTCCTCGTAACTAGATTTATTTAATAATTCCTCGTAACTAGATTTTCCAAGTATGATAGTTTACTGACTGATTGGTGGTTTTATTGCATCTTTCAGGTTTTTATGATAATATAGTAATTCATAAAGAGCACTAAGGAAGGTTACATGGGCGATAGTTAACTCGATGGTCGACGCGCTTCAAGCTTTGGAATAAGACTCAAATGGATTGGACCACTTCTAGTGGATACTAGGGAAATCAGGTAGCTGCTGATTAAAGAGACTCACCATCAAAATGAAAGTACAGTGTCTACTTTGTGGGGCAAACAACTTCTAGGAATTTGGCGTGAGAAGAAAAAAAGTAAGAAGTAATGTTGACTGAGGGAAAAGCTGATACAAGACATGTAAGGTGGGCCATACAGTTTTCACTTGAAGCTGAAGCAAAGCATTTTTTGGTGCTGGCCATATAAAGGAACGACAACATCCAAATTGGGAGTTTCCAAAAGCAGCAGGATTAGATAAAAAGGTTCTTGCCATTTTCAGCCAAAAATGGAATAGAAGGAGATCCTGAACCATCGAGGTGATTTCCCAAAGTGCTAACATGAGCAGCAGCAGACGATGTAGGAAAATTTTCCATTTTAGCCACAATTAAATCGATGAGCATGGCTTGGTGGTTGAGAACAGAGCTATGGTTCTGAACTGCAATGAAAAGGGGAGAGCATACTGATTTGGTAGCCCAGACAGAAATGAAAATTGCCAACGGAGGGCCACAAGCCTGAGAGGCTTGGCCATTCGGTCAAGCAATATACATGGAGGTGAAGAAGAAGACCAGAAGCAAAGCACCGAGTCATCGTCGTCACGCACTGGGGAAGTAGAACTCAACACCACTTAAATATGAATTTGAGGCTTTTTTAGTGTTGTTTATTATGGCTTTCAAATTAATTGCTTAGTATGATGGCTGATACTCTCTAGGCAAATTATTGATGCATGCATGTTTTGATCACCATTGCTAGCGTCCACTTAAAAATTAGCTTGCTGATTGTAGTACTAAATGAGCTGAGAATTTCTTGTTTTCCATGCGAGTTAATTTGGTCAAAATTAATTCTTTTGCAAGACTAATCCTGCTGTCAAACTGATTTTGATTAGTGTTACTTATTTTATTGCCTAAATTCTGCTTTACTACAGAAAAAAAATTGCTGTTTTTGAGTCTTAGTGTTATTTTTTGTGGTCTTCAAAGGGTTTTTTTATTAGTGTTCCTATAGACATGTACCTATTTTTAATGAGACCAATTTAACCTAGTTAGTTCAAGTAAAAATGAGTTATTAGGTTGCTTTTGTAGTATATCCTTTCTATGCATACTTCAATTTTTAGAGAGACTAATTTACATAGAAAGTGTGAGTGAATTAATTTGAGGACGGAGACACTTAAATATGCAGTTTTGATTCTTATACAATCCTCTTGGACTTATGTGCTTATATTTTCTAAAATCACTCACACACATCAGTACACATAGAAATACCATCTAGAAATTTGTTAGCTACCATTTTTAGTGGGACGTCTTTAGTCAAGTCTATTTTCGAAAACGTGGTATTTTTAAAACTTCAATGATCATGATAGACCATCTGCTTAGCTTTATGGTGGAGGTGGTTTGAAAATAGGTTGAAGGTATAATACACCATAAGAAAAAAAAAAGAAAAAAAAAGAAAAAAAAAAGAGGTTTGTTACTATCTCCAATGAGTAACCGGGCCTTTGTGCCTCAGTAAGCTGAAGGGTTCGCGTAAAAAATTGGAGGTTAGAACAAATTCTCTCATGAAAAAAAAAGCAAAAAAAATAAAATAAAGAGGTTTGTTACTATCTCCAATGAGTAACCGGGCCTTTGTGCCTCAGTAAGCTGAAGGGTTCGCGTAAAAAATTGGAGGTTAGAACAAATTCTCTCATGAAAAAAAAAGCAAAATAAAATAAAATAAAGAGGTTTGTTACTATCTCCAATGAGTAACCGGGCCTTTGTGCCTCAGTAAGCTGAAGGGTTCGCGTAAAAAATTGGAGGTTAGAACAAATTCTCTTATGACTGCCAGCCATTGCACAGTCGGCTGAAAAAAAATAGAAAAATGGTGTATTATGCTTTTATACCCTATACTGTGGACTTACGGTTGAGGATGCTTAAGCATTATTTCTATCATGATACTTCAAGATAAAGATGCTATAGATTTATTTTGGGTTATTGAGCTCGACTGTAACTTGACTAATGGGTCACATTAAAATGTGTGGAAGACAGAAATTTAGATTGTATGTCTATTTGTTCTGCACCTTTGTTTTTTGAAAAGTAATTATATATATATTGAGCAAATATTTCCAAGATGATAGTGTGGAATAGAACCTCTAATTTGAGCGTCTTTGTGCTTCAAATTGTTTATTTCCGCAAGTATTAGTGCTTAGTCTCTTTAAAGGTTGTTATGTGTATAAGAGAAGATATATAGGTTTTTATTATTGTAGGTTATATATTTGTGGATAACATGGCTGTAAACCCTCGTCCTACTAGGAACATCGAGAGGTTTAACGGCTTATTCATACGCTTGATGCAATCGTACTCGTTACAAAAGTGGCATTTACTTGTCTAGTAGTAGTTTCTTAATTTCTTTGCTTTATTTTGTTTTTGTTTCCTCGAGGACTAGCAAAATATAGGTTTGGGGGTATTTGATAAACATAGAATATACGCATTTATATGCTTCATTTACCGATTTGTTAGTGTAGTTTTCCCGTTAAAATAAGGATAAATATGGGTTATTAGTGTTAAGCTAGTGATTAGAAGTTTAATAAATAATTTACTTTAATTAAATAATGTAGATACTTTAATTGCTTTAATTTAATTATATTTTTATTGCGCGTCTATGATGCAATTTGCTTGTATTGTAGGTTTCAGGAGTTTGAGTTGTAGAATGGCCACTCTAATCCTGGAGGGGATGCTTCCACTGAAGAGCACTCCTTCCAGAGTAGATCCATTGTTGGGATGAACCGCAAGGCCATGAATACTGCAATTAAAGCTGCTGCTGCTGCTCAAGATGCAGGGAAGGTTAGAGTTTCTGCAAATGTTTTTGATCGATTAGATCGTGAAGAGGGCAGGCCTGAGACCGTTAATATATCGTCTGAAGATTATGTTGAAATGCCCACTCTAGATGAAGGTGGGTATGGCAAATATTGTACTGTAACTGACTACGATGACTTTGAAGGCAATATCACAATGCTAGATAGGGAAGCAGGACTGCCTCTGATTCAGCATCAGATAATGATGGATATGCAGAGTTGGATTTTATCAGGCATCGGGATGAAGAGGTTTCTTGCAGCCCTGGCCAAGATGAATCCGTTAAGATGCAGTATCGTGTTGCTCAAAGTACAAACAATCTTCCACAGAAAACAAGTGCAAAAGATCAGGACCCACTGAATACTTCTCATAAGATTGCAAATATCTCTGTGAATGTGAATGCATGGAAACCACCTCATTATGAGGTGCCAATGGAACCTCCCCAGAAGATTAAAGAAGTCCATGACCGCCAAGCCGCAAGGGAAAGTGAAGTAATTCCAGATAACACTGTTCTTAGGCCTGTGCGTGAAATGACTAAAACTATTGCTGCTAGTGATGTATGAACTCTTCCATTATGGAAAGCAATATGTGTATCTTTTCATTTTTTATCTGTGGATTCACTCAGATCTTATATATACTGAAATGTTAAATACAAAATTGGCTCTCATGTTTGACTTGTATATTGCTTATTTAACATTTTCTGTTGCTGAAACAGGGAATGCGTCCTGCAGGTACTGCAAATAACATACAGAAAAGTGGATCATCGTCATTTGGTATGTATAGTAATCCCTTTTGCGCAAATTGTGTTTTCCAAGATAAAGCTAGTTGCAATAAGCAGCTTAATCTATTTCTCTATAATTTGTTTTCCTTTGTGTTTTGCATGGAATTTTGGCATGATTAAGATTCAGTTTTATCTTGATTCTAGAATGGTTCAGGTAAAATGCATTACACTGATCTGTGTATATTTAGTAGACTGAAGCTTTAAGACTGCACATTTTCTTTTTCTTCCTTATGATTTTATGTGAAAGGTTTTGTAGTCAGAATTTTTAAAAAATTTTATCTGCCATGAGCAGCAGGAAGTAAAAGTAAACGAACAAAGAAAGAAACCGAAATTTAAGAAGACTGAAGCAGGAAATAAAACTGAACAATGAAAGAAAGAGATGACCCAATTTTAGTACTCCATTCCCACTTTAATAGTTCATTTTGAAAAAACAATCAAGGTAAAGCGTGACAAAAGGAGTATCTATGAACCCATAATGCAGCAGGAGATATAACTGATCAGAGATGGAAGGAAAGAGATAATAACTATGGAAAGGAAGAGTAATAAACCTTTTACTCGATAGGAAATATTTAGTTGGGTTCTTTACATTTACCCTCCAGGCTTCATTTAGGTGTTTTATACTTTAATGACGTTAACTTGCCTATCAAGCCGTGTTGTGCTGGTTGGATCTCTCCTTGTTAAGGGAGAGGTCCTGGGATTGAATCCCATAGCATTAGCAATTATATTTTCTTCTTGGTCAGCATAAGTTTGTTAATAGAAGTGTAATTCTCATGATGTGATGATTGTTTGAGACTGGTATTTGTGCTTTTAGGCCTTGATATTCATGTGAAAATACTTTTTCCTGATGTCCATGACCGTTTTCCTTGATCTCTCTTAAATCTCGTCTCTTTGGATGACTGAGACGAGACCGAGATGCGAGATGTTGGACCTTGCCAACAGTATATCTTATGTAGCTTTCTACTGCGCCATACTTTCTGCTCTTTTAGGTTTGTGATTGTAAATGTTATACTCCCTGTCCAAAATAACCTATCCTCATTAGAAACCAGAATGAACGAAAATCAGTTCATTTTAAGTTTCTAATGAGGACAGGTAATTTTGGAGATGCAGTATTTGTCAAAGCTACAGTTGTACCATTTTTCGATATAGGAGTTTTGGCTGAGTTCCTTTTTTTTTTGGGTGAAGTTTGAACGGACAACAACGTTGTTTACTGAACTGATTTCAGTGGTTTTGCTTTTCTTGGTTACTGGTATTGTTTACCTAAAGAATGCCTAGCGTAGCTTTCTACTATGGCCTCTGTACTGAAACAGGTTTATGATCATTGCTCATATATAAGCTGTTTAAAGTTACAGCTGAACCATTTCATGAATAAGTAGTTCTGGCTGAAAGTTACTTTTGTTGATGTTAGGGAGGCTGCAATATTGTTTACTTCATTAATTGTAGTGCTTTTTACTGTTAAAGTTCATGTTATCAACGTAGTTTTTTTAACAGAGTGGAATATATTTGTTGATTGCAGGTTCATACTCTACAGTTCGTCCTGTGGAGGATGCAATGGCTAGGACTATCTTTATTAGTAATGTGAGTGCAATTTCGAACTTAAAACTTTTACTGGGATACTGTGTGGCATATTGACCTTTTAGTGTACAGGTCCATTTTGCTGCCTCCAAGGACAGTCTTTCTCGGCATTTCAATAAATGTGGGGAAGTGCTTAAGGTGATTATTTTGACAGATCCTGTAACTGGGCAACCAAAAGGGTATGCAAACATATTCTGTTTTACTTTTTATCACTTCCAAATTGATCTCATTGGATAGTACTTCATGATTTATGACTTATATTGCCATAACCAGATCAACTTATGTTGAGTTTGTGCGCAAAGAAGTAACAGAACTTGCTTCTGGAACTCTCCCAGAGCGGTCTGGGCTTTCACAGCTGTCAAGCTCCAGTGAGCAAGATGACAATGAAGGCGCTTCTCTCACTTTTGATGCTCTTTTGTCGAAAGACGCAGTTTTTGAACTTAAGGTCGTCTCATTTTTTGCACGACTAATTTATCTTTCTTGTTGCCTTCATGACTTTTTTAACTGCAAAATGTTTATTATAAATCTGTAAGGCTATCATGCTAAACACCCTTTAAATGTCGGGAATCAGCATTGAAATCAATTGGTTAATTTGATGTAGTTTTTTATGGGTATTGTGTGTCAGACTGCTCATATTTATTTAGTAAACTTACTAGCGATAGGAATGAGATTATCTGTCGTATGTTTACTTGAGTTATTGTTTCAATTGCTTTCTGACTTTTTCTGCGTTGAGATTCTGTTTGTTTTCATCTTTCTGGAAACTGACATGTTACAACTTATAGGTAGCTGACCTTGTGTTTCCGTTGAGAGAATTGGCTCATACAGATGCTAATGTTGCTTATCACATGTGGATATCAGTGTTTCCAATTGTATGGGTAACTCTGCACAAGGAGGAACAAGTGCAATTGGCAAAACCTATTATAGCTCTTTTATCAAAGGACTGCCATAAAAGATAGCAAGCAGGTAGGCCAAATGTTGTGCAAGCACTTCCGGAGGGCCTTCACTTAAGCTATCCTCAGCCACAGATGCCAAGTGAGCTCATCAAATATATTGGAAAGACTTGCAATGCATGGCATATATCCCTGGCTTTGCTAGAGAGTCATGTGATGTTGTTTATGAATGATAATAAGTGTTCTGAATCACTTGCTAAGCTATATCGCCTACTGAATGAAGAAGGCGTGATGTGGATTGCAGAAAAAAAGAGATCAATTACTGCTGAAATGTGGGCTGGACTTTCACTGGTTCAGTATGGATACTGGCATCGAGCTCAGAGCCTCTCTTACCAAGCCATGATTAAGGCCACACAAGGCACTTACAATAACATGGTCCCCAAGGCCGAAATGTGTTTCTGGGAAGAGCGGTGGCTTCACTGTGCTGGTCAACTCAGCCAGTGGGATGGTTTGGCTGATTTTGGAAAAAGCATTGAAAACTATGAACTTCTACTTGACTGCCATTGGAAGATGCCTAATTGGGCTTATATGAAGGAAAATGTATTTCCAAAGGCTCAAGTAGAAGAAACACCTAAGCTTCATCTCATTCAAGCCTTCTTTGCCCTTCATGATCGAAATGTAAATGGTGTTGCTGATATAGAGAATATTGTGCAGAAAGGTAATGAGCTTGCTTTGGATCAGTGGTGGCAGTTACCTAATTGTCTGTTTAGTCGTGTACTCTACTTCTGCAGCAATTTCAACAGTTAGTTGAAGTTCAATCTTTTTTCATTCTTCTTTTTTCTGTACTTGACTTTATTGAACAAATAGCAGGTGAATTACTTGAGGCATAATAAATCAGAAGTCAGTGTCCTATTTGATATGTTATGCATATTCGTACTTCAAACCTGGATTGTCAGAAAAGTTCTACATTATTGGGGTAAATAAGAGCCATCATAATATACTTCTTTCTTCTGATTTTCTTGTAAGTATTTTTTTAAATTAAGTGGTGTTAATTGTTTTCCCCATGTCCAGGTTGATGAGAGCTACAACTAATATGAAGAGGACTCTCCTTTTGCATTTCTACATATGTTCCAATCAAAACAACTGGGACATGACCATTTGGTCGTTTGCATGCAAATGATTATTTTACCAATGTTAGCTCATGCTTTTCAGAATGGTCAGAGTTGGGAGGTTGTTGACCTGTCTATTATAAAAACTATTGTCGATAAGCTGTTTGATCCTCCGGAAAAGGTGGACCTTTCATTATTTACCTATTTAGCCCTGTCATATCTTCTTAACAAAGATTTACATATGGTTCTTCCAAACTAAATTTTGAATGCGCTTTCACTTTATTTGTAGGTCAGTGCAGAATATGAACCCTTGAGAAGCGCCGCGCCCTTCAGATGGCTATGCATTTGCTGATGATTTAAGCAAGCGGGTTAAGGTGGAGCCTGGTCTCCAGCCTCTTTGCGTTATGTCACCTGGTGGATCTTCAATTTCAATGCCAAATATTGAGACTCCTGGTTCAGCTGGACAAGCACCTGATGAAGAATACAAGCCAAATGCTGCAATGGAAGAAATGATCATCCACTTTCTACTAAGAGTAAGGGTTAGCGATAACATCACTGGGTGATAATATGTTTTTCGAAGATACTGTTTGCTAAAGATATTTATATACAAGTCAATCTCAGTATGTAAACACTCTCTTTATAGCTCAGTCTATTGAGGGCTAAACCATGGATGCCATCTAAGCAAAAACAATTGAAACTAAACCAAAATAGACTTGACTGCATGGGCAATCATATTTTACATACCCCCATGCTTGCACGTGAACATGCAGATGCAGGGGAGGCATGAGTCACTCACGCCTATATTCTCCTGGCTCTGATACCATGTTAAACCAAGTCGTCCTAAAAGCCTGAGCTGTTAAGACAGGGACCAACAATGGATGTCAGCCAAACAAAACCCAATTAGATTAAAATTACGTTATTTATGTAATTATAAAAGGCCATTAGACCCATTACACCTATATGAATGAAAGTTATAATTCATGTTCGTGCTAACAGAAGAGCGGATCCAATACCATCTTTTGTTTTGAGAACATTTTACCTTACCCTTCCATTGAATCTAATTGGTCAATGTATTCTATTTCCGTATACGTATTGAATCAGTCTACTATTTTTTGATTTGCTGTCATATTTGTAAGGCCATGTTCTTAGTGTTAATTGGTCGTGGGTAGAGAATGCAATTATATATTTCGTATGTAAATGGAAGCTATCAAGAGAGTGTCAAGTGGACGCGTGGGGAGATGAATATATGATCTTGTCGTAATGTATTGGAGTAAGTTCCGGGTACTTTCAGTAGTATGCAATACCGGCTTTGTGCAGAAGAAAGCATAAGATAAGAGCAAATGGGTGAAATATGTCGGATTTCTTGGCACATAGACAACTTGTTTCATTTTAATTCCATCTTTTTTTAGCAATGTGTTTGTCATTTCATTCAATAGTGTTTCCTAGATATGAAGAAATTTGATAATTGTTGAAACTCCCTGTGGAATATTATTGTTTATGCATAATACAAGCCTTTTATCCTACCTGAGCTTGTGGAATTGAACTGATATAACTTGTCATTGATGTCGGTTGGCTGAACGATCTGATGTGGCAATATCCAATATATTCGCTAGTTTTATTTGAACTACAATTTCCTAGCTGCAGAATGATCTTAATTGGTTTTGCGGCTGTGACTAAATACAGGTTGCCTTGGTCATTGAACCAAAGGATAAGGAAGCAAGTTCTATGTACAAGCATGCTCTGGAACTCCTCTCACAAGCTTTAGAGGTTTGGCGAAATGCCAATGTTAAGTTCAACTATCTTGAAAAATTGCCGAGTTGCCTTCAATCTTCTCAATCAAAAGATACTGCCACAGCTCTCGCTTAGGGTCTTGATGTCATGAACAAGGTCTTGGAGAAGCAACCACATTTATTTATCCGCAACAACATTAACCAGATATCTAAAGTATGCTTCCCCACGTATTTTTTGTGTAAAGAAATTATTTTTTATCAGTTTTTTACGTGTTGTCATCTTGTGCAGATACTTGAGCCCTGCTTCAATACTAAAATGTTGGATGCTGGAAAATCACTCTGTTTGCTATTCAAAATGATATTCTCAGCTTTTCCCTTGGAGGCTCCCAATACTCCACCAGATGTAAAGAGACTCTACCAGAAACTTGAGGGTCTCATACAGAAGCATCCGGCAGCGGTGACGGCACATCATATAACACTTGAAGCTAGCTCTGCCAATTCAATGATATATTTTGCTCTGTTTATTGTGAAGACTTTAACAGAAATCCAGAAGAACTTGATTGATCCTTACATGACACCATTAGTTCGTGTCCAACGCTTATCACGTGATACGGTTCCATCTGGAGGATCTCACATGAGACAAGTAATGCTTTTCTTCTTTGATTTTGCATATTCATGAAGATGGACAAACGGCACCATTGCGTGCTGTATACTCCATCCTAATATTAGGAAGGAGCTGATACCTCACATTTTGTTTGGATATATTAGAGAGTAAAAACTGGCTTACTAATATGATACCTGGATATGTTTTAAGGTTAGCAATAGCTTATAATGGAGCAAAATGGTGGAAAGATCATGCTTGCAGCCCAGATATGTGGATAAGGTGGTAGATACAATACTGTCATATGCTGTTGGGGAGCATTAATGCTTGTTAATTCACTGATAGATATTCCATAGCTCTGGTATATCGTGGAGAGTTTCCTCTTTCACCCCTTGTTTCTTTTGGGTTAAGGGTTATCTCGAGTTTATCTTTTCCAATTTTGCTTATCCTGTTTTATTATTTAACTAATTTGGCATATCCCTTTGGTCTTTGGTTCTGTCAGTTATGCTTAACAATATAAAATTTGGTATATGTTAATTTCCAGTTTCCCATACTTTGACAGTATTGAAAATTGCCTCTGAGTTATTGTCTAATTATTTTAAGTACGCTTCTTTTAGCATGTACTCCAACGGTGATATTATGCATGCAAAGTTTTTTTTCTTTCTCATTCTTGATATTTTCGTCCAATTGCTTTTGGCAATAGTCATAGAAGGCTTGATATTAACTTTTAGAACAATATTTAATTTTTTCTGGTTTATTTCTTCCTTGTCATTTTTACTATCTTAAATCCTTGATATCTGTAATGCTTAGCATCCCAATTGAATTTTCTTTTCAGTTTTCATTCACCAATAACTCATTATGTTGCAGCTATGCATCTAGTTGAGTTTTGCTCCCCGCATTTACAATATGTATTTCATTCCTCATTTAGGGCCAGGGATTTGACCCTGACTCTGCTGTCAGTTCTTCACTAGCAGTTGGGTCAACTGCAACCAGTTTGAAGACTGTTCTAGAACTTATTAGTGAAAGGGTCATGTTTGTTCCAGAATACAAACATATGTTATGCCAACTACTAGTCGGACTACTCTCTGAAAAGCGTATAGATACAGGTGTATTTCTATGCATTCTTGATATAGTTAAAGGTTGGATTGAAGATGATGTCCGACCGTCCACATCTAGTGTGTCAGGTGCTCTTCTGTATCAGACTGACACAATTTCGTATCCACAGTTACCGAAATCGTCTGTTCAGTTACTCCACTTCTGCAGCAATTCCAGCAGTTAGTTGAAGTTCAAGAATCAGTATGGGTTATTTAAATGCATGGGGTAACAGCAAAATGGTTTTTTTTTATTCCAACATGACGTTGCTGTTTCCTTATGCACAGGCATTATATTACTGGTTGCGGATGTATCTACTTGAACGGCGTGATGTGGCTAATAGGTCTGAACATGGGAGGAACTCGCTCTTAGCACAACAACGTCTGCAGCAGCACAGTATCTCAGGGGCTGGTGTTGCTGCTATTAGCATGGCAGATATCAATACACGTGTGCCAAATCAACTTGGCAATCTTCTGTCTGGTGATGCCCGGGTTCATGAAGGCACTCAAGCTAGCATTGTTGGGAGGGTCCCATGATGGAGGAAACACTCAAGGACAAGATTCTGAAAGAACAATGGCCATAGATGGAGGCAATATTCAGGGGTGCGAATTATCAAAATTTGCAGAGTTCTTCAAGCATACCTGATGGTGGTCAGGGTCCATCGAGGAGAACAAGTGGACTTGTAGCATCTGCAGTAAGTGCATATGAAGCTCCAAAAGATATAATGGAAACGCTGAGAAGTAAACATACTAATTTGGCTGCGGAACTTGAGGTGAGAAAGGACCCGGAGGTTTATTTCTTAGCATATTTAATATTCTTAGTGTACTTTTTATTGCAAATTTTTCTGACTTTTTTGTTTTGGATAGTATTTACTTACAGAAATCGGTCAAAGATTTGTTACTCAACGGAAGAGAGACTTCTTGCTGTGGTCAAATGCTCTGCTTCATCGGTATTACAAATATCCCACTGCTGCAACTACTGTTGAGCTTCCA
Source organism: Houttuynia cordata (assembly GCA_039654745.1). Taxonomy (NCBI): domain Eukaryota; kingdom Viridiplantae; phylum Streptophyta; class Magnoliopsida; order Piperales; family Saururaceae; genus Houttuynia; species Houttuynia cordata. The sequence goes on from CM077506.1 coordinate 43,196,026, forward strand.
CAATCTCTCAACGAACTGTCTTGTGTTTGTAGAGCATGTTTTTTTTTTGCAAATGTTGTGAATAAGCATATAGATTTTGTGAAAGTATAAATAGGAATTTGAGCGTGACCTGGACCCAGAGAGTGCCACAACATTCCCTTGGACACTTTCTGAACTGACTGAGCATTTGAAGCACTGGAAGAAGAAAGCAGAGTTCTGTGCGATTTTCACGCTGTTGATGTGGAGATTCCAGGATAATATTTTACTAATCAAGCGATTTTAGGTTATTGGGCTTCTCAAATATGATCATATAAAGTTTTTTTTGTCAAATCATTTGTTTGTATACAATTATTGAAAGTTAAATAACCATACAGGCATATCATTGCAGATGGAAACAAATAGAAATTTGACTCTTTATCATTCAACATCCTCTGTGTACTGACTTTCCTATGTTCTCTTTTTCATTTTTGCAATAGGAAATTGCTCCCGATCATACTGTGAAGTTGGACAGAGTTGCCTGATATTCCAATTGTGCAAAGACATGGGTAGCAGATTTCGGTAGCTTGCTCTCATCACCATTGTCATCATCATTGGTGACAACCAAGTTCTTTGCTTTTTGTTGTGTTTTTGGGTTTTTAGTTTGTGGGTTGGATTGATTTGGATTCAATTTTTTGGATGCAGCGATGGGAGGTGCAGCCGCATGTCGCCAAGTTCCAGCTCTCCGTGGACCACGATTCGCCATATGGAGTGCTCCCTCTAACTGGAATTAGTATTAACACTTAGGTTTTCCAAAATGAATGGAAAATGAACTAAAATCAGTTCATTTTGGAAAATCAAATGTTAATGCCACTTTCGAACAGAGGGAATAGCACTTTTGTCTGCATTTTTTACAAAAGATTTGTTTCAAATTATACGTCTTGGAGTGTATGATTATGCTCATGTGATAGCTGGTTATGTGCTGATTTTAGTGACTTAGAGATGGATCAGAGAGTAGGGCTGCATCTTGGGTCGGTTGGGTTGGGTTTTGCTATACCCAACCCTACCCAAGATAGGACCCGAGAATCTTAAACCCCACTCTACCCGAGATAAAACCTTCAATACCCGAGAACCCGAGATAGGAATCGAGATTTTAATAAAATAATGTATATAATTATAAATTTTTTAATAAAATAATATATAATTATAATAAATAAAAAAAATTATATATATATTAAAAAATAAGGGATTTAAATGGTATATCTTGGGTCGGGTCTGTTCTTGTGTATTTTAAAGTTAAATCCGACCTAATCCAAGATAGAATTGGGTTTTTAAATCTTAGAACAGACCATAGACCTTGGTCAATGTCAGGTTGGGCGGGGTCTCGTTTTTTTGTGCAACCCTCACAGAGGGAATAATGAGTGATTATGTACTATGTAGTATGTTTTTGTAGTATGTAAGATCACTTGGCCGACCTCAAATTGTTGGGAATAGGCACAATGACAAATAGTGCTCGCTTTGGCCGAAGGACTAAACATCTCGTCAAAATTAAACCTAGGACATTGATTATACCATTTTCACAACAAGTGCCTCAGGACGTATAGTGGAAGCATTGGCACGTAACTTAGCTTGAACATCCACTTATAGCCTACCAGGTTCATAGACGGTCATAATGGAATGAGCTCCCATGTCTTGTTCCAAAGTGAGGGCTAGGGGTCCTCGGTCATGGCATGAAGTAGGATCTTTAGAAGCTTATTTGAAGGTATGCAAGAATTCGTAGTAAGTATTATTTATTTTAATACAAATTCCGCTTTCAGTTTGATAGTAAATAAATAAGATGGATGTTCAGTACTTTGGACCCCACTGCACCTCTAGTTCTCTCACGCACCAGCGCTGACGGTAGAGGAGCTTGGCGTCTAGTGCCAAGAGCACCAAACATAGAATAAGACTTCTAGACTTATAGTATAATTAGATAATAATACATGTACTTATATAACAATAGATAAGTTAACCTAGGTATATAACTAACTATAATATATGGGAAAAGTTTAAATGAGATCGCTCTCATATTGCTTATATGAGGCCACTTTGAATTGTAGCCGTTGGATCTTGATCTAACGGCTATAAATATCCATAATGATCTCACCCACTCCTTGATGTGACACACTCACCTACCCATTGATTTGATATCCACCCTCCGATCAGAATCTAACGGCAATAAAGATTGGCCTCATGCTCCTTATATGAGAACGATCTCATGTAAACTCATCTCATAATATATATATATATATATATATATTATATCATGAAGGATTATAATATATAAACATGTCTATCGCCAAGGATGGTTATAGTAGGATAACTAACTAGGACATATAATTCACTTATGATATAATATAACTATTGAATTCTATCATAGTTAATAGTTCACAATATATATAATAAACCCTAGGATATCTGTTAACCCTAGTTTAGGCTGTGAACCTAGATATATATAGTTAACTTAATCATAAGTAACCCTATTAGGGAGAGTTTAACATATAGTTAACTTAATCACAAGTAACCCTATTAGGGAGAGTTTATGGGTTCATATAGTATAGAAAACATGTTAATATGTTTATAATATTATATATTTCGTAATCTAACTTATAATGAGAGGAGTCTATAATACATGTTAGTTAGTATTCTTCTAATTTATACCAATACGGTATAAATACCACATTAATATGAGTTTACCTTAGTTAACTATAATACATGTCTTCTAAACTTATAAATACCATATAAGTTATTCATACTAGTACTGTCTAATTATCCTCTATAGTTTAATATGTCTAATGAGTACTAAATATAATAAATGTATGGTATAAATACTAATGAGTCCTAGGACATAATCCTAGGGATAATTTTAACTTATTAGAAGACTACCTAAATACATATAATATAATATATAATATAAGAAGGATCAAATATGTATAATATGTCCCTAAATTTGTATTGTGCATATGGAATTATAATGAGATTAAAATTAAATCATATATTAATTTTAATCTCTTTATAATAATGCGCCTTCTACACATATCATTAATAGTATATATATCATAAACCATATAAACTAGATTAAACTATGTATCCAATATAGAATATGGTATAAATATCAAAATAATAACCTTTAAGTTGTTGTAATATTGTAACTTATATTATTATAAGAGTATAATATTGGAATAGGTTATAACAGATAGCCCGTATAATATTGGCTATAGTTAGATATTTGTTGGGAATGTCAATCTTAGGCAGTATTTTATTATTAGGATTAGTTTCTTTTTATGAGATTATCGTAATAATCCATGATTGGCATTAAGGGTGATTTGATTGTAATGACGCAATTAGTGGTCAATTAGGGCCGCCAATCGATGGTGCGGGCGTAGAGAGCCGCGCTCTTCTCTTTTCTTTATAAGGAGTTTTTCTTCCTCCTTTTAGTGTATGCAATAAGAATTTAATTATTTCCTTTTGCTTTTCTCTGTCTTCTTCTCTTTCTCCGGCCATGATGTCTGACCCTGTTTGTGTTCCATGCTGGGACACAACATTAGTATCAGAGCCGTATCGATCCATCGGAACGTAGGACGCTATGCTCGACTTGTGTGCCGAAATCCTATAACGGAATGAGCGGATCTCCGCGGCCCAATGGCCGCCGTCACTCCCGCCATTCAGGCTTCCCCGACCCTAGCCGCAGGATGCTATGCTACGTTCCAGCCGCAGTGGGGCAACCCACAGCCACCGCCGCCGTCAGACGAAACCCATTACAGTCGCTTCTCCGCTCCGCCATCCGCGCCTTGTCCTCATACCGCCACTATCGTTCGAGCCGAAAAATGCGTACTCTCCATAAGTAGCAATCCTTCCCCTCTTGTTTACAATCGACCATCGCCATCGACTTTCTTTCTTACGGCATTGCCGCCGGTTCCGTCACTGTTGACAGATAGATCGTCGTCATCGGCGTCAGGGAGACCGCCACCCCAGTTGAAATCGCCGCTGGTCTCCCTCCTGTCTCAGGAGGACAACCTGGCTACTGAAGTCGTCACAACTCCAAAGCTGGTGGAGACGGATGCTGTGGTGGATACCGAAGACGACAACTTGTCGGCAGAGAATCAGGAGATCAGTCTAGCATCCGCACCAGGAGCGGCCACTACAAAATCCCACAGGGGGACGACCATCGCCATTCCGATTGAGGGTGACATGACCAACGGTTCCAACACCGTCCACCTCGCCGACGGCTCCTTCACCGATTGAGGGTGCTGGCGGTGCAAAGGTGCGATCTTTGGCTACCTCCTCCATAGACGCCTCCGAAGATGGCGCCGCCTCCTCTAATCGCGGGAAGGCCAACAACACCGCCAACACCATCGGTGCTCACTGCTGCGACAATCGTTGGAGTATGTTGTGTGGTGGTGAGGCGGGGTTGTTCACTCACCTGGCCCTCTCCGACGACTCCAAGCTGGAAGCTTTGCTCGCCAAGCTCTTCGTCTCCGACAGCGCCACCTCCCTCAAGGGGAGCCGCCTCCGCCTCTTTGGCCAACATCGCTGCCCATGCGGGCACGGCCGGACAGGGCAGCACAACGATCCATGGCGACAGCTGCCTTTTCAACTTTCTCATGGCCCCCATGTGTTCGATGGAATTCCCCATCCAAACACAGAAGGAGATGAGCCCCAGACACAGAACGAGATAGGCCGTTACAAGATGGTGAGGTCCCCCAATGGTGATGCGTGGGTAGAAGCCAATGGACAACAATATGCTCCCGACCAGATTGGTGTCTTCGTATTGCCCAAGATGTATTTTCATGATGCCCAACGACAAGCAACAACGGATGCTGGCCGACTCAGCTTAGCTTCCGGGAAGCTCGGCGCAGTTGGGACCAAGTTTGGATACTCCAAGAAAGATATGCAATTCAGATTAGGATTTTACAATGATGCTACCATGGATCATTCCTACCAATCTCTAGGTGTTGCTTATCAGCGAGTGGACATGTTTCCAGCTGCTGTGAAGTCGTATGGGAGATCTAATGAACATCGTGATTCAATGGTTTTTGCACTGGTTGAAAATGGAAATATTCATCTGGCACTTGGTTCATATAAAAAGGGGGTTGAGCAGTTTAGGCATGCATTAGAGATAGCACCTAAAAATGGGGCTGCACGTTATGGCCCTGTTCGTTATGCATGTTATGGCCTTGCTTTTGAACTTCTTGGCTTATCAAAAGCGTGTATGAATTCTGGTGCATTGTGTTGGGGATCAGCTTTATCAGAGGAAGGATTTTACATCACAGAAGACAATACACATTTGCTTGGAGATAAATTTTCTACTTTGAAGTTTGAGGGTGACATTCAGCTCTTATATGGGGGATGTCTTCCATGTCTGGATGAAGTTCAGAATCTTGCAATAGAGGGAAACTCCCTCAAAGCTTCTGTTGCAGCGTGGAAGAGGAAATTTGTTTTGGTGGCAGTCACTGGGTGTCGTGTTTCTCAGAAAGCATTGCATCTGATTCCTTGGCAAGCTTACCGTTACACTGATATTGCCATCTTCTTTAATCTTGTGGAGAGATGCATATGCTTGGCAGTTACAAGAAGAGCAGATGGCTGTGCACTTCTGCTGGAGGGTCCCCATATTGAAACATGGGTAGTGTTGGGTTGTTTGTCCAACCAGAAAGCTTCAAAACACCATTGGTTCTGGGCAATGTCGATGGACATTGGTTCTAGGGGTGCACAATGGCTGATGCATATGAAAGCTGTCTTTAAGCTGTATCTCGAGCGCTTCGGCAGGGTGTTCAGCATGCATTTTTTTATCCAGAATCACATAATTTAATTGGACTTGCATGTGAAGCACGAGCATATTATTTGTCTGCCGTTATTGCTTTTAGGCAGGCAAGGTGTGCCATCAATGGGTTTGGAGGATTCTTTGCGGCAAAGGTGCTTGAACCACTGGGAGCTGTTACTACTGATAGTCAGTTCTTGGACCCGAGGGGCCTGTTTCCAAATCATATTCCTGACTATCTATTCAGTCACCATAAACTTACTAGTCTATTTTCTGCAGCATCTGTTGCCCAAGACAGGGCGTTGGAAGGATTGGTTCCTAAGGCTATTCAAGTGCTTTGGAGGCCTGAGCCTATTGAACTAGGGCAGTGATAACCCTACATCAGATACACAGCTGATGTGTATGGAAATGAGTGACCCCACATCAGTTCACCCACTCATTTGTGTAGAAAATCTGATGTACAAATATTGTTTCCCATTGAACTAACTCTCCTGCTGTCCAAAGGAATTGATTCTTGGGGATTTTATATAAAAAATCATCAAAAAAATTTTTTTTACCAAAATAGGGCACTGTAGCAAATAATTCCCGGAATGGTGTTCTGACAAGCCACGCAGGCGCCAGCGTGACTTTTTTTTTTAAAATTAACCCAAAAGGCGTCGGTTCAACCGACGCCTTTAAGGTTAGCATAAAGGCGTCGGTTGAACCGACGCCTTTCAGTTTATAAAGTAAGGCGTCGGTTCAACCGACGCCTTTATGTTATAAAGGAAAGCGTCGGATCAACCGACGCCTTTATGCTAACCGAAAGGCGTCGGTTGAACCGACGCCTTAAAAACACTTGGTTAAAAAAAAAAACCAAAAGGCGTCGGTTGAACCGACGCCTTGCAAACACTTGTTCAAAAAAAAAAAAAGCTAAAGCATAAAGGCGTCGGTTGAACCGACGCCTTCCAACTGACACCTTCAAAATCACCTTTCTATTGAGGACGAAATCTACAATTTTTCAAACCTGATAAACACACACATCACAATACAACATCACAACCTAATAACAAGATAAATTTTGTATTCTCTAATACAACATGACGCAAAATATATACAAAATATATTACACGACATCAAAGTATTACAAATGTATTTATAAAATTACAAGAAGTGTTTATTCAATTCTCCTCAACCTATTCCTACCCCGTCCTCGTTCTCGAACTGGAATATCCTCAGGCTCAACGTCAGGTAAAGCATCTGAAGACGAAGCTGCCTGACGTTGAGCACGAAGTGCACGCTGTCGCCGAGTATATACTTTCGAAGAAAGAGGCCTCTCAACTTGCTCCAGCGGGGCATCTGGAACAACAGGTGATGGGGTAAAACTTCTCGTGTCAGCTGATGATGTCAGAATCTCGGGTTCTGGAACAACCTCCAATCCTGGAATCTCAGTAACAACTGGTCGAAGTAATGGCAAACTCGCAAGAACATGTCCAGAGCGATCGTGTAGCGTCTGACAGGCCGCTAGCAAGCTCTCATATGATCGGTCCACCAAAGCTGCGCCCGTCTGATCAAATGTCTGTCGTGCAAGAGTAAGCTAGAAAGAAAAACACAGGTATGTTATCTACTCACTACAAAATACTAGTGAATAAAATCAAATATGAAGTTAATGATACTCACCAACGCCCGCTCAGTGTCGCCTCTTGGTTGATATAACATATCCGGCTCATGCATGGGTGGCATGATAAGTCTCCTAGTGATGCTCAAATACCATCTCATGTATGCATCTCGCTCAGTCATAGCAGGCTCCCCTTCAACGAGAGTGATCGTCCGGTCGTCCCATCTAGTAATGTAGGCCGCATGATGCGACCTCCAATCAAAACTACCTCGGCCTCGGCGCGATACTCGTTCAATGAACTCAACCATAAGAGGGGGAAAAACTTGTTCAAATCCATATTGTAACATGACCCGATCCGGAACATGCATCTCGACGATGTCGACACATATAAGCGGCGTCCTAGATAGCCACACATGCGCTCCATCCGTACAAATTCCAGGTAACTGTGCTAACACATCATCATGATATGGTTGCCATATTACCTACACAACATATGAATATGATACTTTACTTTTTGGTGAAATGTACATTTGTCATATTCATAACGCATGCAATATAAAGGAGTAATACCTGGCCGGATCGTTGATAGTCCAACTCCGATCTATACAACGCCAAGACACTGTGAGGATTCACAGTTTTTGTCTTCTTGGCATTCCACCTAACATAACGAGGATGAGGAATAAATTATCTAAAATATAACATCATCAAATACCTTTAAGAAATAACACATACCGAACTCCTAACGGTGATAAACCATCTAGTGGAGTGCTCCTAATGTTTGGACGACCGACATGCAACCTCTCCCACGACCATAACTGTTTGCCACATACACACCCAACATGAATCAAATGTTATACTTATGAAAAAAATATACTAGTCAAAGATAATTGATGGTTTACCTGGACAAGGGTGACGCACCCGGCAATCCCTGATGTGCATGATTGACAAGCTTTTCCCAACTCTCTATACAGGTAAGCGAGGGTGGCACTACCCCATGCATACTGTCCCGCAGTGTATAAATCCTCTAACAAAAGAAGATACATCGGGTGCACATGGCTACTGCTGCTATCGGCAAATATAGTGCTACCGACCAAATAGAGTAAATATGCTCGTGCGTGTTGCTCGACTTCAATCTCTGTGGCATCTTCCGACAGGCGACTGAACTGCTCTCTCAACCACAACAGACTTACCCTAGTTCGTCCTTTCAATGATTCGCGTGGAGGTACTTGTCCAAGAAGGTGCAAGTACACTTCATTCCAATCAATTCCCACAGTCGAGCAACACACAGCAATGCCGTCAACTCGGAGTCCGAGAAGTACTGCAACATCCTGTAATGTGATCGTCATCTCCCCCAAATGCAAGTGGAATGTTTGTGTCTCCCTCCGCCATCTCTCAACTAGGGCGGTGATGAGAGCCCTATCAATCCTGATGTACTGTAATCGTATGAAATCACCAAATCCAGCCATCTCAATGTATGGCAAAATGCGCGCATCAACTAGCCAATGACGCACATTTTGCCAGTGCTCGGTGCATTCAATGCACCCGGGATCCTATACAATTTACATGGATGGAAAATTGTTAAATATATGTACAAGTGTAAAACTAAGGAGATAATAATTATGCACATACCTCTCCCCTCCATATGCCATCAGATCTGTGAGTGCTCTGCTCTGTCAGGACGGAGGGATCAATCGGTCCTGGATCCATAATATCTACAAAGAAACGAACAATTAATCATAACTTCAAAGAATGTGGACAACAAGTTAAGTTACATATTAAGATGATTGTATGCAAGTACCAATCAGCAGAAGGTGTGTTTTGGCAATGACGCCTGTTATGACCAACTTGGTTGCAATTCCCACAATGGTAGTGAGCTCGACCATCTGCTCTCATGCCCGCACTATCCATCGCATTATGTATTCTCCTACTGCGTGGACGACCGGGTTTTCGTGTTACCCTTGGGGGCTTCACCACATACTCAGGTGACTTTTCCTCCCAAAATCGTCGATCTGGAGGCGGATAGAATTCGGCTGCATATACCTTTCTATATGCATCAGATGTATAACAATATCCAACTAAATCGCCGATGGGTCTTCTTCGCCTCGCATGGACAACAATTAGATGACGACATGGGTGTTTGTACACTTGAGGGTAATTGCAAGAACATGTATGATCGTTTATATCCACCGCATATTTTCTACCACGCATTGTTTTCACTTCATACAAGTGAGAATTGATTTGGTCAGCCCACATGCTGCCAATCAGGCGCGTTTGTTCTTTAATCTTCAATTCAATAGTAGGGGTGTATGGGGTTGTCATAGCCAACCCGGCCGAATGTCGCTTCACAAAGAATTTGACAATTCTGTAGAATGTGGCCGACACTAAGGCTTGCACAGGTAATGATCGAGCCCCCTTCAACACGCTATTTAGACTTTCAGCCATATTTGTTGTGGTCATTCCAAATCTTCTAAAACCATCATGAGCAAGCGACCACAATTGAGGTGATAATCCACCTTCCTCACTGAGTAGCCATTTTGCCTCTTGACTTTCTGCACCGATAAGTTTCATCTTTTCATCAAACTCGTCTACAGTAAGCACATATGCAGCTTCCCCTATCAACCTCGTCAATACATCATTTTTAAACTTCTTATGAAAATTTGCCTTGATGTGCCGGATACAATATCGGTGACAAAAATGCGGCTCTGGAAACACCTCTGGCACAGCCTTTTGCAACCCTTTATGTCGATCGGATATGATAGTGATAGATATCCTATCAAGGATAACATGCTCCTTCAACATACGTAAAAACCATCTCCAGTTAGGATAATCCTCACCCGAAACAAGGGCAAATGCAAGAGGGAACAAACCCTTGTGCCCGTCGTTTGCAGTCGCCGCCAAAAGAGCTTCTCCATACTTACCTGATAGGAAAGTAGCATCAACACTTATGACGGGGAGACAATGTTTAAAACCCTCGATACATGGCCCAAATGCCCAAAACGCCTTCTCAAACCGTCGATATGTACCATCTTCCATTTCGGTCGTCACCAACCTACACACGGTTCTCGGATTGGCATTAACTATTGCCTCCATGTACATTGGCAACAATCGATAGGACTCAACCCAATCACCATAGATTGCTTTAATGGCCATATTCCTTGCCGCCCATGCTTTTTTATATGAAATATCAACATGAAAAATCTCCTTAATCCTCTCTTGAATAAGCACTGGTGGGATATCTACTTCTGCTCTAATAGAGGGTAATATATGCCGACAGACAAACGCCGCAGTACATTGTCTATGACCTGTGTCTAGCTCGGAATTTCTACAAGTGTGTTCGCCAGTATATGTCTTCACTTTAAAATCATTACTCCCCTTCCTCATTGATGCATGTACTCTCCATGGGCAGTCAGGGTATTGACATCTTGCTGTGTACTGCGTCGGATTTGTACGCAACACTTTATAGCGAACATTATGCGCTATTGAAAACTCCCTCAATGCGTGTACAAATTCATCTTTATTGTGGAATATTTGCCCCACATATATTGCTTCCTCATGATATGTCTCCTCATGCAAACCCCGATTTATTGCCCCATCTATTTCTTCATCAGTTAGTCGCGCCCACGTGGGCTCCTCCTCGTAAGGCAATTCTTCCTCAAAATCATCCAAGTTATCTGTAGCAATTGCGATATCCACCAAATCATCTCCCTCATTTTGAACCATCTCTTGCACACTATCCTCTCCTCGTACATCTTCAACATTAACCTCAGGTGAATTAGGCACCCACTCATCATTTTCCCCATCCTTTTCCTCATTAATATTTCCCTCTTGCCAACCACTTGAACCAGGGTAAGTATAGGGGTTACGAAATGATGTTTGTGTGTCAAACAATTCACCACCTCGTGCCATGCCAAGATTCATCGCTTCATGAGCTTGAGATGTGTGCCTAAATTATTCAAAACAGTACTTATATCATAAATAAACAATTCACTTAGTCGTAAGTTGAATGGTCAAACTACATTTTGTAAATAAACTTACCTCCAACTCGGCGAAAGTTGAGGTTCGTTGCACGCTAGTGATATAGACAAATCATCTTCTTCATTATCTTCCACACGCCTTCCTCTAGAATTTTCTCTCGACCTATTTATGCGAGCACTCCTACTTGTGCCTTCGCCATCATTTACAAACGTAGGCATCCGCGCCTCTTTTTCTATAAATAGCTCGAAGCTAAACACACGAGGTGCAAAATAGAGCATGACATGCATAGAATTATCATCATCAATTGGTATTATAGTAGTCCTTGTTCCCAAAACAGGCATCTTGTACTTCATACGAATTTTCCACAATCTTTGATCCCATCCCAATTTATTGACCACTTGCATCTCTAGTTCATCGTAAGTACTTGGCTTATTAATCAATAATCCTACGCTCTCACCGCCTTCGTATTCACCTCTATCAATTCTACCACCATACATCAACACAAACGGAAGCATTTCTCCCGCCATCTTTTCTCACAAAACAATTAACAAACACTAGCTAATTATTTTCAAATCATACAAAAGCTAAATCAATACATCAATATGTATTTTAAACGGATATTAAACGTATATTACCGGTGAGACGGAGCGGGGTCACGACTGGCCGAGGTGTCCGCGGAGAGAACGGCAGCGACGGCGTCGGTGGGGCGAGAGAGGGCGATGGCGGCGTCGGTGGGGCGAGAGAGGGCGACGGCAAGGCGAGAGAGGGCGACGGCGGACTTGTTCGAGAGAGGGCGACGGCGGCCTCGTTCGAGAGAGGGCGACGGCGGCGACGGCGAGAGAAGGCGACGGCGGCGACGGCGAGAGAGGGCGACGGCGGCGAGGGAGAGAGAGGGCGACGGCGGCGAGGGAGAGAGAGGGTGACGACGGCGTCGGTGGGGCGAGAGAGGGCGACGGCGGCGAGGGAGAGCGATGGCGACGGCGGCGGCGAGTAGTTAGGGCTCGGTGGGGAGGAGGCCGAGCCCGCGCGGCTACTGATATATACGAAATAAAAGGCGTCGGTTGAACCGACGCCTTTCTGTTATAAAGAAAGGCGTCGGTTGAACCGACGCCTCTCAGAAGGCGTCGGTTGAACCGACGCCTTTTGGGTTAATTTTTAAAAAAAAAAGCCACGCAGGCGCCAGCGGCCACGCTGGCGCCTGCGTGGCTTGTCAGAACACCATTCCGGGAATTATTTGCTACAGTGCGCTATTTTGGTAAAAAAAAATTTTTTTGATGATTTTTTATATAAAATCCCCTTGATTCTTCCTTTCTCAAAGGGCCACTGATAATCCTACAGCAGATTCCTACACATTTTTATACACAGCTGATGTGTATGGAAAATGTGTAGGAATCTGCTGTCCAAATATCATTTCCCTTCTCAAAGTGCCTCCTACGTCAATTACTTTGACTGGTAGCCGTGACACTTGCTATCATCTGTCAGATTCAAGTGATGGGAGACTTCCTTCACATCTGAAGGTTCTAAATTTACCAGAGCTGGAGTTTACTCAGGTAGATATTCGTGTTGGCCTTTCTGGTTCATTATCTTTTGTAGATGGTTATCCTCCAGCTGTTGGTTAGTTGCGCAACCTCGTTTCACAGGATCCACTTTCCTGCAGTGTCATGGTGGGTGTTTCCCATTTTGAGAGATGTGATCGCTGGGTGCAAGTCTTGGACTATCCTTTCTATGGACGTGGTGGTGCAGGAGATTATGATAAAGATGATTCTAATGAGACAGCACACTTGCTTGCCCAATTTGAGGAGATAGTCTTGAACAAACGTATGAAGGAAGGCACCTATAAAGGACAGCAATTTAATGCCATTTGCCACTTCTTTGGCTATCAGGCTCGGGGTTCTCTACCTTCAAAATTTGATTGTGCTTATGCTTGTATGCTTAACTATCTCTGTTATCCTATATCTGGATTGAAGGCTACATGGTAACTATTACGAGTCTGACGAATCCAGTGAATAAGTGGAAGTGTGGTGCTGCTCCTATTACAGCAATGATGACTGTGAAGCGTTGGTCTCATGGCCATAAGGCCACCTCAGTTGGAACACCAGCTATTCATTTTGCTACTGCGGATTTGAAAGTCTAAGCATACGAATTACTGTCGTTCATGGTGGGCTTCCCATAGCATGCGCCATGTACACCTACTATGATTACTCGTGCGAGGCCTCTGAGGTGACTTGCGTTATAACTCTCACCATGATCTATTATGACTTTATTTCCCAGGGGCTATCCACCTATGTGGGAGGCAAGTCCGACCGCTTTGTGAACTTTGCCAATGTTGAGGTTGGCCGTGATTACGAGCCTGTCTCACCTTGCGGACAAGGCAATAGCGGAAGCATGGTGGAGTGTTGTGAATGTCACACAACTAATGCGCATGATATATTTTAGGCAGTATTTTATTATTATGATTAGTTTTCTTTATGAAATTATTGTAATAAGCTATGATTGGCATTAAGAGTGATTTGATTGTAATGGCGCAATTAATGGTCAATTAGGGCCCATCTGGCCAATCTGATGGCATAGGCCTAGAGAGCCGCGCCCTCCTCTTTTCTTTATAAGGAGTTCTTCTTCCTCCTTCTAGGGTATGCAATAAGAATTCAGCTATTTCATTTACTTTTCTCTGTGTTCTTCCCTTTTTCCGGCCATGATGTCTGGCCCTATTCGTGTCCCATTCCGGGACACAACATAACAAAATATCTAAGTTATGCTATAACCTAGGTTATAACCCTAAACTAGGGGTAAGAAGGATGTAGGTTATAACATAACTTAGATAGAGTTTTTGATGGGATATTAATAAGGAATATAGTACAATGCATAAACTCTAATCTTGTTTCTTATAGGTCAAATGATGAACTAGAACTATGATATATATCATAGAAGTGATATCCTTGGGTTACTAGTAATAGGGTTCCTAGGTTTAATTATAGGAAGTAGGAACATGACCCTAACTTGTTTATCGTTGTTATGTTCATCTAGATAGTTGATGATTATGCCTCATAGGAATAATCATATGATAACTAGTTGCTAAATTTAGTTTAACCAAATTGCCTCCATGAACTATGCCAAATTTCATAGAACCTTAGGTATCCTAGGGTTACTAAACAATGACATAACTATCTAGTTGGATAGTTATGCCATTGTTTAGTAACCAAATTGCCAATTAACCCTAAGTTATACCTAGATGAACTAAGTGCATGGAGGCAATTTAGTTAACTTATAAACTAGAACTTGTTAGTCCTCCATACTATCATATAGAACTTGATAGTCCTCCATAAGACTTCTAGACTATGTAGAAGTCTTATCTAGAAGTCTTATGGTATAATTAGATAACATATATCTAGACTTATGGCCATAATAATTCATCCTCAGTTACAAGGATCCTCCATTTAATTCATCCATACCAGACTGTAAACCTAAACTCGTAATCCTAACCTGAAATGGACTATTATGTCCATCCTAACTTAGATATCCTTGGGTTACTAAGTAAATATATTAGGGTTGCTAGTTGGCTTATAAGGGAGTTAACTATTATCCTAATAACTAGTTCCTCTATAGAACATATAGAGTATATTAGGATATAACATATCCTTGTTACAGTATATGTAGGGTCCATAATAAGTCATATAGTTAGACTACCATGTCTCGTAGGATATAACATACCCTTATATAGTATATATGTGTATGGTATATGATAGTTTAATTATACACATTAAAATTCCATAATTAAGGTACTAGTATCTAAACATTATCCCTTAGGGTGGACTATGATAGTTAGAAACTAATATAGTGGACTATGATAATTAGGACTATCATGTAGTTATATATGATTAGTAACTAAGAGTATAATGCTCAACTATGGAGGTAGTTTACTATATATATGTTCATGAATTTTTATACTTAGTTCAGAGTTAGGGTCCCTTGTTGTTACTTGCGCATATATACAGGGAGGAACCTCCATAGTGCAACTAAGTATCTGTTATTTGGGGATAACTAGTTACCATAGTATATTGGGTTACATAGTCTCCCTAATAGGTTATAATCAACTATATAACCCATGAAGTTTAGGAACAATAGATATTGAACATGATACATAGGTATTACTAAATTAATACATATAATTAGGGCTGGGAATCGGGTCGGGTCGGGTAAAATAGGGTTGGGTCGACCATTACCCTACCTAAATAGGGTCAGGTAACCCTATTCATGAGTAGGGTCGAGAATGGACGAGCCTAACCCTACTTGGCTCGGGGTCGGGTCTGGTAATGACCCCGACCCTACTTTTTTTAAAAATAATTACTTTTATTCTATTTTACCTCCAACTATTCAACCATCCCATAACAATTTGAAAAAGGAAAATTGCCTAGAATCTTATAAGGAATTTGTTGAAAAACTACATATTCAATGTATCTGATAGTTCTCATAATGATTCACCTACTCACATATATAAATTGAGAATCAATTTCCAAAATGAAATTAGTCATAGAACATATACCATGAAGAACCAAGTGAGCACACCCACTACAGTTGAAGTCAGTTTCTCTGTGCATAGCTGTCGCCACAACAAATGACCTTCTTCCTTACGATAATCTGATGCTCTTACAATCAATCTCGAATACCATCAAATACATTGTATCTTGTCCGGAAATCCAAGTCATAACATGCTGATTAGATGGAGAAACATCTCCAAGTCTTCTTTTCTATATCCCTGAGTCAGAAAAAAAACCAGAATCGCTCTCATGAGCTAGTTGAGTTGTTATTTTTTCTTGATGTAACATACAAATTGGAGTTTTGTCAAATGCATCTAGAATTCTACACATAGAATCTGTTACCTAAGATATATTAACTCCAACCAAATATCAACACTTCATTGAATGTATCAACATATCAAAAGGCAAAGAACCATGGTGAGAATCCAATGTTCGCTGTTATGGTGAAACACCCATTGGTGCCAAGGCCAGTAGCTCTCTAATGCTGATTCCAGAATTTATCCTCTTCCTTTTCTATTTTCAAAATTTCCAAGCTTCCTTCGCCTGTAGGACAAATGCCCTCCAACATAAAAACGTTTTAATCCTATAACTACTCCAAGCCTATTACAGCAGGTGCCTCAGTGAAAAAGTAAAGTATTGCATAAATATTAAAGGTGCAAATTACAGCAGGAGCCTATTAGATCCTATCAAAGAAAATGACAAAAACAGGAAAAAGAGGATCTTTACCAGAAAACGGGCTACAATGATATCTGATCACCGACCAGGAAGCTCAGGGCAAACACAAACAATCAAATCAAGGGTAAGAAATCAAAAGGAGACGAACACAGAGCAATGGCAGCCGACCTGCGGAAGGGCCGAAGCAACGGAGGAGTGAGGACGACTTTTAGGGTTTTTTCTTTTTGAGAGGGGTCGGGTTGCACATAACCCGCGGGTAATTACCTGACCCGACCCGTAATTCGAACGGGTAAAAACTTTGAACCTGCAAACCGACCCTATTTTGCAATAGGATCGGGTCGGGTCATGTTTGCGGGTAGGGTACAAAATTCCCAGCCCTACCTATAACTACATTATAACCATAGAATGTAGTCAACTGGTTATGGTTTGGTATGGAGAATACACACTAGTTAGATGGAAAACTGAAATAAGTAGTTCGTAGTTTGTAATAGTTTCTACGATTTGGGGATAGCTTTAGACCTTCCCGCATCTATTTAAACAGAAGAATCAAATACATAGTCTCTAGGATTTACTATGGGAATAAATAAAAGATGAGTCCGAGATTCGTTGGACCTTTTAAAATTTTGGAACGGGTTGGACCGGTTGATTATCAGTTAGCCTTACCCCCACAGTTGGTGGAAGTGCATAATATGTTTCATGTGTTGATGTTGAGAAAGTATGTGCTAGATCCTTCACATGTGTTAGAATACACGACTATGGAGTTGGAAGTAGATTTGACATTTCCGATGAAGCCTATTAAGATCTTGGATAAGAAAGATCAGGTGCTACGGAGGAAAACAATTCCTTTGGTGAAAATTTTGTGGCAAAGTCAGCACTATGAGGAAATGACATGGGAAACCAAAAGTGAGACGAGGAAATCCTACCCGGATCTTTTCGTAGATTGAGTAACGACATTTCGAGGACGAAATGTTCTTTAAGGAGGGGATGATGTAATACCCGAAAAATTCAAATTCTTAAGTGGTTTTGATCGTTGTTGGCGGGAAATTTTGCTCAAGGTGAGTTCTCTTTTGCCATAAATT
Source organism: Houttuynia cordata (assembly GCA_039654745.1). Classification (NCBI taxonomy): domain Eukaryota; kingdom Viridiplantae; phylum Streptophyta; class Magnoliopsida; order Piperales; family Saururaceae; genus Houttuynia; species Houttuynia cordata. The sequence goes on from CM077506.1 coordinate 43,213,636, forward strand.
TATGAGTTTTGGAATTAATTGAAAGGATTGTTAATTGCAAAATTTGTTGGACGCGATCGATCGCGTTAAGAGACACGATCGATCGGGCCAATTTTTGTGATCGAGCTTAAGCCTAGTGCAATCGATCGGTGGCGTGACGATCGATTGTATCTACTGTGGTTTTCGAGTTTTGTTCCCACGATCGATTGTATCAGCTGTGAAACGCATTTTCTGTGTGTGTGCCGATTGATCGCACTGTTTCGGGCAATTGCGGTTGTGAGATTTGTGAAATCCTTTTTAAGTGGGATTCGTGGGCACGTGGGTGATGTGGCCTAACTAATTTCTACTTGATTAGGGGGATCAAATCGTGGTGCAATTGAAATTTGTATTCCTATTTTGAAACCGATTGGAATTACTATTAAAGAAAGGAAATTTACCTATAGAAAATATGGTAAATTCAAGGGGATCCAATTAGGAGTTAATGAGAAGTTGGTATGATTTATTCCAAGCTAAGATAAGGGGTGCCACTTGTCAAGGAGGGGCATTCCAATTTGGAGTTAATTGGGGAAGTTACCATATTAGTTATGGTAACCGATTGAATTAATTTTAATCCCTATTCTTTTGGAATCTTAACTGAAATAGAAAGAGGCGTGGACCACGTCTTGACTGAGGAGACCTCTTTGCTGGTCTGATTTGGAACGTGGGATGTGAGATGGATCGATGGTAGAGATTGGTTTTAGTAGAAAGAGAATTTACCTATTTAAGTCTAGTTGGTGGAGGACCGGCAAAACTCTTTTTGGCAAAAATAGAGTTGGGGTGCATTCTTCCTCCTCTTACCCATTCCAACCAGTAGCGCTCCATTCTGGTCCTAGTAGTGTTTTGTGGTGAATCGGCAAAACAAAGAGGGTGGTGGGAGACAGAGTTCGAAGCACACTTGAAGAACTAGTCGGTTTCATCATAAAGAGGTAGGATGTTGTTTTTGTTCTATAATCTTGTTTATTGAACCTTTAATGAGTTTGATCGACATATTATGTCTGATTTATGACTGATTCATAGATTGATGTTGCTTTCATGATCGTATTGTATCGTTTCATGTAAAGAAATATTGTGGTATATGTTGCATGCATGAACAATTGCAGTCTTATGATTACTATACATATATTCTTCACGTATTAGCATCTAGATGACATCCCCATTATGTTTGATCTTCAAAATCATGTTATTCCATGCTGTTGTGTTCCATATTAGCTTCTGTCCAATGAAAGTTGGCATCTTTATTGGTCAATTACTTCGAGTCAGATGAGAAGTATGTTCTTCATCGGGTAATTCACCCTAATTGCAAACTAACTATATGCAAAATATTACTCCAATTCATGTGTGTTAGTATGCCAATGCATTTTGATGTTTCAAAACAGGTTCTTGAAATCATGTCAGTATGTTGCTATACATATCAGTGTTTGTGCATACATGTCTTCTTTGGGTAATATGGGTTTTAAAGAGATAGTTTGTGTATAAACTAATCGGTTTGGAAAGGGATACCATAATATGAAGGAAACTATATAAATTCAGAGCTAATTGGGTTCTGTAAAATGCTTAGGAGGTGAGTAATTTATGTTAGTAAGTGATATTAATCATTTAAGTATGTACTTATCGTCGGTTAATTAAAACAGATTAAGATAACAGCTCTCGGCCAATAAAATATATTCACAGAGCGGTAATAAAAAATTGATAACTAATTGTACAAAAATCAGAAAAATATGCTGCTTATTGGTTAAAAACTAGACACCCAGGGCTACTTACGGTAAAAATTTCAGAATGAGATATGTAATGTGCAGATTATAGTAATCGTTGAAAGTGGACTGTGGTGCATATAACAGTACACAATGTTTAAATATTAACACACTAATACCTACTAAAACTACAAGATATAGTCAATTATAGTATTATTAACCTTATATCATATTGTAATATTGGGATGGTAATGATTACAATGTTAATAATTCAAGTTGAGTACACAATGTTCGAGTTGAGTTCACCAGAATGGTGCTGAGTATCCCAAGTATTGAGCTTTCATAAATAGTTTCGAGTCCATTGAGCTTTCGGTCAAGGTTTTGAACCCTTGTACCATTCCATCTGGTTTGCCTTATGACATGTAAAGCGTGGTGTCAGTGATTCTGGGGATTTGTCTTATCTCGGGCTAGGTACGGTGAAGGTGCTTAGTGTGGCAATCGTTTGATGAGTCTCATTTATGAGTCTTCTGATGTTTGAACAATGAAGTTCTTTGATTACTCCCATGTGAGTCTATCCATATTGAGATAATAAAATTCTAATGTACTCCTTTGTGAGTCAGTTACGGAAAGATCACATAGTGAGTCTCTAGATGAGATAGCTCAGGTTGTTTATAAGTTAATTCAGTCCTATATAAACTGTTTCTCCACTAAGAGTTATTGATGGAAACTCTTCGAGTGGAATCATAGTATGCTCACTAGCCATAGCTAGATCCTTAGTGATCTCGGATTATTTATTGAACCTCTGTAGTTCAGCCTGCGAAGGCATATGTACGTACTTAGATTACAAGATATTACGAAAGGTACTGTAATAATTTAAGTAGTTGCTTAAATGTTATGTGAAGATTGGATATTTTGATGTTATTCAGTCATTTTTTATCCTGTGCATTCCAAATTGGTATTTTGGGATTGAGATCGATCGAGTATTCGGTCACTCCTCGAGTTCTGACCTCCTGACATTAATTTGATTGGTTGCTTCCGTGCTCTAATCGAGGTCTATAATTTTGGGGCGTGACAGATAATGACATATATGATCTTAACATTATATTCTCGTTATCTTATACATCCTAACTTAGATTATTATAAGAACTATCTAAGTTTAAATCAATTTGGCAACTAGTTACATGGATTATGCCTCATATGAACTAGTTTAACCATAAGATATCTTAAGTTATAGAGGTTTAACCTAATTAAAAGTATTTATACTGTATTCTATTAACTAGATTAATAAGTTAAGATTAACCCTAGGATTATGTCCCAGGAGTATAATAAACCCTTAAGTCATAGGAGTATCACTTCTAATAACTTAAACTATACTATAATTACTATATAAGTTATTCATACTAGTACTGTCTAGAAGGCATGTTCATAGAGTCTAGGGTAGTTACAAACAATTAGACTATGAATAACAGTACTAATTATAGAGGATAATTAGGCTATTATATATGTAGTTATATAATAGATCCCAACTAATGTCATAGTCTCATTCTATTAACTAGTACTGTTAGATCATAAATACAATAACCTATAATCTAAGGGCCCATTTGATTGGTCTGAATCTGAATTTGAAATGCCTACCGAGAATTCTGAAAAGTCATATCTGAGAATTCTGAAAAGTCATATCTGAAATTTTCTAAACTGAATCTGAATTAGAAGACTAATGTGGACAAAACAGGAAGGATTAACGTCGTGCTTATTTCAGCATCACGCCATCGCCTTCACCTATCCCAAACAGCCGGCCAACTCTCTACTGCCACATCCAACTCCTCTTGCTCGTATTGGTGAGCGGTGTCCACAAGATGCTACCGAGGCAAACCCAGACAACTGCTCTGTTTTTGTCCCCTTGCTCTGTTTTTGTCCGCCCCAACTGCTCCCCCTCATTCTGCAACCTGTGCTCCTTTCTCTCCTCTTCCTTAATATCAATGGTGCCCCACGGCTTACTGGCGTCCCATCACAGCTCTGTCCATCTCTAAGTAAGGTAAGCATCGGAATGGATTGTAGTGCGTTCCTTCTATCTTTCACCTGTGCTTTTATGTTTTTTTATCCAACCATTGGGAAATGCTTCTCGTTGGTCATTGCTATGCAATTCTTCATGGGATTGCAAATTAAACGCACTCAATAATCGTACAGATAAATTTTTTTTTCCAGAAGTAGTATTTTGGCTGATATTTTGCAGAGGATGGAGCTTAGATTGGATTTCCTCATAAGCAAGAGCAATGCTTATGGGGTGGGGTGATATGAAGCACCGACGCCGTCTTCGTCGAGACCAAACTCCGCGCCGCCGCTGCTGCCGCCCTACTTGTTGGCAACATCTTCCTCTATCGCCTCTCTATTTTCTGGTGTGGCCTGAATATGGGCGGAGGTTGACTCTGATCGATTTGGTCGGAGAGGGCCTGAGGTGGCAGAGCAAGGCGGAAAAAGCTGAGGTTGGGCAGATTCGAGCGGAGAAGGGTGGTCACAGATGAAGCTCCACTTTTTTTCAGAAAAATCAGGTTTATTTTGCGATCTGATTTTTCTGGTGACATTTTGTATAGCTACTGAATTCAGCCACTTATTTAGCAAGTTAAACAAATACACTAAAAAGTCAGCTTATGGACAGCTTATCAGCCACTTATTCATTTCAGCTCTTAATAAGACAAAACAAATGGACCCTAAGATTAAACTAGTTAGACATATGCCAATATATACTAAGGTTAACATATGGTTAACTTAATCACAAGTAACCCTATTAGGGAGAGTTTATTGAACTATGTTCAGGTTAACCTTAAAGTAAACTATTAATTATAGTTGCCAATTAACTATTTATACTACACTACCTGAACATATTTAGTTAACCCTATGTTCATGAACATATCCTAGGGTTACATATACTGTAAACCATGAACTAGGATTTATTCAGGATATTAACATCGATGGAGTTAACGATGGAGGTTTATATTAACAATTCATGAACATATATGTTCATAATTATTGTTACTAAATACCCATAAGTTAGTCCATTATATAGTTAACTCCATCGATAACTAAGTATAACTATCCATAACCCCTATATGGTGGACTAAAACTATAGGGGTTATGGACTAACTTAGTCCTCCTTGTATATAACAATAATTATGAACATATATGTTCATGAATTGTTAATATAAACTCTGAGCTATGTAGTTCCCTACATAGTTCAGAGTTTCTGTAAAATCCTTAGGGAACTATGTAGAACATATATAATGTTTCTAGGACTATATCAACCGTGACTATGTAGTTCCTTACATAGTGAATATTGAATGAGGATATAGAATCAGGTTCATATAATTAGTAACTAAGGATATATCATTATTTCAATGATATAGTATCTAGTTCATGGAGGCAATTTAGTTGATTTATGAACTTAGTTAACTATGTTATGAACAATTCATAAACTAATTTGCCAACTAGTTATATAGTTCATCTTGTCATTATATGAACCCTAAATGCCTCCACTAACTATGTTCAATGATGGAGCCTCATCTACCACCATAACTTATGCACATATTTAGTTAATTATGTTTCTAACTAGATACCTCCATTTAATTCATCCTCGATCCTGGTTCATAGTCTCATGTTTGTATTTAGATGTTCCTCCATAACTTAAGGTTAAATTAATTTGGAAAGATCTAAGTTCATAGATCCTCAGCCTAATTTAGAGTTTATATCATAGGATATCCTAACTTAGATGTCCTAGGGTTCATATGATAGATACTATCAATGGTTAATCTAAGTTGAATTACATATGGGTATAGATATGTATAACGGACGATGAATATAGTTCATCGGATAACTTAAGGTTATGGTATAAATACTGTAACTTAAGGTTTATAGAACCCATAATAACTTATATATAATATGTTAATTTATGTCTTCTATAGAATACGGTATAAATACCAAATTCATCCTAACCTAGGTAGTTAGACTTATATGATCTATGAGGTTTATATAGGTCACATCCTAACCGTATTATAGACAGTCTTCTAGACTTATAAATACATAGTTCATAGAAAATATAAGTCTTCTATACTATATGAACCCATAAATATTAAGTTAGACATCCTAACTCTATCTAAGACATAGTATATTCCTATAATAGTTATATTATATCATAACCCATAATTGTATTGTAATGCTATAACTCTAATTAATAATACGGTATAACCCTCATATTATACTCCTATTAGGGACATAAACCATATTAACCCTAGGATTAATCTATAATAATTAGATAGATACGTATTTAGTTCATACATAATATAGTATATGGATTATGCCTCATATGAACTATAACTTAAGTTAACATATTTTGTTAGGGTTAATTTAGACATATACTATTAGGGAGAGAACTATTAACTAGGTTAACTCTGATATGTTCATGAACCATAATATATGATAGATACTAACTTCTAAATAAAGTTATATGGTTATAATGTAGTTATAGGTTATATAATATGTTAATGATGGAGACTATATAATATCGTTAACCCTAGAATAAACCCTAGATGAACATGATGTAGTAACTACTACATATGATCATCTAGATACATAGTTGTTATGTTCTATGTTTCTAGATGATCATAACGTAGATAGTTCATAAGTTAGGGTTATGAAATATCTACGTTATGATAGATACTATGTAATATAAACTATGACATATTATATATAAGTTACCTGTTGTGAACGTTAGGCCCAGGACGTCAACACGCACGGACATCACACTGGGATATCTGCTGGGCCAATCAGACGCGTTACGATCGGACGTGACTATGGCAGAGATCCGATCTCAGTTCGCTTGGTTACTGCAACTCACGAGCGCGCAGGCCACAAATCCAGCCACCACGATCACCAATACGCAGGATGAAGATGAATCACAAGAGCACACGTTGTTGGTCGTCTGCAAAGTCGCCGTCTACAAGATTCCGCCGCGGCCAACCAGCGGTGGCTACAAGTACGGCGAGTGGCTCCAGTCTGATGAGATCTGGACTGGCCGTTTCCGTGTTGTCTCCTGCCGGAACTGCTGCGAGATCCGCCTCGAGGATCCCAACTCTGGCGAGCTCTTCGCCGCTTACTTATTCCAACCCGGCCAGCGCGATGCCGCCGTCAAGGCCGTCATCGACTCCTTCTGCTACTTCGTCCTTCGGATCGAGGACGGTTGCGGCAAGCACGCTTTCATCGGGCAGGGTTTTCCCAAGAGGAACGAGGCCTTCGATTTTGACGACGCACTGTCAGATCATGAGAAATACGTGAAGCTCGAGCAAGAGAGGGAAGCCAACTGTTGTGTCCCCGAATGGGACACGAATAGGGCCAGGCATCATGGCCGGAGAAGAGGAAGAAGACAGAGAGAAAGTAAAGGAAAGTAGCTTGATTCTTATTGCATAACCTAAACTGAGGAGGATGACCTCCTTATAAAGGAAGAAAGGTGGCACGGTGCCCTAGGGGAATGCGCCACTAATTGGGCCACTAACGGGCCTGTATTACATCAATTATTCAATTAAACAGATACTCAAAGCAAATCTAATATCCTAATAAAGCCCAATCAATTATCCAGCGTGATGTCCATGCATGTGACGTATGCGTGTTGATGCTCTGGCCCTGACGTTCACAACCATCCACCACGCTCTGCTCCCGCCTTGTCCTCAAGGCGACCAAGCAGGAACTCGTCCCAAAAACTCATCTTGCCCCATCTTCTGCAAAGTTGTCATAGTCATCTTTGGATGTCCCCACAGCAACAGGACAGTAGGAACCCGAACCAAAGAAGTCGTCGCTCCATAACAAATACTCTGGAGCGAAATTGCTTTGAAATGGTCGTCCGCAGATTGTATTCGCCGCAAAATTTTAAATAGGCCATAAACATCTCCAACACCTGGTTCATCAACATCAGTGGCATCCATGTGGTATGGTGCAGCATCAAGAGGAACTGAAATTGTGCACAACTCCCCTTCCAGAAGCTTCCACCTGTCTGATGTAATACATCCATGAGAATCATTCATAATGACACCTTTCTCATCAGGAAGTGCAAGAATTACACACCCACAAACAAAATGAACATCGTCTTCTGGATTCAATGGCTCGGAAACAAAATGAATGAAATGTAAAAATAGCCACATATGAGCCCAACAAACCTCCATCCGAGACCCCAAAAACACCATGTCCGCAGCAGCGTAAGGAACCGACTCAGATATGCGAGCTTGCTCCTTAATTTGTTCCATAACACAACCACGATCTATAAAAAACTCTTGAAACTTTGCAATTTCCGTTGCTTCTTCTTGCCGTTTCTTTGATTCTTCAATCACCATGGCCATCGTGCTTCCTTGTTCAGAAGGAGCCTTATTAGCCAATTCCTCAGTTTGATGCTTCTCCTGCTCAGCCATAGCTTTTTCTGCTTCTGCTGCAGCTAATCGAGCTTCAAGCTTCTGTCGGATTGCATGAATTGTTGATAGAGATTGATCCTGCTGATCAGACAAGTTAAGCAACCGAGACTATAGCTCTCGCGCCTCAGTTGCTAAGATGGATGTCTCGCCATGGACTTCTCCGGCGTGTAAGTCATTTGCTGCTTTAGCCGGCTGTAGCACTTTCTTGAGCGTCTCAACCATAGCGAGTACGGCAGCACTCCCCTTGCAGGCTTCCTCTTTGGCTTGCTTGGCAGCATTTTCTTGAAGCTCCACCTTCCTCACCATAGGCAGTCCTAACTCCATTGCAGAAGTCAAGCTTTTCTTGTAAGTTTTAGCATCTGTAGCAAATTCATCAAGAAAATCAACGGCAACTGTTGTGTGACGGGAATGAGTAACACTATCGGCATGATCAGACCCATCATCAACTTCAACCACTCCAGCATCAACAATGGATTGGTCAACCACCTCTCTCACATTTTTTGAAGTGAGCAGATTTCTCAAGTTTTGGTCAAAATGAAGCAAAAAAGTTGTCTGTCCAGTTCAATGAGCAATCCAGAACTTTTAGATGTATTTCAATTTAAAGACATCAAGAAGCCTATTAATCATAAGTTGCCGAGACCGAGACTCTGCAATGGATGATTTTCTCTGAAGAGCTTTCAGTAACAGAGATAAGACAGTGAAGCAAGGAGTAGTCTCAAAATCACGACTCACAAAAGATTCAAAACATTCACCAAGACCACTGCAATTGTCTTGAGCTGACATCTTATTTCGACAGGAAGTAGAGCAATCAGCTTGATATTTGCCAAGATATTCAACGAATTTATTCCACACGAGACCGTGATGTTCTTCTATGAGTTTTGCAAGACAATCTTTCACTGGTTCCCACAATTCCCGAAATCGGTTGTGCAAAATGCCAATAAGCCCATAGAAAAGGAGGAGCACATGAGATTCAGAGATGTCACCAATAGGGAGGCCAGCTTGTATCCTAGAAAATGGAACAACGAACCTTCCAGTGGTGACTGTAATAGGAGATCCTTCTATTGAATAGAGTATTTGAATAACACTATTGCATTCAGGGGTCTGAGTAGAAGCCTGATATATTTTTGGCAACGTATGATTTTCACTGGAAATTTGGGTATCAGCGGATCTATAATGGCATAATATCCACATAGTTGCAAGACAAATTTCTTCGTTTGGCGCGCACAGATTTTCAGCAAAAGTTTGAACTGCATATGCAGATCCAAACACAATGTCTAGATGATGCAAAATTGAAGCAGCTGCTACTTGGCCAGCAGACCCCGATGCAGAGTCCAAAAACTCTGCTGTAGCATATAATACTTGCATTGAAGACTTCTATCTTTATCCCCGAGTCAGAAAAAAATTGACAAACTCAAAAAGCCGCGAATTGTTCCATACAAGCAATTTGTGATAGGAACCCAATGCAATTATCTGTAGCTGACCAAGTCGCCAATAAACTCTACCATTAATCAGCAAAACAATAGGGTGAAGAGTAGTCTCCCCTGATTTTGCTGCCATCGCTGAGACAAAAATGGCTGAGCAAAATTTGGCCTGTCGTTGCCTCGAACACACAGCTGCAGGCAAGAGGGGCTGACAAAACTTCATCATGCGGGCCGCTCCCGACTCATGCATTTCATCAAACACATGGTAGGCAGGAGATCGGTGAAAGGACAGTCGCCGGGACTTGCTGTGCCTCCCTCACTGGTCGTGGCCGCATGCGCGGCGGCGCTGGCCGAAGAGGTGGAAGCGGCGGCACAACGTTGGGCGGCATCGTGGCGATCGTAGTTGTAGGGAAAATCCGATCTTTGGGCGGAGCCGACAAGGTCGCTGTGGCCGGCGAGGCTGCTTGTCGGAGGTGCTGCCCGGGGCGGCGACGGAGTTGGGGGTGGGGTTGATGTCGAACCAGCTCGAGAAGGGTTGGATGGACAGCGGTGGCGGCGCCGTCAGGTTCTGCAACTCCGTGACTAGCGATGAGGAGTCGTGGAAGGGGCTGGAGACAGAGCCAGCCTTGGAGGAGCGTTTGAAGGTGACGGATGGGTCGACGGTCGGCACCGCCATCTCCGTCGCCCATGAGAGTGCTGGAGGCGGATAAAGGCGCCACCTTGTAGGGGAAATTGGGCTTCTGCGTGGCGGCGACGGTACCTTCAGGACGATGGCCGCTCGACTCGAGCGAGATCAGGACTGTTCTGGCAGCCGCACATCGTGAGCAGTTGAGGAGCACTGCTGTATGGAGGATGAGGTCGCGACCGATGGAGGCGATCAGGGGTAGGCACAAGCGAAGGCGGACGCTCTGGAGGACGACCATGCCGACGAAGGCTCCCTTGATGAACATGATGCTTTGGCTCCTCTTTCTGACGCCCCAGCTAGGTTGGTCGCTCCAGCGGAGAAGATCGTCGGGCAGGAAGTCCAAGGATTGGACGAAGCAAAGAGCCTAGTTGTGGCAGTCGTGACTGAAGCGCTCGGCCATGGTGAGGGCGGATTCCAAGTGACGAATGACCCCGGAGTGGATTTGGCCATCGGGGTGGCACATCTGGAGGCTGAGGGCGATGGTTGTTTGGTGGGGGAACATGTCATGGCTGATGGTGCTGAAAAGTGGCCGTACAAGTCTGCGAACGCCGGCGGATGTTGAGGAGGTGGCTGCGGATGGACGGAGTACTCGGCGGCGCTAGGTGACGATGCCGTCGGCGGTTGAACGGCGACAGGGATGTATACTTCCTCGAGTCGTTGAACTCACCTTAGTATGTCGGTACACATGTCTAACACATCGTTCCTCGTTCCGGCGGATCGGAACTGCTCTGATACCAATGTTGTGTCTTCGATTGGGACACGAACAGGGCCAGGCATCATGGCCGGAGAAGAGGAAGAAACAGAGAGAAAGTAAAGAAAAATAGCTTGATTCTTATTGCATAACCTAAACTGAGGAGGATGACCTCCTTATAAAGGAAGAAAGGTGGCACAGTGCCCTAGGGGAACGCGCCACTAATTGGGCCACTAACGGGCCTGTATTACATCAATTATTCAATTAAACAGACACTCAAAGCAAATCTAATATCTTAATAAAGTTCAATCAATTATCCAGCGTGATGTCCATGCATGTGATGTATGCGTGCTGATGTCCTGGGCCTAACGTTCACAGCACCGGCGTGGTCAGCGACCACAACAGTTGCCTTAACGCTGCAAATGAGGCACTTCTGGCACCAAAGGATTACGAGGCGCCGATTCCGCCGCCGTCAAGGGCATGCAGCACACCTTTCCCCTCAGTCACCGTCACCGCCGTTCAATCGCGGGTCATCAGCCGGCCGACCGCCGCCTGTAATCCCATTCCGGTCACCGGCTGCGTAAAAAAGCCTCGTAGATCCAACCGTCCGCTGTTCCTGTACCGTCGCTCAAGTACTTTTCCTGGCCACGGCAAATCTGTTCCCGCCCCTACCGCCTCTGCCTCCGTTGCCCTCCATGCCGGACGTCCCCTCGAAGAAACCAGACTTCCCATAATCCGGAACCGACAAAGCTTCCACCTTTCCTCCGCCAATTCTGTCACCGTCGACAGGCAGGACCTTACTCCCATCGACAACTCCGCCGTGATCGTCTCCTCCGCCCGCGACAAGTCCGCCCTCTTCCCCGACGTCCCACCGCTCGACCAACCAGAGCGCCATGGGTGGCCAGTACGATCCATAATGGGGAAGCTCCTCTGCGATTCCTTCGACAACACGGCCAGCGCGTCAGAGGATTACGAGACCTTCGAGTACGCCCTTCCTTCCAAAAACTTGTCTTCTTCGATTCTTGTTCTCCAAAAAGTCCATGCACATATCGTCCGATCCAATCGCTGTTCTGACGGCTTTGTGGGCGATGAATTGGGTTCACGTTATGCCAAATCTGGGCTGTGTGATGCAGCACTCCAACTGTTTGATGAAAATCCACTTAAAGACTTGGCATCATGGAATTCTGCTATTTCAGTATTGGCCCAAATTGGGTCCGGTGGGGAGAGCTTGGCCGTGTTCCACCGGCTAATATCGGGTTCTGGTTTGAAGTTGAATGGTATTACAGTTATGTCAATATTGCCTCGCATGGGAAAGTCTGCTAGTGACATTTCTATTGAGACACAACTTTTATTAGTAGAAGCAACAGCAAAGTCGCCCATTGATGATGGAATACAGCCTGAGCCTAACAATTCTCCATGTGGTAATCCTATGCTAGCAGCATCACAAATTCTAGAAGCAGTATTTGACGATCCATTTGATGTACTGAAGCAATCTATGCAAATTTTGGAGAAACATAAGGGATTGGATAATCTAAGGCCGGACTTGGCCGCTTGTAATGTGACTTTAGAAGGATGCTGCATGGATTTGGGGTCTGTTTGTGAGGCCGAGCAGGTTATTGAGACAATGTCATCGTCGGGAGTTAGACCGAATGCTATTAGCTTTGGGCTTCTTGCTTATTTGTATGCTTGGAAGAATCTAGAAGCGAAAGTCTCTGAACTGGAGAGAGTGACTAATGGGTTCGACTTCGCATCTTGCTCTGAAGAGTCACCGAGAAAGGTGTTTTACAGTAATTTGATTGGTGGGTATGTTAAATCAGGCAAATTGTAGTCAGTCGGAGATGTTATTGTGTGCTCTCTGCGTGAACGAGATAATAACGATTCTATCTTGACTGAACACATTTATGCTGAGGCTGCTCTTAATGCTAAACCTGAGGAAATTGTTTGGGTTGCCGGTCAGATATCTGATGCAGAATCCATGATGGTTTTCAAAGATTTCTTAACCAAAATGGGGTCCAATAAGGTGATGTGTGACGGAAATGGTGCTAGCCCTCAAGCTGATTTACACTCAAGTTACCTTTTGAATACTACCATTAGTGGTCTTGAAAAGGCAGATCTCTTCATTTTGATTGGTACACAGCCAAGGGTAGAAGCTCCCATGGTAAATGCCAGAATCTGCAAAACAGTGAGAGCATCGCAAGCTAAGGTTGCCTACATTGGTCCTCCGACAGAGTTTAACTGTGATTCTCAACATCTCGCTTCAGGCCCACACACTCTTCTAAAACTTGCTGAGGGTCACCACCAATTCTGCTCAGAGCTGGCTTCAGCTAAACATCCAGCCATTATTGTTGGTGCTGGGGTTTTTGACAGAAAGGACAAAGATGCTATCTTTGCTGTAGTAGAGGCAATAGCCAAATCTAGAAACATGATAAGACCCGACTGGAATGGCCTCAATGTTCTATTTCTCAAAGCTGCCCAGTTGGTTACTACGATAGCTTCTTCGGGGCTTAAAGTGGATGCATCTAGCTATGATGCTTTAATAGATGCTTCTATGTCTACGCAGGATTTTCAGTCAGCATTTTCCTTATTCAGGGACATGAGAGAGACAGGGTTACCTAATTGGAAGGTGATTTACTTGACAATAATAACTGGTTTGACTGCAAATCACAGGCCGGAGTTAATGGCAGCATTTTTAGATGAGGTTGTTGATGATTCGCGCATTGAAATTGGAACTCCTGATTGGAATTCCAGGGCGACTGGAAGATGCGAGGAGAATCCTTAGAAGGATGGTGTTTCTTAGGTACCAGCCCAATGGTCGGACTTATTTGTCACTTATTAATGGTTATGTTGCCACAGGAACCTATTTTAATGTTCTCATGCTGTGGACAGAGGTGAAAAAGAATATATCAGTTGAGGGTCCAAGAATTAAGTTTGATCATAGCTTGGTTGATGCCTTCTTGTATGTTTTTGTCAAAGGAGGTTTCCCTGATGCAGCAATGCAAGTTGTGGAGAAAGCACAAGGTGGTTCTCTACAATGGGTTCGCTGTCAAGCCTCTATGGGAACCAAGATCGGCGGGACCCTATTCGATTGCCCTGGGAGGAGGCACTTTACCAACAACCTTCTCGGCTATGCCAAGCTCGCCAACATCGAGGTCGTGCGTCACGTCCGCGTTCAGCGCGGTCTGTTTGGCGCCGTTTTTTTACCGTTTATGGAGCGCTTCCTTACTTGGTCGCCTTGAGGACAAGGTGGAAGCGGAGCATGGTGGATTGTTGTGAACGTCAGGCCCATGACGTCAGCACGCACGGACATCACGCTGGGATATCTATTGGGCCATATCTGATTAGGATTATATTTGCTTTCGTTTTGAATAAAGTCATAATCAGGCCTGTTTGGGTAACTAAATACGTTATGGGTTGTAATGACATAGTTAGTGGGTAATTAGGGCCCATTAGGCCAGACTAATGGCACACCCCTAGGGCTCAGCGCCATCCTTTTTCTTTATAAGGAGGTTTTCCTCCTCTTGTAGGGTTTGAGCAATGAGAAACTAGCTAATTTTAGTTCTCTTTCTCTCATCTCCTTCTCCCTTTCCGGCCATGATGCCTGGCCCTGTTCGTGTCCCATGCCGGGACACAACATTACCTTATTAGTAACTACATAGGTAACTCTAACTATGTAACTGCATAGTTGTTATATAACTTAGATAGTTATGAACGTATCTATCTATCTAAGATGAACTTAGATAGTCCATCTAGCTAATTGTTTGGATTAATCTATTTAAGTTAAGTAACCCTAACTTAGATAGATGAATCCTAGGGTTAGATATGCCCTAATTGGCAACTATAGTTGCAACTATAGTTTATAGATTGCCAATTAGCCCTAAGATAATCTAAGTTAACGATGAGGCTTATCTAGGGTGTAGTCATGCTATCATTGAACATAGTTATCGTTGTTATGTGCCATTATCCAACAACCAAGGGTAAACAATTAGATTTACCATAAACGTAGATAGTTCATAACCCTAACTTATGAACTATCTGATTGTTTATACATCCTAATACAAACAATTAGATAGTTCATAACCCTAGCTTATGAATTAGTTCATATGAGGCATAGTCCATAAGAAACAAGATTAGAGTTTATGGTTTTCCTATAGGATAAACTAATTTGGCAACTAGTTACAAGGATATAGTTAGGAACATAGTGGACTATCTTGTTTTGGTTCCAGTCGGTTGAACCAACGCCTCTCGGGTTAAAGGAGAATTGCGTCGGTTGAACCGACGCCCGACGCCTTTAGGTGCCTTCATCATATTCGTCCCATTTTAAATAGGCCGCTACTTCAACGATGCATATCTCTCTCATTTTTAATCCGTTTTCACCCATTTTTTTTTCATTCTTCCTTATTTTGAGTTCTCTTTTTAATCATTATGATATCACAAAGATGTTGAGCCATCACATACCATTTATTGTAGTTTTTATAGTATTTTTTTATAAATAGCATGCGATGGATCAACATCTTTGTGATATCATGATGACTAGAAAGAGCACTAAAAATAAGGAAGAATGAAAAAAATTGACAAAAACAGATTAGAAATAAGAGAGATATGCATCGTTGAAGTTATCGCCCCTTTAAAATGGGACAGATTTGTTTTAGTGGGACAAATTTTAACGATGAATCTCTCTCATTTCTAATCCGTTTTCTCCAAAAAAAAATTCCATTCTTCCTTATTTTTAGTGCTCTTTCTAGTCATCATGATATTACAAAGATGTTGATCCATCCCATCCTATTTATAAAAAAAATATATAAAAACTACGATAAATGATATGTGATGGCTCAACATCTTTGTGATATCATAATTATTAGAAAGAGCACTAAAAATAAAAATGAAAAAAAATGGGTGAAAACGGATTAGAAGTGAGAGATATATGCATCGTTGAATTAGCAGCCTATTTAAAATTGGACGAATATGATGAAGGCACCGAAACCGACTCCTTTCTCCTTTAACCCGGACGCCTTTCGGTTTAGTTTTTAAAAAAAAAGCCACGCAAGCGCCCGTGCCACGCGGGCGCCTGCGTGGCTTGTCAGAGCACCATTTCGGAAAATATTTGCTATAGTTTGTCATTTTGGAAAAAAAAAATTTGATGATTTTTTATATAACTTCTCCTTAATATTAACTATAATTAGCTTCTAGACTTATTATAGGTAGTTAGACTTATGTACAACTAGCTCCATGGATAGGGTTACATATCACAAGATAGTTATAAAACCTGTTATATTCCAACTATTAGTCTAATTACTTAGTCTATTTGTATTAATGGCCTTTAGCCTAGTTTAGGGGAGTAGCCCAGTCTTTCTGACGTCGGGCCTCTGGCCCAGTGATATCTAACATCTTTTGTAATAAGGCCTCTGACCCAACTAGAGGGAATAGCCCGGGGGTTAGCCCAGGCCCACTGTGTGAGAAGTCTATGTAAAGAGCTTAAGCTCTCTTGTTTGGATTATTGAATAATTTACCCTAATCTAATTTCTTCTTGCTTCACCCCCCTTCATTCTCCTCTTCCTGAGCCGCCATTAGGCCAGCAGAGGATCCCTACCCTTACACGCCTCCTTCTCCTTTCCCAACTCTCGACCTCTTTCCTCCTTTTCATCTCATCGTACGACCCTCTCTTCTTGCTGAAGTGTTGGGTCATATCATTGGTATCAAAGCACCGATCTTGGAATCGCGAGAACCATTCGCTCTGGACAGGAGCACCCAGCACTCAGAGGCAGATCTCCAGGCAGCGGCCATACCAGCCATGCAAGGGGACCCTCATATTGAGGCGTCGCCTCCTCCTCCCAGAGAGGATGCTCTTCGCGAGATAATGGAGTGCCAAGACCAATTTCTCCGAGCCTTTCTACAGCAATCCCAGAGATCAAATTCTTCAAAGTCCCTTTGCATGGCCTTCAAGTTTAAATGTGTTTCATCTATCATTAAAAGGAACCAAAAAATCACGTCATGTAATTTTTGAACTGAAACTCGACATTCAAAGGCTTTAGTTTTTAATGGCATGAGTTCTGAAATTATATAGAGCCCATGGCTTGAAATGTTACTTTTAATTCTTTAATAGTGGCGGTTATAAAGGCTGTGGATTTTCTAAATATAGATTAGTTCAGAATGGGATTTTCTATATGCTGTGGATTCTTTTAATTCTTTAGAGTTTCCACACGTCATCCTTAAAGCTTATCCACTTGTAAACCTTTAACTGAACCTTTATCCTCATTCTTCAAACATTGTCCTCGTGAAAGAAACAATGTTTCATTTTTGTGAAAGTGATGGAATTTGTAATTTTTACTGTTTTTAAGCTTCTAGCTTGTATTCTACCTCTTGGTCCTTAGTGGAAGTGGGCAAGCCTCATGATTTGCAGATCAGAAAAAAGGCAACTGCCTTTATTGAGTCCTTCTTATAATGCGAGGCCATTGAAATGCGCGCTCTTTCTTTTTAAATGACTTGGATAAAATATAGCTGCCTTTTGTTTCCTTTAGACATCTTACTTGTATATGATTGATCTTGGCTACAACAGATTTTTTTAGGTATTTTGAATTTGTTTCAGTTCCTAGATTATGTAGCTTCTATATTGTAACTATACAACAGAAAAAAGGGCTCAACATCAGCCAGATGCTCCAACAGACTCAAAACTAAAGTCGTGTGGTAGATATTTGGATTAAGTACTACATAGTCACATTTTGCACGCGAAAAGCCCCTCAAACTTATGACATATTTTCCTAGACAATTCTTCATGCATGCAAACAACTAGAAAAGGCATATGAGTCTGAAGATCTGGTAAAAAAAGCAGATCTGCAGAAAAGGCATATGAGAAGGACAGACCGAGAATTCTTCATGCATCCAAACCAAGGAATTCCGTATCGGGGATATATCGCCGATATATTGATGTTAGGCCCCACCCGATAAAACGATACAGACCAATATTATTTTTTCAAATTTTTTAAAATATCCCCGATATATTGGTTTTGAACCGATATATCGCCATTTTTAAAAAAAAATTGGAATTTTTTTATAAAAAAAACAACTTTTCCGTTTGTTTCCCATCCTAATATGCATTTTTATGCATATATTGAAATCTATGCTTTATCTAAATTAGTATAACTCATTTTAGAAGTTAGATTGTGAAAATATATGGTAAAAACTAGTTTTTGACCACCGATATTTTTTTACACTCTGATATTTTGTCTCTTTGGTCGACCGATATTTTACTGATATCGAATTCCTTGATCCAAACAGCATAGTAACATCATCAAGAGCAGGAAGTCACCAAGTATGTGCATCAAATCCAAGTCTACTGATTCTGAAATTTAAATGCCCATCGATACAAGTGTTTATGTACTAAGTGGAAATATCAATAGAAAAACTGTCTAGTTCTGTACCTTTTGACCAGTTGATGGTGAGTGCGATGTAGCCTTTGTCGACTCTTCTAAGCCCCTCGCTTATGTTTTCTCATTTGAATAACTGGCATCAATAAATACATGAGTGAGTACTTTCTTAGAAGAAACCTGGGTTAGGAATGCTTAATTAAAATTTGGTGTTTGGGAAAGCTGTCAGAATATGCAATGTGGATTTGTTAAAGTCACAAATCAAAAATGTAAATATATAGCAGAAATAAGAACTAATTTTAATTTCCACTCGTAGTAAACTGGAAGAAGGATTTATATATCCCATTGGACCCATAAAAAACTGGGATAAGTTGATGAAGAGACTTATATATGTGGCCAACTTGATACCCAAAACTGTGAAGTGCAAAATTGACAAACAAATTCAATCAAATTCAAAGTGAGATCCGGCAAGGACATGATTACATCTCAATCAAGGCAGACATCCATAACCCAGCTAACCGATCTCCAAAATACCATAAGCTACCTCCCAAACAAGGCCAACAAATTTCATCAAGGGGCATTACATGAATGATCTTAGACATCATTGTAACTTCCTTCGTCCTAGGCCTTTAAGAACATTCACGTCCGCCGCTTTTAAGCTCTGAGGAAGTTTGTAAGAACACAAAATTGGAGCATACAAGCCATGGAAGAACACAAAATTGGAGCATGTTATTCATGTGATTGGGGTGGTAGAGGTGCTCATTCACCAAGGATGTGAACTCCCAGGAGTGGATCCCCTCCCTCCGATTCTTGTCCATGTTGACGTTAAATTTCTTGAGCATGCTGATGGAAGCAAAAGAGTGAGGGTCCCAGGTGGCATAGTTGCCGGCTTGGTTGAACAATGTGATGCCCACCTGGATGATCTTTGCTTCATGTCCCAGTACCGCTTCGTCTCCGTCACGGTGCGGGGGATGTTCCATAGGAGCCCGGGGAACTCCATGTCAACAACGGCAAAGGGGTATCATCTAATATTGGTTGAACCCCTTGTATCAATATGATCCAAACATTGAGGTATCATCTAATATTGTGATAAGGGATTTTTCATGATGTGGTTGAGAAGCTCTACTATGATGATGTTGAACTTCAATCTACCCTTGCAATTTAACGAGTTTGGCTTTTAACGACGGATTTTTTTCAAGAATGTGCAATTTATACTTTTGGAAAATTTGAGTTATGGCATAGGGTTTTTTGAAGTTGCTTGTCATGTTCTGTCCTAGCCTTTCTGCATCCTGTTTTGAGCAAATTTTTTCCCTTTTCTCAAGTTGAATGATATGCGGGAAGAAAAATGGGAATTCTCAGCATAATTAGCAAGATAAAAAGGGAGGAGCATATGAGGTTACTTATGATGTAAATCTCTCTCTCTCTCTCACATTGGTGTGTTTTAATCTTTCAGTTTACTTGGCAGGGGTCTTGACAATTCTGGGAAGACTACCTTATGGATGAGCTTTCTCATAGTCTCGACACTTATCGTACTTTTTGGAATTCCTATGGTACGTGATGGGTGTGTTAGGTTTCTATTTCACTTTAAATTTTTTCATCAGAGGATAGCATGAAAAAAGGACATCTGGGTGCTTATCAGTGTAAAAAATTGTAAGTTTTGGATGCTTGTAAGTAATGAAGAGATCAAATTTTAGGTACTAGCAGGAATGTATTCTTTGTAAGTTCAGTTCTTATAAGGTTTGGGTACTAGCATACCTCCATTTCTTCCATTTCTTTCCGTTTGCTTTTGATCTTTACTTCTAATTATTATGATTGCCAACTAACGGCCTTCTGTTTCTACTTCTCTCTCTATCTGTGTGTAGGATGATGTTATTTTTAACTTCCCAACTATTTTCAGCTTACCTGTTGAACCTGATGCTCCTAAGCTGACCAACTGGACCAAAGCAGATAAGGATATTTTTAAAACAAATAGCAGCAAACCTGGGTGGTGTAATGTGAACCCCAAGGATGCATATGCTGAAAAGGTGCATTTTAAAGAGGAATGTGATTGTAAATATGATTGTTTGTGGGGCCAACTTTGTGAGATCCCCACGCTGTGCAGTTGCCTTAATCAGTGCTCTGGAAATGTACATTGTCGTGGAGGTTTCTGTCAAGTGAGATTTGTTATCTTTGTTGTATTGTCAATAGTCATATTAAGACCAGCTCATGACCTCTCCTGTTCATGAAATTCCATGGCCTCTCATTCATGTATAAACCTTTAAATAAAGAAGCTTGCAATGAATATGTATAATTTTTCCCTTAAAATCTTTTATATCTCTTTCACTATCTAACGTCCTCTTTTTCCAGTGTTATCAAGGATGGTATGGAATAGATTGTAGTATTCCATCTGTCATTTCAAGTTTGAGTGCGTGAACAAAATCTATAGCGATAAGAATACAACATCGTGGACAGAACAATTATATGGAGCACAGGTATCAGAGGACTATCACTTTTCTTCTTTACCTTATTGATTATTTGAAATCTGATGAAGTGAAGCTGTGCATCCAAAGTAGCAGATCTACTTTTTTCACAACTAGTAGGATAGCACGTGCGCTGCACGTGCGATTTGCACCAACTAATCTCAGGGTTACTATACTTGTGGATTGACTCGTGACCTATGATTGCAGTTATCCTCCTCCCCGCGAGAAGTGTGCTGGTCCGTATGTACAAATTTGTATACAAATCCATACAAATACCGGGACTCCAAATTCAATCTACCTCTTTGTAGTTTTCAGTGCTATAAAGCCATGAATGGAGGAACAAATGCTGTTACAACCTGCTAATATTTCATGCTCTTCCCTGGCTCTGTTTGAAAGGAAGCAATATGAAGCAGTGGTTATTGGTAGTTTCTTTTTTGGGGCCACAATAGTCCTTGATAGCTTGCAAAGCAGATCGTCTCTTCTATTCAACATTGGTAAATGAAGTTGTAAATTCACTCTTTTTAATAGTATATCATCTTCTCTGTTTTCATAGATAAGAGCAAAAACTGCTTTGAGCTTCAACGTATTAGGACTCTAGGTTTATTGGTAAGTGAAATCTTCTGTATCGCTCAGCCCGTCACCTGGATAGGTGACTGGTAACGGGAAATGAAGACCAACAGGAAATGAAGTTTTGAAAAGGGCTTATTTCTCCTCGAATGGCTTAATGCTCACGCTTGGGTTTATTATGTATTTCTAACAAGGAATTTGTTAAATTGGGTTCCAGAATCCACTAAGATTGTCCAAGTTATTCAATTTTTGGAAGAACATAAGAATGACTAATATAGCTAACTTGCTACTACATATAGACATAGGTGTCAATCACCAAAAAGCGGCATGTCATGAATAGCTCGACTTCTGGCCACCACTAAGTACTTCCATTGGGATTAAAACAAGGAAGAAAGGCCACGACCGTAATAAGCAAAATTGTGAGCCAGTAGGTTTTTGTCTTGGCCAAATGATAAATTGTCCTGTGAAAAAGGAACACAATTAATTAAGACGGTAAAGGCTGAGAGAGGGAGATAGAGTACAGAAAGAAAACAATATTAACCAGTAATTGTGAAAAACGGGTATAGAATACAATATCACCCCACAAATGTATGTAATGATAATAGACCCCTAAGTAGCAAGATGTGTAATCAAAATCCAGTGGCGGCTGTCCATTGCCAAGTGAACATTTACTAAAACAACCACTGATATAGTCCACAAACTTCCCATATTCCAAATGTCAAAATCTTTGTTTTGGTAAGTAAAAAGGGGCACATAAAAAAGTGCAAATCTTTGCTATAGGGTGTCTATCATGGTGATCCAAAAGAGATTGAATTTGTAGTTTTCTTCTCTGTGGTCAGCACCATAAAGTTTTGGATATTGAAGGAGGTTTTTGTGGATTAAATCTTTGTCCAAAATCCCCACCACTATCGCGGGAACAGATGTGTAAAAAACATAATAGAACACACTGCTCCAATCTGCCGAGGCTGAAGTAGTTGAAAAGGTTGTGCATAATATATACCTACATGAGTGGAAAGAGCAATTAAAATAAAATTAAAGAAAGAAATAAAAAGAATAAAAACTCAGCCATACACAGAGTTATAATATTGCAATACAAGAATAACATCATTACAAAGACTGCATTTCTGTAGAAGTTGTACAAAATCAGATAGCCAACCCGATGATAATTCCAGTGACCATGGACAAGAAGTAATCTTTTCAAGAATCAAAACTGTCCCATGGAAAAATATGAGGCCATGACAGCTTGACGACCTTCCTGTCCACATAACCCAACACCAACGTCCGCCATTTGAATCATTGGAACATCATTAGCACCTGCCATGATTGCTTATTAGTCGCGTATGCATTTACAATTGAAAAGCCTAAATTAAAAGAAAAAGATAAAACTGATGCAAATTAATGGGGACAAAAATCCATGCATGCCAACAGTTAATTAGAATAATTAACTCAATCTAATATTCTTCTTACCCTGAAGTTATACACTATTTGCCAATAAGTGCTCTGCAATAACCCTCTATGATGATATTGTACATATGAGCATTAAGTTTCCCTATTGTTTGCGTCTGCCCAACTAAGTAGGCACGATTAGTCTGTCAGATCTCCAATTCCTCTTATTTGTAAGCAGTTGAGCATTAAGTATGGCATGAAAATATACCTTAGCAATCTAATTGTATTCCTCTGTAAATTATTTAAGCATATTACATATAGTCTGCAATTTATGATCTAAAATATGCGACAAGAATGATACTGTGTTAAAATTTTTCGGGGCTACAACTGCCCAATAAATTTCACTTCTTTGATATATAGTTATGTACCAGTCTTAATGCATCTGTTCTTTTTTCATTTTCAGGGTTTTGTGGATTAAAAAACAATTATGGCAGACAAAGTACTTCCCACTAATGTGAAGGAACACGTTGTGGAGGTGAGTCTCCCCCTTGTTTACTTGTTCAACATTTATGCAAAAAGTGCGAAATATAATATATAACCCAAAAAATACAACTTTAAAAATGTGCTCACCTTTCTATTCAACTTATGAAATTTTATTCAATAATGATTCGGCTATTTTTGCGAGGACTACTTTTTGTAAGGAAAAAAGTGTAACCTCCGTTTTTAAATTGAGTAGAAAGGTGCAATAATCTTTATTATACTGTCTCTGGAAATCCACACGTGTGCAAACAGCTTTCATTGTTTAACAAAATGGCATGTTTTTATTTACTTATAGTGAAAATTTTAAAAAAAACTTTTCGTAAATAGATAATATGAAATTCCAATTAGATACTCCCTCTTTCCTACTTTGAGAGTCCCATTAGGTTTTTCCAAAATGAACTAAAATCACTTCATCTTCATTTAGAATAACCAAATTAGACTATTCATGTGGAACACAAGCAGTACTAAATTAAGTAGAGAAGACATAATTCCAATTAGATAATAAATGACATAATAACATAAATTGGCGGATACAAGCTGTTAACACTATTTACAATAACAATAAAAACACCACCTAAGTATATATATAAATGGCATGATATATTCAGAAGCGTGTATATAAAGACCATCTATTTAAGCAAGCTCAGTCCACAATAAGTGAACAAATTTGTTATCCACAAAATTTAAACAACAGTATTGAAGACTGAAACTAAAATCCCACCTATACTCAGTGTAGATTAAAAAAGAAGCACATAGAGATGTTTTTTTGCAGTGCTCTTGAACAATTCTTGGTTAAGAGGAAAATAAGGGAACCTACCTGGTTATCACTTTTTACTTTTGTTAGCTTCCCTCCTCCACAAAGAGTATGTTAATAATTATTTATTTGTATGTATTAAGGTGTAACTATGTTAAATTGTGCTGTTTAAAATCGTTGTTGCTCAAGAATTTTTTGATTGTTAGGTAACTTGGTGCAAATTTGAAGTCACTGTCAACTCCCCCAAGAATGTCAAGATCCTATCATCTTCAAACCCTTACTTGACATTCGTCCAGTTGTTGTTACAGCAATAAATCTAAAAACACTTATTAATGAAAAAAAATGTGAATGAAATTGTCTCAGCATCTATCATCTGCCATAAAGCAAAGTTATATTCTTGGTTAATGTTATTTGGCGTATTCTACAATTTTGAAATTGATGATTTGCATTATTTGATTTCAGATTGATACTCCCATGTTGCCATCAGAATGGAAAAAGCTACTGCAGTACGGAAGCATCAAGGTGGCATATTTCCAATGGGATTTGCAAAAAAAGTTTCTAATAGAAATACTAAGGCTGGATCCAGTATTTTAGGATTTGAGAGCAAGCATGCTTCTATACTAATTGGAAACATTTTAATTTGGTTTTGTTTTGGACTTCACTAGCTTACAATCCTTTGCTTGTCCATTGCAGTGAAAGGTCCCTATTAAATCGCTTGATGATTGAACTGCACAAATTGGATAATGATGTTCTTGTCGGTCACGATATTTCTGGGTTTGACCTTGATGTTCTTCTCCACAGAGCTCAGGTGTGTTTTTCCTGACTTTGATTTGATAGAGCAGTACCCATGTATTTATTTAGCTTTCTTTTGTTTCTTTTTTTTTTAACATATTGAGTCATGCAGGATGTAAGCTACCAAGCAGCATGTGGTCCAAAGTTGGCCGACTCAAGCGGAATGTAATGCCTAAGCTTACAAAAGGTAGCTCAGTATTTGGATCAGGGGCGAGCCTCGGAATTATTTCATCTATGGCAGGACGGCTTTTATGTGATACTTATTTGTGTTCAAGGGATCTTTTGAAGGAGGTGATTCTGATTTCAAGACTTATTTCTTATTTTGTCAAGTGGTTAAATATCACGCCTTTCTTGATTCAGCTAGCTGAAAGTATATTTTCTCCAGGTTAGTTACACCTTGACAAAACTTGAAAGGACACAGTTGCACAAGGAGAGAAAGGAGATTGCTCCTCATGATATCCCCAATATGTTTCAAGCATCAGAGACCCTGCTTCAACTTCTAAGTTCTATTTCCCTCTTTCTCATTTCCAATTATAAGCTGAATGATGCTTGTCATTTTGTTTGTAATATGTATCAAATAGATATGTTTTACTTTTAGAAGACAATGCATAAAACTATGTTTTCATACCTTTTATGTCGATTTTGTAATATAAATTTCCCTAATTTGGGGGAAATGTAGGTTTTTGACTTTTTAGTATTAAAGCGATACAAGGAAATTGTATATTATTAACTATTGCATAAATGCTTCATTTTATTGCTTACTCATGATCTATAACAATTGAATCAAGTTGAGTGTGGTGAGACTGATGCGTGACTCTCTTTGGAGCTAATGTCTCATTTGAGTATGCTGCAGACTTACTGAACGGTTAACTAACATTAGTGGAAATTTTTTAGGAAAAACCTCCAGGTGGGTTTTTAAGAGTATGTTCTGCTTCAAAATAAAACATTTTATTGCTTCAGGATTCAGGCATATCAGACTATACTAATCTGCTTCTTTTTTCCGTCAGGCCAGGGCCCAGAGGGTGGAAAGTATGTTTTCGTACCGACGCCTTTTGTACAAAGCTAAAGGCGTCCGTTAAACCGACGCCTTTCGTAGAAATGCGAAAGGCGTCGGCTATAAAACTATAGACCGACGCCTTTCACCTACTACTACTATCGGACAAATCCTCCTCCGGATGAAATCTACAATTTTTCACCTGATAATACATACACAAAAACACATCCACAAACATACACAAAAATATATAAAAATATACACAAACATATTACACAACATTAAACTATTACAAATGTACTTATAAAATTACAAGTGTTTAATCAATTCTCTCAACCGATAGTGGCGAAGAGACGATGGCCGGGGCGAGGAGATGTGGAGTCGGGGCGATGAGACGGTGGCCGGGGCGGGGCGGTGGAGTCGGGGCGGTCGCGGCGACGAGATGGTGGCCGGGGCACAATCGCCGGAGAGATTAAAAAATAGGTCTTTAGGGCTCGGTGCGACCGAGCCCGAGCCCGATCTAAAAACGTAGTCAAAGGCATCGGTTCAACCGATGCCTTTCAGTTATAACGAAAGGCGTCGGTTGAACCGACGCCTCTATTGTGAGAAAATTAGACAAGGGTGACATTAGCTTTCTACGAAAGACGTCGGTTTAACGGACGCCTTTAGCTTTCTTCGAAAGGCGTCGGTTGAACCGACGCCTTTCGGTTCAGTTTAAAAAAAAATGCCACGCGGGCACCAGCGGCGCTGGCGCCTGCGTGGCTTGTCAGATACCCTCTTTTGCAAATAATTTCTACAATGTGTCATTTTTAAATTTTTTTTTCATACCCTATTATATAAATTTCCCTATCTTTTATTACATGAATTCCATTCCAAGAAGCAGATTAGGAACAAAATACATGGGATTAGGAATCTTAAATGTCCGATCTCCAACCTCATCCCCCACATGATCACTCCATTGATCACCTACATTTCCCCAAATTTTTAATCCCTCTGCGATCAGTTACCGATGCATCTCCAACTTAAACGCAATTGCAGTTTCCCACCTATACTCCGCTTTTCTGTGATCAAAATGCCAACAATTAAGGTGGAGAATAAATTAACATAACTTGAGTTATTTTTCAGTACAAGAATGTTAATGTCTAAATTATCATAAGTCACGCCTCAGAATTAGACGATCCTAGCCAAAGAAACCTTGAGTATGTAGGTTTTCAGTGGTGGTTGGGCCCAAAGTCATCTTATCCCTTCAGTTAGATGGAAGACTTTAAATCCACTGTCTACCAACTTCCTGTGCGGTAGTTCTTTGCTATCGAGTTGCTCCACTACAAAAAGCTGAGAGTGTTGACCTCATTAAATGTAGGACAAATGAGATGACACTAGCCATAGGTGATGGTGAGTAAACTGGGGTTTTCGACTGTTTCTACTCTAAACACCTTTACAATGAAATTGCTCTTTTTGTTTGTGGAGGGATCTGTAAGCAGTTGTGTTGTGAATTCCTGAATGTCTGGCCCTGAAATTGCAAGTTGTAAAGAAAAAAAATAAGTTGGAATCACTCGTAGATGGATATTCCAGCAAGTACTTTTAATGTGGGTCAGTTATGGCATCTTGATTTCTCAAAAGATCAAGATTGTCTCTAACTGGCAGAGAACCTGTAGAATCCACCTGCTTGTAGTACAATTTAGGAAAGAATAAATGTTCCCATGTATAATAGAGGTTTGGGACAGAGAAGAAGGGATAGTAGGATTAAAAAGACAATAAATGATACATTAAATTGGCTAATCATAGCGAAACATGTCATATGATTATCAGATATCACAGATTCGTAATACTTCTGAATCAATGTTGAAACACGCAAAAATGTTCATATAATACAATTATTAAGTGAAAATCCACTCTAGGTGACATAAAAAAGAAAGAAAAACAGCAGAAATGGATATAAAAAACCATTACAAAACACAAAACACAAAAAGTGAAGAACAAACAAAAAGCAAAAGGGACAACAGAAGAGCACAAAAAACGATAGTTGCAGTTCAATAGGAATCGAATCAAATTCAAAAGGCACAACACTCAAAGCAGCAAGTACAAGGGAACTAACAAGCTTCTGAAAATAGGATTCAGTGATTCAATGTTCAAATCTAAAAACACCATAATATACCATCCATTTGCAAAGGATTAAGAAAGGGAGAGAGAGAAATGAGAAACAAGTTACTGATGACATGAAGAGGGAATCGCAGCAGGATCAATTTCTACCACATTCTAGCTAAATGAACACCAAAAACTACCAACACATAACCCAATATCAACGACCCTGAAACGCAGATGACAGATCTATACCACAAACCCAATCAATGCAACAATATATATTATGAAGCAAAAGGAAAACCTATATTTTCGTATTAGCAGTAAAATTTGGCTTTCTAAAATGAACTGATTAGTAACCAAATGTTAGTGCTAATTTCGGGAGTATTTGTTTCCGCAAACTAAGACCAAAATTCTTGACATTGTGAAATCTTGATTCTATCTCCAGCAAACCAGTGTGTCCATGCTCATTTCAACAAGTTGTGGGTGTTTACTTTTGGTTTATATTTGTGTGGATCTCTATGCATGGCACATTCCTCATATATATTGCCATTGGCAATATATATGAGGAATGCCAAGTCAAATACAAGTCATCTCACTATCAGATATCACAGATTCGTAATAACAAATCCCCATCAAATCAGGTTGTCTAATTTTGAAAATAAACAACGTTTTACGACATTGGTAGAGTTGAAACAACAGAAGAAAATAGACCAAACCGAATGAGACAAGAAAATCCATATATCAGATAACTAAGCCAATAACGTTCATTTTTGTTTTTAAGAAAAGGTAGAAGATCAAAATAAACAAAAATACTTTGATACCACAAAATTTCTGAAAAAAAATGGAAAATTAAATCTTAGCACTCAATTCAAGATAATTAACTGTAACTCTCTAAAAATGAGGCCTAACAACTTAAAAAACAAGAAATACCATTCTTTGTTTGCCACAGAAAATATTAGAATTTAAAAAATGAATATTCCTTAGAATTCGAACGCACTGCATTTCAATACAGATACATACCTACCTCCTTCCTAGTATCTAGTATCTGGGAAGAATTCGAGGAAAATGTACATTTAATATATACCTGTTTAATAAGGTTCTCTTCTTGAATTATTTTACATAAGCAGTCCAACATTTCATGACATTCATCATGTGAAATAGATGATGAAAGCGAAGGAAGGAACTCTGACATCATAGTTACATGGATACCGCACAGAAATTGGCAAAAACACCATAATATACCATCCATTTGCAAAGGATTAAGAATTCGAGAGAGAGAGAGAGAGAAAGGAAACACAAGTTACCGACGACATGAAGAGGGAATCGCAGTGAGAGAGAGGGGGGACTGACCTGTACATTGGAAAGTCTGCCGGACGGGTCGCAAATGTGGTGGAAGGCATCTGAAGTTGGGATTTTGAATGGAATTCGATTTTGGGTTGCAACCAAACGGAAGAGGCATCAGCAGCTCCGATGGGAATGGAAGCACTGGAAATGGCCGTGGGAAAAGGGGTGTCCTGTTTCGTTTTATTTGGACAATATTACCCTTATAGAGAAACAGTGTGGTTTCTGTTTTGGAGGGGTATAAGTGGTATAATTCTGGAAATTGTGTAGTAATTTCATGTGGACAGTATTGCCCATAATTACAGTATTTTATTACGGGGTTTAGGTTACTGAAGGGTAAAAAAACAAAAAAATGGGGTGCGAAAGTTGGTGCTTTTAAGAGTAGTATGGATATGCAATTTCAGCCAATGCGCTCCCAAAGACGGGACACGCTCCCTTCTCCCCTCGCCGGAGGCCATGGCTTCGCCAGCCACCACCCTCCTCTCCGCATTGCCCACCACTGCATTTTAAAGTTATCGCCCCTTTAAAATGGGACAGATTTCAACGATGAATATCTCTATAATTTCTAATCCGTTCTCACTAATAATGGGTGAAAACGGATTAGAAATGAGAGATATGCATTGTTGAAATAGCGGCATGTTTATAATGGGACGAAAATAATGAAGGCACCGAACAACGACGCCTCGGTTTAGTTTAAAAAAAAAAACCACACAAGCGCCTTGTCATAGCACCATTTCGGGAAATATTTACTATAGTGTGTTATTTTAGAATTATTTATTTATTAATTTTTTATATAATTTCTTATTTTTATTTTAATATATATTATTTAATAAATTTCTCTTTTAGAATGTCTATATTGAGCCCCGTATTGCAATGCGCCATATGGCATTTGGGTTTAATTGCCACGCGGTACGTTACTGGCTTCATTTTTGGCTTAATATACACTAATAACACGCAACCTTCGGATTGCGCCACTTGAGGGCAGTTGAGTCAATTCAAGTGCAACGTTCTCCTTGGGCAAAAACGCCGGGCTGACCGAGTTTGGGACCAGATCGCATGGCCCATGCCAACCTGATTGTGCATTGATCCCCGTGCCAATGTGGCATGCAATCTGGTCCCCAAACGCCCTCGGGCAGAAATGGGGGCACGGGAAGCAAGAGAGGCGCAGGTGGAAGGAGAGTTGAAATTAAACGAGACAAAAGAAGCAGAAATTAATACTCCTAGATGCTGATGTTCTTCAAAACAGATTTTTCTCTAACTTCTTTCTATTTTTGTTCTTATTATAACTTGTTTTTATGCGAATTAGAAAGTGACAAAGAATGGATTGGGAGTAGTACCAGTCAAATGACTTGTACCTGAACTGACATTAGGTTTTGATCTTTCTTTTAATGATGATTCTTTAGATTTCGAACTTCTCTTATGCGGATTTGGGCAATCTGAGCTGCTGCCGGCATGTTGGGTTGGGTATATGCTAGCTTTCATAATCATAATCATAATCAAGTAGTGCCTTTTCCCAACTATTTGGGGTCGGCGACACGGATCCTACTCCTCCATTCCAGCCTGTTTTGGGCTACCTCTTTTATAAGAGATAGTAAAGTCAAATCTTTTCTTATTAGCTCCATCCAAGTTCTCTTAGGTCTCCCTCTCCCTCTTTTAGCATCGTTTACCTGTATCCCTTCTAATCTTCTCACAGGGGCATCTAAAGGTCTTCTTTGCATATGCCCATACCAACGCAACCTACATTCCCTCAGCTTCTCCCCTAAAGGCGCTACTCCTAGGCTCTCACGAATATATTCATTTCTAATCCTATCTCTCCTAGTTATCCCACTCATTCACCTTAACATTCTCATTTCGGCTACATTCAACTTATCTATATGACTCCTCTTTGGTGCCCAGCACTCCGCTCCATAGAGTATTGCAGGCCTAATGGCCGTCCTATAGAACTTGCCTTTAAGTCTTTTTGGAACCCGCTTATCACACAACACTCCCGAGGCTGCCCTCCACTTTACCCACCCCGCATTTATCCTATGCACCACATCACTATCAATATCTCCTTCTTTATGGATAATGGATCCTAAGTAACGGAATTGATCACACCTTTGCACTTCTTGCCCATCTATTTCAACTAGGGCTCTATCTATAATTCTACCTTCCTTAAAATTAAATTCCATGCACTCTGTCTTAGTCCTACTTATTTTAAAACCCTTAGATTCTAGAGCAACCCTCCACAATTCTAATTTCGCATTTAAACCTACTTTACTCTTTGTGGAAGGGAATTCTGAAGTTCAATTGTTTTCTCAAGGAATTTTAGCTTGATTCTTGTTCATGCTCGACGTGGTCAATACTCGTTTTTTTTTTCCATTTCGTATAGCTTTGAACGTGATTTACATGCATGTTTATAGGTTACTTGTAGTGTAGATTGCCTTTTGCGGTTTTGTGAAATTTTAAGACTCTTGAGCTCTTTGTAAAACTATAGTGTTACTGGATTCCATGAAAATGAAGCTTCTGTTTGTTGTGTTTTTGCAAATGTGTTTTGGTAAATAATGAGTATAGTTTCTTTTCCACTTTATAGGGACCGGGGATTCAGGTCTCGTGTTATTTAGGCAGAGGGGGGCCGAGATTAAGTTCTGGGTCCCTGATTAATGGTGGTAAAGTGGCAACAGATATGGTGGGCAGAATGAATGTCTGTTCTCTACGAATTCCTTTTCTAGGTATACCACTGTCAAATTTGGTCAGACAGAGAAACAATGGAAGCTACAAGGTCAGAGGAAAGGTGGAAAGGAGGGCTTTTTTTGAATTCTTACATTCTAGGACTCAGAGAGGGCATGATAATGTCTGTTTTCTACAATTGGGTCGGAGATCTATTGACAGATCTTTAAAGATTTCTTTGTCGAGAAATAAGTTCAAGATTGGTTGCGCA
Source organism: Houttuynia cordata (assembly GCA_039654745.1). Taxonomy (NCBI): domain Eukaryota; kingdom Viridiplantae; phylum Streptophyta; class Magnoliopsida; order Piperales; family Saururaceae; genus Houttuynia; species Houttuynia cordata. Next base: position 43,245,787 of record CM077506.1, read on the forward strand.
AGGGAGCCATTTGCTGAAAGCAAGGATTTACTTAGGTCGCTTGTTCTTCTGTGTAAGGAGGGCTTACTTTTAATTAGGTGCTCCATTTTATTGCTGTAATTTCTGCAGTGGGATTATTAGTATGGTATGGCCAGGTGAAGGCTAAAGCTTTTGTTGAGGCCCAGCTTTTGCCATCAGTATGTTCCATTCTGAGTGACTACTTCCATCGGGAGATCAACTGTGGTAAGGTACATAGTGTGTCACCCTTTGGGATAAGCTTGGCTTCTTGTTCAATGGGGCCCCATAGTGAGGAATTCTCATGTGGTGAGATCCCTCGGATGAAGCTCCGTGTCCGTCCATTTGCAAGCCTGAGAAGTGGAAAAATTGTTATTGATGCTGTCTTGTCTAGGCCAAGCATTTTGGTTGCTCAGAAGGAGGATTTTTCCTGGCTGGGGATCCCTTTACCTAGTGAAGATGAATTAACAAAACACCACTCCAGTGAAGAAGGGATAGACTACAGAACAAAGACTAGGAGGATTGCTAGAGAGGAAGCTGCTGCTCAATGGGCTCGGGAAAGGAATTTAGCAGCTAGGGAAGCTGCAGAAATGGGGTACATTGTGCCAGAACATATTGCAGATACTGTGTTGGGTGATGATCCTAGTGATGATCTGAGTTGTCCTACTGGCTTTCCGATTTTTTCCTGGATGAACGCATGCAGTGGAGAGATCAGCATTGTGTTTATACAGGTGTTGAATACACATTGAAACATGCTGATTTAGAGAAATCTTTTGATGTGAAAATTCCAAAGACTAGTCTGCATTTCTGGTCTGGATTGCTATCAAGGCCTGTCAGGAATGGTCTCAAGAGGAAGGCTCACAAGAAAGGGCTTTTTTCTGTTGAAGCTCTCAAATGCAAAAATTTAGATCGGTCCAGACTAGCTGCATTAGCATACTCTCAGGGTTTAGATGGTGGGAGGTTTGGAAAGCCAAGGAGCAAACAAGAAAGGCTCCTTTCAGTTAATGGAATTAACAGTGAATTAAGCAATAATGTGGGCGAGCAAAGGTCCATGAAAGATGCATCTGAGATAGTTCAAGTTGAAGAAGGGAAACGTTCTGAGTATGCACCCATCAAAATTTCTGGTGGACCTTCCACAGATAGACACAATATCAGGACTCTTGATGTTAAGGATCATACAGGAGGCAAATGTGTGGGAGATCTTAAGGGCGGATTCAGTTTTTCTGCCGCGCAACTTTTTATGGTTATAAGGAAACTCAGCATTAAAATGCATGCAGATAGTTTTTCATCAAAGGGTCTCATTTCTGCTGCATGTGCAACCCATGCTGCTGGATTCAGCAATGGGAATGTAAAGACGGTACAGGACTAAGATTGGTCAGAAGATGTTGGAGCTTCTAACATATTTTTATCTAAATTTAGACCAAGGAATGATACGTGTTCGCCAATCTTACTTTTTCTGCTGAAAGTGAATGACAGTTATCACTTCAAACATGCATTAGAAGCAATTAGTGAATATTTTTCTGGCATAATCCGGAAAGTTAAATCATCCATGGATATCAAACTTGAAGATCTGGTGGCGGAGCTTTCTGAAGGGGTTGATACAGTACAGAGTGAAAGCATTGAAAAGCTTCTTCCCATTACACTGGATTCTGTATATTTTTCTGGTGGTTCACTGATGTTACTCGGATTTGGTGATAGGGAACTGAGGTATATTGTTTTCCACTCATAAACAATGATATTTTTATACACGACTGGTATAAGAGAAGAAAAACTTAAGAAAACTAAAAAAAAGGCTGAACTTGGAACTTGTTAGATATTACTCGTATGGCATGGTAATTGATGAATCTTGCTTATTAAACTCAATGTACACATTCAAGAGGGGCTATTTCGATGCCATTGGAGAATGAAAGATAGTAGAAGACTGTGAGAAAGGACGAAGCATGTGGAGAAAGAAGAAATAAGGAGAAATGGAAGATAGTCATACAGAGAGGGAGGAGTGGGAAACTGTGATAGGGAATTAACTTATTTTAAATTATTGAAGGAAAGCATGCATCTAAATATGTGCACATTTTTTAAACTCGAAAAACCAATAATGTAGCTGTCATGTTAATTTAACCTATTATAGTAGAAGTCTGTGAGGAAGGACCAAGCATGTGGAGAAGGAAGAACTAAGGAGAAATAAAAGGTAGTCATACAGGAGCGGGGGGGGGGAGGCGAGTGAGAAACTGTGATAGGAAATAACCTTATTTTAAATCTCATCTTGGGGGAAAGTATGTATCTAAATACATGCACATGCTTTAAAACGCCAGAAAACCAATAATGTAGCTATCATGTTAATTTGTTAATTTAACCTATATACTTTTGGCAGATGGCTCCTGATTGAGTGGTATGACAACATAAATTTGGTGGCTAGGGTTTAAGTGAACTAAGCCAGCTTACAATTTTTTTAGGCTCGAGTCTTGGCTTGACTGATTCTTTGAATGACTGTCTAGTTTGGCTTGAAATCGTACTCAGATCCCTGACAAAACTAGACACGGACCCCCTCATCTTTCAAAAATGACATTGGTTTCATTTATGTTTTTCAAAGACAAAATTACCATTCCCATGTGCACGTTCGTTTTTGTACCCTCTCTTGGGTTGGCCTGCCTCACTGGTCCGCCTAACTAAAGACGAAAATAAGATACGATCCGTTTTGTACTTTAGGGCATGGATAGATCTTGGTTGATATCCTTATCTGAAATCTTAATTTTACCTTTCTGGTGAAACGAATATCTTTGGATAACAGCAAGACAGAAAACCGTGCTACTGAAATTAGGCCTCATGACATTTTGAAAGAGCGACAAGTGATTCTAAAGCTGTAATATAAGTGAAAGATCGTACTGGTATACAGGTAGGTTCTAGTTATTTGCTCTTTATGGATTCTTTATTACCTTCCTGCTCAGTTGTAGTTTTTGGAAGCAATGCAGGAAGTATACTGACAATTGACACATAGTACTAGAACAAACTGTCCAATTAAAAGTTACATATACACATGTGGGTTTTTCTAGTTTTGGTTCATATTATGAGTCTTTAATTAAGCTCAGTGATTGCCTTTATATGATTCCGCCAAGTGCTGTAAGATTACGAGGTTGTCCTAGGTGCAAGTCCGTTGTGTATAAGTTGATATATTAGGTAGCTCTTGGAGAGCATGGCCGAGGAAATTGACGATGCAATTGGAATGATAGTATGTTAGTCTTAGTTATTGAGAATGTGAATATTTGATAGCATAATTGGAAGAAGAAGATACAATTTTTATATTCAAAGCATTCACATTATATTAGTAGTAAGGTAATATTAGTGTTTTAAGTTGGTAAAAAAATGCACTTCTAGTTATTATGTAATTGTTTTATATTAATTTAGTGTTTCTAGTATATTAGAGTACATAATTTTTTTTACTGATCACAGATATCTTTCCCCCCGATCTCTCATCTCTTTGGTTTACCAGTACTGAATAGTGAATATAAATACTATAAACAGGAAAAGCAAAGTAATTATTTGTTATGATTCGAGAAGAAGCTCATGCTTGTATAGAAATTACGTGTAACCAATGTAAAGATTCTGTGAGGTGATAGAAAGATATTTACAGGTTGCACATTTATTTGTTTTGGTATAACCTTGACCATTCCCAGTGACTTTTGTCTGTCTAGGATATGCATGTTGGGCCTTTTCCTGAATAATACAGTTTAATATTTACATTGGTTGTAAGCTATGCATTTGCTACCGATTACTCTTGTTACTATATGGTTCATGATCTTGTCCTGCACATTTACGATTTTGCGCACTCTACAGAGAGATGGAGAACGTGAATGGACATGTAAAATTTCAAAATCACTATGCTCGTGTGCATGTGCAATTGTGTGGAGTTTGCAAGAATTGGAGATCTGCTATGTTGTCTGGAGGAGGAGGCTTCTTGGCTACAGATGTGTTTGTTGACACCATTGAGCAGAAGTGGCATGCTAACTTAAAACTTGCTAATCTATTTGCTCCGATAATTTCTATTGGGTCTTACTTGAATTATATAGAATGCTTTTGTATTCTTTATTTAGAATGCAGAATGTTTGGATGTTTACTGTATGCAATTTTAAAAATTATCTAATAAATATTTTATTTTGGTTCCAGATTTTTGAAAGGATCCTCAACATCCCTTTGAGTTGGTCTGGTGGAAGATCTAGTGGTGAGGTACTATTGTCTTGGAAACTCTTAACTTTGTTAGCTTTGTTCAATTTGTTAGTTCCAAATTTGCATGTTGGCCAATTTCTTGACAAAACAATGTCAATTAATATGTTCTATTATGCATAGGATTATAGTAGTGCACCAGATTGATAAGTGTTAGATCAGCTACAATCTGAAATAGGTGAATTTTTATTCAGTCAAATTGGTGGATGACATTCATACTTTCATCTTTTGGTATTTCCATGCTGATTTTTTAATTCTAGAGTGAATTTCCAACTTGAGGACTAGCTCCACAAAATTATTCACAATTCAGGGAGTTCTGCAGCGGAGTTATTCTTAATATTACACATCTGTAGGGTATGTAAAGAAGATATTGTTATGTGGTTGAATATAGTCTTGCTCTTCATGATGGACGAGGTTTATATGCAGTCACAACAGATTGCAATAGTATTTAGCTCTTAATTTCTTCTGCTATCCGTTAGAAAATAGAATATTGGCTCTTCAGGAAACTGGCATGACATACATTCTACTTGAACAGGCTTATATTGCTTAGTGGTGTTTATCGTAGTCTTATTTGCAGGTCCATATATGCATGTCAAAAGGGGAAAGCTTTCCCAACCTTATGGTCAACTTGATGTGAATGGATTAGCTTTTATGATATGTGATTCTCCTTCAAGTTTCTCGGTACTAAGATCTTTTCAGATTATAGCTTTCTTTAAACTGTAATATTATCCTTTGTTTTGTTCTTTTTACTGTCGTCAAAGTTATTATTGTAAGCATTATCCTCATCAAGACTTTTCCTAGTTATCTAGGGTCAGCGATCTGAATATTACCATTTAGCTTTTGAAATTGATGGTACATGCTCAATGTCTGAAACATGGTGGGAAATGACAATTGACCTCTCTGATGCTACCTTGTATTTGTAAGATGATAAGATGAATATTCTCCATACCATGCATGTTTCCCAATTATTTGGAATCAGAATTATGAGATGTAGTTGCTGAAAAATACTGTTGCTGTTGTCTTTCAAGTCTGGCCTGGCTTTAAAACAAGTAGTTTATTTTGTGCGTTGAAGAGTGTAGAAAATAACTGAGTGAAATGAATTTGTTTAGTGGGAAATTTTCAATGACACCTCGTATTTTACCAATCTCAAACCGCTTAATGTGTAGATTTTGAAAATGGAAGCCACTCTGACAGTTAGAAACTGGTCTTATGCCTGTCACAGCCGCCAAAGCCTACATTAAAGATAGTCTATACTTCCCTTTTACATCTCTAAACTACTCTAAGTTAGTTCCCTGGACTTCCTCAATAAGGAACAATTGTGTTGTTTTGAAAAAATAGAAACACAGATAGCTCTTCTTTTTCTCCCAGTCAACAAGAAGATGTCCCATATTTCCAACTGCAATTAAAGTTTAGCAGGTGTTGGGGAGGCCAAGCTTTGGAAATTTGAAACACTCTGTTCACTTGTGTGTCATTCAACATGAAATTTGACTTAAGAGAAGATACTTCTGTCAATTATGTATTCCCAAGAGTGCCTCTGTAAGAATGACGAGGAGGGTATAGATTTCCTACACTGGCTTCCCTTTAGGTCTTGTTGATGGGCGGCAAGGAAGAACAAGGTGACGCCCAAGGAGAAGAATCCCAAAGGGGAAGCTGGCTTCTGTCACCTTGATTGCATATATAAAGGCCAATCAGAAGCACCATCTTTGCCATTCTCGTCACCACTCTTGTCATCTTCTGCCCTTAGGGCCTCTATAGTAAAACATCACTTTCTTTTTCCTTATATTTTATATCTGTTAATCCTGCCATGATTCGTTGATAATCTTACTGCGCGAGCTTTTGCTTAAAAATGATAGTCTTTAAGATTTTTTACAGTTAGGCACATGGTCATGCAGGAAATTACTGCAAATTTATGCTTTCGAGGTCAAAGAATTTTTGTGCACAATGCAAGTGGTTGGTTTGGGGAGGTTCCTTTGGAAGCATCAGGAGATTTTGGCCTCAATCCTGAGGATGGAGAATTTCATCTAATGTGCCAGGTTTTTCTTTTTCTTTCTCGTTTTTATTTGTTACTCTTCGATCTAATTTAGTTAGGGCTGAGTGTGAGGCTTCGATGGCTGAAATGAAGCCTGTATCCTGACCATCAATTCTGGTTCACTTTGATAAAAGACGTCAATCTTGATTTTACCTTCGCCACATTTGAGAGCCCATAACAGATCCAAATTTATGTTATCATCAACATTTTTCGAAGATTTGCTTGACGGAGTGCTTAGATGTAACTACATTGTTCATATATGTGAATGCTATATGTAGCTGACAGTAATCTTAGTATCATCCTTTTCATGCTTATATAGAAGAATGGAGATCTGGATTTGAAGCTGTCAAACTTTCAATGGATGAGTAGTTCACCTGGTTCAAGCCAGCCCACCCCACCATACACGGACGGTTGATATCCACCGTCCCTGTATAGTGGGGTGGGCATGGGGTGGGAGACTAGTCATCCAATTTCAATTCAATTTATGCTGGATCCAGTTACTAGGTTGCTGGTCCTAATGTAGCCTGGTTTCAACCCTCTTCTGTAGTTATGTTACAAGGTAACTGCTACTGAAGAGTTTTTCACCTAAATGTCTTTGACGGTCCAACTGTTCTTAGTATATAACCTTTCTTATTTTTTTAATATCCTTCCTCTTTTTTGGGTAAGTGACATCCTTCCTTTATGTACTGGGTGGAAGTTTATTTCATTATTTGTGGACATAATTTTGAGTTGCAGGTTCCCTCAGTGGAAGTAAATGCCCTTATGAGAACTTTCAAAATGCGGCCATTGATGTTCCTGGTATGTCTACTCCTTTTAGTGTCCAGATCTCCTTTTTCTTCTCTCTCTGCTTTAATGATGCAGTGTGGAAATCCTTGCAAGAGATATCTATTTAACTTGCCATCATCTTTATTATCGCAGTCATTATAATCCTGCTGTTATTCTAGCATATGTTGTTAGTGGTATGGATTTTATGTCACCATTTGACTATGGTCAAAATGATGATAAAATATACGTGAGAAATGCATGTGAGAACATAAAGGCAACCACTCTTCAAAAGACAAAATAGTGAGATGAAGATTAACCATTGACAACTATCATTATCATCATCATTTTGCTTTTCCTAGTTTATTAGTGAAATTTCACGTACAAAATGCACTAGCAATGGCAAAGGTGCTTAGAAGTTATGTACGACCCGCTGCAAAGGTTTTTAAAATTTCTTTACAATTTTACCCTTCAATATTTTGTAAATTGAATACTTAATGTCATGAAAATGCCCGAGGTGGCTATTTTGGGAGCGCACTTGATAATGTCTGCATAAGTTCCTCTTCTCTCTATATATTAAATTGTGTTCACATTGATTATATTTTATGGAGCGGAGTGTTGGGCACTAAAGAAGAGTCATATAGATAAGTTGAATGTAGCCGAAATGAGAATGTTAAGGTGGATGAGTGGGATAACTAGGAGAGATAGGATTAGAAATGAATATATTCGTGAAAGCCTAGGAGTAGCGCCTTTAAGGGAGAAGCTGAGGGAATGTAGGTTGCGTTGGTATGGGCATATGCAAAGAAGACCTTTAGATGCCCCTGTGAGAAGATTAGAAGGGATATATGTAAACGATGTTAAAAAAGGGAGAAGGAGACCTAAGAGAACTTGGATGGAGTTAATAAGAAAGGATTTGACTTTACTATCTCTTACAAAAGAGGTAGCCCATAACTGGCTGGAATGGAGGAGTAAGATCCGTGTCGCCGACCCCAAATAGTTGGGAAAAGGCGCTACTTGATTATGATTATGATTATGATTATGATTGATTATATTTTGGTTGTTTATAAAATGATGGTTTCAGAATAATGATTGATGTGATCAGCAGGCTTAACACTAACCTGGCATCACGATAACCAGTCTGGTTTTGCATGAAGGCATAAGAAATTATACATGGAACTTGGGTTTTTTCCTTCTTAAATTTATAGATTGTTGAAAGTTCAGCTGGGTTTGATTTCATTGAGATGCTTTTATTCTGGCCCATTGCAGATATTCTCAAGTATTAACCTTTTTGTCTAAATGCTAACACGTGTAAATATAGCCTCCTTTGCAATTGTAGTTCTGCCAATTTTCTTCATACTTGGTAACATATTATTTGTCCTACGGTTGATTCTCCAGGTGTTTCTTTTCATCTCTTTCAGATTGCTGACTTTGAATACATAGCACCATTCTCTTTTACTTATCTCCCCATATTGTCATATTAACTTAAAGAAGCAAGAAACTTTGCGATTTTTAACATGTTAGTTTTGTCATGGGAATTGTGTTGTGCATTCCTTTACCTTTTAATATGATCGTAGTTATGCTTTGTGGAAATTATCAGGGCATCTTTCCTGTGTGCTCCTTTTGCTTGGTTTTTCCTCTGGGACACTATTGTCTCATGCTGATAACAAAAGTGGGTTAAGCCTGCTGGACACGTGACACATCTGAAACCCTCTCGAGCAACTATTATTTTCATGATGTGTTTCTTTTTCCCGTGAGTAAACTTTGTAGTCTGTCTAATAACTTACTCATATTATTCTTTTCATTTCTGGAGAAAGTGCTGCTTTAACTGTGATTTTGAATGGATGTAGGTGGCTGGGGTGGTGTCTGCTGTATTTAATTGCCAAGGTCCTTTGGATGCCCCCATATTTGTTGGAAGTGGAATGATTTAACGGAAAACAGCAAACCCAAGTTTGGATAATCCCCCATCTGCTGCATCTGAATCATTGGCCGTGAATAAAGAGGCTGGAGCAGTTGCAACTTTTGACCGCATTCCATTTTCTTATGTATCAGCGAACTTCATATTTAGCACTGATAATAGTGTAAGTCTAAAGTTAGAATCCCTGAAACTTTTGTATGTCCTCTTTTTCTATAGTTTGTGCGATCAGGGAAAAAAATTTGGGCACTAAGTCGCTTATTAAATTTGATGGGTCAGGTTTTTCGAAACTGGGTGGGTGTGTGCAGGTTGATCAGGTAAGTATAAAAGTGAGTAACCTGACAAGAAAATGGTCATTTTCTATTAAAATAGGAAACTACTAAATAAAGTAATCTGGTAGATGTCTGCATCAACCCCTCTCTTTGATTCCACGACATGCACGAATGGACTTTACTTAATTTGCTATGTGCTTTGGATTTGGAAGGGCCACCCCTATTATTAGAATATGTGGCCTCGAAATCACCATCCTTGAAATGTTTTTGCAGTGTACATTTCGTGCGGCAACCATCTGCTAACAACTTCTATCTATTTTCTTATATGTTACCTCATTATTTGTTATATAAATCGATCTTTACTTCAGCATTCTAGTATATGTTGATAGGTTGAAATCATCATCATTATCATACGCCTTATCCCAGCTATCTCGGGTCGGCAGCATGGATTATATACCGCATTTGACTCTTATCAGAAACAAAATGGTGCAAAATCCATACAAAGAAACATAGTGGCAAGTTTTTATGCCGGATGCCCTTCCTGACGCGACCCTCTGAAGAGAGGACAATGATAAAAAGATTCGACGCCATCATATTCATCATATACCTTTCCAAATATGTGGATTGGCTTCATGACATGAAGGTTGCACATGAAATATTAATATAGCCACCTTTTCAAATATTTTTTTATTAATATGTTGAAATGTAATAAAAAAAATACTTGGGTTTCCAGGTTGCTGACTTGTATGGTATTAGAGCTACCCTTTTGGATGGAGGTGAGATTCGAGGTGCAGGAAATGCATGGATTTGCTAGGAGGTACTTTAAGTTGCTGCTGTCTTGTTGCCGAAAGGCTATGTTGTATTGCACCGCTCAGCCTTATCACTGGGAATACTTAGAGATTTATGCCTTAAAAATGGAACTGGTCTGTGATAAAGCTGAATTGTGGAGCAGAATTTCTGTATGACTACTATGACTTATCTTAGAACTGTCTAAACTGTACTTGATGGTGGAGTAGGATGCCGATTCAAACTGTGTTGCTCTGGAATTTGCCATATGAGAAGTAGAAGTCTTTAAGAACATAAACGAGTGGTTCTATTTGTAAATGGAAATCTTTCATGTTCCAAATGTACATATATGCATATTATATCACAAATAGTCAGTTATTCATTGAATATTTTAGATTCTAGCTATGTACTTGGTCTTTATTGATATTGTCATTCTCACATTCTGTTTTTTGATTCGCTAATCCCAGTATTCTACTGATTACTTCTTTCATTACTTTTCATTTTGACAAAGTCCTTTCATTACCTTTTACAGGGTGAACTAGACAATTCAGCAATGGATGTAAATTTATCTGGCTCCTTTCATTTTGACAAAGTTCTGCAGAGGTATTTACCTTATGAAGTTGAGATGGTTCCTGTCAAAATTGGGGACCTGAATGGAGAAGCTAAGCTTTCTGGGTCACTTTTGAATCCGTAAGAGAATTTAGGAACTAAAATTAGACATATCTTTCAATATTGATTATGATTGCGTTGCTGTATTTTGATTTTTAAGCACATGTAATTTTTTGTTGATCAATGAATTCCCTTTGCAATTCAGGAGATTTGACATAAAATGGGTGGCACCAAAAGCAGAAGACTCCTTTAGTGATGCTCGTGGCGATATAATTATCTCACGTGAGTATGCCATCATCAGTTCTTCTTCTGTTGCCTTTGACCTGTATACAAAAGTTCAGACTACTTATCCCGATGAATGGCTGCAAAGACAAGAACGCAATACAAAAACAAAATTGCCTCTTACAGTTGAGGGTGTCGACTTGGATCTCCGTTTGCATGGCTTTGGCTTCTTTAATCTGCTTTCTTCTTATTCCTTTGATTCTCCAAGATCAATGCATTTGAAGGCAACTGGAAAGATCAAATTTCAGGGTAAGGTAGGAGAATTTGGGTCAGTGACAAAGGATGATGAAGAAAAGATCGGGAGTGAATCAAATAATTTGGACAGAACCATGATTGACAACGAGAAAACAAGTCTTGTTGGGGATGTCTCGTTGACAGGAATAAAAATAAACCAACTAATGCTGGCACCTCAATTGATTGGATCATTTAGCGTCTCTGATGAAAAAATAAAGGTAAAAGTGGGGAGTTTTTATAATAAAAATGATGAATGCATATGAAATTCTTATGATAGTATAACAACACTTACGTGTGAGATTCCCTTTGCAAAGCAGATATATTTTCCTTGAGATTTGAAGACCATCTAGCTCTCACTGCCGGGGCCCGGGCAGGCTGCTGTTATTCTCTGCTGTCCTGTCCCATATTAGGTATCCTATTTGGTTTTCCAAAATGAAAACCACATAGGTTACTTAGTACGGGATGGGGGAGTATAATATATATGATGTCAGTTTATTTATTTACATATTCGTGTCTATGCAGTTGGATGCTGCAGGGAGGCCTGATGAGAATTTGATTGTGGAGGCTTTAGGACCACTGTTGTAACGACCCTCGCCTCACAGCTGTCCTCTGAAGCACCACCTGCTGAAAGAGGAAGGGGAACCTGTTGAGGTGAAATGTAACACCTGCTGAAGGAGAAAGGGCAACTGGCAGGGGCTGTGGTGACTCAGCAGCCCCTGTGCTGGTTATAAAAGGGGGAGCTGAGGGGTGATAAGAGCAGAGGGAGCTGAGAGAGGAGGGAACCGGGGGAAGAAACAGAGGGAGATGAGAAGAAACCGGGTGACTCTTAGACTTCCATATCTTGTTAAACAAAATAGTCAACCAAGTTAAGCCCATACCTCCTAGTGCCTTCCACACTTCAATAGGAATTCCATCGGGCCCTAGAGCTTTGCCTTTCTTCATCTTCCTTAACGCAGCACCTACTTCCTCTATGGAGAATCTTCTAAAATAAGTTAACTCTTTACCAAGACTAGACTCAAACTCTATCCCACTACTATAATTCTCATTCAATAGACGCTCAAAATACTCACGCTATCTCTCCCTAATTTCCTCATCTTTCACTAAGACCCTTTGATCTTCAATTTTAATACACCTAACTTGCTCTAAGTCCCTACTCCTCCTATCCCTTAACTTAGCTAATTTATAAATATCCCTCTCCCCCTCCTTCGACCCTAGCCTATTATATAAGTCATCAAACGCCATAAATTTAGCTTCACTCACTATCTTTTTAGCCTCTCTCTCTCTCCCTTAACATATCTCTCCCAATTCTCTTAGTCTGAACATGCATTGTTAAATTTTTTTGGGGTCTATTGTGAACTTCTGAGTGTTCATAAAGTTCTTGTTTAAACTTTAAACCTTTGTGACATGTGTAGGTACGCCAATTGCCACTTGATGAACTGGAGGATGCTTCACTTCGTGGGACAGCACAGAGGGTAATATCTTAGTCTGGCCACTAGTATTGAATCTTATGCAGTGTGATTGATTTTGGTTCGTTTGTATTTTATGGCCTAATGTAACTTTAATAATTTCATAGACAGCATTGTCATTACCTTTTTAAACATAGCATCTATATCTGAAATTGTTTTCACCTACTTTCTGACTTAAATAACAAAATCTGTAATGCATTCAGGTGGAGCTTCAACTTAATTTCCAGAAAAGAAGGGGTCATGGGATGCTGAGTTTACTTCGTCCAAAATTCAGTGGTGTGTTGGGTGAAGCCCTTGATTTGGCTGCCCGGTGGAGTGGAGATGTTGTGAATACTCTTATTCCAAATATGGTTTTGTTTTTTAGTCATTTCCTTGGAAATGCTTAGAATCGGGAGCGCGGTAAATGTCCTGCTTTGCTTTTACTACTTTTCTTTCCAATGTAAATTGAATATTGCAAATATTCTATAATGTGTTACGAATCCTTTGTTTTGGGGACAAAAATGTTACAAATCCTTTTTGTATATAATATAATTCTCCCTCCGTCCTTGCAATACCTGCCAACACTTTTATGAATTTCATATGCATGAACTTGGATACTCAGAAACCTATCTACTGAAACGATTGAATCATTTTTTTTCTCTGGTGTGAAAGTTGAATATTAACATGTCAATTTATATTCTGCTACTTAATGGGCGAGTTTTCTTGTGTTGGTACTTACAATGTATATTCCTCATATTGTATCAGATAACTGTTGAGAAAACTGTTCTTGAGCAAGCTAACAGCAAATATGAACTTCAAGGTGAATATGTACTTCCTGGCTCTCATGATCGTACCCTATTGATAAGGAGAGAGGGGAGGCTTTCTGAAGAGAGCAATGGCTGGGCACTTGGGGAATATGATGTCTTCCATGGGTAGGTGGAGAATGAGATTGGAGGTTCCTGGTGCTGAGGTTTCTGAGATGCTTCCACTTGCTCGCCTTCTTTCTCGTAGCAATGACCCGGCGTTTTGGTCTAGATCAAAGGTGGCTAAATTTTCTTACCTTTGGATCTAAGGAATACCTATGTTCGCATATGGATCTAATGAATTCCTATTTTCAGGCATAATTGAACTTTTCTTCATGCTCTTAATGCTCTTCAACCACACAAACTTTTTTTCAGGACTTTTTCATGCAGAGTTTGCAGTCTGTGGGGTTTTGCGCTGAGAGCCTTCAGAATTTGCTTGAGGTACCTACTGTTGGCATAGATATTTAGACTAGCTTACACAAGCATATAGCCATATAGATAGTTTGTAACTTCGTACTATATGAACAAGTTGACTATTTGTATTAGGGTTTATCTAGCAGTTTCTATGTGCTGTTACGTACTTAATGTTAAGAGTGTATTTCCTTCTCTATTCAATAGTACCTATTGTTTTAGAGGAATTTTATCATTTGACAATTCACTTTGCAGGCAGTACAGAAGCACTACACCTCCTATGATGAGGTTATTTATGAAGATGTGAACCTTCCTGGTCTGGCTGAGCTAAGAGGTCGTTGGTGTGGATCTCTTGATGCAAGTGGTAGAGGCAATGGTGATACAATGGTAATGCTCTACAAATTTACATAAGTTAAAGGAATTTTGGGTGAAATGTATTGAAGTAGTGCAAATCCACGTGAACTAATAGCGCTATATCTTGGAGAGACCTTTTAGTAAACTTTGGCATGGGCAATTTGATCCCCTTTTTGGTGCTCCTAAGCTTTCATTATGTTGTCCTAGCATTTCTTGCTTATGGCACGTGTATGCTTCCCTCTAGTGTGCATGTTGAAATTATATCTCAAATTCACTCTATTGCAATTTGGCATTCAGAAACAGGTGTATACTGTGATCCACGTTTGTCATGTATAACTAAAGTTGAACGGCTCTTAGTTGTGCTAACCTTTTACGAAAGCTGTATGATGTTGACCTACGTATGAAAACGGGAAAAAAAAGACAGTTTGGGTGAAGTTTAGGCATTGGGTTTTCTTCACTTTGAAATTTCTATAAAATTAGAAGAAAATAAACCTTCCGTACCATTTTAGTTCATTTTGAAAAACCAAATAGATACTGAAGATGGGGCGGAGGGAGTATAATTTTGGAGGAACCTCGCTCGCATTAAGATTTTTTTTTTGTATAACAAGGGGTATCTGTGTCCTTAGGACCCGCCTAGAAGGAGAGGGCAAACAGCTTCTTTGAGCACTGTATCCCACCTCCAATCCCCTCGGACACTTAGAAGGCCTACCCATCACATACACCGGGTAAATGGGGATATAATCCCAGGTGGGTGGCCAATGGAGTGGGAATTCAAACTCAGGGTCTCCGCTTCAAGAAGCGTGTTCTGGCCATCCCAAAGATTTAGGTCAAGAAGTTTATCAGCTGGCTTTCATTATTGTGACCTACGAACTGCAAGAATGTATTATCCTTGTCCTTTCATGATTGCTCGGGGCTGGATCAGTGTTTAAAAAATCAGCCAAGTCACTGACCCAGATTGGTGGCCTGGTCGGGTCGAACGGGTTCAACCGCAGGCTAACTCATGCTGACTTGGTTGATGACATCGGCAACTGGAATAATGGAAACCTCCACTATTTGAAGTAATGTATTAGTGGGGTAACGAGACCACAAATTGGTTTGGGGCTTGTTCCTTGTTCACTTATTTGCATTCTCCCTAGGTTCTTAATTAGGTTATTTGCTTATTCAAAAAATACGCATACTACAAATTTGTAGTGGTCCAGTTAGTTAACAGGTTAAGTCAGTACTTGATGGGATTAGGGCTCGAATCCTCCCTCATCCATTAATTACTTATCATGTGTTACAATATGCTTGAGTTGGAACTGGACCAGCCTGGAGGCTGTGGCTCGACTGGCCCACTCTCCCCTGTCCGGGTGAACTTTGTCCGAGTGATCTGTCCAGTCCAAGGTTCAAAATATTGGACTAGATTGATTTGTTGCAGAGTGCAGTATTTTTCAATCCGTCAGAAAGTGCTGTTTATTTATATGAACAGCACTCTAGACACCAACAGATAAAAAATTTGTTTACCATTGTCATAAAAAATTTCACTTTCTCAATATTATGTGGTTAGGCAATGAGGATTCATTTTCATCATTTGACCCGTGGAAAGCCATATCCACTTTCAGCTCATATATCTCTTATGTCTACTCTTGCTAATTCCTTCCTAGTGCTCTCAGGTTCCCTTTAATATTCTTCTTAAGGGAATGCGTTCCTTTGTCGATTACATATACTAGCGCTTCCAAGTTTCAAACCAATTGTTATTCTAATGTACTTTATTTACTGTTAGACTATTTGAATGCATTTTGTTTTGTTATATTCCTTTTGCAGGCTGAATTCAGTTTTCGGGGGGAAGATTGGGAGTGGGGATCCTACAGAACTCAGCGTGTTGAAGCAGAAGGTGCATACAGCAACAACAGCGGGCTTCACCTTGAACAGTTTTTTATCCAGAAAGATAATGCTACTCTTCATGCTGATGGGACTTTACTGGGGCCTAAAACCAATCTCCATTTTGCAGTTTTAAATTTTCCAATTGGACTTGTACCCACTTTAGTTCAAATTTTTTAATCTTCCACATCAGATATTATGCATTCCCTGCGTCAACTGTTAACCCCCATTAAGGGCATACTGCACATGGAGGGTGATTTAAAAGGTAGCCTTGCAAGGCCCGAATGTGATGTGCAAGTGAGGCTCTTGGATGGTGCCATAGGAGGAATTGATCTTGCAAGAGCTGAAATTGTGGCTTCTCTAACTTCTACTAGTCGATTTCTTTTCAATGCCAATATTGAACCAGCCATTCAAAGTGGGCATGTCCATGTTCAAGGTAGTGTTCCCGTGACTTCCATACAAAATGGTACAATAGAAGAAGATGATGGAGAAACAGATGGATTGTTATGGGTCACGGGACGAGGAAAAGAGAAGATTAGAGGATATAATGATGGGTCTAGTGAAAATAAATCTATCAGATATAGAAACGAGGATCGCTGGGATGTTGAGTTAGCGGAAGGTCTCAAGTATTTGAACTGGAATGTTCTTGATGTGGGAGAAGTGAGGATTGACGCGGATGTAAAAGATGGTGGGATGATGTTAATAACGGCATTGTGTCCTTATGCAGACTGGCTACATGGCAATGCTGACATCTTTATTCAGGTAATTGATGTTGACCATCCAGATAGTGCATTGGGGACATTTGGTTCAGATACTGGTTATATATACTCCCTCCGTCCTGTTTTAGATGTTCCATCTGAGAAAGAGGACAGTAATTTTTTAGATGCTCCATAGAGTCTATTTCAGTGAATTTTAAACCTCTTCTTCTCCCCCCGACACACACAGTTTGGGTTTTCACTTTCCAATAAAAATCAACACATATAATCTATTTAAGTGAATTTTAAACCTCTTCTTCTCCCCCCTTCCCCCTCCTCCCCCCAGCACACACACACAGTTTGGGTTTTCACTTTCCAATAAAAATTAACATTTTCCCAGATGGAGCATCTAAAACAGGACGGATGTGTGTTTTTTTTTTGTCATGGCATAATTTGTATTATGTTTTTATGCATTTCTTGTGGTTCTTAATAGGTTCAAGGCACAGTGGAACAACCAATAGTGGATGGTTCTGCATCATTTCACAAGGCTTCTGTCTCTTCACCGGTACTCCACAAGCCTTTTACCAATATTGGGGGAACAATGCATGTCAAATCTAATAGGCTGTGCATCAGTTCATTGGAAAGCAGAGTTAGCAGAAAGGGAAAGCTCTTACTGAAAGGGGATCTGCCTCTCCAAGCTAGTGAACTGTTTCAACATGATAAAGTTAATCTCAAATGCGAATTACTCGAATTGCATGCCAAGAATATTTTGAGGTTTTTAACTAAATGTTCTCTTCTTTCTATTTTCATATGTTATGTAATGTTTTTTTTCTCAAGTGAATTTATACTTTGCTTAATGTTATGGCATATGAATTTGATATCTACAACTACTTTTGTTGATACAATTTTCTTTTTGCCGATTGAAGTGGACAAGTTGACAGCAGATACAGATAACTGGTTCGATATTGCAACCTAATGTATCGGGAATGATAAAACTGAATCATGGAGAAGCATACCTGCCCCATGATAAGGGTAATGGAGAAGAAACAAATCGATTACAACAAAATATATCCATCCTTTCAGTCGGTGGTTCTAATAGGTTGGCTGGCCCAGGAAATGTGTTGCCCTATTTTGGTTCAGGGCCTACTTTCAGCACGTGCCAGATTCTCACAGTCATCAGGTATTGTGTCTCTGGACATGTCTCCTTTTGACCAATGTGTAAGAGGGAAATCGTAACTGTTCTTGCCTTATCTAGGTAAACATTCTGATATCGAAAAAAAGATAGAGCAGGAAAATGCGAAGCCCAGAATTGATGTACGCCTAACAGATCTGAAGCTTGCTTTAGGCCCGGAGCTTAGAATTATATATCCATTGATTCTTAATTTTGCTGTTCGTGGTGAACTTGAACTGAATGGTATTGCACACCCTAAATGGATTAGACCCAAAGGAGTTTTGACTTTTGAAAATGGTGATATAAATTTAGTGGCAACTCAGGTACATTTTCTGCATTAAATTGAATTTTAATTTTGCATGAATTGCTCTGTAACCATCTATGTTGGCCCATGTCCAGAGATAATATATTTTGGTGCATTGCAGGTGAGGCTTAAGCGTGATCGTCTAAATGTGGCAAAATTTGAACCTGAATTAGGACTAGATCCAATACTAGATTTAGCTTTGGTTGGATCTGACTGGCAATTTAGAATCCAAAGTCGAGCTAGTAACTGGCAAGATAATTTGGTTGTGACCTCAACACGCTCAGTGGAGCAGGATGCTCTTTCCCCTGTAGAGGTTAGCTTTATTTACTTTCTGTAATCTGTTATGGCTTACTGATTGCTCGTCAATGATGACTTGATATGGCGAATTGTTAGATTGAGATTTGATCTATTGAGTTATTTGTTTGATCTAATTTTTTGTCAAGTCCTTGAGTTTGTATTGTCATCTTATGTTCATGTTATATACTATCACTGTTGTGCCTCGCTTACAAGTGTATTTGAAAGCTTGTACACCGAGACAGTATGCTTCCAAGGTGGCCTGTAAATAGTGGCCACTTTCATTATTGCAGCTGTGTTGCTGGAGTCTCGCCCCATTCTTTGGGTGAAAGTGAGATTGATATGCCTCAAATAATTTCACACTGGAATTTGCTTCATAAAAAGATGAAAGAACTTACATGTTCTTGTTACTGTCTCACATATCACTAATCACTAATGTATTAAAATTGATAATGACCTGTTTTTTTAGGTATGATTACTGCTCTATTATCGGACATAATTTTCTATGTCACTCACTTTTTAAGATGAATGTGAATATTTCCGTTATTTCAGTTAATTTCTGATTCTTAGTGTCATGCCTTCTCTGGCTATTGTCTGTGAATTGGTTTGTGGAAGGACACGTTCGGCGTTACAATTTAACTTACAAATTAACTTTTGCATTTTCAAATGGATCATCTAAGGGCCAGGTGGGGAAGCAAAATGGTGTTTGATCTGATGTGTGGGTATGGACCCGATTCATTGACCATACAATAGTTTAGCTAGATTTAATGATTGAGATGTCCTGGGCTCAGATAGAAGGGGGTGGGCCCAAGTTTCGGTGGCCCACCATCATCTAAAACTCTCTTGAATTCCTCTGGTCCTACCCTCATCTGATTCTTGTCAGATCTTTTAGAAGGTGCTAAAACCTGAGTCATATGGTATACCAATATATCATCTCGGATTTGAAATTACCTTCTTTTGAGTGGTTGTTGACCAGTAACAAAGTGAATAAAGTTCATGCTGTTAAATAAAAGCTCTTGGGATGATGCTGATGATTCTGGCAGTCATGAAATTGGAGTTTATATTTTTTTCTGCTGCATAGGCATTTTTAATGTATTCTTTTTGCACAGGCTGCTAGAGTTTTTGAGAGTCAATTATCTGGATCTCTCTTAGAAGGCGATGGTCAACTTGCTTTCCAGAAACTTGCAAGAGCAACTCTTGAGACTTTGATGCCAAAAATAGAGGGGAAGGGAGAGTTTGGACAAGCGCGATGGAGATTAGTTTATGCTCCTCTCCGAAGCTTGAGTTCCCTTGATCCGAATGCAGATCCTCTCAAGTCACTCAGCAAGTAACTTATCATTTAACACTGAAGTGG
Source organism: Houttuynia cordata (assembly GCA_039654745.1). Classification (NCBI taxonomy): domain Eukaryota; kingdom Viridiplantae; phylum Streptophyta; class Magnoliopsida; order Piperales; family Saururaceae; genus Houttuynia; species Houttuynia cordata. The sequence continues at coordinate 43,265,573 of CM077506.1, forward strand.
AAGTGCAACTTGGGAAACGCCTTCAGGTACAACCTGCTTGTTTTCTGGCCACACTCTTGAACATTTTTGCTGGTCTATGTTTTATGCCCTCTTCACAGTTTTATCATGCTTTCCTTGTTCCGGAGGCGAAGTGGGCCCTGGATGTCAAACCCATATATGTTTATGCTTATGTAGAAATTTACTATAGTAGGAGTTCTATTTTGGATGCCTTCAAATTAGAAGTCAGAAATTTTCTAATTTTGGACTTTCCTAGATACTTTGATCCTTCTGGAGATGATTTCAGAAATTTATCCTACCCTGTGCCCCTCTTCTTTCCCGCCTTCACGCTTCCATACACTATCCTTCATCCCTAAATCTTTGTTCTGCATCACTCCTGCTATTTGTTCATAATCTATTCCAGAGTCTTATATCCATTGTCCAGCTATTTATATTCCCGGCATTAGCAATGTTTTACCGGTCTGCTAGGGCCTTGCACTGTTTCTTTAGTGTTTGAAAACTTGAACTATCCTGTGGTGAGACTTGATGGGGTGGTAGCTGTAACTTCTCATCATGTGCCTTCACTTTGAAATCTTGGCGTAGCAGATGCCTGTGTATATCAAAGGGGTTCTGTTCATGAAAACGTCTTCCACATTTTTTGACATAAACATCTATATTGGACAAATATAACAATTCTTATTTTGTGCTCCTAAGTCCGGGGAAAAGGAGGAGGGTTAGCGTCAGGTTGACAGCCGGTTGTAAAAACTCTGTCAATCATATTCTAGCTAGAGCTAGGGCGTTCCCCGGAAGCGACGCATTGCAACAACGCCCGGTTGCAATGTCAAGTGAGCAAGGGTTCTCGCGTTAGTCTGGATGGGAGCGAGTAAAGAAGCTAGTCCTTGAGCGTAGGTTTAGAGTGGCTTCTTAGAATATTGGGACCTTAAAGGGTAAGGATATGGAGTTAGTAGAAACTCTCAAGAGAAGGAGGGTTAACATGGCTTGCTTGCAGGATACTAAGTTTGTAGGAGAGAAGGCTAGGGAACTGGGGGAAGGCTTTAAACTAGTTTATGTAGGTAAAGTTTCAAATAGGAATGGGGTGGGTATAGTGGTAGATAAGGACTTGAGACAAAGTCTTGTAGGTGTCAAAAAATTTAGTGATAGAATTATATTAGTGAAGCTACTGTTAGGTCAATACCACTGTTTCAAAGCATTGGCCTAAATCCTGCATTTCAAAACCCAAATCTCACAATGCATGTATTTTAGAACTGCATTTCAGATTGCATTAGCATTTCCAAGTTTTATTTTGAAATTCATCTCAAGAAAAAAAATCAAATTAAAAAGAAGTTCCTAAATCCTGCTCCACCCTAAATCATGCATTTCAAAGCTCAAATCCAACAATGCATGCATTTTTTTTCCAACAATGCATGCATTTTAGAGCTGCATTTCAGAGTGCATTAGCATTTCCAAATTGTATTTCGAAATACATCTCAAGAAAAAAAAATTAAATTAAAAAAAAAGGTTCCTACTCCAGTCTTGGCTTGGCGGCCATTGGTGCACTACCCAACTTTCTGACTACCAAAAGGTAGGACGGCACAAGATGTGGAAGGGATAGAGGAAGGAACAGGCCATTGAGAGCGGGCGAGAGAAGGGGCCATCAAATCCGGTCATGTTGCTAGGTGAGTAGGGGGGTGGAGGGAGGGCGAATAGAGGAGGGCCCTCCCTTCAGTTTGACGTATGCCATTGGATTGTGAGAGCACTGTCGGATCTCCATGGTACAACTGCACTCGGTGCACACCGCCACATGCGCCAAGCTCATCTTGGACTCAAATGTAAATTAGGACTCTAGGAAATTAAAAAAGAAAGACTAGGCCTCAGATATAGACCAGGCAAAAACTCCCACCAGTCACTTTTAATTGAAATACTCCCACCAGACAATTTTAATTGAGATATTAACAAAAACATGCATACTAAAATACATGATACCACTCCCTCATTCTACGGCTAGGTGGTCGGGGCCGGTGACAACGGTTGCCCGGCAGCAACCCTAGGTTAAGGTCGAGGTCAAGGGGCATCCGCGATGATAGGTGACTGCTCGCTCGGAAAGCCTATATCTCAATAAAATAAAATTGACCAATTATGTGATGGTCTCAAGTAAAAGAAATCCGAACCAACTTTCCAACATCCTTTTATCTTCTTCCCTCTTCACCCGTTTATGCTTGAGCTGCCACTGCCAGTGACATCAATGGCAGCAGCATCCTTTCTATCTCCTTCCCTTCACTCTCCACCTCCATCTTCCCACTAGCATCTCCTCTCTTCTTCAGGCAGGTCGAACTGCCAAACTTTCCTTTATCCATACACTGGCCTCCTTCTTTGAAACTCAGTTTACTCTCACTTTGTGTTCTAGGAATGGTTGTGGCTCAAACTTTCCCTACACAAGGAGATATCGAGTTGCAGAGAATGTCGTTTTTGCTAGATATAAGGGTTTCTCAGAGGTGGACTTGGGGTTCTCTCAGCCGATCAAAAGAAGGGAACTGATGTTGCTAAGCCTTTCATTTGCAGCTTCTCTGGCATTGTACACTCCTCGTAAGACATTCAGCATAACACTGGTTTCATTTGGAATTCTTTTGTTCTGTAACTCTTGTTCTGTAACTTGAAAAAGGTAGACAAGTGTAATTATTTTATGTTGTTTCGTTGGGCTATATTCTGCAGCCTCTATAGGTGCTTTGTTCCATCGGCAGAATTTTCTTGTGAAACTATCATAAATTAATATCTATAGTGGCATACCAGTCCATCGATAATTGTTTTCTGTTGTTCTTTAATTATACTTCCTAAAATTCTTCTGTTCTGGTATAAATATCCAAAAACTCAAGGTCTGTCTTTCTGAATTTTGTTTGTTCTCTTGTGCTTCTTTTACTTATATATAGTTGCATCTTTAAAATGTGAATGTTAGTTGGTTTATATGTCTCAATCTTGTAAAATTTGTAGTTTCGGTTGCTGAGGTTGAGCAGGATGGCAATTTAAAAATGGCAACGTTCATGGATGATATAAATGCATATTCTTTTCTGTATCCAGTGGAAATTCCTTCAAAGAAGTTTGCCTTCAAGTGGTAAGCAGATCCTTCTTCAAGTATCGGATTTAAGGGAGAAGACTGAATAATTATCTGTTCAAATTGTCATGAATATATTTGTCCATTATGAGCCTCTTTCGTGGTATAATAAGAAATTGGTAGTAGATTAGTAAATGTTTATGTTAGGTGCTTGCATCTGTTTTGGCAATTGCCATGTAAAATCTGTTTTGACAGTTGTAAAAAAATAAATAGTAACTGTTTATTTTAGTGCCTGCATCTATTTTTTATGATTGAAGTATATGATATCAGATTACTTGCATGCTTTAATTTGTTTTTTGAAAGGAAGGTTTCCGGCTCTTTTAAATATCTATGTACAACAGACACTGAGTAGCCAAATGCAATTGGCTACTGGAAACACAAAAGAGCCAACTTAGTTAAACGTACTTCAGATTTTAATTCAAATGGTTTATATGATGTACTTAGTCTAATGAAAATAATGATCATACTTAAATTAGGAACTAGCTATATCACTCAGGGTGAACGTGTACGAATTGCACCTGAACAGTTCTTTTTTGTCCTTGAGGACCTTAATCTTATCTCCTCGTAGAAGTTGGCCTGTCACACTCTTCGGATTTCTCGACTCATTTTTCTCTTGATTGAATGTTGAATCAGTTGCAAAAAGTAGTAAAAGCGCCGTTGTTGCAGGAAAAGGAGAAGATGGCGTTGACGTGGTGACCATGATAGTAGATTTATAGAGGGCCGGGAGGGATCGATATAGAACTAGGAAAGTTTTCTTCGTCCTCATCGGAACATAATAGGAAGTTATTCCCGGGGGCTTCACACTTATCCGGAAACGCGGTCGAGCTGCGTCAAGGTTAGGAGAAATGGGTCCAACAAAATTAGGGGCAAGGAAAATATTCAATGTTTGGGTAGTGACTTGGTGGGGGATCAAGGTATAGTACTTTTTCTATGACCAAACCAGTGTGACCATACTACACCAGGAGTCTAGGATACTAATATAGTACTCCTTACAAAAATAGAATTTGCCCCCCTTTTCTCATGTTTTTGGTTGTGTGGGAACAAAGTCGGCCATGTAATGATGGACCCTTGTTTTTTCAAATGTAAACATGCTTCAATGGACAGACAGAGTACATAGATATCGTTTATGTGCTATGTTAGAGTACTATGGTCATGGTTTTTAGTCATGATGGCCAGCCTTGATAAATTAATGATTGTTTAATTAGCGGGTAAGATGCACCTGAATTTTTCACCAGGGATAATGCAGGCATATCGATGATATCTAACATTCAAGTATATCTAATCTAACTACTACAAAAAGTAGCTGGGTATAGTTTGACTTTTTAGAGTGCAATTCCCAGCTAATGATCCTCTAAATTTGTTTAAGATTGTGATTAAGTAATCATAGCATTTAGTACAAATAATTAATGATATTATTTCACCCATTCACCATAATAAAAGGTTGATTATGGCTATAAATAAACTTTTAGGATTCATGTACTACATTATCATCATGTTACTACATTATCATCATGTCACTTCAAACCACATCTCAAAGATTCTTTTTTCTCTACAATAGCCTCGCCGTTCTAAAAATGCAAAGGCAACACTCCTAGTTGATAGTAATATGAATGTTTTATAATATTAGTGATGTAGGTGGGATGGCCATGACATGCTTCCTCAGGCAGAGGTCTTGAGTTTGAACCGCCACTCTATTTGCCACCCCTCCCAATTTAACCAGTGCACACGAGAAGTGAGTTGTACGTACAAGAGAGAACACAAGTTTGTATCTGGATTAAATATAAGAAAAGATCTATTTTAGACTTTTAGTGCATGTGGGATTTCCAATCCATACAATTTATGTGGGTTGGAGGAAGTAATTAGGTTAATACTAATCTTATAGGAAAAAAAAAAGTTGCAATATGTGTTATCAAAGGTGGTCATACCTAGGAAAGGCTGAAATTCAATCCTGACCAGGCCTCATTAATTAAATATATGTGGCAAATGCCCTCATATATCTGTAACTATGCGTGATTTGTGAATATTTTTGTACATGACTTCTCAATTTCTTATTACCTCCAAACATTTTTGTATATGATTTTTTTGGCTTAACCGTAAAAATCTGAAGGAAAGAGCCATAAGATAAAAAAGAGGAAAAAACATAACTTTCAATTAAACAAAGAGAGACGCAGGAATCTTGTGATGCAAACTTTTCAATTGACATAAAGCTGCCAGTAATGCTGGCTATCTGAGGCAGTAAAGGTTTTTCAAAAGTAGCTAGTGGACAAAATGGCAGAAAATTTGGTAAAAGCAATAAAACCTTGAGATTTTTTATGTGGTAACACAAATCTTGAACTATGTACCACAAGTGATGTGTCAAGGTTGAAAGTTGCGTTATTACACAACAGGGAAAAATAATCCACCAACTTTTGTTCCACTTTCAGGTTCATAGACCTCAAATCAAGCATATATTCACAAAGAAAACTGGTAATAAAGCTATTTGAGCTAGTTGTACACCTGATGAACTAATGAGAGGAAAGACAAAAGAATTAAAATGTTATAGCTCAAGAGAAAAAAAATGAGAACCTCTAGATAGAGTTTAAGAATCAAGTGTGAAGGCCAAACCAAAAGAGGACCCAGAATCCATAAGATGTCTCAAAGATGTCCTTGCTTCCTTTAGCTGTAAGTTGGTTTGGTGGCTATTAAATCAGGAATCTGTTTGCGCAAAATGTATGTCATCAATCTAGTCATAATATCGAGTTGCACAGAACGATGGAACTGCGTATTGTGTACCACAAGATTTAGCCTCTTAAAGTTTTTCTGGTTTATAATTCTTCCTTCACTAGCAGGGTTCGATTTAAGAATTGGATGGCAGTTGAAAATTTTCAGTTAAGTTAGCTTGGGCTACTCGGAAGCATCATGAGCAGACAAATATTTTCAATGTGGCCTGGAATTTGCTTCTGCCTTTTTGTAGAGTTACTGTTGAAGAGAAAACCCAACAAGCTGCAATTCAAGTAGGATCCATCTGCCCTTGTTGATTGAATCATTTGGTATCTTTTTAGAGAATGCAAAGTTGCAATACTGGTTTGGCAATTTTTTCCGCCAATTAAACTAGAGTGGATTTTAATTTCATGTGCAATCCTAGAATGGGAGTCTCCTACATCCTTGCAAGTTCATCCAGAAACTCCAATGTTAACCTTATTTTGCACCTCGCATCTTGCCTTATAGCTTGGTTTATATGGCAGCCAAGGTTTACAGACAAGTTTGATAATAAACCGGTTTAAAAAGTTATATTACATCTCTTAGGTAGAAAGTTGTCGGATTTGCAACATTAATACTCCTTCCATCCAATATTAGTCATACACATTTGAAAAAATGTGATATCTACTAAGTTAACCTCTTTACTCCATCTACTAATTACTATGAGAAGGACAAAAAGAAATAGGGAAATTAATATGGAATAACTTTTTTTCAAATCCAAACGATTAATATGTTGTGAACCTGGTTCACAAGAGTAATACGGATCATTGTAGAGAAATTATAAAGAAAGTGGAGAGAGAGTGAGAAGGAAAGAGGGATAATTAAAAGCTAAGACTAAACTTTGATTTTCATTGCATGACCCCAAAGAGTACGATGGCTACATATTTAGAGGCATAAGAGTCTTTTAACCCTAGAAATCCAATTTCAATTAATATCCATATCCTACCCATAATAGACAATTAACATAAGAAGAACAAATTCAATTGAGAAAGTAAGTCCAAGTCCTAATTAAGTATAGAATTCTGAAGACATTTGTCAAAAGAGAAGTAGTACGTTGGTGAAGAACAAAATATTGGACGGCGGGAGTAAAAGATTCACGGGGTCAGTAGCTTCTTCTAATCATTTTAAGTGTTCTATTTCTTTGTTCAGCCATTATGAAACTGATAATTCGCTTCTAATGCTTCATTGCAACCAAAGCAATGGTGGATTTTCATTGTGAAATCAATCCTGATTCTGGTCTGGAAGAGAATTCAAGCCAATTTCATTTAGGTTTCTTCGTGCAGCTTTAAAACTACACATTTAACTAAGAAAGCAGTTTTATTGTTCTAGATTATTTTAACAAGATATAATAAGAGTAATCAAGAAACAAAATTAAAAGACACATTTTAGTGTCTATCAACCACTCAGCCAAGGCATCATCGGGAGAATCAAAAGTTTCAAACTAAAATGAAATTTGAAATAATATTAAAAACTTGAAATCACGTATGTGATCACCAAAATGACACATTCAAATTAGCCTAGTCATTTACTTTTGAAGGAATATATGTTCATGGTAGAGCATTGTTTGTCCTACTCCAACCATTCTTTTGTCACTTTTTTTTGGTTTTCTGCAATATGGGTTCTCAGTTTATTATCCAACTTCTCAACATATAATTTAATTCTATTTTAATCTTCTGTGCAATATATATGAAGTGTCTTCTAATTTTGAGATCTATTAGTACTTTTGAATAGCAACTCTGCGAGTTGCCACTAATTGTTAATGCAAGCAACCCCATCATAAAATAGCATAGTTTTAACCTCTCACAGCAATTTAGAAAAATCCATGATACTTTATTTCTAGCTAGTGGTTATGATATATGAGGCAGCCTTTATAGTGTAAGAAGCTTATTATTTAGCTAAAATTGCTAAAAAAATATTAAAAACAATAGAACATCGAAATTAGTACCACAATTTTATATACAAAGGTTCAAGTTGCCTCAAGTAAAAGGGCAAAGAAAGCTAGAAATTAAGAGGGAAAATAAACAAATAAAGAAACAAAAAGTTTAGAACAACAATTCAAAATTGTTTTAGCAGCAAATAGTTTGGATTAACAATTTCATTAACTGAAAAATATAAAATTCTTGCATATGTCAGACGATATCAACCTGAGGAAAGATTTTGCATCCCCATGACACAAGTTGAAGTAGTATCTTGTAGTTGATTTTTAAAATGTTTTCACGGCCTAAAACGTGGTGTAACTACATCAGACTCATACAAATTTCAAATGCAAAAATACTATATGACTTATACACAACTGAGCCATCAAGCCGAATATAATGTCGACATGATTAGGATCCATATATATAAGACAGATTTACGTCAGGACATTAGGATCATTGAAATTTTTAAGAAATTTCTTCTAACTATACCTTATAAGCATTGCCACAGACCCTTCCCAATCGACCATCTTAAACAAGTGGTCACACCCAAAAAGATAAAAAAATTATTCTCTAGACTACTTTCCACATTTGCAAGCAAACCCAACGCTGCTGACTAATCCAATTATCTTTGCCAATTAATTATTAATAAGGAGAATAAGTAAAATGTTGAAGAATGAACAATGCCAGAACTAAACATATGCCATACTAAATTTCTTAATTGTCCTGCTGATGAATAAGGTTTTCTTCTTTTGTTTCTTTATGCAGTAAAACGTGCATTAATAATAAAAATGCTTGCACTTAGCTTTTTCCATAGAAAGGAATTAATAGAAATGCTGTAACTGGTGATGACTCCTAAAATAACAATTGGATAAGCACTAATCTTATAGAAAATTATGTAAAGGGATAAGCTTATACAAAATTATGCAAAGGGTGTTTATCAGTAAAGGCCAAAACTCAGCCATGACCAGGCCTCATTTAGTAAATTCTTTATATAATCAGTTTAGACATTCTTTACAAGAACCAACAATGGTGTAGGGTTTTGAATAAGGTAATGCGTACAAAATTCTTTCACATATCAGATCTTGATCAGCTGGTTCTAGGATTTTAAAGATACAAATTTCTAAAATTTAAGGGAAGGACTATTGAATCAGCTGGGTTGTTTTAAGGCTATTACAGTTTGGAATTGCTGGCTGGCCTTCATCGGTGAACTATGGCCACTACGAGTGTATGGAATTATTTCCAGCGGCCGAACCACGAGTTTCGCAGGTGATATAGGAGAGGCCACTTGCTGTTTTCTCTCATGTACAGTAGCATAACGGGACTGTTTTGAGTAAGATTTCCAATCTTTTGACAATAAAATAAATATCATACTAATGTTCCAATTTCTAGTAACTTATGAGATACAACAATTAATCACTGCTTAAACCATAGAGAAAGATTATGCAGCTTCAAGGACGGGCAACATACCAGAGCCTTGAAAACAGGGTGCTTTTAAGCTAAGAAAATGAGCTTATCTTAATATAGATGTGCCCACTTGGTGCAATGACAGCATACAGCACATGAACTCAATATGTAGCATACTACTTTGGACTAATTTCACAGTTATAAACTCAAACACCAAGGCATGCGTTGATGTACTCAAACTGATGTTTATATAATAGCCCCAAACTCATGAAACTATATATATATATATATATATATATATATATATATAGATTGCATGAATATATATGCGTAGATGTACTCAAACTGATGTCTAACAAGCATTCCACAAGATTGAAATATGGAAGAGCATTATTGCATGAATACTAGTGTTAGTAAAACCATCCTACCTTGAACCAAGAAGATGGACTTTGTCTCACCTTCAACTTCAGTTCACAAACAAGTCTAGCAGAAGGGGCGTCGTCTAGGGTTTCAACCAAAGCAGCCAGCTTTTCTCCTCTTTCTTCATGCACTTCGCATCCCTCCACCCCGTTTCCCACACCCATCTCTGCACGCCGTCCCCACTCCTTTGTTTCTCCAGCCCACACCTTGTCGCCTTTCACTTCGCCGTTGCCGGACACTTTGGCGATTCCATCAGAGTTGGAGCTGAAGGTCTTTAGCCGCAGCAGGGATTGTCTCCATTGGAATGCCTCTTCGGCTCTTCGGTGTTCGACGTTGGTCCACAATGTGTGTGTTTTTTCTTTTCTTTTTTCAGACTCCTCCCTTTGGAGCCAACCATGAGTACTTCGGAGCTCCGCTATTATTTTCTAATTTCCTTGTAGGGCTACAAGTAGTTTGATCGGTAACGGGTGGTCGTTACAACCTCTTGACGGTATTTTGAGAAGAAGATGTGGTGTTACTCGTTAGTATGTAATTTCAGCAAAAACTCAACCTAGGTGATATGGAAAAAACTCGAGCCCCAATCGACTCAACCTGAGTGGGTCATATGGGCCGAACCCATTCCATGACCCAAAAGTCTTCTTCCTACTTATAAAATGTAACGCCCGAAAATTAGTATGTTTACTTTAACTAAGTTTTGGTGCATGATTATATTTGATTGCTATGATTTCTCTTTTTTGAGTTGAAGTATGCAAATAGAGCTTTCCAACGCCACCAACTGCGCGCAATTCGGAGTTTAGAGTAAAAAGTTATGCAAGTTTGAATTTGGTATGCGATCATTGGGTTACGCGATCGATTGCCGGGGTACACGATCTATCGCTGATCGCTCTGGCAGAAAACTGATTTCGGAAATTATGTTTTTGTTGGGATTTTCTTAAGAAAAAGATACCAAATCCTAGCCAAACTTTGAGGGGATTTTGGAGGATTTCTATTGGTGGAAAGAGCTCATAATTAAATTTGTTTAAGAGATGGAAACCCTAACTCTATATAAACACATGTAGATGTTTTATGCTTTGCCTAAACCCTAGCTGAAGGAGGCTAGAGCTTTTCTCTTCTCTTACCCACGTTCACCCCCTCTCAAGCCTCTTATTGACTGGAGTTTTCTTCAAGAGCTTTGGTGCAAAGCGGAGGAGACAAACAACGCGTAAAAGGCAGAATTTTTGGTGAATCAAGAGTAGGATGGTTTTTCCCTCTTACTTTCTTTCTCTATATGATATTTGAATACTTTCATTCAGTATTATGATTGTTTATATTGTTTTGATCAATTGGAATGCATTGATGCATGATTCCTTATGATTATATATGGTATTATGTGGATTCTTAATGCTTTCATGCGAAGTCTTTAGATTGGAAGGTATCCATGATATTCTATCAATCATATTGATGACAAAGTTTTGATTTTTATCTGTAAATTCTTTGATCACTTTGGATTTGGTGATCTTAGTGGTTGTTTTGTATTAATAGTCCCTGTTTCAAAGGGATATTATCTAAAACTGCAACATATGTTAAGTATCATAGTCAAGGGGCATGATTATGTAATTCCAGAAGGTTTTAGGGGTGGTAACAAGCCTAGGAGGGGAGTAATTGAGTCTGATATTACTCTAATTAACACTTATATGGTGTGGTTATATAAAAGAGACAAGAATAATTAAGGATAATCATCTCGGCTAGAACTGTTTCTGTGCTAACAGTCAGTATTAATTAAATTATAACTAATTCAAGAAAAATCGGAAAAATACAAGATTAGTGGGGTTATAAACTAGCCTCATAGGGCTAATATCCATAAAAATTTCAGAGTCTAAGTCCTAATGTACAAACTATGGGAGAAGTCGCAAGGGGACTGTTTTATAAGAGACAGTGTGCTGTAATTCATGTTAATCTATTAATACTTGAATAGCACTATTGATATGGTACACGTGAATTAAGAGAATCATTATTATTTATTACACTATTGAACATGGATTATCACAGTAAGGCTGATTAAGTAAAAGATTAACCTTATGGGATGTTATGAAGTGACCTAGAAAACTATTATCTTTGTATCTTATATAAGCCTTTGTGTCGGTTTGATGTTCCACTTGGAAATCAAATTATCTAAGAATTGATCCCTATTCCTGACTTTGGATACATAAATCTTAAATACTTATGGGATAATCCTATCTAAGGCTAAGCATGAAAGTATGTGTCAGAGATATTGAATATTGATCTATACTTCTACGGTGAGTTCATTTTGTTAGCTGAGATAAGTAAATCTCCTCGTTACTCCTGAATTGAGTTCTATTCTGATGTGAGACCTTGAAGTTCTACCTGTACTCCATGAGTGAGTCACTGGTGGTAAGAGTCACCCTGATTTTTAGAAGATTGAGACCTCAACTTTTGATTGAATCATTGTCCGGCTGACATTAACCTATTTCTCCACTAATTATTCGGTGGAAATCATAGTATGCTCATGAGCCATTGCTAGGTCCAGTGTGACCTCCGATATTTATGGAACAAGGATTCCTCATTACCCGAAGGGAGGCATATACGTACATTTAGGCTGTATGATATTACGGAAGGTCTACAGTCTCTGCCCATAGTGTCCGTAAACAGCGATGGGGGCAGGATCCTTAGACACGTGGCTAGGTTCTGAAGGGAGAACATCTAGGATGTTCTGGTAAGTAGCCACAGGGTGGTAAACAGCGAACAGAAATTGAATCTCTTTGCACTTTCGATGCCTAGAGGTATTATGTGTGATTATTTCTCCTTTCCAAGAGTGTTCAGAGCCGGGATTATTCTTTCCCTATGTTTATGATTCTGGAGCTGTGATTGACTGACCTTTCTTTCAGGTGTATGAGACCTTGGGTTCAGTTCATATGTTATTGTTCATCAGCCATTCTTTTGTCATTATTCCTATTCATATTGCTTGATTATCTTTAGTGGGTTTTTACATCCTACTGAGTGTTTCTATGAAATACTCATGCATCCTGGGATGCAGGAGCGAAAGGAAACTGAGAACTGAGAACAGGGCACATGCAATCATGGAGGATGGGTGAGGACGTCTTGAAGAATTTAGAGATTGTGTTATTTTATTAGTTGTTGACTTTAATCCTTGTTGACTTTAATCTATAGATTTGGGATTTTAATTAAGTGACTTTGTTAAAAAGTTCTATTATTGTAATAAAGTTTGTGTAGGTTCATTTCACAATTTAATAATGTTGTATATTGTATTGCACTGATTTGTTGGTTGACCGATTGCACATCCTTTAGAGATGGTGTAATTGGTTAGGTTTCGACTGTTCGGTCGCGCGCCCGGGGTTGCGGCCTCAAGATATCACTATCTTTAAAGTCTTCCGCACTCCGATCGAGGTTAGCAATTCCGGGGCGTGACATAAAATCTATTATTTTTTCAATTGAAGACAATTAATTTTGTTTCCACGGAGAGAACATTTTTTGGGTTCACTCCAACGGGCCCACCTCAGGCTGGCAGCTCACTCCAATGGGTAGGTCAAGATGGGATGGTTCCCACTTCCCTCTTACCAATCCTCTCTGCCCAATGCAAAGTATTAGATATGTGGCACGTACCTGGAGGTTGTGCTCATCACCAATTGATGATTGACACAATTTCCAACTTGTAGATCCCTCGTGGGCCCTTATGGCAAGCAAGGGGGTCATTTTAACTCAGCTGGTCGAACCTGTGACCTAGCCGACTGGTCCGGACAGGGTTTTGAACTCACCCTCCATTGAGTCAGGAGCCAGCCCACCTCCACCCCGGCGCCCCAGCGAGCCAAACGGAGCCATGACCCCAAACCCCCAAATCCCCAGCACCGTCTCCTCCCCGTTGAGTTGTGGGAGCGAGCCACCCAGATTCCCTGAGGAGCCTCCCCCCTCCCCAATGCCTCACCATTGAGTTGTGGAGCCAACCCCCCATCGAACCAAAGGGAGCCGCCACCCCCCCGTTCACTGACTACGGCCAGAGCCCTAGCCCCCATTTTTTTTGTATTAGTGACATAAGCAACCAGGTCAACTCTCATTGGACCTACTCGTTAAGAATTTTCTGATTTTTGAAACCTACCAAATAATAATTAAAAAAATAATTACCGATTGGGAACATCATCATAAATAATTATCGATCTGGTTATTTGACCACCCATGAAGAAGCCAGCGTGGCGCTAGTGCCTGCACGGCTTTTTTTTAAACGCTGACCCGAATGGCATCATGTTGTGTACGTCACGACATTATGTCACGGCACCAATATCTCTCATTAGAATATTTGCTTATTAAGTATAAGATTGTAATCAGACCCGTTGAGGCTAATTGTTAGGTAACGGGCTGATAGAGAATAATTTGGCCCAATTAGTGGCCCATCAGATGGTGCCCTCCTTGGGAGCCGCGCCATCCCTTGTCTTTATATGGAGCTCGTGCTCCTCTTTTGAGTTTATGCAATATTGAATTCCAAACTTCCCTCTCAATTCTTCTTCTTCCTTCCTCCATTGCCGATCCCAGTTCTTGTGGTCCATCCGGATCACAACATTGGTATCAGAGCACTCGATCCACGGGTACTCATGCCTCCCCGCAAATAGCCTAACATGGCCCCCGCGGTTCAACCAGAACCAGAGGTCGCCAGGGAGACTCCAAGTCCTAAGGTTGAAGCCGATCCTACTCAGACAGCTATGTTGTCCCTTCTGGCATCGATCAAGGACGAACTTCGGGAGATGCGGCTCGAGCGGGCTACACAACAACCCTCTAAATCAGCCACCAACACCCCACTGCCAACTACACGTGACGTGGCAGGCCCTAGCCGGCAGGAAGGATCTCAGGTGCTGGGGGGTTCATTGCTTGGCCAGGCCAGAGGCCCGTCCCTTTCTTATGGGATTCATCTGGGATCCGTCAAACCCACCGAGGAAGGTGGACGCCATGGGCCAGAGATGAGAAGCATACCAGGTGTTCAGGAAAATGCCACAATGACCAACCGCATTCGCCACTTGCAGGATGAGATGGAGGATGTGTGGGACGAACCCCAGGGGTATCGAGGAGGCCAGTGGAGCAGCGTGGAGCCAAGATTGGCCCGCCTGCAGTTTCCAAGATACAACGGAGAAGAAGACCCCGTCGAACGGCTCTATAAGACTGACAAGTTCTTCTCGTATCAAGGTACCTACTCTGACGATGAGCGCCTGCAGGTGGCAGCATTTCACTTGGATGGTGATGCATCCATCTGGTTCCAGGCATATGAAAAAGAGACACGCTTTCCCACTTGGATCTCTTTTTTCGACGAACTATGCATTCAATTTGGGCCGAACGAGTTTCAAGATTTTAATGAGATGTTATCTACACTGAAGCAGACAACCACGGTGAGGGCCTATTATTCTGAATTTATGAAAATCGCTAATAGATTGCCCGACTGGCCGGTGGCTGCACTGGTCGGCACGTTCAAAAGGGGGTTGAAGCTGGAGATCGCAGATGAGATGCGCCACTTTCCTTGCCACACTATGCGCGAAGTGGTGCGTCATGCCAGAATTGAGGAAGAGAAACTGGCCCGACGAAGAAGGGGTCGTGGGTTATTGGTGTCGAGACCCTATGGCAATTCCACACCTGGCCTGGCTCTAGCACCTGGCGGGGGTACCCATCGGCCCAATGTGACAGGATCGCAGGCCACTCCTATCTGTCGCCTCACATCTACACAAATGGCGGAACGAAGGGCCAAGGGCCTTTGCTTCAACTGTGACGAGAAGTATGTCCAAGGCCATCGCTGCGCTGTCAAGGGTAGCTTACTTATTGAGGAGGTGGAGGACGAGGAACTTTCTCCGGTTGAGGAGTTCACTATGTTTATGACAAGGTCCAGCCAGAGATCTCAGTACATGCCTATTCGGGCACTTTTACCCCACGCACCATGCGTGTACAGGGCTTATTGAAGAGACAGCAGGTAGCCATACTGATTGACAGTGGGTCGACACACAACTTCATCAACGACAGGGTGGCCCAGCGTCTTGGTTGTATTAATAGAAAGGCGTAGGTGGTACCTTAGCTTAAGAACCGACGCCTTTGTCTTCCTTATCAACAATATATCGCCGATACAACATTCCATGCCCATGGCGCCCCGCCCCCCCCCCCCCCCCCCAAAAAAAAATCCCCAGTGCCGTTGCCGCCACGTTGAGTTGTAGGAGGCATCCGCCCTCCCCCCGTTCCTCGAGGAGCCCCTCCTCCCCGGCGCCTCGCCCCTCGTTGAGTTGCCAAAATCCCCATCGTTGTTGCCGCCCCGTTGAGTTGTGGGAGCCATCCCCCTTGGTTCCCCGAGGAGCCCCCTCCCCAGCGCCTCGACATTGAGTCATGGGAGCCAGCGCCCCCTGTGGAGCCAGAGTGACTGCGGCCAGAGCCCCAGCCCCCTATTTTTTTTATAATAATGACATCAGCAACCGGACCTATCCGGCAAGAATTACTGGTCGACAGGGGGCTCCAAGAAGTCTTCTTTCCACCCTGCCCAGCCAATTCCGATTGTTTTCCGATCGAAGTCTTCTCTGCCCAGTCAGCCAATGCGTCCCGAAAGAGGCGACGCGCTCCCTTCTCCCCTCGCCGGAGGCCATGGCTTCGCCGGCCACCGCCCTCTCTCCGCCGCCGCATTGCCCGCCACCGCCACCTCCTCATCCATCATGACGGAGCTGCAGGAGAAGATACAATGTTACCATCGGATCTTGATCCTCCTCCTCCGGCGACCGCGTCCGCATCTCCTCAGACGGTGCTCTCGTGCGATGTTATCCGGCCCGACGGTGTACCCCATTCCATGCAGGCTGGCTTCAACTTGCCGCAAGGCAATTTCCAAGAGCGCCGGTCGAGGGGGGTCGAGGTTTCTGGCCTTTGGCCGTCCGCCAGAGAGCTCAGCCAATTGGGGTGAGGAAGGCTGGGACTTACTGCAAAAAAGGGCATCATCAAGAACCATCGCCCCTTAAGGAACATCGTCAAGATCCATTAGTATCTGCCTCGTCGGGCACAATCTTAAGGAACAAATCGACTTCTGTTTCGGCATCTGTCCTATTTTCTTCAGGTATAAATCGACTTCTATCCTTCCGGGCTCAAGTGTTGGTATTTTGGGCATCTTCTGCCGGTTTCCTCATTTTCTTTCAAATTGTTTCTTTCGGCCAGTGTTCATCTGCTCTTTGTTTTGTAAGTTTCATTAGCTTTGTCGGCTGTATTTCTTTAGGTCTCGAGCTTGATTTAACATTCAAATGATCTCTCTATTTTTTTTTTCTAGTTTAGGTCTTTCACATATATCAGTTCTTCTTTGTTGAAAAGGTGCTTTTGCCACCTTCTCCCCTTTTTTTATCCCTGCAATCAATTGTTTTGGGCAATCAAAGTCTAAGTTTGCTGTCTTCTTGCAATTTCCCTGAAATTTGCAATTCGAATGCAGTATTATGTGATTCAGTGGCATATGTGGGACATTTTTGTCCAAATCATTAGTCATTTTTGCTCCTCTTGAGCCTAATTTGTTTTGGAAAAGCTATAATTATTGTTGAGAATATGCTTGTCAAAACTCAATGATATGGAAAAATGTATCTTCTGTGTATGGGGTAGTAGGTGCAGCCAGTTCTCTTTAATATGTTAGGACAACATTGGGATTATTCAATATTTTTGGTTCATTATACAGCTTTGACTTTGTCTTTGAGGATAAAGACAGATTTATCATTATGTTTTTCTTTTTTTTCTAATAATGATTTTTGAATTTCTATTATTCTTACTGGATTTTCTTGGTGGACAGAAGTACAGCGCCATCATGATGTATGTTTTTAGTCACAAATTTCGTGGCTACTAGATACTGCTATTGCTATTAGTGTGTCCCTGTAAATATGAATCTATACTGATGGAACAGTGTCTTATTTATTTGATATGCTATAATGGTGCCAAGGCTATAATATACTATATGGGCTAGATTTGAAGTTTGGTTGAGGTTCTTGACAATATAAAACTAGTATTCTAAGCTGAATAATAATAATGAAGGTACTAATTTTGGAGTATAAAAGCAATTTTGAGATGGAAACTTGTTTTTACCTGCTTATGATGCTTATGATAGAGTGCCTGACCTTGCAGGAGCATAATGGTACAGAACTTTCTGTTCTAAATCCTGTTGCGCAGATATGCTTTTAGCACCACTGAAAACTAATTTTTGATTTTGAGAGTGGTACAACTATATTTTAATTTGGATTTTCCTTGCAACTACATCTACTTTAATGCTTCTATGATTTTTCAGATTGCCTTTTTCTTGCTTAGATGTAGAACAATCTGCTTAGAGCAAGATTAATAGCTTATTCTTATTTTTGGATGTTAATTCTTGGCTGAGCCATGATTTTATCATTGGGTGGCCACGACACTACAATGGAACCATTGGTAAAATCTATTTCATATGAGTATAGTGTCAGGAGACTCTAAACAATTTTTCATCGGGTTAGGGAGTACAATTGATTATTAATACTAAATGTTGTATGTATTAAGTGCAAAGGAGAACCATTGTAGACTAAAAAAATTATATGAATTCTGTTTTATAGAAGGAAAATTATATAATTATGAATTGACCATCTGTTTCTTGGTTGACAGTTCTCTCTAGAGTATGTTAATGGAAGAATTGGATACAGATCCAAGGAGGCTAGTGTAGAATGACCGGGAGTTTCAAGTAAATATTGGAGGGAAAACGCAATCCAAATTAATATCATGAAATGTAAAGGGTAAATTGGCTGAGCTAATCAGTTAATGGACCGTTACTGTCTAAATTTGAAGGTTTTACTCATCAAATTAGGTGAAAGTAAATCTAAATTTGTACTAATGGAACAATGTCTTATTCATTCAATATGCTAGAATGGTGATAAAATTATGGCATACTATATGGGCTAGATTTGAAGATTTGTTAAGTTTCTTGACAATATAAAATCAATATTCCAATCTGAATAATCTAAAAATAATAATGCACATAACTTATTTCAAGAAGCATGAGCACAATTTGAAGATGGAAACCAGTTTTTACTTGCTATTAGATAAAAAGGTTCTTGCCATTTTCAGCCAGAAATGGAATAGAAGAAGATCCTGAACCATCGAGGTGATTTCCCAAAGTGCTAACATGAGCAGCAGCAGACGATGTAGGAAAATTTTCCATTTTAGCCACAATTAAATCGATGAGCATGGCTTGGTGGTTGAGAACAGAGCTATGGTTCTGAACTGCAATGAAAAGGGGAGAGCATACTGATTTGGTAGCCCAGACAGAAATGAAAACTGCCAACGGAGGGCCACAAGCCTGAGAGGCTTGGCCATTCGGTCAAGCAATATATATGGAGGTGAAGAAGAAGACCAGAAGCAAAGCACCGAGTCATCGTCGTCACGCACCGGGGAAGTAGAACTCAACACCACTTAAATATGAATTTGAGGCTTTTTTAGTGTTGTTTATTATGGCTTTCAAATTAATTGCTTAGTATGATGGCTGATACTCTCTAGGCAAATTATTGATGCATGCATGTTTTGATCACCATTGCTAGCGTCCACTTAAAAATTAGCTTGCTGATTGTAGTACTAAATGAGCTGAGAATTTCTTGTTTTCCATGCGAGTTAATTTGGTCAAAATTAATTCTTTTGCAAGACTAATCCTGCTGTCAAACTGATTTTGATTAGTGTTACTTATTTTATTGCCTAAATTCTGCTTTACTAAAGAAAAAAAATTGCTGTTTTTGAGTCTTAGTGTTATTTTTTGTGGTCTTCAAAGGGTTTTTTATTAGTGCTCCTATAGACATGTACCTATTTTTAATGAGACCAATTTAACCTAGTTAGTTCAAGTAAAAATGAGTTATTAGGTTGCTTTTGTAGTATATCCTTTCTATGCATACTTTAATTTTTAGAGAGACTAATTTACATAGAAAGTGTGAGTGAATTAATTTGAGGACGGAGACACTTAAATATGCAGTTTTGATTCTTATACAATCCTCTTGGACTTATGTGCTTATATTTTCTAAAATCACTCACACACATCAGTACACATAGAAATACCATCTAGAAATTTGTTAGCTACCATTTTTAGTGGGACTAGCAGTCATGATAGACCATCTGCTTAGCTTTATGGTGGAGGTGGTTTGAAAATAGGTTGAAGGTATAATACACCATAAGAAAAAAAAAGAAAAAAAAAAGAGGTTTGTTACTATCTCCAATGAGTAACCGGGCATTTGTGCCTCAGTAAGCTGAAGGGTTCGCATAAAAAATTGGAGGTTAGAACAAATTCTCTCATGAAAAAAAAAAGCAAAAAAAATAAAATAAAGAGGTTTGTTACTATCTCCAATGAGTAACCGGGCCTTTGTGCCTCAGTAAGCTGAAGGGTTCGCGTAAAAAATTGGAGGTTAGAACAAATTCTCTTATGACTGCCAGCCATTGCACAGTCGGCTGAAAAAAAATAGAAAAATGGTGTATTATGCTTTTATACCCTATACTGTGGACTTACGGTTGAGGATGCTTAAGCATTATTTCTATCATGATACTTCAAGATAAAGATGCCATAGATTTATTTTGGGTTATTGAGCTCGACTGTAACTTGACTAATGGGTCACATTAAAATGTGTGGAAGACAGAAATTTAGATTGTATGTCTATTTGTTCTGCACCTTTGTTTTTTGAAAAGTAATTATATATATATTGAGAAAATATTTCCAAGATGATAGTGTAGAATAGAACCACTAATTTGAGAGTCTTTGTGCTTCAAATTGTTTATTTCCGCAAGTATTAGTGCTTAGTCTCTTTAAAGGTTGTTATGTGTATAAGAGAAGATATATAGGTTTTTATTATTTTAGGTTATATATTTGTGGATAACATGGCTGTAAACCCTCGTCCTACTAGGAACATCGAGAGGTTTAACGGCTTATTCATACGCTTGATGCAATCGTACTCGTTACAAAAGTGGCATTTACTTGTCTAGTAGTAGTTTCTTAATTTCTTTGCTTTATTTTGTTTTTGTTTCCTCAAGGACTAGCAAAATATAGGTTTGGGGTATTTGATAAACATAGAATATATGCATTTATATGCTTCATTTACCGATTTGTTAGTGTAGTTTTCCCGTTAAAATAAGGATAAATATGGGTTATTAGTGTTGAGCTAGTGATTAGAAGTTTAATAAATAATTTACTTTAATTAAATAATGTAGATACTTTAATTGCTTTAATTTAATTATATTTTTATTGCGCGTCTATGATGCAATTTGCTTGTATTGTAGGTTTCAGGAGTTTGAGTTGTAGAAGGGCCAAAGTTTTAATCTGTTTCTCAGCTGAATATATTGATGGCTTTCAGTACTCCATATTGGAGTTTTGTTATGTTGGTTTCTCATAGTCTCTTGCATCTCACACGTGTAGTTTCATTTTAAGCTTTCCAATCTTTGGGTTGATATCAATGTTGGCTCATGCTTTTCAGAATGGTCAGAGTTGGGAGGTTGTTGCCCGTCTATTATAAAAAATATTGTCGATAAGCTGCTTGATCCTCCAGAAGAGGTGGACCTTTTATTATTTACCTATTTAGCCCTGTCATATTTTCCTAACAAAGATTTACATTCGGTTCTTCCAAACTGAATTCTGAATGCACTTTCACATTATTTGCAGGTCAGTGCAGAATATGATGAATCCTTGAGAATTGAGCTTTTACAGCTTACAACGTTACTTTTGAAGTATCTGCAAAGTGGCCTTGTCCAGCATCGGAAGGAGGTAATTAAATTTGGTTGGAACCATTTACAACTGGAAGATAGTGCTAGTAAACAATGGGTTATTGTTTGCCACTTCCTAGAGGCTTATCAAGCTCTCGAGAAAATTATGCTTCAGGTATGTCATTAAAGAACAGTTCATAAGCATTAGTCATGTGTTGATTTTCATCGCAATCGACCTTGACTTTACCATCTCCTAATTGATTTGTTTCCTCATTTAATGATCTTATTTGGAAACAAAAATATGCATTTGTCATTTTCTTTCAGGTTTTTGTTTCGCTTTTAGGAACTTGTCAGCAAGAAAACAAGGTGCTGGTAAAACAGTCCCTTGACATTTTAATGCCTACACTTCCATGAAGATTGCCTCCTGGGGAATTCTGTGTGCCAATCTAGATTCGATACACAAAAAAGATTCTTATTGAGGAAGGACATTCTTTCTTGTTGAGGGATAGCGATAACATCACTGGGTGATAATGTGTTTTTGTAAGATCCGTTAACCGGTTGCTAATATTTATGTACAGGTCACTCTCAGTAGGTAAACACTCTCTTTGTATCTCAAACTATTGATCGCTAAACCATGGATGTCATCTTATAAAAGTCAATTGAAACTAAATCAAGATAGCACTTGGAGGCTCCCAATACTCCACCAGATGTAAAGATGCTCTACCAGAAACTTGAGGATCTCATACACAAGAATCTGGCAGTGGTGATGGCACATCAGATAACACTTGAAGCTAGCTCTGCCAAATCAATGATAAGTTTTGCTCTGTTTATTGTAAAGATTTTGACAGAAGTCTAAGGACTTGATTAGTCCTTACATAACACCACTAGTTCGTGTCCTCCAACGCTTATCATGTGATATGGTTACATCTGGAGGATCTCACATGAGACAAGTAATGCTTTTCTTCTTTGATTTTGCATATGCCTACTTGTCTTCTTTGATTTTGCATATGCATGAAGAGGGACAAAAGGCACCCTTCCGTGCTGTGTACTCCTTCCTAATATTTGGAAGGAGCTGACACTTCACATATTGTTTGGACGTATTAGAGAGGAAAAACTGGCTTGCTAATTAGATACCTGGATATGTTTAAGTTTAGCAATAGCGTGTAATGGAATAGAATGATGAAAAGTTCATGCTTCCAGCCCCTGATATGTGGGTATGGTGGTAGCATACAATACTGTCATATGCTAATGGGGAGCAGTGATGCATGTTAATTCACTGATAGATATTCCTTACCTCTGGTATATGGTGGAGAGTTTCCTCTTTTACCCCCTTATTTGTTTTGGGTTAAGGGTTATCTCTTGAATTTTTCTTTTCCAATTTCTCTTATCCTTTTTTATTATTTAACTAATTTGGCAGATCCCTTTGCTCTTTGGTTCTGTCAGTTATGCTTGACTATATAAAATTTAATATATGTTAATTTCCAGTTTCCCATACTTGGACAGTATTGAAAATTACTTCTTAGTTATTGTCTCTATCTAATTTAAATGCACGTCTTTTAGCATGTACTCCATCGGTGATATTATTCATGCAAAGTTTTTTCTTTCTCATTCTAGATATTTTTGTCTATTTGCTTTTGACAATGGTCATAGAAGACCTGATATTAGCTTTTAGAACAATATTTAATTTTTTCTGGTTTATTTCTTCCTTGTCATTTTTACCATCTTAAATCCTTGATATCTGTAATGCTTAGCATCGCAATTGTATTTTCTTTCATTTTTCATTCACCAATAACTCATTGTGTTACAGCTATGCATCTAGTTGAGTTTTGATCCCTCATTTACAATATGTATTTCATTCTTCATTTAGGTCAAAATATTTGACCGTGACTCTGCTGTCAGTTCTTCACAAGCAGTTAGTGAAATTGGGTCAACTGCAACCAATTTGAAGACTGTTCTAAAACTTATAAGTGAAAGGGTCATGTTTGTTCCGGAATGCAAACATATGTTATGCCAAATACTAGTCGGACTACTCTCTGAAAAGCGTACAGATCCAGGTGTGCTTCTATTCATACTTGTTATTGTAAAAGGTAGGATTGAAGATGATGTCCGACTGGCCTCATCTAGTCTGTCAGGTGCTCTTCTGAACCAGGACACAATTTTGTATCTACAGAAGCTATTCCAGGTTGACAGGCAGAACTTCTACTCAAGTGCTTTGAAGGCTCCCTCCGTCTGATCAAATGTCTGTCTTGCAAGAGTAATGCGATGGATAGTGCGGGCATGAGAGCAGATGGTCGAGTTCACTACCATTGTGGGAATTGCAACCAAGTTGGTCATAACAGGCGTCATTGCCAAAACACACCTTCTGCTGATTGGTACTTGCATACAATGATCTTAATATGTAACTTAACTTGTTTTACACATTCTTTGAAGTTATGATTAATTGTTCGTTTCTTTGTAGATATTATGGATCCAGGACCGATTGATCCCGCCGTCCTGACAGAGAAGAGCACGCACAGATCTGATGGCATCTGGAGGGGAGAGGTATGTGCATAATCATTATCTCCTTAGTTTTAGATATTACATATATTTAACAATTTTCCATCCATGTAAATTGTATAGGATCCCGGGTGCATTGAATGCACCGAGCACTGGCAAAATGTGCGTCATTGGCTAGTTGATGCGCGCATTTTGCCGTACATTGAGATGGCTGGATTTGAGCACTTCATACGATTATAGTACATCAGGATTGATAGGGCTCTCATCACCGCCCTAGTTGAGAGATGGCGGAGGGAGACACAGACATTTCACTTGCATTTGGGGGAGATGACGATCACATTACAGGATGTTGCAGTACTTCTCGGACTCCGAGTTGATGGCATTGCTGTGTGTTGCTCGACTGTGGGAATTGATTGGAATGAAGTGTACTTGCACCTTCTTGGACGGATACCTCCATGCGAATCATTGAAAGGACGAACTAGGGTCAGTTTATTGTGGTTGAGAGAGCAGTTCAGTCCGCTACCGGAGGATGCCACCGAAATTGAGGTCGAGCAACATGCAAGGGCGTATTTACTCTATTTACTTGGTAGCACTATATTTGCCGATAGCAGCAGCAGTCATGTACACCCCATGTATCTCCTCTTGTTAGAGGATTTGTATAGTGTGGGACAGTATGCATGGGGCAGTGCCACCCTCGCTTACCTGTACAGAGAGTTGGGAAAAGCTTGTCAATCAAGCACATCAGGGATTGCCGGGTGCGTCACTCTTGTCCAGGTAAACCATCAATTATCTTTGACTAGTATATTTTTCATAAGTATAACATTTGATTCATGTTGGGTGTGTATGTGGCAAACAGTTATAGTCGTGGGAGAGATTGCATGTCGGTCGTCCAAACATTAGGAGCACTCCACTAGATGGTTTATCACCGTTAGGAGTTCGGTATGTGTTATTTATTAAAGGTATTTGATGATGTTATATTTTAGATAATTTATTCCTCATCCTCGTTATGTTAGGTGGAATGCGAAGAAGACAAAAACTGTGAATCCTCACAGTGTCTTGGCGTTGTATAGATCGGAATTGGACTATCAACGATCCGGCCAGGTATTACTCCTTTATATTGCATGCATTATGAATATGACAAATGTACATTTCATCAAAAAGTAAAGTATCATATTCATATGTTGTGTAGGTAATATGGCAACCATATCATGATGATGTGTTAGCACAGTTACCTGGAATTTGTACGGATGGAGCGCATGTGTGGCTATCTAGGACGCCGCTTATATGTGTGGACATCGTCGAGATGCATGTTCCGGATTGGGTCATGTTACAATTTGGATTAGAACAAGTTTTCCCCCCTCTTCTGGTTGAGTTCATTGAACGAGTATCGCGCCGAGGCCGAGGTAGTTTTGATTGGAGGTCGCATCATGCGGCCTACATTACTAGATGGGACGACCGGACGATCACTCTCATTCAAGGGGAGCCTGCTATGACTGAGCGAGATGCATACATGAGATGGTATGTGAGCATCACTAGGAGACTTATCATGCCACCCATGCATGAGCCGGAGATGTTATATCAACCAAGAGGCGACACTGAGCGGGCGTTGGTGAGTATCATTAACTTCATATTTGATTTTATTCACTAGTGTTTTGTAGTGAGTAGATAACATACCTGCGTTTTTCTTTCTAGCTTACTCTTGCACGACAGACATTTGATCAGACGGAGGGAGCTTTGGTGGACCGATCATATGAGAGCTTGCTAGCGGCCTGTCAGACGCTACACGATCGCTCTGGACATGTTCTTGCGAGTTTGCCATTGCTTCGGCCAGTTGTTACTGAGATTCCAGGATTGGAGGTTGTTCCAGAACCCGACATTCTGACATCATCAGCTGACACAATAAGTTTTACCCCATCACCTGTTGTTCCAGATGCCCCGCTGGAGCAAGTTGAGAGGCCTCTTTCTTCGAAAGTATATACTCGGCGACAGCGTGCACTTCGTGCTCAACGTCAGGCAGCTTCATCTTCAGATGCTTTACCTGACGTTGAGCCTGAGGATATTCCAGTTCGAGAACGAGGACGGGGTAGGAATAGGTTGAGGAGAATTGAATAAACACTTCTTGTAATTTTATAAATACATTTGTAATAGTTTGATGTGGTGTAATATATTTTGTATATATTTTGTGTCATGTCTGTTGTATTATCAGAAAAAATTTATCTTGTTATCATGTTGTGATGTTGTATTGTCAGGTTGTGATGTGTGTGTATTATTAGGTTGTGAAAAATTGTAGATTTCGTCCAAAGGATAAAGTGATTTGAATTAAGTGTCGAAAAGGCGTCGGTTCAACCGACGCCTTTCAAAAAAAAACTTACAGACGCCTTTATGTTATAAGAGAAAGGCGCCGGTTGAACCGACGCCTTTCTTTTATCTGTAATAAGAGAAAGGCGTCGGTTCAACCGACGCCTTTCGGGCCGGTTAAAAAAAAAAAGGCCACGCAGGCGCCAGCGGCCGCGCTGGCGCCTGCGTGGCTTGCCAGAACACCAGTTTAGGAAATATTTGCTACAGTGCACAAATTTGGTAATTTTTTTTTTATGTTTTTTATATAAACTTCCCTTTTTTTATCATGGTTCTTTTTTTTATAAGGAAATAGCTTTAATTGAAGGCAAAAAGGCCAATTATATACATGTTATTTATGTACAATGTGGTAATTATATGAATATGAGAATATCTTTTTCATTCATAAATAATGGTTGTTATACATATTTAGCTACTGCTGTTTTATTTTAAATTTTTTTGAAGTCTATACCGACAGATAAATTTGTCACAAATGACTTAAAACCGTCGCGAAGCGTTTCTACCGATGGCAGAAAACTGTCGTAAGCTATTGGCGCCATATTGACATTTTTCCGTCAAAATGTCATTAGCGGCACCACTTATAATGACGGCTCTAGCGGCGGAAAAAATCCGTGGCGATAAATCTGTAGCAACAGATTAAGTAATTTTAGCGACGGTGTTGTGCCGTCGTTAAAGGGCAATTTTGTTGTAGTGGTTATAGAAGATGGACAAAATTAATTGAAATCAGATTGGCCATTGATTAATGATTCTTGAAAGTTGAGAGTGATTTTTGAATGGAATTTTTTCGTTCAATAAAGTTCATTATTGATTCTCATTCATGTTGTTCATTAAAGCTTTGCTATTAGAATATTAGTTGTTAATTACCATTTCTTTTGGTTTATTCCTACTTCCTAACATGGTTATAATAACTTTGAAGGTGAAGACCATTTTTTAATTAACTGTACGCAATAAAAGCTCTGGACACATTTATATTATTGTTGTTAGGTTATTGTTGACACATGCATTTTGATCTTCAAGTTGTAATCAAGGACTTCGTTGTAATATTCTGAAATTAATTTTTTATCTCCATATTGTCATGCAAATGGAATTTGAATAATCGAAGTGGTCATCTAAATGAGTAATTTTTTTCTTGTTCAGGCGACCAAGGCTTCAGAGTTATTTCTTCTTGAGGTTGAGCTTTTAGGAGAAGTCGTTACATAACAGGGTATTGTAGCTAGCTTTCCATACAATTAGCTTGATTGAAGTGATGAAGACTCTAAACAATTCTTATCTATTATTTAAAATTCACTGAAATGAGGAAATGCATGGTAGATGGTAGTTCTCATTTAAGTTATTAATTAAGAGGATCTCTTTGATAAGGAAATTATTAAAGAGGACTCTTCATGAAGAGAATGCCTAATGAATGCACTATTTCATAGTAAAAAATGAGAACAAGCTAGGTATCCTCAAGTGTATTAGTTACTGGTACAAACAAACTAATAACAAAATGAACTTGCAAATTGACATGTTAAAGTTTCTGACTTTTCAAATCGAGAGGCTTTTTAGTGAATATTACTATGTGTTTAGTGGTATCATCAAGTCAATTCTACAAACATCAATGATATCATGAAAGAATTCAGTTGAATGATATAATGAAGTTGGTTCAATGATAATTTGTAGAAACTTGCTAAAGAGTAATATTCATAAAAGATCTCGTCAATTGGTAAATACTATGACTATATTTGGCAACTTTGACAAACCAATCTGCAGATCTCTCATTGAGGCTGGGGCTGAACAAACATTTTACAGTAAATTACCATGTGCATAGCTAATTAAGTTAGTCTTTCAGGTAGTTTAGCATTGATTAGGATAATGAGAGTAGTTAACCAGCTGCTGTACCATTGGCCTAATTACGAAGTTTGCATTTAAAGTCCAACCACCAGGTCCCACCTAGTCCCTTATATAAACCCTTAGTACCTGTGACATTCCACACCATAAGGCCTCTCCTTTCCAATCCTAGAGACCAAATCAGCAGCTCTTCATTGTGTAGCATGGCCAGTTTCTCAGTGTGCAAGCTTACTTGCTTGGTGTTGGCAATTAGCCTTGTGCTAGCACCATCTGCTGAGGCCCTCACTTGTGGGTCTGTTATAAGTTCTCTGGGATCTTGTGTGAGCTACCTTCGTGGCAAGGGCGGCCCCGTCCCTCCGGCTTGCTGCTCTGGCATGAAGTCACTCAATGCCGCGGCCAAGACGACGGCAGACCGCCAGACTGCCTGTGGCTGCATGAAAACTGCTGCTCGTGGAATCTCCGGCCTCAACTTCAGCCTCGCTGGCTCACTCCCTAGCAAATGTGGGGTCCCCATCCCCTACCAGATCAGCCCCAACACTGACTGCACTAAGTAATCTTTTACATCCCTAATTATCTTTTTGTCTACAATACTTATTCCATTTCAACTCATTAATGTAATGAAGGTCCTTGAATGCCAATCAGACACAGCATTGAATTGGCTGAATCATGTACTAATTGTAACTTATTACAGCTCTTTGTGCTATAATACCTTGAAGTGTGTTCTTGTAACCATATGTATTTCCCATACTTACATTTTATTGTGTTGAATTGGGATTTGACTTGCAGGGTTAAGTGAGGAGCAAGCACGTACAAGAGAAGGTTTACCAAGTAGTACTTGGCTAGCTAGATGAATAAGTGGAACCTTTGTTGCCCCTTGCGACTGTATCCATTGTAGTACCCTCAGTAGCATAGCCTACTGCTATGCTTGATATTTATCTATATCCGAGCCAGCTATACCATTTGAGGTAGATGGAAATAACATGTGTTAATAATAAATGGCTCTAATATTTTGTTCGCAAGTGAATATTATACTCCCTCTGTCTCATGTTAAGTATCAAATTTGGTTTTTCCAAAAAGAACTGAAAATGGTTTATTGTGACAAACAAATTGGACTCGATAAGGACCGTACTGACTACCGAGGTAGTATTAAAGAAAAAAGGGAGAGTGAGCATAATTATATTAGGGATCCAAATTAATTATATTCGAGTGTATGTGTAAATAATGAGGAAGAAACAAGATTGCTTACTTTAAACCTTTGATCCACAAAACTCGATCCATCCCTTCAATTAAGCATTTTTAAGCATCTTCTCCCTTGTTCCATACCCCTCCATCTAACAAATCCTAGCATTTGAAAATTGGGTTAGGGCCCATAGAATTTCAAGTTTTCAATTACCCCTTAACATGCACATTCATGAGGATCTCTCTATTGGCCTGTAGAGCAACTCTAGTCACCTGATTTTGGAATCATAATTTTTCAAATGCAGCCGGGTTCTTTTGGATGGAGGGTTTATTGATTATTCACTTTTGAAATAGTGTGATGTTTTATTTTATAGAAGGCAGGAAACAGTCTGATATTCAAGGAACCTAATGAATTAATCTTTTTTGGATTGGCAATTCATAAACCTTTTTACTCGATCCACTATTCTTTTTTATTTCATGCACAAAAAATAATGAGAAAGATAACATAAAATAGGTAATTCATATGGGAAAACTTTTGTTTCAAGTCCAGACAATAATTAATGTGGGATGGAGGGAATATATGCTAATCTTCAACAATTTCCAAAACAATACCCACCAAGTTTAATAAAAGAAATTGGAAACTCTTTCAGTTCGTATAGTCTGACCAATTTTCACTTACCAGCATCACATCACCACCGAGGAGGATATAAAGAGCCAAATTATTCGGATATGTAACGTATAATGCTCCAGGGTCCCACTTTGTGACCGAGAGTTAGAGTTGCCAACCTTACGGATTGGAAAGATCCCCCCTGGTTGCTTGATGCAGACCCAAGTGGGCTTGCCACCCAAGTGGTATCAAAGGCCCAACACATTAAGACCAAAATTTATGTCAAGTTGAAAATCAGTATGAAAAACGGATGTTGCAAGGCTGGCTTGGAAATTTTGTGAAAAGTAAGTTTTGGTGATCAAGTCAGTCAATGCTGGAAAAGAAATCAGTCCTTATTTTTTACTTTCGTACTCCTCAGAAATACTAGCCGTTTGGGGCTTGATTAAAAGCAAAACATCCACAATGGATGTTTTGCTATACTGTAGCATTCATGTTTTTTCCATATCCAGCTGAACATCTCGGGTCGTATTTCACTTTGGATACGGAAAAAACATGAATGCTACAGTGGACATCCAAAATCCACTCTAGATATTTTGGCTTTTTCACGCTCCAAACGGCCCTAACTTACTCCCTCCATCCAAATAACTGAGACCACATGTGAAAATGATGTAGAGCCCAAACATTTGTGGCCTTTGCTTACCTTGCACATGCACATTCACGAAGTTCCTTTTGCCTTTAGATCACATATAGCCACTTATTATCTGGATATGTAAAAAGTCCAATCCAATCAGTATTTTGTTTTACGAATGCAGTCGGTATCGTTTGAACGGAGGAACTATATCCCAAAAATTGTGCTCTATAAGACTTCAGGGTCTCCTCTGATGGAGACGGTCTCCCCCGATGGAAACTGCGAAGATGCAGCTGAATACTCCCAATGCGCTGTTACTATTGGCAGAAGCTTCAAGGGAGGTTACTATTGGACTCCAAATAGCCTTTTTCTTTAAGGAAATGCAGTGATTTATTTTTCAAACAATAATTTTAGAAATGGTAATACTACTTCTGAGCCGACGGAGCATTTTGGCTTTATCATCTTTCGGTATGCTCATGAACTATACTTCTTTAAAAGAATTATTTGGAAAAGGATTATGATTACCAAATAAGATTGTTAATAATTGGTTTAGGATTTTGTTTGCACCTTATTTAAATGTCTCAAGGTACAAACCATGTAATCAATTTTGTTAGGTTGTTTGTTCTTGTTCCCTGTTCATTGCTTTCTCTGCGTGTTTAAGAGGGGGCTTTTTACATATTACGTGGTGCTAATTATCATATTCTCATATTACCTGGCTTTCTCGTGACTTCTCATATGACCTGGAATCGGCACCTAGAGTACCAAAATGCCCTTCTCTTACGTTTTCTATGCATTTTGTACCCGAAATACTTTATTATTCCCAAAATTAGCGATTTACAAGATCATCAAGTTGGGGAAGAAGACATTCCGGCAAAGATCCGTCCATAATCAAGGTTCAAACCATCACCGGCGCAGTCCAACCTGAAAAAAACTTTCATGCCGAAAAACTATAAAAATAGCGGGAAAGATAAAAAATCTGTGATGAAGAGATTTTGATGTAAGAGCAGCGGGAAAGCTCTCCCAACTAAAAAAATTAAAATCTACATGTAAAGAAACATAAATAAAGATCACCAATTAGTGTTCGACCGCTCCTGGACATTAAATAAAAGGATAAAAATGGGCAAAAGTGTGAAATACTCATCGGCGAGCAATAAGTTCAAGTTATATATCTTTCTGTGATCCTAATGAAGTATAAGAGGATAAAAAATAAGGAAAAATGCAGATGGGCAAAAATAGATAAAAAATGAGCAAGTTATGACATTTTGAAAATTGGCATTTATAGTATTGTCGACGACACGACTTGATTCCAAGCCTTGTACTATGTGACATGACTTGAATCCAAGTCGTGTACTATGACACGACTTGAATCCAAATCGTGTCACATAGTACACGATAAATGGGCAATTTTAAAAATGTCATAACTTGCTCATTTTTTATCCGTTTTTGCCTATTTTTTTTCGTTCTTCCATATTTTTCCTCCTCTTATACCTCAATAAGATATATTAAAATGGAAAAAGAAGAAAAAATAAGAATAAAGTGAAAGCATTCTGACATCTGATAAATACTCAAGTCGTGTCGTCGACAACCCCATAAATGGGCAATTTTTAAAATGTCATAACTTGCTCATTTTTTATCCGTTTTTGCTCATTTTTTCTCGTTCTTCTTTATTTTTCGTCCTCTTCTACCTCAATAAGATATATATTAAGATGGAAAAAGAAAAAAAAAAGAACATAGTGAAAGCATTCCGACGTCTGGAGCTTCACTGCATCACCCACGCAAAAAAAAATCTATTATCAAGAGATTTTGATGTAAGAGCAGCGAGGAAGCCCACCCAACTACTAAAGTTGAGATCTCCATGTAACAAAACACATATAAAGGTGACCCATTAGTGCTCGAGCGCTCATGAACATCAAATAAAAGGATAAGAATGGGCAAAAATGTAAAATACTCATCAGTGAGCGACAAGTTCAATTTATATATCTTTCTTTGATACTAACGAGGTGGAAGAGGAGGAAAAATAAAGAATAACGAAAAAAAAGGTAAAAACGGATAAAAAATGAGCAAGTTATAACATTTTGAAAATTGCCAATTTATGGCGTTGTCGACGATACGACTTGAGCATTTATCGTGTTGCATATAACATGACAAAATAACAATATTCAAAATATCATAACTCGCTCATTTTTCATCCATTTTGCCCGTTTTTTTGTTCATCCACGTTTTTCCTCCTTTTCTACCTCATTAGTATCACAAAAAGATATATAAATTGAACTTGTCGCTCGCCGACGAGTATTTTACGCTTTTGCCTATTTTTATCCTTTTATTTGATGTCCATGAGCGCTCGAGCACTAATGGGTGGCCTTTATATGTGCTTTTTTATATGTAAATCTCAATTTTAGTAGTTGGGTGGGCTTCCTCGTTGCTCTTACATCAAAATCTCTTGATAATAGTTTTTTTTGCGTGGGCAATGAGGCGAAGCTCCAGACGTCAGAATGCTTTCACTTTGTTCTTATTTTTTCTTCTTTTTCCATCCTACTATATCTTATTGAGGTAGAAGAGGAAGAAAAATAAAGAAGAACGAAAAAAAATGGGTAAAAATGGATAAAAAACGAGCAAGTTATGACATTTTAAAAATTACCTATTTATGGGGTTGTCGACGACACGACTTGAGCATTTATCGTGTTGCATATAACACAACAAAATGACAACCTTCAAAATGTCATAACTCGCTCATTTTTCATCCATTTTTGCCCATTTTTTTGTTCTTCCTTATTTTTCCTTCTCTTCCACCTCATTAGTATCACAGAAAGATTTATAAATTGAACTTGTCACTCGCCGATGAGTATTTTACGTTTTTGCCCATTTTTATCCTTTATTTGATGTCCATGAGTACTCGAGCACTAATGGATGGCCTTTATATGTGGTTTTTTATATGTAAATCTCAATTTTAGTAGTTAGGTGGGCGTCCTCGCTACTCTTACATCAAAATCTCTTGATAATAGTTTTTTTTTGCATGGGCGATGCGACGAAGCTCTGGACGTCGGAATGCTTTCACTTTGTTCTTATTTTTTCATCTTTTTCCATCCTAATATATCTTATTGAGGTAGAAGGGGAGGAAAAATAAGGAAGAACAAAAAAAGAGCAAAAACGGATAAAAAATGAGTAAGTTATGACATTTTTAAAATTGTCCATTTATCGTGCACTATGTGACACAACTTGAATCCAAGTCGTGTACTATGTGACACGACTTGAATCCAAGTCTTGTACTATGTAACACGACTTGGAATCAAGTCGTGTTGTCGACGACACGATAAATGCCAATTTTCAAAATGTCATAAATTGCTCATTTTTTATCCGTTTTGCCTATTTTTTGCGTTCTTCCTTATTTTTCCTCCTCTTCTACTTCATTAGGATCACAGAAAGATATATAAATTGAACTTGTCGCTTGCCTATTTCATATTTTTGCCCATTTTTATCCTTTTATTTCATGTCTAGGAGTAGTCGAACACTAATGGGTGATCTTTATTTGTGTTTCTTTACATGTAAATTTTAATTTTATAGTTGGGAGGGCTTTCCCGCTACTCTTACATCAAAATCCTTTCATCACAGATTTTTTCGTCTTTCCCGCTATTTTTCGGCATGAAATTTTTTTTTTTCAGGTTGGACGGTGCCAGCGATAGTTTGAACTTTGATTATGGACGAATCTTTTCAGGAATGTCTTCTTTCCCAACTTGATGATCTTAGAAATCGATAATTTTGCGAAGAATGAAGCATTTCGGGTACAAAATGCATGAAAAAACGTAATAGAAGGGCATTTTTGGTACTTTAGGTGCCAATTCTAGGTCATATGAGAAGTTACGATAAAAATTAGGTAATATGATAAAATCATAGTTAGCGCTAGGTAATATGTAAATAGCCCTTGAAGAGGTTTTGATGTTGGAAGGTGACGAGGCACGGGAGATGGAGCCAAGGTTGGCACCAAGACTTGGAAGATACTAAGCTGGAACCAAGACTTGGAAGATACTATTGATTTTCGTTTATTTTATTAAGAAAAGAAAAACCTAAACAATGATTATACAGATTACAGACAATTCGTATTGCAATATTTTTGTCACGTTGCTGAAAAAAATACTGTGACATTGTTGGAAACTTCTCACGTACTCCATTGCATATTAATAGTCCTATTTGACGAAGTAGCTCACCTCCGATGGAAACTACGAAGACTTCAGGGTCTACTCTGATGGAGACGGTCTACTCCGATGGAACTGCGAAGATGCAGCTTGAAGGGTAATCGGGCCTCAGCGGAAGTGAATTTAGGATTTTTATCCGTTTGATGTGGGTTCTCAAAAATTGGGTTTTTCCTTCAAACAATAAATATAGCTTAAATATTATCAAATTAGAATCACTAACCTTCGGCCTTTGTGCCTATGAATCACTCCACGGATTAGAATATGTCCGAGAACACCAAATCCTTCACCGATCGAGTGTAGAACGTCGTGAAAAGCTATATTCCCCGAATTAGCTTTTTCACCCAATGAAATCAAGATCACCAATCTAGAGAGAACGAAGCGATTTCAAACCAAAAGAAGTTTTTTCATTGACATGGAGGGCGTCCCCTCCATTGCCCTTAAAAAGGGCGAATTTCAGTTACAAAATCATGCCTTTTCGGTTTCCCGAATTGGCTCAACGTCTCTCCCAGAATTATTTCCAATATGGTGACTCTTATTTGACAATTCCATTTTGGTCGTACCAAAATAGCTAATTCCAACTAAGTGATTTCCGGATCAGTGATGATTACAGTGTCTCTTCCAATTTAGTGTGGACCGGGCCCACGGAAGCCTAACTACTCCACATGCCTACACTTGCACGAGAGAGCCGACTCCTCTCAATCAAGACAAGTAAAATGGGACAAGAACCCATATTTACTTACATCCCCCACTATAGGTTCTTTGTTCATATTTGCGATCCACAGTGACTCGTGCACTAGTTCTGTCGTAATCCAAAACTATGAACATGTTTTACAAATAGATCCGTCGTTAAGGCCTTCGTTAACGGATCAGCTAACATCTCAACCGTAGGAAGATGACTCACTGTCAACTTTCCCCGTTGTAGCATGTCAAACACATAAAAGTAATGCACCTCTATGTGCTTAGCTCTTGAACTGATCTCCCCATTACGGAGTGTCGACACAGTTGCCAAATTATCACAATAAATTTGGACAGGAGCATCAGTCCACTGTTCTAGCTGTAACCCAGCTAGAAACTCTTTAATCCAAACTGCCTCAGAAGCTGCTAAACTGCATGCAACAAACTCAGCTTCCATCGTGGACTTAGTAACGCATTTCTGCTTCTTACTAGCCCATGCTACGGAGCCGCCACCAAGCATAAAAACATAACCGGCGGTGGATTTTCTGTCATCCTTACACCCGGCATAGTCCGAATCACTATAGCCTTCTAATGACAGGTTCTCAGCCTGATATGTGAGTTTCATATCCTTGGTACCCAGCAAGTATCTGAACACCCGCTTAATAGCTTGCCAGTGTTTCATACCTGGGTTAGCCTGATATCGACTCACAAGAGTTACTACAAAAGCCAAATCAGGTCGAGTGCAGTTCATGGCATACATCAAGCTGCCAATAGCCTGCGCATATGGCACAGATTGCATCTTCAGACGTTCCTCGTCTGATGCAAGTGCCATTCTTTCAGACAAGACTGTCCCTTTATAGATGGGTGAATCTATGGTCTTCCAACCAATCACGCCAAAGCGTTTCAATACACTCTCAATGTACGATTCTTGAGATATACTTAGCCTCCTCGCTTTTCTATCTCTCTCAATCTTCATCCCGAGGATTTAAGATGCTTCACCCATATCTTTCATTTCAAATTGGGTCTTGAGCCATTCTTTAAGACTGAGAATCATACTAGTGTCATTCCCCATTAATAATATGTCATCTACATATAGTGACAATATCATAAATCTACTCCCATCTCTAAAGGAGTATACACAATGGTCATAGTCATTGGCTACAAAGCCATATTCACTTATCACCTTGTGAAAAGTGAAATACCATTGTCTTGGCGATTGTTTCACTCCATACAATGATTTAATAAGTTTGCACACTTTAGTTTCCTCTCCGGAAACAACAAACCCCTCGGGTTGTTCCATGTAAATCTCCTCCTCTAAATCACCATTTAGGAAGGCAGTCTTTACATCCATCTGGTGCAACTCTAAATCTAAGTATGACACAATTGCCAACAAACATCGGATTGAGATGAACCTGGACACTGGAGAATAAGTCTCCTTGAAGTCTATGCCCTCTACTTGTGTGAAACCTTTCGCCACAAGTCTAGCTTTGTACTTCTCTATTGATCCATCAGCTTTGAGCTTCTTCTTGAAGATCCACTTACACCCAATGGGTTTCCGTTCGTCTGGTAAGTCAACAATCTCCCAGACTTTGTTCTTCAAGATTGAATCCATTTCCTCTTGAACAGCCTTCCGCCATTCCTTGGAATCTGGACTACTCATAGCCTGCTCAAATGTGACTGGATCATTAAGTACAGGGTCATCTACCGATATCTCATCTTCACCAATCATGGCATAGTAATCCTTCAACAAAATTGAAGGTCTACGCTCTCTTGATGCTCGAGTTTCAACATCCTCATTGGATGTGTTACCTATCACTCGTTCATTACTAGTGACAGTAACTTTCTCTTTCTCAATTTCAAAGAGTTCCACTTTCTGACTAGGAGTTTTAAGGTCTACATCTTCTTCAAGAAAATAAGCATCTCTAGACTCTATAACCCCCACTGTCCCATCATCATGGTGTACTACAAATCGATACCCTTTCGAATGGTCACAATAACCTATAAAATTACATTTTATGGTCTTGGGATCCAACTTAGTTCTTAGTTGATCAGGTACCCTCACATGGGCCTTTGACCCCCACACTTTCAAGTTCGAAAAGTTTGAACGTCTTCCCGTCCATAACTCATAAGGGGTCAATTTGATCGACTTAGAAGGTATCCGATTTAGTACATAAACAGCGGTGTCTAGTGCTTCACCCCAAAACTGCATTCCTAGTTTATAGTGGTTTAACATGGACCTTACCATGTCCATCAATGTCCTATTACGTCTTTCAGCGACTCCATTCTGTTGAGGGGTATACGGTAAAGTATATTGATGCACTATTCCTTGGTTTGTACAATAGTCCTTGAGCAAATCAGATGTGTACTCACCACCTCTGTCTGTTCTCAGAACTTTAATCTTCCGTCCTAATTGGTTCTCAACCTCAGCCTTAAATTCCTTGAATTTTTCTAAGGCATCGAACTTTCTCGATAACAAGTACACATAACCATATCTTGAATAGTCGTCTATGAATGTAATGAAATACATCATACCCCTTTGAGTCTTAACGTTTATAGGCCCACAAATATCTGAGTGAATGACCTCTAAAAGGTCAATTGCTCGCTGTCCTTTCAGAAAGGGTAGCCTAGTCATTTTGCTAGATAGGCAATCCTCACACATGCGCAAATTATCACTTATTCTAGGTAGTAACCCACTACCTGACATTCGGTGTAATTTTGTCGCATTCACATGACAAAGGCGTAAATACCATAACAATGCATTATCAACAGCAACACATGCAACATACTCAGAATCAATCATTTCATTATTAGCAAAGTCATTGGATACATCAAGTTTGAATAAACCATCAACTAAAGAAGCAGTAAATAAAATATTATTCTTCTGCCCCACAGTTCCCTTTCCACCCTTGAACCTGACTTCAAATCCCTTTTGAGTCAGAAGAGGGATTGAAATCAGATTCCTACGAATAGTAGGTGCATACAAGACATCTGTGAGGATCAGAGTGTTTCCTCCTAAGAGAGGAACACTAATAGAGCCAATCCCCAGCACGTCACAATAGGTGTTATTCCCCATGTAGATCTTGTGCTCTCCGGGACTAATCTCTTTTATCTCAGCAAAAGACTCCTTTGCCATAGCCACATGACGGGTTGCAGCCGAGCCAAGCCACCAACCTCTAGTGTTAGTGTTCACAATCAGTGCCTCAGAAATCATGCACACTATATCCTTTCCACCACCCTGCTGTTTCTTTTTCTCGTTGCCCTGGGAGCCATTAGGACAATTCCTGCTAAAGTGACCCATCTGGCCACAAGTAAAGCAGGCTCCCTTCTTCTTGTTTTTGGCCTTGTCTCCACCCTGAAATTGAGGCTTCTTTCCTTTCCTCTTGAAGTTCTTCTTTGAGGTGCTTGCATAGGACCCACCTTTCTTAGAGCCAACATGTTGAGCAAGGTTGGCAGATACATTAGAGGCCCTCATATGCTCTCTCCTTTCCTGCTCCAAGCCCAGCTTGGCAGTAAGGTCATCGAGAGTGAGTTTCTTGTCACTCAGGTTCAACGCCACCACAACTGCTTCCCATGATGGAGGGAGACTAGTGAGTATCGTAGACACTTGGACCCCCAATGAAATTGGATCTCCAAGCATCTCCAACTCACTAGCTATAATGGTCATAACATTTATGTGCTCAAGCACATTCTTGCTCTCCTCCATCCTCATGTTGGTATAGCGAGTGTGGAGCAACCTGATGTGAGCCTCAGTATGCTCTCCATAACTCCTCTCAATGGCCTCATACATTTCTTTGGCCGTTTTGTGCTTCTCAAAAAGCAACTCCATAGTAGGCTCCATAAAGGTAAGCATCGTGGTCCTTGCACGTGCATCCTCCATCCGGAACTTCTCGTACTCTCTCTTTTGAGTAGCAGTACTATGTTCACCCGTAGGTTCAACAACTTGGTCTAGCACATGACCCAAGTCATCCAGGAATAGAAAGTGACGAATGCGCCTCTTCCAGGTAACAAAATTGGTGGCATTCAACTTTTCAGTCTTTGCCAACTCACTGGAGACCATTCGGGAAGCCATTGCAACTTTTATGAAATCAGCAAATGTTCCAATCAAATTGAAGATAAAAATCTACAATCAATGGAACAGGACAATTAGTGTAAAAACAGCACAGTTTGAATCACTAATTAACTATCAACAATTAATCAAGTGGCACAAAATACTGCTTCAATATTAATTAGTTTTTCAAATCTTATTCCACCGATCGATCGCGTCAAAATACCCGATCGATCGCCAATACGATCGATCACGTCAATTTCTCCGATCGATCGCAGCTTTCCGCTGTTGAATTTGCACTACTTACAGTAGATATGATCGATCGCAATTCGTGCCGATCGATCGTTTCCCTCTTTCAAAGCAACTCAACGATCAATGCCGATCGATGCCGAATGATGGCGATCGATGCCGATCGAAGCCGAATGATGGCGATCGATGCCGAACGATGGCGATCGATGCCGATCGAAGCCGAACGATGGCGATCGATCGTTTTCCCTTTTCAAGAGACTTAACGATCGATGCCGATCGAAGTCGATCGATCGTGACCAGTCGTCTTCTCCGATTTTACCTTAGAGCGATCGATCGCTCTTGACGCCGATCGATCGCGACTGTAAAAATCGAGATTTTCAGTCGGCAAAAACCGCGAGGAAAACTCCCACAAATTTCTTGGAACTCTCACACCACCACGGAACCAAGGCTCTGATACCACTGTAGGGTAATCGGGCCGCAGCGGAAGCGAATTTAGGATTTTTATCCGTTTGATGTGGGTTCTCAAAAATTGGGTTTTTCCTTCAAACAACAAATATAGCTTAAATATTATCAAATTAGAATCACTAACCTTCGGCCTTTGTGCCTACGAATCACTCCACGGATTAGAATATGTCCGAGAACACCAAATCCTTCACCGATCGAGTGTAGAACGTCGTGAAAAGCTATATTCCCCGAATTAGCTTTTTCACCCAATGAAATCAAGATCACCAATCTAGAGAGAACGAAGCGATTTCAAACCAAAAGAAGTTTTTTCATTGACATGGTGGGCGTCCCCTCCATTGCCCTTAAAAAGGGCGAATTTCAGTTACAAAATCATGCCTTTTCGGTTTCCCGAATTGGCTCAACGTCTCTCCCAGAATTATTTCCAATATGGTGACTCTTATTTGACAATTCCATTTTGGTCGTACCAAAATAGCTAATT
Organism: Houttuynia cordata; assembly: GCA_039654745.1. Classification (NCBI taxonomy): domain Eukaryota; kingdom Viridiplantae; phylum Streptophyta; class Magnoliopsida; order Piperales; family Saururaceae; genus Houttuynia; species Houttuynia cordata. The sequence goes on from CM077506.1 coordinate 43,306,013, forward strand.
CCAAATAAGTGATTTCCGGATCGGTGATGATTACAGTGTCTCTTCCAATTTAGTGTGGACCGGGCCCACGGAAGCCTAACTACTCCACGTGCCTACACTTGCACGAGAGAGCCGACTCCTCTCAATCAAGACAAGTAAAATGGAACAAGAACCCATATTTACTTACACAGCTGAATACTCCCAATGCGCTGTTACTACTGGCTGAAGCTTCCCTTGGGAATCTTTAATTTTCGTTGGTTTAATGAATCAAATCGCATGGATTGGACTTATATGTAACATGCATTCGTCCAGTCGGAAAAATGAAGAGAGGGGGAAGTGGTCTACTCACACTCCATTCCCTCGTGTCAGAAATTGTCCCTCTAGAAGCTAATTCGAAATTCACGGGAGGTCATCTCTGCCATATAAGTCGAAATTTGGGGAAAAGAGTGGAAGTCGGAATACGATGTAAAAATGTCACAAGTGGCCGTTTGGGACGTGATTAAAAGCAAAACATCCAGTGCTAGACTGTAGCATCTGGATATTTTATATATCCAGCTGAGCTGGATGTAAAAATCCACCTGGATGCTACAGTAAATATCCAGAATTCAGTCTGGATGTTTTGCAATAATCACGCCCCAAACGGCCCCTAGGCCATTAGTCCCATTAGTCCTTGCTAAACCCTAAAAACATTGCTAGACCCCATTAATCTCATCAGTCCCTCGTTACTTCTACATCCCACTTACAATACTGAAAACTTCTCACCTGCACCCCAAATTTTATAGAAGTAGGAATAATATTCTTGTTGGGGAGCAGTCCTCAAAATCCTCTATCACGGATTGCTGCCCGCTAGATGTTTTGTTAATTGCTAGTAAGTGGTTCCTATAATCGTCTACCCTAAAGGTCCATCTCGAGTTTTTACTGAGTTCTTGAGTACGAAGATTACACCATGTTACATTATTTGCAAAGTGAAAAGGACAGTCTCTCTACCAAGATGAATTTCGTTGTATTGACTTCATTGTTATCCTCAACTTCTGAATTCTAACATTTCTTGTGTCTTGGCTGCGGTAATGGAGACTCTTCGATCAGCGGCTCTCTTTCACTTCCAAAACTCAAGCGATGATCATTCGGAGATGGGTCGAATTGCTCAAATATTTCGCGAGATAGATATCGATCACAACAACACCATCTCGGAGCCCGAGCTGATCTTCTACCTCAGCCGCACGCTGCCTCAGCTGCCTCACCACAAGGCATCGTGGTTCTTCCGGCAGCTTGATGGGGACCGGAATGGCTACTTGGACCTCAATGAGTTCCTCATCTTCTACTATGCAATAAGCTACTGGGCCTTGTGTGACTGCTGCAATGAGATCATGGCGGCCCCTTACTATCGTTGTGTCACATGTTGGGACACCTGCCAGACCTTTGAAGTATGCAGCCGCTGCTACTGGTACAAAAACTACAGGCATCAACACTCCAAGTTTGTGGATAATTATGTCTTGTTCAGAAACATGGAAGCTACGGTAATTAATTCGCGTCAAGTTCCACTATTTTCTTCTTTACTAGCTATAAGCTATCTTTTGTTCTTCTCTTTGTTAAGTGACTAGGAAGTGGATCAATTTTAAGTGGGGGTAAGCTTTGTTTCAGTAGCACCCTTTCTTCTTGTTTTATACTCCTTCCGCCTAGATTTATTATTAACACAAGGTTTTTCCAATAGAAAAAATTTCATTTGGAAAAGCAATGTGTTAATAATAAGTAGGAGGGAGGGAATATTTAATAGATCTTTAGCTTTTCTTTTCCTCCTCCATTTTCCCACCCCATCTGCATGCACCGATGCCACTCTGCCTGCCTGCAATGCCCTTACTAATTACTCCAACGCTGCCCTCAAGGCCATATAAGCAGTGGCCTTTTTGGCCAGGCTGTAGCCACGCGGCCTGATCTGGTCAAGCCATGGCTAGAGTACTAGATCTCGCAGTGAAGCCATGGCTTTAGGCCTTGGACCAGGCCTCTTTCTAAGGCCGGCAAGCGTGAATAATGAGGAAGAGAGGGAAGGGTGAGCCACAATGCATGACTAATTCGACAAATGAAATAAAAGAATGCGGCTATTTAGACCCCAATAAACTCCTATGTCGGGCATTACTTCATGGATATTGTCCCAAATCTCTCATCTGAATCCCACCTCTAAAATATAAAGAATAATTTTTTTGTTATCCCATTTCTTTCTCATCTTCCCGTTCCCAATGTGTCGGCATCAGTAGCAAGCAGCCTGCCTCCAATACCTCCGTTTCTTCTTCCTCCCCCTCCCCCTCCTCCTCCTCCTCCCCCTCTTCCATTTTCTTTGACTACTCAGACTAGCCATAGCCAAAGGTGCAGTCTTTTTTGCCATGCTGACCATGACCAGCCCACATCTGGCTGCTAGACCCCAATTCCCTCACGCCTCAACCCTTCACGGCCCCAAAAATGCCTTTCTCATGTTTGTTGTCACGGTGCTAGTCATCGTGAAGTACACTATCAAGTTGCAGCAAGTGGTCCCTGATACTCTATGCCTAAAAAAAAGTCCCTTCTCAAAATCAAAATCACGGCACGTGGACTAAGCCCTATGACATACATTGCATAGTTGCGGTGAGCAAAACAACTCTTCTCACACATGCAAGGTTTGCAAATTAACTGTAAAAAGCTTGGGAGATGCTTTTTAAAGTAGCCATGTATGTAAAATTGAGCCAAATCAAGAAACTAACATTAAACACCCATTTTTTCCAATAGTACGTTTTTTATGACTGGGCAATTAATTTGGAATGGATGGAGTACTATTTTATTCTGAACGTGGATATTTGAAACTCCTATGTCCCCTAAAAACAATGTATATTTTCTGTTCTATTAGTACTTTAACCCCCATTCTTCCCCCACTTATTTTATCAGTTTCCCCTGCACCCCAAATCAAGTAATGGACATTTCTTTTGCCCTCTTCCACCACCTACTTCAGGCTATCATTTCTGAACGGAAAACATAGCCGCCGTCAGACATCTTCCTCTCCTATTACGGGCGTCTTCTCTGTCAGCCACCTCATCCTGTGGACGCCTTTTCTGTGTTGTGAGATGTTTTCTCTATACCTAGTCAAGTTTTTACCATTTTCTTAGATGTGGCTTCTATGATTCAATACAAATGCCAATCTTGCCAAATGTGGCTATTAAGGGAGGGAGTAATAGTAAGACGCTAAATTATTAACCTTTTAATCACTAAACCCTTTTTACTCGGTCCACTAATTACTATGAGCTGAAAGATAACATGAAACAGGACAATTAGTATATTACAAGTTTTTTTCTTCAAATCCAAATAATTAATATGGGGAGGGAGTACAAGATTACTTTTTTCTTTTATGCAGTCACTCAAGAAAAAGAACTCAATGTCTGACATACTCGAAAGCGGGCGATTATACTACCTGGCACTGCCAAACCAAGACAAGAGCATTGCAACCAAGCTGTTCTCAGACATGGATGCTAATTCAGATGGTAGAGTCAGTGGCCTCGAAGCCATTAGCTTCTTAATTGGGAAAGGTGCATCTGAAGCTGATGCTTACGAGGCCTTTCAAGTCATGGGCATCACGTTCAACTGTTCACTTACCATTGAGAATGTGGTGGCCTTGTGGTACGCCTTTGTGATGAGGCCATGCTGCAAATGTTGCAGAAGGATGATCAATGGCTCATACTACAGTTGCGTTACTTGCTTCCAAAATCGCAACAATTCAGACACGTGGGATGTCTGCGCCGAGTGTTGCCGAAGAGGAGTCGTTCCTCACATTCATAGATTCTTCTTGGACAATTATGTTCTACTGCAAATGAATGGCATTCAGGTATGTTTTCTCCTAGGTGCAGAAAACTAAGCTACTTTGAACGAAAAGGAAAGCTTTAATTAGTTTCCTCTAAACATAGGATTTGGATTTATTTTTTTTGTGCAATAGGGATTTAATTTTTATTAAGCCTGAATATCATGATCATTAACCATTTGTTATAGGCCAATCTGGATAATTAACATTTTATTCTCCAATATTTTAGGAAACTTCAAACACTGGAACTGATTCAAGTTCTTCCACCGGACAGCAAATTCAAGTGTCAGGTTTGTGGAAAATTCGGCAGATGTTGAAGATGATGGCCAGAATATCAGCAGAAGCAGCCTTAAGTACAGTTATTGGCACATTTTGCACCATAATGTAAAGTATTTAAGCTTTTCAAAGTGAATAGTTATTACCAAAACACGTTCTGAATTGAATGCGGGCACGGCGGAAGAAGTTGTTGTATGTGGAGCTGATTGAAGCTGAAAATGATTTTAAATCTAACCTCATATATTATCTAATGCATAATAAGCAGCATATTTTTTTGTTAGATAGCGTACTGGGACAAAAAATGCATCCAGCGGGTTAGGACTCAGGACCTTCTAGAATCGGTAGCTCTCATACCAGTTCCTAAATATTCAAGCTATTAGTAAATAGATTATATTATATCTCTCTCTCTATATATATATATATAGAGAGAGAGAGAGAGATATAAGTTTACATGAGATCATTCTCATATAAGGAGGAGCATGAGGCCAATATTTATTGCCGTTAGATTCCGATCGGAGGGTGGATATCAAATCAGTGGGTAGGTGAGTGTGTCACATCAAAGAGTAGGTGAGATCATTATAGATATTTGTAGCCGTCAGATCAAGATCCAATGGCTACGATTCAAAGTGGCCTCATATAAGCAATATGAGAGCGATCTCATTTAAACTTTTCCCATATATATATGCAATATGAGATCGCTCTCATATTGCTTATATGAGGCCACTTTGAATCGTAGCCATTGGATCTTGATCTGACGGCTACAAATATCTATAATGATCTCACCTACTCTTTGATGTGACACACTCACCTACCCACTGATTTGATATCCACCCTCCGATCGGAATCTAACGGCAATAAAGATTGGCCTCATACTCCTTATATGAGAACAATCTCATGTAAACTCACCTCTCTCTCTCTCTCTCTCTCTCTCTCTCTCTATATATATATATATATATATATATATATATGGGAAAAGTTTAAATGAGATCGCTCTCATATAGCTTATATGAGGCCAATTCAATTTGTAGCTATTGGATCTTGATATGACGGCTAAAAATATTTATAATGATCTCACCCACTCCTTGATGTGATACACTCACCTACCCACTGATTTGATATCCACCCTCCGATCGAAATCCAACAGTAATAAAGATTGGCCTCATGCTCCTTATATGAGAACGATCTCATGTAAACTCTTCTATATATATATATATATATATATATATATATATATATATATATATATATATATCATACTCTAGCATTTTCACTCAAAGAACTAATTTTTGTATTGCTAGTTCGAATAAATTTATGCACTGTCCACATGGAAGATCCATTTGTTCATCTTTTGAAAGCCTAGTGTGTAAATTGGGTTTCCAGAGTTGGGTTGCCACTAATAATTTAAATAGTGAACTCCAAGTATCAGCTTTTCACTTTTCAATGTCAATGTGTTGGAATATAAAATATAAGGTAAAAATTTTTATTTCCTAGCGGCTTGAGCTTTTGGGTAACTTTATTATCTTACATGGTATTAGAGCTCCATGTTCAGGGAGGTCTTAGGTTCTAGGCTCGCTGGAGGCGTTTATACCAAATTGTGTTCCACTCATCGCATTTAGTGGATAGGGAGGCCTTGGGTTCTAGCCTCTCTGGAGGTGTTTATACCAAATTGTATTCTACACGCCGCGTTTAGTAGACGCTTGCATGCACGGAGGGTTGTTGGAACATAAAATTTATGATAAAGATTTCAATTTCCTAATAGCTCGAGCTTTTGAGAAACTTAGTTATCTTACAATACGGCCGTTACTCTTCTTATACAGTCGGCATGAATGGTAGTAGCTACGCAATAGAATGGAATCAAAATTAGATTCTAGCGGAATAAATTCCCGTGGAATTACCAAAAAGATGTTTTTTGTTTGATAATAAATTTTGTGAAAATGCAACTTTGAATGAATTACTTGAATGCCCTCATTAGGAGATTCATTAATTCGATCAGGTAGAATAATGCTTGAATCTTCATTGTGATGGAATTTTTTGTTCTGTTGAATAGTGCATCTAAACATGAAAATAGAAGGACTGGATCAATTGGTTCCTGAATACATTGTGGATTCTGAATCAACATACCCTTTGTCTTCTAGCATTAGTTTTGTATGCTACTGCCAACACAATTAGATTAATTTTTTTATAAATTTATTCAACAAAAAAGAAATGCATTACAAAGCAAGCTAAACCCAGGAAAAAAGCGAGAAAGGATGCGAAAATAAGGTCCTTCACAAAGAGAAAACGATAAATGAGAAGGAACCACAAGCAAAACACAAAATACTACTTTATTTGGGTTTGGGTGGTTGACTTTTAATTTTTCCCTTAGGATGACCTATGGCTGCCTCCACTTTTCTGAGGCACCATCCTCAAATGATACTTCTTATTGCTCAAAGATAAATACTCAACATCTTCACTCAAGTTTGTTCCTCCAAAATCCACAAGAGTTATAAGACGAATGTACTTCTGCATTGAATCAATAATCTTCGATGGTTCATATCACTTTGGTAGATCTTCTAGAGGCTCAAGAGTAGAAGTTAAATCAACCACTAAATTTAAATCTCTAGATGCATTCCCACCTACAACATTAGAGAATGTAGTGTTCTCATAAACGATGTACCTTGAAGATGAATCCACAGGAGAATTTGAGCTTGAGGGCTAGTAGTTCCCTTCCTTTTAATTGTTTCCCAGTCTTCATTTGTAGAAGAGGATGCACCAGACACCTTTGATCATTTAGAAACATTTGTATCATTGTAGCACTAAATATGAGTTTATGCCTTATCCTAGAGCTTCCAGGATAAGGCATGTGCACCCAATTAAATCCCAAATCCCAGCACTTCAAACTTGATTTTACACATCCCCCTTGTTGATAATGCCAAGGGGTAGGATTCAGAACTGCAAAAATTGTTTTTAGAGGATGATGCCTGATCTTCACAACGGACGACAATTATAGATAGATTCAAGAACTCGCCATTGAAATACAAATGAACACAAAAACTTTCAAACTCTGAGGCACGTACAAGTATAGTTTTCTTTAAGGAATTATTTGTCCCCCTTAGATAAAACCAAGTTGCTGACGGGCTACACGACAAACTTCCTCCCAAGATACAACAGAGCCTTTGAGAAACTTCAACTAGCAATGTTGAAGAATTCTCCCTTACTTTCCTTCAAACTGTATAAAAATATAGCTGAAATCTGTGTATGAAAACACAAGAGAAGAGCATAAGAGAAAATAAGAACACAAGAGAAGAAAACTGTAGTATGTGTTTTCTTCTGTCCATATGCTCATACTTTTGCCCTGGCCTGGGTCTCTATTTATAGACTCCTAAGGGGTGTGAAATGAAGAGGCATCCATTTATGAAGAGGTGTCTCATCACAACCGAAAAGATGCAACTATTCCCAATGGTTGAGACCCATCATAAAATTTAAGAAAATGCACCTTTCACAAAGGGGTACAAAATAAATGTAGGTCACGAAAAATTAAGGGATGCAACCCTTTACAACCCTTCATTAAAATTTATTTATTGTTTTACACAAAAATTATCAACACCCCCCTTCTCTCTCTCTCTGCCATTAGATTGAAGTGTGCCAGGATTGTTTGGATGTAAAACTTTTTGTTTAAAACTTAGATTGATCCTTTTGTAAGTTGGTTTTTGTATGTTGTTGGATCAAAAATTTCCTTATCAATGAGAGACCCCGGAGGAGGAGGGTGGTTTACAATGAGTTTATCAACCGCTTCATGAATTTCCTTGTAAGAGGTTTCCCTACTTGTATCCAAAGATAGGAGGTGATGGAGTCTTCTAAATGTTTCCTCCAACTTCCAAGAGAGTCGTAAGGGCTGGGTATGGGTGAGAAAATACTAGTGGGTGGCACAATGGTGGTGAGATGGTGGCGGGTAAGGCTAATGGTTGTCATAGGGTGGTGGAGGGAGATGATTGAGTTGGGATGGCACAAAAGGTGCCAGTATTTGGTGGGATATCGCTGGAGGTGGAGGGAAAGAATGGGATTTCTTCGCAGCTAGAGAGGAAGGAAGGGAAGGTGGTGATGGCGGGCTTGTCATCTCTTGGTGAACGATGGTAGTTGGAGGGAAGAAAATTGGTTGTGGGTTCTTGTGTGTTGGCCTAAGTGATTTGAAAGGATTCAAAAAAAAATGGACTCAATGGTTGGGCAGTGGGTTCCCTAGACGGGATTGGATGAGTCAAAAGATAGCGCACCTTGTTGGGCTTGGTTGGGGAAAAGCTTTGTTGGGCCCAAATTGTAGAGTATCTTTAAAATGTGGCAACCAAACACCTAGATATCATAGAGAAATCAGAATCCCTAGATTTCTTTAGATTTTGATTTTGCCACTAGCAAAATTGGCAACTAAATACACCCTGAATTTGAAAATGCCGCATATCCTTCCACTCAGGGATTTTGCAGTTAGGAGCCCCCATTTTCCTATCAATATTTTGTAAGGGCACCCTATTGGAAAGGGAAAAGAAGATTGCATTTATCCCAATTTTGGGGGCACCCTTCTTGTTTGACATAATAGTTGTATAGAAAAAAGGAGAGCCAGGAAATGAACCGTTTTTTGTCGGTTGAAGTTTTGAACTCCCATGCTTTTGTCATAAACTAATCATATTTTTTTATGTGAAATATTCTGCATGCATCTTAGAACTTGTTACCTATCCAGTTCATATATTTCTAATTTTATTTTAAAGAGTAGTGAACTTCTTTTCTTACCTATTTTGATTTACCTTTTTTTTTTCTTTTAGAACACCGATCTTCCTACCCATTAGTAGTATACCCCAATAAGTTTAGAGAGGATCAGTAATTGCATACCCCATTACTGATGAGTATTATTCTCCTTTTTTCTTTGATCACTCATACCCTTGACTTTAGGTCACTCTTACCCCATTGTTCCTACCACCATTTATCACCCCCACAATTGTCCAATCAACAAAAATAAAGAGCTTTTACAACTAAAAAAAGTGCTACTCCCTCTGCACATAAATACATGTCTGCATTCGGAAATGGTAAGATTTATTGGACTCGAAGGCCCATACAAAAACAAGTGTTTTGGATATAAAGATAATTAAATAAAATTTATTTTATGTTTTTAAAGAAGTTTAACATCTTTCCAATTAGACTATGTTTTTCGGATGGGAAGATAAATAAATTGAATTGATTCAATTTTTAGTGTACAACTTCTTCTCTTTCGTTGCATGTTTTTCTTTTCTTTCTTTTTTGCTAAGACTATTTACAATTGAATCCGGAGTTTGAAGTCGCAAAACGTAGGGAGGAGAAGGATGCCTTACTCATATTCTTCGAGAGGGAGGAAAATAAGCATGGCTCTCCAGATTTCACAGGTAGTAGAGAGTAGGTGCTCTAATGATGTTGATGTTTGGAATGTTGGCTACTGAAGAGGGAAGAAGACACGCGGGAAGCAAAGGAAGATGAAGCGACTATTGTTGCATGATAAAGAGCGTTCTTTTTTCTGTTGAATGGATTATGCAAGACTTATATGGTGGGGGCTAAACGAGGTAAAAGATTAATAGGAAAAATGAGAGCAATTCATTTACTAGCGGGGTACAAGATCTTTTAGTGTGGTAGGAAGACCGACATTCCTTTTTTTCATAGTATTTTTAAGCATTCTATAATTTGTCCTTTTGGGTACCCCTTGAATCTAAGAGAATTCTTTATTATATGTATTTGGGGGCCCTTGCAAAAATCATTGTTAGAGCATAGGTGCCCCTAGTAAAAAAATAAATAGATTGGTTTTTTCAAAACTTGCCAGAAAAAAACTGATAATCTGGGGGCTTATGCAAAATTCGTGGGTAGCAGGATAGGCAACCTTTTGAAAATGGAAGTGAATCCAGCCCCTTTTTGTTTTTGAATAAGATGAATATGAAAATGGATGAGGCTGCAGCGTTCAACACAGCTGGGCCCAGGCTGACCAACGGGCAAATCACCAATGTTCAATACAGCTGACGTAAAAGAATCCCTATTTAATTTCTTTCTATCAATTGGAGAAATAATTGAAAAAACAACAGCAAGTACAAAAATGAGTAATAACCCCATTATAATTTCTTTCTATCAAATGAAGAAATAGTTGAAAAAGAAAACAGCGAAGTACAAAAATGAGTAATAATTAACCACAGTATAGGATGGTATGATTTAATTCAACATTTTGTTTGTTCGGGTGTAAATGTGTCACCAAATGACAACACATCTTCTTTTCGCTGGTCTTTCCTTTCCGATCAGAAGATCCTCCTCCTCCGCCTACTCCCTGGCTGACCCACCTCCCACTCCGATCCATCCATCCTAGTCATGAGCTACACCGGGGCCACGTTCCTAATTGACATCGGTACGGCTGGCCCAACGGCAGGAACTTCAACCTCATCCAAGACCAGCTCGGCGGCCTCCTCTACGACCTCGAATGGAACAATCGCACCTCCTTCAACACCCCTCGACGACAGCAAGCAGTGCTGGACGACGCAGTTGAAGGTGGGCATTCTCCAACCCAACAAACTCGATGGCGCAAACTATCTGGACAGAAGTACGTTGATGGGATCTTATTGAATGTTGCATTGATGTCAATTTCAGGTCATTTTTCCGACTCGTCTGTTTTTTAGTGTGCTAATTTGAACTAATTGAACTTTCTACTCTTATCGTGTGAAGATGCGGGAGAAGGTGGATTTTGTCGATGGCGCAAACTATCTTGGAAAGAAGTACGTTGATGGGATCCTGTGCAATGTGTGGGAAAGGCGGATTTTATCTGGATGTGGTACTCCTATTCACGGGCTTTTCTACACAGGTAAACTACTTTATTAGACAAATTTGAATTAAATTGAACTTTCATGGGTTTTTTTGAATGTTGTTGCCTTCGTGCCAATTTCAGGTCTTTCATGGGATTTTCTTTCTATTGGTCTTTCCTTTCCAAATAGTCATAATTACTTTCTAATGATCTCATGGAGATTCATATACGACCATTGCTAAGAGAAGGAAGGATAGTTATGGCTAACTCAACGCTTCCAATGGGTTTGCAAGAGCACGATGAAGCTAAGAGACCGGCAACGAAACTTGGTTTCTAAGAGATCAACTCTAAAGAGTAAGAATTCAAATGCTTCACCATTGAATTTCCTCCGTGGATCTATGGAGAGACTCTATTGATATTCCTTTGTATGTAGGAAGGAGACTTAAGACATGAAGCTGAGGGCCTTTGATAGAGTTGGGCAATGGAGCTACAAGGAAAGGTAGGAGCTTTTGAGAGGGTGAAGTTTTAGAGGTTTTTACATATGACCTGGCGCCAACTTTCAGTTTCTCATATCACCCGGAATTTTTTTCTTTCTTCCATATGACCCAGAAAGTACCCAAAATACCCTTAAGTTTAGGTATAAGTACCCACACTCTTTGTTTTTCCATATTACCCGGAATCTGAGGAGGTACCCCGAGAAACTCATGTTCAGTCGGAGAAGAAGGTGTTCCGTCCGGCATCTCCACCCATATCATCGCCGGCACCGGCGCCGTCCAAATCGGGAAAGGTAATCTTCGCGAGAAAACGAGCGGTATGAAGGGATTTTGATGTAAGAGCAGCGGGGAAGCCCTCTCAACTACAAAAATTAAGATCTACATGTAAAGAAACACATTAAAGATCACCCATTGGTGTTGGACCGCTCCTGGACATGAAATAAGAGGATAAAAATGAGAAAACATGAAATACTCTTCGGCGAGTAAGAAGTTCAATTTATATATCTTTCCGTGACCATAATGAAGGGGAAGAGGAGGAAAAATAAGGAAAAACACAAAACAATAGGCAAAAACGGATGAAAAATGAGCGAGTTATCACTTTGAATTGAGTCGTGTCTTGTACGACATGATAAAATGGGAATGTTTAAAATGTCATAACTCGCTCATTTTTTATCCGTTTTTGCCCATTTTTTTGTGTTCTTCTTTATTTTTCCTCATCTTCCACCTCATGAAGATGTATTAGGATAAAAGAATAAGAAAAAATAAGAAAAAAAGAAGAAAGTGGAAGCTCTTCGTCAGAAAGCTTCTATTTTTTCTTTATTATTATTTTTTCTTCTTCTTTCATCCTAATATATCTTCATGAGGTGGAAGAGGAGGAAAAATAAGGAAGAACGCAAAAAAAATAGGCAAAAACGGATAAAAAAAGAGTGAGTTATGACATTTTAAAAATTTTAGTAAAAACGTGTTTTGAAAGACACGACTTGCAGTATAGTCTTGTCGTCGCGTACACGACTATATTGCAAGTCGTGTCTTTCAAAACACGTTTTTACTGAAATTTTTAAAATGTCATAACTCATTCATTTTTTATCCGTTTTTTCCCTTTTTTTTCGTTCTTCTTTATTTTTTTCTCCTCTTCCACCTCATGAAGATATATTAGGATGAAAGAAGAAAAAAAATAAGAAGAAAGAAAAAATAGAACTTTTTCGGTGAAGACCTTCCACTTTCTTCTTTCTTCTTATTCTTTTATCCTAATATATCTTCATGAGGTGGAAGAGGAGAAAAAATAAAGAAGAACGCAAAAAAATGGGCAAAAACGGATAAAAAATGAGTGAGTTATGACATTTTAAAAATTTCTAAAACGTGTTTTGAAGATACGATTTGCAGTATAGTCGTGTACGCGATGACACGACTATACTGCAAGTCGTGTCTTTCAAACACGTTTTTTACTGAAATTTTTAAAATATCATAACTCGCTTATTTTTTATCGTTTTTGCCCATTTTTTTTGCATTCTTCCTTATTTTTCCTCTTCTTCCACCTCATGAAGATATATTAGGATGAAAGAAGAAGAAAAAATAATAATAAATAAAAAATAGAAGCTTTCCGATGAAGAGCTTTCACTTTCTTATTTTTTCTTATTTTTTTATTATTCTTTTTATCCTAATATATCTTCATGAGGTAGAAGAGGAGGAAAAATAAGGAAGAACGCAAAAAAATGGGCAAAAATGGATAAAAAATAAGCGAGTTATGACATTTTGAACATTCCCATTTTATCATGTCGTACACAGACACGACTCAATTCGAGTCGTGTCTTTAGACACGACTTGGATATTTTTCGTGTTTTCGACGACACGATAAAATATGAATTTTCAAAATGTGATAATTTGCTCATTTTTCATCCATTTTTGCCCATTTTTTTTGTGTTCTTCCTTATTTTTCCTCCTCTTCCCTTTTATTAGGATCATAGAAAGATATATTAAATTGAACTTGTTACTCGCCGAAGGGTATTTCACGTTTTTGCCCATTTTTTATCCTCTTATTTCATGTCCAGGAGCGGTCCAACACCAATGAGTGATTCTTTATATGTGTTTCTTTACATGTAGATCTTAATTTTTGTAGTTGGGAGGGCCTTCCCGCTGCTCTTACATCAAAATCCCTTCATCCCGTTCGTTTTCTCGCTTTTTGGCGCGAAGATTACCTTTCTCGATTTGGACGGCGCCGGCGCCGGCGATTGATATGGGCTGGAGATGCCGGACGGAATGCCTTCTTCTCCGACTGAACACGAGTTTCTACGAGTACTCTCCTCAGAATCCGGGTAATATGGAAAAACAAAGAGTGTAGGTGCTTATACCTAAACTTAAGGGTATTTTGGGTACTTTTTCGTGTTGATTTCCAGGGCATATGGATTTCACTGGAAAAACTAGGTAATATGGAAAACAAAAGTTGGCGCCAGGTAATATGGAGAAAACTACCTTGAAGCTCCTACAAGCATGGGTATCTAGATGAAAGGAGAAAAGACTCCCAACCAACTAGTGGGTTAGCTCACCCATGCATGGGCTACTCACCTATAACGTCTCAGAGTTTTCAAATCATCTTATATGATAATTATCGGAAATGCAGCGGATATTTATTTGTAATCCACGTGGGTAAAATAATGTATATGGAACATTATTCTAATTTTTAAATTACTTTTGAAACCATCGAAAATATATAATAATAAAAACTCATATATAAAATATAGAATTCCCGGTTTGTCCAGTATGTGTAATAGTACAAACGATTTTCAATCGTACTATAAATCCATTAACACAAGCTCATTCTCGAGCTAGCAGTAAAAGAATGAAAGGATAAAAAATATACTTATTAATGTTGTTCATATTCCTCACGATTTCCTTTACTTCTGTGCACAAAATTAAAAAATAGTGTAGGTGGGTAATTTAGCATACCCACCAGGATGGCAGCATAATATAATAGTTGATTAAGGAGTCTAGAAAAGCTCGAGACACCCTCAAAATGAAACGACAATGTCTACTTTGTGGGCCAACAACTTCTAGGAATTTAATGTGAGAAGAAAAAAAGAAAGAAAAGTTGATTGACGACAAAATTGATACAAGCTATGCAAGGTGGGCCATACAACGTTCATTGAAGAAAAGCATTTTTTTTAGTGTTGGCCATATAAACGAACGAGAGTAGCCAAATTGGGATTCACATAAGGAGGGCGATCTTGAACAAATGACGTGATTTTCCAAAGCGCTAAGGTGAAGCACCAACAGAAGATGGAATTTTTCCATTTCAGCAACAATTAAATCGAGGATGACGGCTTGCTGGTTGAGAACAGAGCTCTGTCTACAATCTGATCTCATGCTGCTGATCGATTCTTCGCGCAACAGTTGACTATTATATTTTCATATTTTTAATAAATGGCAATTTTGGGTCACCACCACCACCGATACAATTACGAATGAGCAGTGCATGCAAAAAAATAACTATAACCACTGACCTGTATTAATAGTTACTTTGCAAAAGTAGGCTTTTATTTGATGGTAGGATCCAGAACTACGAGAATGGTAAAAGCTTTGCTGGGTAATATAAAAAGCATCTCACAAACTATCCTAGAAATTGTGAGAAGCTTGCCTAATGCTTTTTTAACTACCCAGCCCCAAATGTATCAACTAATATGGGACCCGCATTTCCCCTCTGTCCCATATTAAGTGTCCTATTTGATTTTTCAATATGTACTAGTTTTATTTCATTTTGAAACACCAAATGGAAGACTTGGGTCGAGGGGAGTATGATTTATGAGAAAGGAGAGCTCGGGAAGCAAAAATTTATTCATATCTTACTAACTACAGAGTTACAGAGTACTCCCAAGAAGCAGACAAGATACATAGAGATTACCTATGCAAGAGGAAATGAACTAGAAACTAATGGCTATTAACAGCGCCACAAGGACTTATTTTGATGAAAACCAGGAAAAGATTGAACTGCAATTGCATGCAGAAACCCTCAAACAAACATATATGCTCAAGGTTGAGTTACACCCCCAACGGGGTTTGGAACCTCAACTCCGGGGTTGGGAACAAACGTGTCATCCCCAACCAGGAATGTAGCCACTGCCCATGCCGGTGCCTCCGCCACTGCCGCTGTAGCTATCATCCCTACCAGGAGTATAGCCACTGCCCATGCCGGTGCCTCCGCCACTGCCGTTGTAGCTATCATCCCCACCGGAGCCGGAAACGGTCCCGCCAGGAAGTATCATCACACGGCCAACACCGGGAATCAGAATGGTGCCGTCGTGGCTGTCGTAAAAGAACTCGGGCTGTTTCTTGTCAACCTCTTTGTGGGAGGTCGGAATGGCCCCCATTGCCACTTGAGTGGTCATCACCATGATGATGCAAAGCACAAGGAAGAGGAGAGAACAAGGCTTGGTGGAAGCCATAGCAAGCTCAAAAGAAGATGTTGGGCTGCTGTGGACAAAATGGAGGGAAGGCGATTTGTTTTATAGGCTAGAGGTGTCGGATGATCACAACAACTAGTGTCCGCTAGTAATATGTAAGATGGCCTACAAAGTTACATGGCAGTAGGGAAAGATGAGAAAAATGTTGGGATGTAAAACTCTCGTGGAACATGTTAACATGAGCCTGTGCTCAAGCGCGGGATGCGCCTGCGTTCAATCCACGCTTTCAGATTGAAATCTGACGGTGTACGTTTTTTAAGAGTAGGCAGACAGGTTACATAGAAAATGCCTATCCTCTTTATACATTATATGGGCTGTATGATCAAAATTGATTTGCCTGGATGCACCCCACAAATGTGGCTCGCGTGCGGCTGATTGCATATTGAAAGGACCTTATGTAAATAATGTAATGCTCCCTTTGTCCCATACTGATAGTCCTATTTATTTTTGGAAAAATGAACTAAAAATAGTTCTTTTTCGGAAAACTGAATGGGACACTTAATATGGGACTGAGGGAGGATGTGCTAGCAAAATTTACAAGGCAGAAATGAATTGGGAGAATGAAATTGGGTAAATTGGGGATGGAGTGAATGCTTATCACCTACTGGGTTGTTATTGCTTGTCGGTAGTGTACCCCACTTTCACTCTTATGTTAGTTACATCTTCACCTTCATCAGCTGCCATGGCGGCCATTAAATGTTCTACTACCTGGTTAGCTGGGGATACTGGCTCAGAGTGTCTGCCACAACTCATTGTACATTTGTAACTGGTTGCCACTTCAGGAGTTTAACAGCCTTGTGTCAGGTCAATCTTATAGAAGAACAGGCTGAGGGTTAATCAGTTTTTAAATCTTGGCCACCAAGTGGCAAATGTACAGCTGAAATGGTCCATTATTCCACCTATATATATTTAATAGCGTTCATTCCATAACACAATCACTCATATTAATACACAAAATCATGACTAATAACTAACGAAAGGACTCAAGTTAAGTACAAAATGCTCAGTACGGTATATTTAATGTGGTAGCTGGTGAGGAATGACAGGAACATTGAAGATATATTTTCCAACCAACCAATATGGCCCAACATGTGTGGTATTGTAAATAATGTGATATTCTATTGGACCCAGTACTCAAAGAAAGGATATATTATTTTTTTTATAGGTAAGAAAGGATATATTGTTGCTCCACTCATCGTTCCAAAAGGACATTGATATCCCTACATTAGTCGTGTGTATGTCAGTGAGTGAAAAACTGATATAGGGACATTTTCTACTCACTGTGTGTATGTCGAAAACTGATGTATAAATATCATTTTCCGTTCCAAAACACTTCAAACTTTTCAAATTTATGATTTTTTTTCTGTTGATCAACATATTTACTGACCCTTTTATGAGTACACTTTTAGTTTCGGATTTTGAAGAATTAACCATGTATCATATACAAGCCAACTAAGACATATATTGAAAATTTCCAACTCATTTAAGTGTTCTTTCATAATTAACTGATTACATGTTACTTGAGTACTTATTTAGAGACTAATAAGTAATGTGAGCATTCTTTAGAAATTATAGAGGATTTTATTGATGTAGTCATAAACTTTGTCGAAAACAGGGTTTTCTACCATTGTTCATCAAAATAGCTAAACTACTCACCCCTGTGACAAAACACCAGATATGCCTCTTAATAGAAAACTGACAGTTATCTATAAAGGAAAAGTTTAAATGAGATCGCTCTCATATAGCTTATATAAGGCCAATTCTATTCGTAGCACTTGGATCTTACTATGACGGCTACAAACAACTATATATAACTCACCTACCCCTGATGTGACACACTCACCTACCCACTGATTTGATATCCACCTTCGGATCAGAATCCAATGGCCCAAAAGATTAGCCTCATGCTCCTTATATGAGAGCGATCTCATGTAAACCGTCCTTTTATCTACAACTGCAAGTTATTATATATATCTGCGATTTATATGTGATGGCTCACAGTGTATTGCTGTCTTTATGAAGGAAATTTTTCACTTTGCCTACCCACTGAGTCATTGTTGATAAATTTACAGATTACCTGAATTTGTTTTGAAAATTTTAAATCACTTATTTTTGAACCAAAATACCTCGCACACCTAGTTTTCCACATTTTGATATTAATCTAATTTTCCATATTGTGTAATCATTTCAACACTCATTGTCGAACCAATCCCACGGCAGATTCATATCAACTTGAAGATATGCTATAGTTGAATGAATTTTACATTTCAGCACTAAGCCTTGAACATTTGGCTTCGCTGAGAAAATGTTCAATTCCAGGTGATTTATAATTTGTGTGTCGTAAATTCAGGTAGTATATAAATTCTTCAATATTGACCAGATAAGGTGTACATTCTCTTAGTTTTAGGGGCTTTTATCTAACATGGGGATTAAGTTTGACTTCGGTTAAAAAAGAAGGGCTTTGTAATTTGCAAAACAAATTCACGCAATGTGTACATTTTTTACATTGACCATTTAATGGGAAAATATCTCTTTTCTAAGATAATATTACCGACAGTTGTACATGTAGCATTGGAATAACCCAATAAAAACTATATATTTTTAAAAGTTCACTAGTACGAAAAGGCCAGAATAATTAGAAAGAATGTTGGTGATCATTTCACAAATTAGAAAGCAGTTTGGAGCACTATTAGTCATATCTAACACACTGGTTTAAGTATATGGTATTGACAAAACCAAGTTGCGGCTAATCTTGTGGAGATTTCTTCTAAATAGGAATGCAAACCAAGTTGCGGCTAACCTTGTGGAGATTTCTTCTAAATAGGAATGTATAGTGTACTTAGATCAGTTGACAGCTATTAAAGGCGCACATATTTAAGTATTAGGCCTTGACAGAACAAAGTTGCGGCTAACATTGAGGAGATAGGAATGTATAGTGCACTTTGGATCAGTTAACAGCTATCCAACTGCCCAACAGTACATGTAGATTAAAGCAGCCAACCCTATATATACTCCTCATCCGCAAATATTTTGATCGTCATCTTTTCCTGCCTTGGGAAGAAAACTGCATTCTTCTAAAAAAGTCAGCAAAACATTACGACAAGAAAACAAAAGGGAGAGATGATAGATTGTAAAAATATCCCTTTATTAAACAAGAAAGTAAACATATCCCATGCCTCGTAACAAAGTGATTTTCACCCATCAATGTGTATAATACAAATGTAGGATTCCTAACTCATGGAACATCTCAGTATCAGAACAAGAGAACTAATGGAACAGGATAAATTACAGATACATGGCTATTTTTTACTTCTAGAAGGATATCTAACCCCTCCGAACCCCAGGCCACTGGCATAACTCCGCCAGCCCATAAATTGAATGGGTTGAACTGAAACGTACAATCACTTGGTCCACTAGGAAAAGTGGCAGGAACAATGGGTTGTCCTCAACCTACTCAACATCTGTGCCAGTATTAAAAATCCCAACTACACAAGATCAACAGCTCAATCTTCCAAATGGCAAAGCCCACGGAAGTTTTCTTCATGTACAAATAAGCAATTCAAGTTGGGCAAATCCCTAATCCAGAAAACTAATAACTTTCCCACAGCACCAGATCTTTCTGTTCTCATAAGTTCAGGGAAACAGGTAACTGCTGTTATCATCCAATTCCGACGCACCAGGCTATCATAGAATAGGCCCTTAGCAGTGAAATTGTATAGCACATTATGTACAATCAATGAACATGCATACTAATTTCATTTGGGAACTTTTAATGTCCTCTTGATAAAGAATGCGATCACCCCGCTAGTCTGTATTCCCTTAAGGAATTTGTGTAACTACAGCCAAAAAGTACATTGACTTGTGGCAGCAGGCTTTGACATGTTTTGGATGAGGAAATGCTTACTCAATGGTCAAGGTCTCTTTTGGACCCAGAAAGCAAACCTTGCCAGGTTGGGCTGCAATTTTCACATGGGAAAATAGTTTGTCTTAGCCTCCACCATATTGATTATTCTCCACATGTTCTCCTCTAATGTTATCAGATGAAACATCTGGATTTTGTGGAGGTGGCTTGTGGCTGATATATCTATGTCTTCCACAGTTTCGGTGTTGGTGCCCTACAAATGCATTTGAGTAGCTGCCTGCAAGCTCACACAATATCTCAGCAGCAGCAAGCAGTGACACTAACACGAGAAAACAAAAAAGACTTAGTATTGATATAAGACAATTCCATAAGTTAGTATTGATGTGAGACTTTCAAAACATTTATGCAGGGCATATTGGCACACAATCAAAATAAATGAGAAAACAATATGATGTTTACAATTCTACAAGACCTTGGAATTGAATTGAACTTAGAAATCTGAAAAATTACACAGCACTGCTGTATGAGTACCACACTTATCAGCATTGATCACATAGCCCTTTTTGGGAAAGCATACCATAAAAAAAGTGGAAGAAGAAGACAGAACAAATCAAGCAGGAAAATAAAAAATACTCCCTCCGGTCACTTTTAATCGAGATAATGAGCAAAATGTGCGTACCAAAATTAGATGATACCGTTCCTAATTAATCTTCAGAGGGTGACGTTGGCCACCGAGCAGCAACCCTTGTCGAGGTCGAGCGGCCTCCATGATGAGAGGCACTTGCTCACTCACCTGGAAATTAAACATTTACTGTGCACCCCACATCTTAATAAAATTAACCGATTATGTGATGGTCTCAATTAAAAGTGACCTGATGGAGTAGGATAATGGAAAAAAAGAAAAAAAATGGCTACCCTAAAAGAAAAATGCAACAAAAATGATGAAAACTCCCATTAACTTAAGTTCTAATGAGATATACTTTGTGAGGTAGTGTTGGCAGAAACATGAAACAACAATACAAAAGAACAGGAAACAGAATGGCAAGAAAAAAGAGGCAAATAGAATAGCAAAGAAATCAAAACCTAGTTTAGACCAATATAATTAAAATGTTGCAGCAGGAAGGTTTAGGATTCAAATGATAGTGACAAAAATAACTATAAAAAAATATCAAATCATTTCCTTCGGATTGACATGAGAGATTAGACAAACACAAGACATGATGATCTATCACCCATGCTGACATAAGGAGTGAAAAGTGTAGCCACATGATCATATAAACACAGATTGAGAGTTCCATGCAGGTACCGTACCATCTAGACAGTCCATTGAGGATAGATGCTGCTTGTGTTGATCACATATTCCACTTCTGGAATTTAATAAAGAGAAACAACCACCATCAGTATGGCAATCAAATTTTCCTTCAGACTTCTCAACAATGAAAGAAGACCCCTCATTTTTCCCCAATATATTGCCTATAGATGCTGAACTCCCACAGACTGCTTGACTTTTTTCAAAGTGCACATGTCCATTCACATCAACTCTAGGGAAAGAGCACCAGCTTTTACAATTGTATGAAGAGATTGCTACAGGTCTTTCAAGTGCGATAGACTGAAAGGGCAATGCCATTTCGTCACATGAGAATTCCTCCAAATTTTTTTGCAAAGAGGATACTAAGTTTTACAAGAGGAAGTTTAGGGAAGGCAAACCTACCGAGGAAAGTAGAGCTCTATCATTCACCAGACACCCAGTTTCCAGTTTTGAGTTCTCAGTAGAATGCTGAGGAAGCAAGTTCAGGCCTTGGAAGGAACTGTTACCGCTATTACCATGTGAGGCAGTCTTGCTCCTTATTTTGACCCACCTCTGCCAGTAGGTATTACTGGTCAAAAGCCTCCCACTATCAAAGGTTGCTTTACTGGACCCACTATGCGGTAATGACCAAGGAAAAGGAAGCATGTAGATGCTGCGGGGAATTTGCCTAGCAGAATTTATATCTGCATTATTACTTTGCATAATTACCCCTGTAGTGTTTCTTAGTTCCAATAGTAAAGAATCAATACCCTTGGATGGTGGCAGTTTCAACTGTTCAAGAATTTCTGTTGGACAATACGAGCAATCACTGGGGCTCCATCTAGCACCAGACATCTGACAAGAGTTCTGGCATATTTAGTCAAATTAAGAACTTCAGTTAACTACGTAATATTTCAATAAAAGAGGGAAAGAGTTGCTTTCGATTACACTGTCATGCTCGTCATTTTTCTGAAGCTGTATTCTGTCAGAAATAGGAAGTATAGAGAAAACATTATTAACTGTTCTCATTATACATGCATTCACATCATTTACTTTTTTCTCTTTGCCTTTAGTTGCAACAGTAAATTCATGGCTACCATCAAGAAGTGCATCCAGTGACAGGTCATCTGAATAAGAGTCAGAAAGATCTTGCTTGAGACCAGGAATACCTAATATAAAATAGTCACACCATAACAATTTTAAGAGAACTTTCTTCACCAAAAATATGTCATCAATAATAAAAATATTTGACCAATATGTCATGCAGTTTTCCATCGTTGAACATAAGGGATTTACAACAAACTAATAACCACATGAATGTATAACGTGTAACTCTATTTGACAACAGAGAATTCTCTTGACTAACAACATGTACG
The DNA here is from genome assembly GCA_039654745.1 of Houttuynia cordata. Lineage (NCBI taxonomy): Eukaryota > Viridiplantae > Streptophyta > Magnoliopsida > Piperales > Saururaceae > Houttuynia > Houttuynia cordata. Next base: position 43,328,331 of record CM077506.1, read on the forward strand.
AAATGCAAATTTTTTTGAAAATTGTGAATTTTTTTGTTACATTGTGATTTTAGTTTTTCTTTCGCACTTGATTTTAGTTACTATTGCTATTGAGACAAAGTTTGGTTGCAACAACTGAACTGCATCCTTTGATTACCATAATCTGCTTAAGATGCCAATATGGTATTTTCATCCATTATTATCCCTTTGCCTCCCTTATAGTTGACCGAATGAAACAATGTCCCTATCATGCATCCACTGGTCAGCATTTCCAAGTTTAACAGACAAAAGCAGCTTTTTGATGGAAAATTGGAAATCAATTACTTCGCACATGAAACATATTGGAAGATAAGATAGAAATAAGTAATTATTCACAGGACAATATTTGTATTTCAATACCACAAAAGGTCTTCTCACTGCTGACCGAATATAAGCTCCCATGACAGCTCTTTGGATTAGAAGAATCCCATTTTTTTGCTGCCATCTTAGATACCCATTTATCCTTTTTTTCTTCCATTTTGGCTGTACTTCTGCTTGACAAGATGAAGGTTATCTGAACCAATAGATGCAAAAAGAAATTAACGACCGCTAACAAAGATAGCTATACAATGAAAGTGTAATGACGTCTATATTATGTCTATTATCACTTCAGCTAACCATTTAACCTCAAAGTTTAAGCTATTAAGGAAGGAACAGCTTTTTATATTAACAACAACAGTATTCCCCCGGAAAGTGATACGACTGAGCATTACACATCATTACGCACATGACATGGAACAATGCTTCCTTAGTTAATCAATTCATCCAAAAGCATTAGCTCTTAGAAGGAAAGTCTCCATTTATACTAGCAAAAAAGGAACCTGATAACTGCACACCGAATCTGCACACCCTGGTTTTTGTTGAACAGCGGAAGTGGGCCTCACATGGCACCACTTTTTCCTTATCCAACAAAAACCCAGGGGTATGGGTTTGGTGTACAGATTCGGTGCAGGAGTGCCATTTTCCAACAAATAAATATACATTATCACTGCCTTGTGTAGTTATTGCATATGTTCTAGAATAGTAGACAGAGATCCAGCTCACCATCAAACTTTGCTAAAACCAAAACAAAAAATAACCATTACGAGAATACACACAAGGAAAGTACAATGAAGATTAACAATTTTCACAACACTTATTGTGGTTGCCTTGTGTAATTTAACAGCCAAGCTAAAAAATCCTTCGTATATGCCATTTTCATCAGATCCTTAATGTGGATATACAACATCTTTGAGTACAGAGATATAATGTGGATCCATACCAGCATTACAAGCAGGGTTCCGTCTTGCAAAATGGGAGCTTGTTTTCCCATCAATAGAATAGTTATCTTCAGCTCCAATGGAGCTAGATGAACCATCTAGTCTGCTCATTCGTTGCTTCTTTGAGCAAATGACTCTACGTTTTCGCATATCTGGTTGCTGCTTCTTCACATGATTGACCAAATACTCGGGTGAAGATAAAAAAGAGTGTTTTGCTTCCCTAAATCTCCTGGCACCATCTTTTACAATAAAACTTGAGGTGTTATGAAGCTCAGGATCAGACCCTTTCCATGGTATTGAGCTTTGCTCCAAATGAGTAACAGGCCTTTTTACATCTGCCAGTAAAGATCACATGCGATAATAAGTTTATGATGGATAACCACCAAAGTAAGCTCTCTCAACAGGAGAAAAAAAAGGCAATTGAAATTTTTTTAGAAAAAGTCAAATTCTCCATTCCGAGTTTTGCAAATTCATGATGCTTCCCTCAGGTGTGATGGTCCTTCTATTGCAATGAAATACTAACACAAGTGTGGAATGTATATAATGATAAGATCTAAATTTGTTCCACCAACAAAATGCTTGTATTACCAGGCTATGCTACAAAACATAACTTTGTGAAATGATATCTTAGCTTGAAAAAGGGAGAAGAAGTAGACCCACCTAATGGCAATAAAAAGCCAAAGAACATGGTCAGTGCCCCAGTGATTGATCTATTTGCCTTTTGACATAACATTAGGTAACTGATTATTTCAGCCCAGCCACTGAACTCAGTCATATTAACAAATAAATGTGCCAGACAACCAGATAACTTGATGCAGGACAGCACTTTTTTTAGAAGGGAAAGATGGGAGTCTAAGGGATAAAAGAGGGATAGAAACCGGAAGATGAAAATAAGAGGATAAAACCTTGGAATCCACCAAGGGTTTCCACCAGAGGAGGGCTACCGGAGTCCACCGGCAGTTGTAGTCTCAAAACATCAGCTCTCCTTTTATTATTCTTTTGGGCCTTTTTATAGGCTTTACATAAGGGTCCTAATTTGGAAGAAAAAACGCCGGATGATGGAGTCCTTAATATAAGGAAATGAAATCTAATCTGTATCTAGAGTACTAATTGAAATAAATCACTAATCTTCTAAGTATAGAAAACTCCTAAGATTGAAGTTCTAAACAAAGAAAACTGAAAAACCCTAACAATAAATTAAAATCCTTTATGGCCACGAGCTTTTGTCATCATCATAACTCTATCGACGGTGCAACCTGACAGAACAGCCATACATTTTATCTTAGTCTTTAACCAGATCAAATTAAAAATCTTCACTCCAATTTCTAGAACTTTACTTCCACACCAAGACCACCTCTAAAATTACTTACTTAACAAACATCCTAATTATATATTACATGTGGCAAGCCTATCTTAGTGGATGGGTCCAATTCACAAATGTATGGTATAGAAGGTACAACCTAGTATGAGATCACACATGAAAGGACAAAAGGGTATGATAACTCCTGATAGTAGTGACCAATATGAGAAATGGAAACAGGTGTGGAAATGGAATCAGAAGAGGGAACGGCAACTTATTCCGCTAAACAGCAGTAAGTCAAATAAATGAATAAACAGAAGTACCAGGCAGATTAATCAATCCACAGCAGAATCACAGAGCAAGAAAAAGAACTAATCCACCAACATCATATCTACAATATTTAGAGCAAATGAATGTATAGATTTGTTTTCACCTCTGACAGATGAGCAGCTGCCATCGAGAGCAGCAACGCCCACATCAAGCATCGATTTACTAGCATCTTCAGCTTTGCAAGATCTGCCGAACCCATCCGCAGCAAGAAACTTGGAAACCACGATATTCGCCGGAAGCGGCATCTCAACGGCGTCCATGACAAAAAGGGAAGTATGAGGAAATCCAAGTCAACTCTTTACTATGGAAATCAGCCGAGAAATGAAAGATGCCATGGCTTGAGCACAGCAGAAAGAGTCCATGGGAGGGATGATGGGTCTGATTCAGATTCTTGAAAATTCGGCCGGAGGAATTAGGGCTGGGGGGGTGGCGGGAAGAGGAACAAAGGAAGAGCCGGTGTGAGGTATTTATAGTTTCCGCCTTCTGGGCTTTCTTTTGCGACGCTGGAGCGGACTGCTGTTACCTGAAAAAAATAATAATAGGGGGTTTTGGGCATAGAATGTCGTATCGATATCGGTAAAATATCGGTCCGCCAAAGAGACGAAATATCAGAGATATATCGGAGATATTGTGTAAAAAAATATCGGTAGTCAAAAACTAGTTTTTATCGTATATTTTCACAATCTAACTTCTAAAATGAGTTATACTAATTTATACAAAGAATAAATTTCAAAATATGCCTATGAAGATAGAAAACAAACATGAAATGTTTTTTTTTTAAAAAAAAAAAAAAAAATTTGGAAATTTTTTTTAAAATTTTTTTTTTAATTCAAAAAATACCAATATATCGGTCCGAAACCGATATATCGGCGATATTTGGAATTTTTTAAAAAAACGATATTGATGGGTATCGGTGTATCGGTTTATGCCCGATACCGATCTATCGGCGAGACAATTTTCCATGGTTTTGGGAACTCTGCCCTGTCTGAATGCCTTATAATCAGCTCTGTTGTTTCCATAAAAACTTGGGTTGTTTTGTAAAATGAGGTAATTAGCCATTTGGGGCGTGATTAAAAGCAAACATCCACAGTAGATGCTTTGCTACACTGTAGCATCCATATTTTTTTCCCTATCCAGCTGAAACACAACCTGTCTGTTACCGGGAAAAAATAATAATAGGGGGTTTTGGGAACCCTGCCCTGTCTGAATGCCTTATAATCAGCTCTATTGTTTCCATAAAAACTTGGGTTTGTTTTGTAAAATGAGGTAATTAGCCGTTTGGGGCGTGATTAAAAGTAAAACATCCATAGTGGATGCTTTGCTACACTGTAGCATTCATGTTTTTTTCAGCTGGATAGGGAAAAAAACATGGATGCTACAGTAGATCCGATCTACTGTGGATATTTGCTTATAATCACGCTCCAAACAGCGATGCATTATTTGCCTGTCTTTTCTTTCTTTTTATTTTAAGGAGGGTGTCCAAGTCCTGAGGGGACTGTCTAGCTAGGGGCAGGGCAACCAGCCTCTTGGGGCAATTGTATTATGCGGCCGATCCCTGTGCTGCATGTCTTGCAAAAAAAAATCAAGACAAGAAACTTTTAGAATTTTCCAATATGTATACGATACTTATGACCCACCTTTGACTTGTAGGCGTGACAAGCCAGGTTAGTGGCTGATGACCTCCCACTCCCACAACTACAAAGTGGTGAAAAGGGAGGGTGCAACCAAACACCCTAATAGTTTGGTCCACTATAGATGGGTCAGCCAATTATGCATAAGACCAATCAATAAAACTTTCCCATCAACATTAATAAAACTTATGGCAGATATAAGGTTATTAAAAGTTTCCTTCTTAATAACAAACATGGGCCCTAAGTTGGAACCCCTACTATATTGGCCCTTCACCGGGGATTATATCCCGATTTACTTGGTGAATGTGATGGGTTGGCATTCGGATAAGGTGCATTAAGAGGCCGGTTTACCCTGCTCCTTTTGGTTGGGTTCTAAAGACTTAAACACACCATGTTTTAAAAGAAAAGTTTTCATTTTAATGAAATTATAAGTACTCATCCCCTTAATTAGGAAAATGTTAGATGATGGCTTTGTGACAAATCTCACAGTATTCTTAAAATTTTGCATTCTTTACTAAAACTTGGAGCGTATGCTACTTCACCAAAATTCAGCCAGAGGCAAATTATAATCTTTCACCAGGTTTAGTATTATATAGTTAAAAAAACTGTTAGTATAAAGCTAAACTAAATTCACAACTTAATTAATTCTTTTTTATGGGTAAATTGGGGCAAGGCCCTGTAAATTTGGTAGCTGATCAAAGTTTTGAAAGAGAAGGCTTCTAGGAATGTAATTGAACATTTTCATCTGTCAGTTGATATTACAGGTGATATCCACTTGGCTTTATCTCTTCAGTTGTGATTGTATTAATTTGCTCATTTTATTCAATTGCCCTTCAGTTAGGATAATGTACCATTCAAACATACGATCAACCGAAGAATGGGCACTAAGGAGCAGACACGAGTTTTTTTTAAGTTTATTTTTGACGAAAAGGAGCGAAAAAAAGCTGAAACAGAAGCGCACATATGTATCAAACTAAGCCACTAAGCAAACAAAATAAATAACAATGACAATAATATTAAACTGAGGGACTATTTTATTGGTCTGAATCTAAAAAATCTACTAAGAATTCTGAAAAGTCATATATCTAAAACTCTCCAAACATAATCTGAATCTGAATGAACAAATGGAATGGGCTTCTTCTTTCTTCCAAATCTTCGAAGGTCTTGAGCTGCAGTGTGGTTAGTGGCCTGCTTGTGAATGAGATCCACCCGCATCTTTAGTGGATCAGATTTTAGAGCCAAGAATGTGCGACTCACGTAGTTTCGCACGGGCCCCGAATCAGGCATCTACGAATTCAACAAAAAATGCTAAATTTTGTCAGAAAAGACCAAAGGCGGAGGAGAAGGGAGACGCAAAGGGGCTTACTTGGTACTGCATGACGACGGGGTTGGTGGTCAGGAAGACAGAGAGAGTGACGAGGAAGAGGAGGGTGAACATGGCGGAGACGAAGACGTAGTAGGAGGAGAAGAAAGCACGAACGGCGGAGCTGTGCCCGGAGCGAGTGGCGCCGCCCATTGAGCCGGCTGGTGGGAGCTAGGTTCTTCAACGAGGCACCAGTTACTTGATGAAATTCCACTGAAAGAACGGCGGCACGCCGCTACTTGGTCGAGAGATGGGCTCCTTTTTGCGTTGTTTTGGAGGAGATAAAAGCTCTTCTCCTTGCTCCCCATGTCCCAAGCAGCAGCACCCTGAGAATCCCAATTGGGAATTGCCCAGGTATCTTCATGAATGAGTTGCCAAACACAAAGCCCAGCGCCAGCTTCCCCATGCCAAGGAAGACGACATACGCCCCTCTCCAGCCCCCGAACCTGTACTGTCCGGCCAGTCCACTGGCGCCGCGGCAGACCCGCATCGCACCGAACTAGCAGCCCACTAGGTTCATCACCCCATGCTCACTGACACTGCCGTCGCTGAGACCTCCCTCTTTCTTCAGACCCATTTTGCCCTCTGTATTTTTTAGCCACATTTTGTAAACTGGCTGAAATAAGTCACTTAATTAGTGTGTGAAACAAATGCGCTAATAAGCCATCTTATGGTGGGCTTATCAGTCTCTTATTCATTTCAGTACTTAATCAGACTAATCAAATGGACCCTGAGTAGCAAACAAAAAATTGGGCCGGTTTTGACAAAAAAATGGGCCTGATATCTAATTTCCAGATCAACCTTCAGATCCCCAATGCAAAATTTTATTGGTTTGGGCCCTTTCAAGTGATAAATGGAATTGGACCCTTTAGCAGGTCTGGAAGCCCACACTGCAAAGGTTTGTAATGGATATTGGAGTTCGCTAAGGACTGAAAAGAGGTAAACCTACTGAATGAAGCAAAACCTGTTGTAAGGCATAATCTAGTTTTGGATTGAACAACTGCATCTTTCTGTGTCCTCGCCAAGATGGATAATCCTTCATAGGGCCTCCTTTCCATGAGAAGCCTTTGGGGGCACTATGATATTTGTGTGGGCATGACTGCCAAAAGTTGTAAAACCTAGTAACTTATGTTGTTCTTCCAAGTCTAGAATGTCTTGACCACATCAATGTCGAAAATATGCGAGTTGAAGGAATTTTTTTGTTACAAGGGTTTGTTGGAGATCATGAAGCTTTGATCCTAATGTTGACAAAGGTGGAAAGATCACATTGTCTAATCTTCCATGTTTCCATACAGCTTTCCTAATGTTTTGCATAAAATTGCCCACCAGGCACCTTGCGGTCATGTGTCATGGCCGTGGCCCAAGCCCACCCACAAGCTTCATGCCTATGTGACGGCAACCCTGCTAGGGAGCGAGCATGTGCAGCATGTCTCTTTCTTTGAAGGACCCATTAGAAAGTTGTTAATTGCGATGTCTGTGACATATCTTGCCTCTTATGGTATCCTGAAAAAAAAGGGTGGAATGCCCACAGATGGCCCTGTGCTTACATGACCCTGAGTGGGCAGCGGGCAAGTGTGCATGCCTAACCTGCATATGGCCAACATGCCTAACCTGTATGGGATCGATGTATTGCTGCCAACGTAGATCGCATTACTAGTTCCAGAAGTCCTCCCCTTGTGGATGTCAAGAAGCCCTACCTCTGTCACACTTTAATAGTCCACACTAGAAAATGAAAATGAACTAATTTTAAACCGTTTTAATGCATTTTGATCTCCTAATGTAGACTATTCCCTCTGTTCCCTTTTACTAGTCTGATTTGATTTTTGAGCTTGTTGGAAAAACTGAATATGACTATTAATGTGGGATGGAGAGAGTATTAATTAGGTGTTATTATAGGGGGGTACACTTCTTGACTCTTAACATTTGTTTTTGAAATCAAAGCCTCCTAACTCTTGAGACCCAGGATCTTCTCAAGATCTAGAAGTTCATAGAATCTAAGAATTTGCATTCGATAAATGTAAATGGGCTCTAATTTTCTGGGTCTCTAACACTGATCATACACCAACTTTTTTGAACTCTACACTAGACTTGACACTCATGATGTTAACCAACTGAAACAAGTGGCATAACTTTAGCTTGACCAACTAACAGGGCCCAAATTAATAGTTATCTTCAAGCATTGCTCTATCATTTTCTCCCATCCACTTGTTCTATCTTCCTTGTTAAATCAATTAGAGAGACTTGTAGTCTCGGCTCCTCCCATTCCATCATCTTGCAATAATCAAACACAAGACTTAGGAGCTAGCTTTTGCGTTATATCCTTTATATAATAATCAAACTCCAGTCCTAATGACCAGAAGCACAGTTCTAAAGTTGCAGCAAGTTGAAAATATAATATGAACTACTTTACAATAAGTGTTCCCAGCCATGACTTCCTGATCCTTTGTATAAGAAGAAGCATATCTTATGGACATGTCAATGTGACTCCAAAAGTAGATAGCATAACTGAAGAACAGATTGGCCCCAACATTGCTTACTTTTTATGCTGCCCTACGGATATATGATCTAGGCGCACTTATGCACGCCCAAGTCGATGGCAAACAACTGATTGAAGATTTCCTCTCATGAGTGTGCGACCATTCTAAGTTTGAGAAAGTATAAAGATCTTTTGAGCGACACTTGTGGTCATTATATGATCTTTACCTGTACATGGATAAGCCCATGAGGCCCACATATCCGATAATACGAGAAGTGACGATTAATGCAATGATCGCAAAATACTCACATTGATGGTGCCCAGGCCAGTCACAATAGACCATTATCCAATCTTGTTGCTAGCACCTTTGCTGTATTGTTTTAAGCATTGCTCAAAATTTCATAAAACTGGATTCCACAAATGTTTTGTTGATTAAGAATTTATTGTTTTCAACTTTTAATTTTATTGTGTGTGGTAAATCACATGCAAAACCACTTGATTCTTTTCTCTCAAAACTTAAGCATGTGGAAGCACTTCTCCAAAGATGAAAACTAGGGTCTTCTCTTGATAATCTTAGAGAAGTATATGTCTTCCCTACATTAATAGGGTACGTGTATAGTTCTCTAAGTCGTTTATGGGGATTAGACTTGAATAACGAAAAGACTCTTTCTGGGATTAATTAAACTTTAAAAGGCAACTTATGTGGCTGAGTTAAAACTTGGACGAAGCTTGATTGAGTGCGACGATGTCCATTGAAAGTCACCATGAATAGTTTGATTTCTTATCTTTTATATCTCAAAATTTAAACATTTGGAAGCACTTATCTAAAGATGAAAACTAGGGTTTTCTTTTGATAATCTTAGAGAAGTATATGTCTTTCCTACGTTCATAATGTTAGAAGTGGGTAAACTAACCCATGTTTAAAACCCACTTACTATGAGATGAATGAGTGAATTGGGTGAAGGGTGAATAGTCCCACATCCACACCAAGGATGGGTTGTGGATGGTATATAAGGTCCAAGGTTGGCCTTAAAAGTTAGGCCCAAGGGCCACCCCACTTTTGTGGGGGAGAGAGATGTTGGACCCATGCACCTAGGTGGGCTAACCCACACGCGCGCGCGCCGCCGTCCGGCCGGCTCGGCTCAATTCGGTTCGGTTCGCACGCGCGGCCGGCCGGGCCTGGTCGGGTTGGGTTGGGTTGGGTCAACAAGATAATATTATTTTTGGGACAAATTCAATGGTTTGGTTTTCTAATTTATTTTGGTTCAACCAAAACGGGTCCGTTTTATTATGACCGTTAACGGACAGTGAGTAATTTTAAAAACAATCTTAAGACAGGATTTTTTATGCTGTACTGTAATTTTGATTACTGTACTATACTGTTCTGTAATTACTGTGCTATTACTGAGATAATCTTCTGTGATTTGAAAAGTTACAGAAATGGCTACTGATGGTATCATACTTATTCTGTCACGCCCCGAAATCCCATACCTCGAACGGAGTGCGGAAGCCAATCAATGATATACATTTGGAGGTAGAGAATCTCGGGCGCGGGACCGAACTGTCGAATTAACCACCAATTACGATCATCTCAAAAGGATGTGTAATCGGTCATGCCCATAATCAGTGCAATACACATACAAACATTAATGAATACTATGGAATGGAAATTTACTTAATAATACTGATAAAAATGATAATCCATTTAAGAAAGTCAAATCAAATAAACCTATAATCTATGGCACACAATTGCCATTAAATGTCATAAGCATCAAATAAGCAAAGCAAACAATATAAACTCTAAGTCTTCTCGGCTCCTGCGACCGCTTCACTACTGCAACTTCTTGAACTCAAATTCCATTTGCGCCTGCATCAGAGGATGCATGAGTATTTCATAGAAACACTCAGTAGGATGTAAAAACCCACTGAATTAGGACAAACAATATGAATAAGATAAGAATAACAAAGGTTTATGAAGATGCCGCAACATCGGGACTAAACCAAGGATTTATACACCTGAAAGGTTAGTCAATAATAATTCCAACCCGCAAGTAAGGAAAACAACAATAAGGCTCCTACTACACATATGAGTAAGGAGGGAATGATAATCATATTTAAAAGCTCCAGACATTAAAAGTGAAAGGAGTACAATTTCTGCTCGCTGAACCGATCACCCGCAAGTGACTATACCAGAACCACCCTAGGGGTCCTCTTTTTGGAACCCTGCCATGCGTCTAGGATGCTGGCCCCACCAGTGCTTACGGGCACGATGGGCGGAGACTGATGACCTTCCGTAATGTCAACAATCTAACGTACGTATGTTGCCTCTTTTTGGGCAGTGTGGAACCGCAGTACCACGAATATTAGTGACCCCGCAAGATCAAGCAATGGCATAATGTGAGCATACTATGAATCCACTTCCGGAGAAGTCCCGCAAGACCTCTAGTGGAGGAATCAATCAAATAATCATGATGAATAATAATTCAAAGAAATAGAGGCCGCAACGCTCTAACCACATAAGGTGTCAATCACCGGAACAGACTCACATACAGAGTATGAGTGGGAATGTCACACAAAGAGAATAACACAATCCATACATACGTTCATGCTCAGCCCTAGATGGAAATCATATAGGTCTTATTGAAATATATAAATCAGAGACAAGGTATTAATGAGTCCTAGATGATTTGGATTCCAAATGGAACCTCAAACCGACACAAACGCTTTATCTTCAAATACACGATTACGGTATTCTTAACATAGGTATTACCCATCTATCATATTAACCATAACCCAACCTTACTGTGATAATCATAAGGATATAATCCAGTAATAGTTACTGACACGTCCTACCATCTTCACATCATATTAAGTGATTTTACTTAAGTACTTAGTGTTTTCACTTGGATTCTGCTCACTGTCTTTTGCATAACAGTCCACTTCCGGCGGCTCCCAGACTCTGTACAGTTAATATTATCTTCTGAAATTTTTACTGAGAGTACCCTTATGAGTCTAGTTTCTAACCCCACCGGTTTTATATTTTTCTGATATCATATGAATTAGTTATGAATTATTCACTGTCGACTGTCCGTGCAGAAACAGTTCTGGCCGAAAGTGAGAAACTTGATTAAACTTTAATTAACTTATACCGTACCACTTATAGATGATATTATACTCATGATAGATGATAATACTCCCCTCCTAGATCAATTACAGATCCTGGAATTAACTAGAATTACAAAAAGATTCCCTTTTTATCATGTTTCTCCCCATATAACACAACCTTAGACCAAATATCTTTCAATTGAGTCGATTTAAGCAAATCGATCATTAAAGCATAAGACTCAATCATTAGACATCATAATCAGAACAATATCAGAACTTTTATCTTCTGTAAAATTAATAAAGCATCCATCTTTGATGTGATTTACCATCTAGACATGAAGCATGAAGGCATATATGCATGTATCGCAATACACATGGAAAGACAAGACATAAATCATTAATCCCGCAAGATTCAAAGCAATACTCCAAGAAAATCAGTAAGAATACTCATCATATAATGTGAGAAAAGAATAAGAAGAGAGGGAAAAACCATCCTACTCTTTATCACCAAAAGACGTCGCCTTTCTACGCGATGTTCGATCCTCCGTTTCCTTCAAAGCTTCCCGATCCAAGCTCTTGAGCAATTCCCACTAGAAGAGGTCTTCTAAGAGAGGGATGAACGTGGGAAGGAGAGGGGAAAGCCTCTGGACGTTCTAGGGTTTAGTTTTCAAAAGCACAAGCCTAGACTCTATGGGTTTATATAGAGTTTTTAGAAGATCTTTGCCCAATCAATTCTACCATATCTTGGGCACTTTCCACCAATGGGAGAGTCCCTAAATCACCCTAGGAACGTGCAATATAAGTTTAGTTAGGATATGACATCTTTCCCAAACAAATCCGCCTCAAAATTAGTTAGAATTCGCCAAACCGCAACTGGCGATCGATCGGGCAATACGGCGATCGATCGTCCTGCCCTGATTACCAATCGCGCGATGGCGCCGATCGTATCCGATCGAAGCCGATCGATCGTGTTCAAAATGCCGATCGATCGTTTTATTGCGATCGATCGCATCTACGGGTATATTTATTCAATTTCCCATATCTTTTTACTCCGAACTCCAAATCGCACATAATAGGTGGCGTTGGAAAGCTCTTCTCACCAGCTTTAATTTAAACACAGCACCACACGGTCAAATCAATCATTAAGAGGGTCAAATTTCAGTTTTAAGATACTTACTAATTTTCCGGATGTTACATCCTCCCCTCCTAAAAAGAACATTTCGTCCTCGAAATGCTGACTCTCAATCTTCAAAAAGGTATGGGTAGGATTTCCTCATTTCTCGTTCCGTTTCCCAAGTCATTTCCTCAGCCAACTGGTTTTGCCACAAAACTTTCACCAAAGGAATGGTCTTTCTTCTAAGTACTTGATCCTTTCGGTCCAATATCTTCACAGGTTTTACTGGAAATGTCAAATCTGCTTCTAACTCCATCGTTGTGAAATCCAAAACATGTGATGGGTCTGGCACATATTTCCTCAGCATAGAAATATGGAAAGTATTATGTACTTCATCCAACTGCGGCGGTAACGCCAACCGATATGCAACTGGCCCAACTCGTTCCAAAATTTCAAATGGTCCAACAAACCTCGGACTCAACTTTCCTTTCTTACCAAATCTCATAATTCCTTTTGAAGGTGATACTTTCAGAAATACATGGTCTCCTACTTGAAATTCTAACTCTCTTCGCCTGTTGTCAGCGTAATTCTTTTGACGACTCTGAGCCGTTTGCAATCTCTGTCTGATCTGTCTTACCTTTTCTGCGCAGTATTGCACTAATTCTGATCTCAGCACTTGATTCTCTCCAACGTCTGTCCAACATGTAGGGGATCTACATGGTCTTCCATATAGTGCTTCAAATGGTGCCATTCCGATACTCGAATGATAACTGTTATTATACGCAAATTCTATCAATGGTAAATGATCATCCCAATTACCTTTCCAATCGATTGCACAGGCTCTAAGCATGTCTTCCAAGGTTCGAATCGTACGTTCTGATTGTCCATCACTCTGTGGATGAAATGCTGTACTAAAATTTAACTTGGTTCCCAACGCCTCTTGTATACTCTTCCATGTTCTCGATGTAAAACGAGGGTCTCGGTCAGACACAATAGATAACGGCGTACCGTGTAGTCTAACGATTTCTCTTATGTATAATTCTGCCAAACTTTCCGGGTTTTGTTTCCATCTAATCGGAAGAAAGTGTGCTGACTTTGTGAGTCGATCCACTATAACCCAAATCGCATCTCGCTGTCTTTGAGTCTTTGGCAATGCCACAACAAAATCCATCGTCACATGCTCCCATTTCCACTGTGGAATCTCCAATGGTTGCAACATTCCAGCCGGTCTTTGATGTTCAGCCTTTACTTGTTGACAAGTTAAACATCTCGATACAAACTTGCCAATATCTCTTTTCATCCCATTCCACCAAACTGTCCTCTTTAAATCTTGATACATCTTCGTACCTCCAGGATGAATGTTAAACTGAGAGTGATGTGCTTCACGCAGAATTTCCTGTCTTAATTCCATGTCTTTAGGTACTACCAATCTTCCTCGGAATCGAATACTTCCGTCTGCTCCTTTTTCAAAATCCGACCTGTCCAATAATTTCTGTATCTGCGGGTTCTCCTTTTGCGCTTCAAGGATTTTATCAACCATCACTGATCTTATAGAAAGGTTCCCAATGAATGATATCCTCCTTGAAGTCGGCCATTCCAAATGACATTCTCCCATTTTCTGCATCAGTTTCCACTCCTGTACTAACAAGTGAGCAATTATCCCAGTCTTTCTGCTTAATGCATCTGCTACCACATTCGCCTTGCCTGGATGGTAATGAATGGAAAAATCATAATCCTTCAAGTACTCTAACCACCTTCTCTGTCTCATATTCAGGTCCTTCTGGGAAAAGATATACTTCAAACTTTTATGATCTGTATATACTTCAAAAGTTTCTCCATACAAGTAATGTCTCCAAATTTTTAAAGCAAAAACCACTGCTGCTAATTCCAAGTCGTGTGTTGGATAATTCTGCTCATGAATTTTCAGTTGTCTCGATGCATACGCCACAACATGTCCGTGCTGCATTAGTACACACCCGAGTCCACTCTTCGAAGCATCACTGTATATAACGAATCCTCCAGTTCCCGACGGTAAAGTCAAGATCGGTGCCGATGTTAATCTTTTCTTCAATTCCTTGAAACTTTTATCACATTCATCATTCCATATAAACTTCACTCCCTTTCTGGTCAATTTCGTCATTGGCAAAGCTAGACTTGAAAATCCTTCAATGAATCTTCTATAGTAACCTGCCAATCCCAAGAAACTTCGAATCTCCGTCACATTCTTTGGTTGTTCCCATTCTAATACTGCCTCTACCTTCATTGGATCAACTGATACTCCATCTTCTGATATAACATGTCCAAGAAAATTCACCTTGTTCAACCAAAATTCACACTTATTCAGTTTAGCATATAATTGATTATCCTTCAATATCTGTAACACAAGAGTCAAGTGAGTTATGTGTTCTTCCCAACTTGTTGAATATACCAAAATATCGTCCACGAAGACTATCACAATCCGGTCTAATAAGTCCCCAAAAATTCTGTTCATCATGTCCATAAAAGCTGCTGGCGCATTAGTCAAACCAAAAGGCATTACCAGGAATTCGTAGTGTCCATACCTGGTCCTGAATGCTGTCTTGGATATATCCTCCTCCTTGATTCTTAACTGATGGTATCCCGATCTCAAATCAATTCTTGAAAATACTTTTGCTGATTGTAACTGATCAAACAAATCATCTATTCTAGGCAAAGGATATTTATTCTTCACCGTGACTTGGTTCAACATACGATAGTCGATACACAATCTCATCGACCCATCTTTCTTCTTTACAAATA
Source organism: Houttuynia cordata (assembly GCA_039654745.1). Taxonomy (NCBI): domain Eukaryota; kingdom Viridiplantae; phylum Streptophyta; class Magnoliopsida; order Piperales; family Saururaceae; genus Houttuynia; species Houttuynia cordata. The sequence continues at coordinate 43,343,705 of CM077506.1, forward strand.
ATACTGGTGCGCCCCAAGGGGAAACACTAGGCCGAATAAACCTCTTATCTAACAACTCTTGTAACTGCACCTTCAATTCTTTCAACTCAGCCGGCGCCATTCTATATGGTGCTTTGGAAATAGGTGCTGTTCCCGGTATCAATTCAATCGTAAAATCGATCTCTCTCTTTGGTGGCAAACCAGGTAACTCATCAGGAAAGACTTCGGGAAAATCCCTCACTACCTCAATGTCCTCTACTCTCGGGGTAGGCATCTCAACAGGTGTCACATTAGCTAAATAGGCTCTACAACCTTTAGCCAACAATTTCTGAGCTTTAACAGCTGATATCAAACAATCTCCTTTTCTATCCCGGATTCCCTGAAACAATAGTTCTTTCTCTCCAGGAATTTTAAAATAAACTCTCTTTTTAGTACAATCCACTAGTGCATTATATTTTGATAACCAATCCATTCCCAAGATTACATCAAAATCACACATATCAATCAGCACAAGATTAGCAAGCAAAATTCTATCTTCTATCAGCACAGGAGAGTTTTCAATATATTCGGTTGCTATAACCGAATCTCCCATAGGAGTAGAAATCATCAAATCATCACTCAGTCTAGATAATGACTTATCTAGACTTAAAGCGAACACCGAAGAAATAAAAGATCGCGAAGCTCCCGGGTCTATTAACACTCTAGCAAAACGATTGAGGATAAGAAGAGTACCTTCAATAACCTCATCCGACCCACGCGCATCTTCTGATGATAGAGCAAAAATCCTCGCCTGAGTCTTCTTATTCATATCAGCCCCGGTCTTCTTTTCACGATTAGGGCAATTAGGAGAGATATGCCCAACCTCATTGCACACGAAGCATCTTCGAGGATCCGTAGGGCACGGCTTCCCTCTATGCGAATCCTGTCCACAAATCCTGCAACGACCTCCATTCATGTTACCATTGTCATTGCCTCGAAACTGTTGACGTGGTGCACCATTCATCCGGTTCTGTTGCTGCTGCCTTTGCTGTTTAAATGGTCGCTGATTCCCACGATTAACATTATTGTTAAAACGCTTCTCCCCAAAACGTTTCAGCTTACTCTCTTGAGCTTTGACCTGATTGGTTCTCCTCTCCAAGGTTCTTTTAAAATCATCCTCCAAAATAGAAGCTAGCTCGACCGCCTTTGCTACAGTCGTTGGTTGAGAAACCAATACCCTCGACCTTATGCCGTCCTTCAGCCCATCCACAAAACGTTGCGCTTTAATCAATTCATTAGGGCAAGCATTAGTAGCAAATCGTTGAAGTTGTTCAAACTTCGTCTCATACTGAAGCACAGTCATCGATCCTTGCACTAGCTCCAAGAATTCTTTCTCCTTGCGCCGCTGAATATGGGAAGGAAAGTACTTGACGTTGAACACCTCCTTAAATTCTTCCCAAGAAATCTCCTGATTCGCAGTAAAATTATTGCGCTCGGCGGACTCCCACCAAAATACCGCCTCACCAACAAACAGGAAAGTAGCATAAATCACCCGATCAGCCTCAGGTACCTTCATACCCTTGAACAGCCGTTCCACTTCAACCAACCAGCGCTCAGCCTTTTCTGGGTCATCCTCACCAGAAAACTGAGGTCCAGCCCTCTTAAATCGTTCGAGTGTTGGCGCCTTAGCATTATCATTACTACTTCCACCGTTTCGCAATTCAGCCGCCAATTGCCTAACCATATCAGACATATTCTGACTGGCTTCCTCATCCTGTGAAGGATTTGGGTTCGCATTGGTTCGACGTCCACGATTTCCAGAGTTCACCATTCTCGCGTATCTACAGTCAAAGAAAGGAGATGAATTAGAAATCTTACATATAGCTCAATTTGTAATTCACCTCTCATTCCTTTGACTCCTAGCACCGCTCACGCAAGACACAAAACATGCATAAAATAAAACAATCACAACGCAAGCATTAAAGCAAATAATTCTTTTATTCATTAATAAGAAGATTCCTACACTGAGATCCCTTATAAATCAGGGTTTTTATTACAAAATATTTTTGAAACTAAAAACTATCCTAACTCTTTCTCCTAGCCATCCTTCCTACTCTCTTGCCTTCAGAGGTAATCATCCAGTATGTCTAAAGCTACCCAGGTTGGTGCAAGCCTCAAGTGCGTATGCCACAGAATTTCCCACATCGTCATGTATGGCCATCTGTAACCCAAAGATTTAAACATATGGTACAGAGCGTCAGACAATGCAGTATCATTCTTGGCCCGAACATAGACAGGGTGCCTTCTCACAATCTTGGCCTCTACCATCACAAATATAGAAGGAGATCCATCGTAAAATGCTATTTCAATCTCTTCTTGCTCATATCCTTCGATCTCCACTCCTGGCATGTAGTCTAAGTAAGGATCCCACTCTGGGTCGTCTATAGGCAAGGGTTCTACATCAGCCGCTGGGTTCTGGACTTCCTCTATGTCAATCTGTAATGGGTCATCTTTGGTTCCACTCCCTATGTCTTTCTTTTTCCAGTCTTCAAGCCACTGCCTAACGGCTTCCTGCTTGTCTTTCTCATAGATCCTACCACTTCTTGTTCTAGCCATTTAAACCTACACAAGAAACGTCATCATTAGTCTTCTAAAATAAGGTTTCAGGTTCTATCTATGAATCTACTCTCACATAGTAAGTTCTTCTAGATACCCACATTCTTTCTATCCAGTTCGACTATTCCATTTCATAATTCAGCAATGTCCGTACTGTATTAGACTGAGTTTGAGGGCTCCGATGCCACGCTGTCACGCCCCGAAATCCCATACCTCGAACGGAGTGCGGAAGCCAATCAATGATATACATTTGGAGGTAGAGAATCTCGGGCGCGGGACCGAACTGTCGAATTAACCACCAATTACGATCATCTCAAAAGGATGTGTAATCGGTATGCCCATAATCAGTGCAATACACATACAAACATTAATGAATACTATGGAATGGAAATTTACTTAATAATACTGATAAAAATGATAATCCATTTAAGAAAGTCAAATCAAATAAACCTATAATCTATGGCACACAATTGCCATTAAATGTCATAAGCATCAAATAAGCAAAGCAAACAATATAAACTCTAAGTCTTCTCGGCTCCTGCGACCGCTTCACTACTGCAACTTCTTGAACTCAAATTCCATTTGCGCCTGCATCAGAGGATGCATGAGTATTTCATAGAAACACTCAGTAGGATGTAAAAACCCACTGAATTAGGACAAACAATATGAATAAGATAAGAATAACAAAGGTTTATGAAGATGCCGCAACATCGGGACTAAACCAAGGATTTATACACCTGAAAGGTTAGTCAATAATAATTCCAACCCGCAAGTAAGGAAAACAACAATAAGGCTCCTACTACACATATGAGTAAGGAGGGAATGATAATCATATTTAAAAGCTCCAGACATTAAAAGTGAAAGGAGTACAATTTCTGCTCGCTGAACCGATCACCCGCAAGTGACTATACCAGAACCACCCTAGGGGTCCTCTTTTTGGAACCCTGCCATGCGTCTAGGATGCTGGCCCCACCAGTGCTTACGGGCACGATGGGCGGAGACTGATGACCTTCCGTAATGTCAACAATCTAACGTACGTATGTTGCCTCTTTTTGGGCAGTGTGGAACCGCAGTACCACGAATATTAGTGACCCCGCAAGATCAAGCAATGGCATAATGTGAGCATACTATGAATCCACTTCCGGAGAAGTCCCGCAAGACCTCTAGTGGAGGAATCAATCAAATAATCATGATGAATAATAATTCAAAGAAATAGAGGCCGCAACGCTCTAACCACATAAGGTGTCAATCACCGGAACAGACTCACATACAGAGTATGAGTGGGAATGTCACACAAAGAGAATAACACAATCCATACATACGTTCATGCTCAGCCCTAGATGGAAATCATATAGGTCTTATTGAAATATATAAATCAGAGACAAGGTATTAATGAGTCCTAGATGATTTGGATTCCAAATGGAACCTCAAACCGACACAAACGCTTTATCTTCAAATACACGATTACGGTATTCTTAACATAGGTATTACCCATCTATCATATTAACCATAACCCAACCTTACTGTGATAATCATAAGGATATAATCCAGTAATAGTTACTGACACGTCCTACCATCTTCACATCATATTAAGTGATTTTACTTAAGTACTTAGTGTTTTCACTTGGATTCTGCTCACTGTCTTTTGCATAACAGTCCACTTCCGGCGGCTCCCAGACTCTGTACAGTTAATATTATCTTCTGAAATTTTTACTGAGAGTACCCTTATGAGTCTAGTTTCTAACCCCACCGGTTTTATATTTTTCTGATATCATATGAATTAGTTATGAATTATTCACTGTCGACTGTCCGTGCAGAAACAGTTCTGGCCGAAAGTGAGAAACTTGATTAAACTTTAATTAACTTATACCGTACCACTTATAGATGATATTATACTCATGATAGATGATAATACTCCCCTCCTAGATCAATTACAGATCCTGGAATTAACTAGAATTACAAAAAGATTCCCTTTTTATCATGTTTCTCCCCATATAACACAACCTTAGACCAAATATCTTTCAATTGAGTCGATTTAAGCAAATCGATCATTAAAGCATAAGACTCAATCATTAGACATCATAATCAGAACAATATCAGAACTTTTATCTTCTGTAAAATTAATAAAGCATCCATCTTTGATGTGATTTACCATCTAGACATGAAGCATGAAGGCATATATGCATGTATCGCAATACACATGGAAAGACAAGACATAAATCATTAATCCCGCAAGATTCAAAGCAATACTCCAAGAAAATCAGTAAGAATACTCATCATATAATGTGAGAAAAGAATAAGAAGAGAGGGAAAAACCATCCTACTCTCTATCACCAAAAGACGTCGCCTTTCTACGCGATGTTCGATCCTCCGTTTCCTTCAAAGCTTCCCGATCCAAGCTCTTGAGCAATTCCCACTAGAAGAGGTCTTCTAAGAGAGGGATGAACGTGGGAAGGAGAGGGGAAAGCCTCTGGACGTTCTAGGGTTTAGTTTTCAAAAGCACAAGCCTAGACTCTATGGGTTTATATAGAGTTTTTAGAAGATCTTTGCCCAATCAATTCTACCATATCTTGGGCACTTTCCACCAATGGGAGAGTCCCTAAATCACCCTAGGAACGTGCAATATAAGTTTAGTTAGGATATGACATCTTTCCCAAACAAATCCGCCTCAAAATTAGTTAGAATTCGCCAAACCGCAACTGGCGATCGATCGGGCAATACGGCGATCGATCGTCCTGCCCTGATTACCAATCGCGCGATGGCGCCGATCGTATCCGATCGAAGCCGATCGATCGTGTTCAAAATGCCGATCGATCGTTTTATTGCGATCGATCGCATCTACGGGTATATTTATTCAATTTCCCATATCTTTTTACTCCGAACTCCAAATCGCACATAATAGGTGGCGTTGGAAAGCTCTTCTCACCAGCTTTAATTTAAACACAGCACCACACGGTCAAATCAATCATTAAGAGGGTCAAATTTCAGTTTTAAGATACTTACTAATTTTCCGGATGTTACATATTCCCACTCCGGTGAATAAGTATCATACTTATTGGTATCTCTTGAAATCCACACCACTGAACTTTTCTGGTTTCTCCTGTTCAAGTTAAAGGGGAGAAACCAGAAAAGTTCAGTGGTGTGGATTTCAAGAGATGGCAACAGAAAATGTTGTTTTATCTTACCACGCTGAATTTGGCCCGATTCCTTAAAGAGGAAATACCCGTTCTCACTGAGGAGAAACGGGAAGATAAAATGGCTGTTGCGGCAGTAGATGCATGGAAACATGTAGATTTCTTATGCCGAAATTATATCCTTAACGGATTGGAGAACACATTATATAATGTGTACAGTTCGATGACAAGTGCTAAGGCACTGTGGGAGTCTTTAGACAAGAAGTACAAAACAGAAGATGCTGGAACGAAGAAATTCGTGGTCGGCAAATTTTTGGACTTCAAAATGGTGGACTCTAAGACTGTGATCAATCAGGTTCAAGATCTACAAGTTATCCTTCATGAAATTCATGCAGAAGATATGACTTTAAGTGAGTCTTTCCAAGTGGCAGCAATAATTGAAAAACTGCCACCTTCCTGGAAGGATTTCAAGAATTAGTAGATGAACTTGGAAGATCTAATTGTGAGGTTAAGGATTGAAGAGGACAACCGTTCTTCTGAAAAGAAAACCGGGAGTCGTGGAATGGAGGCCAAAGTAAATGTTGTGGAACAAGGGCATAAAAGCAATGGCTTTACCAATAAAAAGAGGAAGCATGCTGGGGTTCAGTCAAATAATGACTCCAACAATAACAAGTTCAAGGGCAAGTGCTATGTGTGTGACAAGATGGGCCATAAGGCTAAGGATTGTTACAAACGGAAGAAACAAGATGGTTTCAAGAAGAAGAAGGCACAAGCCCACATGACCGAAGTGTGGAACAAGGGCATAAAAGCAATGGCTTTACCAACAAAAAGAGGAAGCATCCTGGAGGTCAGTCAAACAATGACTCCAACAATAACAAGTTCAAGGGCAAGTGCTATGTGTGTGACAAGATGGGCCATAAGGCTAAGGATTGTTACAAACGGAAGAAACAAGATGGTTTCAAGAAGAAGAAGGCACAAGCCCACATGACCGAAGTGGAGAATCTCTCCAACAATGTGCATGACATCAACCTTTCTGCTGTGATTTCGGAAGTGAATATGGTCACTAATGATAGAGAATGGTGGGTGGATACTGGGGCTACCCGTCATGTGTGCTCAAACAGGAGAATGTTCTCCACTTATCACTCTGTGGAAAATGGTGAACAACTGTTTATGGGCAACTCTTCTACTGCCAAGGTTGAAGGAATTGGAAAGGTGGTGCTTAAGATAACTTCGGGCAAAGAACTTACGCTCAACAATGTGATGCATGTGCCAGAAATTCGAAAGAATTTAGTGTCTGGATCATTGCTGAGCAAGAATGGCTTCAAGTTGGTGTTTGAGTCAGACAAATTTGTTTTGACTAAGGGTGGGATGTATGTGGGAAAAAGGTATCTGAATGAAGGGCTTTTCAAGCTCAATGTATTACCTAATTTATCTGTTTCTAATGTTATGAATGAGAATGCTTCTTCCTCTTATATGATTGAGTCATGTGATGTGTGGCATGGTAGATTAGGACATGTTAATTATGATGCTTTACGTAGATTGATTAATATGGAATATCTGCCTAAATTTAATATTGACTTTAATCATAAATGTGAAACTTGTGTGGAATCTAAATTAACAAGGAAATCATTCCAAAGTATTGAAAGATGTACTGAACCTCTTGAGTTAATTCACAGCGATGTCTGTGACTTAAAACTTGTTCAAACAAGAGGAGGTAAAAAGTACTTTATTACATTTATTGATGATTGCACTCGTTATTGTTATGTGTACTTGCTGAGAAGTAAAGATGAGGCTATTAACATGTTTATATTATATAAAACAGAGGTTGAGAATCAACTTGGCAATAAAATAAAAGTTCTAAGAAGTGATAGGGGTGGGGAATATGAATCACCTTTTGGTGAATTCTGTTCACAATATGGTATTATACACCAAACCACGGCACCTTATTCACCACAGCAAAATGGAGTTGCTGAACGGAAAAATAGAACTTTAAAAGAAATGATGAATGCCATGTTAATCAGTTCTGGGTTACCTCAGAACATGTGGGGGGAAGCTTTGCTTTCAGCCAATTATATTCTCAACAAAATACCTCATAAGAAAACCTTGCACACACCATATGAGTTATGAAAGGTCGAAAGCCTTCCTACAACTTCTTAAAAGTTTGGGGGTGTCTAGCAAAAGTGGCGGTCCCTAATCCCAAAAGGATTAAAATTGGACCAAAGACCATTGATTGCGTATTCATTGGTTATGCCAATAATAGTAGTGCATATCGTTTTCTTGTTCATAAATCGGATATTCCTGATATACATGTCAATACAGTGATTGAATCAAGGAATGCTTCATTTTTTGAACATATTTTTCCTTGGAATTCTACACAAATTGAAAGTTCTCTTAAAAGAACTTTGGATGTTGCAAAAGACATTAGTGATGACCAAGAAAGAGAAGATGATGAACCTAGACGTAGTAAACGTGCTAGAACATCAAAATCCTTTGGTCGAGATTTTCTAACTTATTTGTTAGAAAATGAGCCTCAAAGCTTTATTGAAGCAATGTCTTCTCCTGAAGCACAATATTGGAAGGAGGCTGTAAATAGTGAAATTGAATCCATTATGCAAAATCACACTTGGGAGTTGGTAGATCTACCTCCAGGGAGTAAACCTCTCGGATACAAGTGGATCTTCAAGAGGAAGATAAAGGCTGATGGATCAATTGACAAATATAAAGCAAGACTTGTTATCAAAGGATACAAGCAAAAGGAAGGTCAAGATTATTTTGATACATACTCACCCGTCACAAGAATAACTTCCATTAGGATGTTAATTGCTATGGCTGCTTTGTATAATCTTGAAATACATCAAATGGATGTAAAAACAGCATTCTTGAATGGTGACTTGAATGAGGAAATATATATGCAACAACCTGAAGGGTTTGTTCTACCGGGTCAAGAAAACAAAGTGTGCAAACTTGTTAAGTCTCTCTATGGGCTTAAACAAGCACCTAAGTAATGGCATGAAAAATTTGACAAAATGATGATGTCAAATGGATTCAAAATTAATGAATGTGACAAATGTGTTTATGTCAAAGCTAGACCTGAAGGCTATGTGATTGTATGCCTATATGTGGATGATATGCTCATTATTGGTAGCAATGATCATATCATTAAAGCTACTAAGAGGATGTTAAACAAACAGTTTGACATGAAGGATATGGGTGTTGCAGATGTTATACTAGGGATGAAAATCACTAGAACATTTGATGGATATGTGTTATCTCAATCTCATTACATTACAAAAATCCTAGACAAATTTGATGAGAATGATAATCGTCCAGCGAGAACACCTGTGGAAGTGACATTGCATTTAAGCAAAAACACAGGTGAAAGCATATCACAACTCTAATATTCTCAAATTATTGGAAGTCTCATGTACCTCATGAATTGTACGAGACCGGACATTGCATACTCAGTAAGTAAACTGAGTAGATATAATAGCAATCCAGGGGAAGACCACTGGAAGGCTCTAGTCAGGGTTCTTAGATATCTAAGATATACCTTGGACTATGGACTGCACTATACGAGATATCCAGCAGTACTAGAGGGGTACTGTGATGCAAATTGGATATCTGATACAAGAGACTCCAAATCCACAAGTGGATATGTCTTTACTATTGGAGGTGCAGCAGTGTCTTGAAAATCTTCTAAACAAACGTGCATTGCAAGATCCACAATGGAATCAGAATTCATTGCACTTGATAAAATAGGCGAAGAAGCTGAGTGGCTTCGTCATTTTTTAGGAGATATTCCAATGTGGGGGAAACCTGTGCCACCTATATGTATCTATTGTGATAGTCAATCTGCTATAGGAAGAGCACAAAGTAACTTGTATAATGGTAAGTTTCGACATATTCGTCGGAGACATAATACCATAAAATAATTGCTCTCTAGTGGAATAATTTCCATTGAGTATGTTCGGTCAAAAGAAAATATTGCGGATCCGCTTACAAAGGGTTTGACCAAAGAACAAGTGAGCAATTCATCGAGGGGAATGGACTTGAAGCCTATACATTAAGAATCACCATAATGGCAACCCAACCTAGTTGACTGGAGATCCCAAGATCTAGGTTCAAAAGGGACAACCGAATTGTGGGGGATTCAAGGGGAATCACTATGGAGATAAAATCTCGTTCCCATTCCTATGATGAGATAGTGATGCCTGCTGAATGAATCAGGATAAGCTTTGCTTTTAATGGTTCTCATAGCTTGACTTAGTTCGAGTAGGGTATTGCAGGATGCTCCTAATGAGAATCACCTATATGAGTGTGAAGGGGCCACTTCTATGAGGATTTTAAGGCTAAATCTTCTAGAGCACTCATGAAAACCAGGTTTGTTCAGGGCCAAAATGAACAAAGTCATGAGAACCACAATGTGTCTGAGAAGTGATTGTGTGACTTCTATTGTCTTGGTTTACACAAACGGCTGAACAGTTCAAGACATCACGTTCACTGATTAGCCAGTAAACCCGATAGTCTTCACAAGGGAAGGTTCAAAGCCGAAAGCTACCTCTCCCCCATGCATGATCTTCTCAATATTTGCTTTTACAAGTTTTTTGCATAGTTTTTGCATACGTTATCCAGCCAATTCTCATTCATGTGGGGGATTGTTAGAAGTGGGTAAAGTAACCCATGTTTAAAACCCACTTACTATGAGATGAATGAGTGAATTGGGTGAAGGATGAATAGTCCCACATCCACACCAAGGATGGGTTGTGGATGGTATATAAGGTCCAAGGTTGGCCTTAGAAGTTAGGCCCAAGGGCCACCCCACTTTTGTGGGGGAGAGAGATGTTGGACCCATGCACCTAGGTGGGCTAACCCACACGCGTGCGCTCCTCCGCCGCCACCGTCCGTCCGGCCGGCCGGCTCGGCTCGGTTCGGTTCGGTTCGCACGCGCGGCCGGGTCGGGTTGGGTTGGGTTGGGTCAACAAGATAATATTATTTTTGGGACAAATTCAATGGTTTGGTTTTCTAATTTATTTTGGTTCAAACCAAAACGGGTCCGTTTTATTATGACCGTTAACGGACGGACGCGTCTGTTTAACGGGAAAGGGTTTCAACGGGCTTTAACGGGAAACGGTGTGTTTTCAACGGGCTTTAACGGGATTTCTATAAAGCTTGTAAAAATGGGTTTTTTCAGTACGGATTTTTTCCTGCATCTTCTTCTTTCTCCTCTCTCTTCTTTCTGTGAAAGTATTGCACACTGTGGTTCGCTGCGCGTGCTGTTTGGAGTGCTCCTACAGCGCGTGGTTGATCGTCTTATCCTGGGAGGCAGACGCCCAAGAGTCCTAAGCACCGTAGGGAGGGCGAATTCTGTCTTAAGGACAAAGTGTTTCGCTTGATTCGATCATAAACTCTTCTCCTTTATTATCATCTTTGCAAAAGGTACACACGGTTCATCCTTAATACAGTAGCAGTAAAGTAATTTTAAAAACACATAAGACACTTATCTAGACCTCTAAATCGGCATGGGAATTGGACTTGAATTACGAAAGGACTCTTTCTGGAACTAAACTTTAGCAGGCAACTTATGTAGCTGCGTTTGAACTTGGATGAAGCTCGTTCGAGTGTGGACGATGCCCATTTGAACTCAACATGAATAGTTTGATTTTTGTGCATTTTCTTTCCATTCTGCGTTCGAACCCATTCGAACTCAAGGTACAGTGTGAAATACACATAATTCTATGTTCAAATGCACGGGGTTCCATTCTAATGCAAAACTGCATTAATTGCATATGCAAAGTACTTCTACCTATTCATACGTCACTTTAATACTTAAATTATTTAAACTAAGAGATGTGTGTGTGCGCGCGCGCACGCGTGCCTGCTCAATTTACCATGTCACCATGATCTCCAACTTTGGGACTTCAATTGAGCATCTTCCTAATCTTTTCTGCTCCATTATTCAAGATGGTAATTCCAAAACTATTGACTCAATAAAACCACACGCATTGACTCAATTCTTGTTCAGAATAAACTCAAGACTTGAAAATTAAAGCTGCACATATCAAAGACATAATTTTGTTTAAAAATATGCCAACTCACGTTTACATTGTGATTTCCATTTTGGTGGCTAGCTGTTCAATTTTTGGTTACCTACTTTTAAGTATAACTTTTGAGGCATCACAAACTGATTTAGCTTATACTTTTAGTATGACTATTTCAAGGTGGGCCCCAGTACGCATCACTAGCCATTTTGAATATGTTAGTTGCTTAGCCATTTTGATTTTGGTGGCAAGCTATTGAATTTCGTGGTTGACTACTTTTGAAGTAAGACTTTTGAGGTCTCACATAGCCTATTTAGTTTTTTCTTTTAAGAGGGTTATTTCAAAAACATTCGGCATCACTAGCTATCACGCCCCAATTTTTTTCGAACTTTATCGGAGTGTGGAAGACTTATTATTAAGGAATACTAAGATCATTGGGGACACGACGGGGTAACCATGCCCTCAATTACACCATCATTAAAAGACGAGTAACTGAATAATAACCTGAGAATGAAACTATCAATTAAATAAAAAGTTAACATTCTACATTTAACACTTTGTACTAATCAATCCTTGTCATGCAGACCATTATTTCAAAGTTTAAAAAACTGACAATAATTAAATCTTCTAAGTTCCACTTTGAGGTCTTCATGTCCAGCTAGAATCCAATTTAATTCATGTCTTCACCTGCATCACAGGATGCATGAGTACTCCAAAGAAATACTAAATAGGATGCAAAAACCACAACAGAATAGGGATACTCAAGATATGATAAGGAATAGGATCAATGAGATAAGAAATGAATCATAAGCAATTCCAGAATCTGAAACATGAAGCTTTCATCAAATGAGAATATCAATATTCGCCAAGACTCCAAGATAACTAAAGTGTACGGAGGTACAATTTCTGCTCTCAATCATCACCACTTACAAGTTGTTACTTACCAGATTACCCTAGAGGTTCTCTTGCAGAAACCCGACCATGTGTCTAGGATACTGACCCCATCAGTGCTTACGAACACAATGGACGAAGACTGTTAGACCTTCTGTAATGTCTTAATAGCCTAAAAAAGTACGTATATGCCTCTTTTTGGGCGGGAACCTAGCAAGGTTAAAAAAAACCTTAATCTCTAACGCAGGGACTTTTGAGTATATAAAACCTCCCTGGCAGAGTCTGCTCCCATTCCAAGTATTTTTTAGTATTATGAAACTCTCAACCTGGCAGAGTCTAACATGGCTTTATGAGCATATTATGAACGTCTCCAATCAGGTACTTTTAAGCCTATAAGTCTCTTAACCTGAGAAACTTATTTGACTGCCTCTAATGGGAGAAAACTCGCAAAGTCCTTGTGAAGAGATATTGAGCCAATAATACTCAAAGACAGAGAGATAAGAATATCCACTGCTAATATCACATCCTTTCAAATAATTGACTCACAATCGGGGTACAAAATGAGATAACAAATAGACATGTTACACGTAACTAACATTGGATAAGAACTCATGGAGAAAGATTTGATAAAAAACTGCCTTTTCAAACTCCAAGAAATCCTGAGTTAGGTCATGAAGAGTATCAAGTTTGAAAAGAAGACTTGAATTAGACAGACTCAATAACAGGATAACTGAAGTTTCTCAAACGAATGGAAGACCATCGGTCAAACACATGACTAAAGGACTTGTGACTCCGTCAAATTTTACTGACTGTACAACTCTTGGAGTTTAATAACATTCATTAGATAGGTCAAAAGCTTAATTATAATATAAAGACTTATATTAAGTAAGTATACGCTACTTTTATTGTAAGAGAGGTATGCTATTTTGATAGATCAGCTGAAATCAAAAGGTTATCACGGATACCACAGATATAACTGACACGTAAATTTTTTCCAGTAAGTGGTCCTATGAGTCTAGTTTCCTACAAAACTAACGACATAATTTTTAGGATTTTTTGGAGTTAGTTATGACCCTTTTGGTGCTGGTCGGCGGCGCAGAATCAGTTTTGGCCGAGAGGACTGTTTTAATTAAACTGTGTTTAGTATATCTAATTACTGATTTTAGTCCTTAGTTCTTGACTCTTACTGACTTCAGATGTTTAGAGTCATGATATTTTTCCCATTATTGCATAGCTCTAATAGTCATTAGTTTAGTACTTCTAAGAAGGATTCAGTTTAATTCTCATCCTATACATAGTTGTATTGTTTTAACAACTAGGAAAGACCCATGAAAGAAACTGGATAGCAAATCATGGACAACAATAAACTCGACTACTGTGCCCTGATAATAAACATGACGTGTAACAGAGAACAAATATTGGCTTTTGGCTACGAATTAGGAATTGTATGTCTATTTCAACTAGACACAAGACACACAAGTTTGACCGATGAGACTATTAATACCGGACACTCCAGAACTCATAATCATTGATTAGGTGTCTACATGACACTCTTGACTACCAATCAGTAACTGGTAATAACGAAATTCAAAGGTGTAAGAAGATGAGTTGATCCAAATAATCTTCATAAAGGTATTTTAATCTTTAGCAATATCTTAATATATACTTTAACAAGACTTAACTCATCCAAATCATTGGGACAACTAAGCTAGGATAGAACTTTGAATCATAATATGCCCTAAACTGAGGGATCATACTAGATAGAATTCTCACCAAGTCATGATACGTGTAGCAGAAATGATTCAAGTACATTATGATCATCTATCTGATCAATGAAATCAATGAATTATCACACAAGAATACACAAGTAATAGAATAATTGAATGTATATCAAATTTCAGCATGTCAGTCACAATATGAATATGAGGATAACATCATTAGAATACTAGAACTGAGATCATCAAGGTAGAACAAAATCCAAGACAAATTAGTGGAAAAATCATCCTACTTGGTATTATCGAAGTAGTCTTTCTTCTCGCGAGTAGTCCCGAAGCTTTGCACTCTTCCTCAATGTAAATCCTGGATCAACTAGCAACGAGAATGAGAAAGAGACGAGGGGGAGAGTGTTCTAGTCATGATGGCAAAGGAGAACAAAAACAAGGGAAAGCAAAGAGACTGGTCGGCCAGCTCTACTCCTTGCTTAAATAGCTTGGAATTTCCTAGTCCTGATTGGATACATCTCAACCATTTATTTAAATTCATTCCATCATAACCGTCCAATCCATAACTTCCCTAATAATCTTTGGCATCCAAATCAATTTTGAAACCGAACCAATTACTACAATTAAGCCACCTTCCATACTTATCTCTCCACCAAACTAGGTAACTACCCATTGAGATCCAAGATTTTCTCCACTAAACTTGGTAATTGCCTATTGAAATCCAAAACTCTTGGCGCCCTTTCCACTTCTGGCATCCTAATTTGAGGGCAAGCTGACTCATTTTCCTCCTTTACTACCAATTAGGATGCAATCAAATCAATTTTTAACCTTCCTTTGATAAGTCATGACGCCCAATCTAAATTGAATTCAATAGGAATCAATTAGATTAATACCAAAAGATACTTTCCAAAAATAACACATGCCAGCCCTCTTGGCATCCTAATTGATTGGCACGTGCATTAGATTTCCTTAATTAGTGCTGAGAATCAAGCAAGCAAATCAATCACGACCTTCCCAATAAAGACTTGGCGCCCTTCCCTTTTTTGGTTTGATTCTAAATCTAGTTCAAAAGCAAATCTTCTCTCAAAGTCTACATTATCACCAAATCTGATAACTGCCTAATTGGTGTCCATTCCGTTTTTGGCGCCCCTTCTGATTGGCTGTTCCAAATTTTGGAGATATTATCTCCTTTTTCCTATTTAGTGCCCAAATCTGGCACTATCCAATTAGGTTAGGACTCTTCTGATTCACTGTTACTTTCTACAATTACTGCTCGTAACTCAAACTCTTATCCTTATCGTATATCTCTTCCACCTGCTCAAAATAACCATCTTAAATATTTAAATCCATCCAAAGTACATGGCGTCCAAAAGTCACAGTGCCCAGGTCAACAGTTAAAAGTTTCAACTTTACTCGGTAACTACCAATGTTACTACAACTCTAACTTAAAAAGTTACCCTCACATACCACTCTTCACACGAAACATTGCACCTGTAGCCCTTGCGCCTGGACTCATCCTGGCGTTAAGTGTTCTCTGACCCTCCAGCGCCAGGTCCCGCTCAGCGTCCAGGTAACCTGATCAAGTCTAGTCTTCTACTAACCCACGTTCTAATGCAGCAAATGAATTGAAATACATAATAAAACAAGTCATACACAAAAAATCAAATTGGCAATCAGACTTTCCTAATTTAGGTTGATCATATGAAATAGTAATGTTTAAATTTCATACCATTTTTCTGGTTGTTACATTAGCTATTATGGATCTTTTTGTAGCTTAGCCACTTTGCTTCTAGTGGCTAGCTATTCTTGTTTCCTTCTTGGCTACTTTTAGGATGAAGTTTTAGAGGCTTCACGTAGCCCATTTAGCTTTTTCTTATGAAATGGCAATTTCAAGGTGAGCCTATTGGGCCTCACTAGCCATTTTGGATGTTTTTTATGGCTACTTCCAAGTGAAGCTTATAAAGTCTCACAAAGCCCATTTTTATTAAGTTTAGCTTTTTGGCATTCTTAAATTTCTTCCAAACTTGACTAGCCTATTTTATTTTTTATAGTCTTTGATGAATGATAATGATGTGATAATTTATACCCTTAAACTTGGTTTTTTAGTTTTATTTAGGTGTTAATATGATTAGATAGTTAGGAATAAGTTATAAGGCTTTATTCTATGGCTTATATTGATTTTGGAGAACAACACTTATTTTTTGGATGTTTTTTTATGCACAAAATTTCAGAGTCCAGTAGACTCGGATTTGGTGCAGTCTACCACTAGAAGGAATGCTTTCTGGGAGTAGACAGAGAGCAATCTATTAAACCGGAGTACACCTATGGTAGACTGAAGTCATACGATAGATGATCGTTTAAAATTAAACCCTTGCAAGTGCACAAGGCAATTGTGTACTACAATGAGTATTGAAGGGTTGTCGAACCTCATGGATGGATGAATACTTTACCAAATTCAAGAGAAAGTTGCAGTTTTTATTTAATCTAAGGAAAGTAGTGAACTTTAACTAAACTAAGCTGAGATTAAATCAATATATGGAAGATACCAAAGCTTCGAATCTACCACAATAAACTAGTGTATCGTCTCTCTCTCTTTGAAATAAATTCCTAATTGGCTAGCATATTCCTCTCGGACATATACTTGCCAATTCAAATTATAGTGCACTCCTCTCGGACGTAACACATAAATCAATTAAGCACATGAAACTGTGATCTATCTTTCTCGAGTATAAACCAATGAATCTTTATTAATATATCACACTTTAGATTACTCACGTTCTTCTCGGACACGCAAGTGTTCTTTCATATTAAAATCCAATTAATTCACTCTTATCTCTCTCGAGTACAAAGAACAAACTTCAATGAATTAACTTTAATTGCA
Organism: Houttuynia cordata; assembly: GCA_039654745.1. Lineage (NCBI taxonomy): Eukaryota > Viridiplantae > Streptophyta > Magnoliopsida > Piperales > Saururaceae > Houttuynia > Houttuynia cordata. The sequence goes on from CM077506.1 coordinate 43,360,944, forward strand.
TAATAAAGTGTCATGCACCAACTAGATTAAAACATAAAATGAGAGAAAATAGACTATACAACCAGTCTATTGAGCTTCATCTATGCCTTGGAAAGGAGTTTAGCCTTACATTGGAAGAGAAATCATCATCATGTTCTTCATTATCTTCTTCCTCTTCTCTCCTTTGTTCTAGCTTCCAAGGACTCCAAAAGAACTCAAAACTCTATTATCGAATGCTCAACACGTTCCCTTTAAGGCCTATTTATAAGGTTCGAGAGAAAACACGCACAAACCCTTCCAATTCCAAGTGAAAATAGGTCAAATTTTGGTTTTGTGTATACGGTGATCGATCGCTGCGTATTGCCGATCGATCGCTTCATTCCTCCGTTATTTCCTTCGTCCACCGATCGATTGCTACCTCAGTTTCACGCATCTCAGATTTCCTGCAAATACGATCGATCGTGTTGGCTTCCAATCGATCGTTTCCATGGTTTCGCGCTCTATTCTGAGGTTTCTGGCGATCGATCGCCTGAGTGACGATCGATCGATTTCTCGGTTTACTTTTGCAGCTCAATTTTCCAATGATCGTAACTTTTCGCTCTGAACTCCGAATTCTACGCGGTCAGTGGCGTTGGAAAGCTGGCTTCTTAAACTTTAACATGAAGTTTGAATCAGTCCAATAAAATATATGTACACTAAGTTATAAAGATTTAACAATTGGAGTCATTTTTCACCTCATTTCTGCATCTTACTCTTTTTCCTACAAAAACCAAAAAGACTACATTAAAGTATCACTAAATATAATCAAACACTAATATAATTATAAGTTTATGAGATAATTAAATGTATATTTTATGATTAGATCAATAGACCAATTCGGTTTATCGAAAGACAGGTGCAGTCTACTGCTGGAGAGAAACTTTCCACAAAGATTCAATAGAAGACTGTTTGGAGGTTCACGTCACATGCACCAGGAAGCCATCCAGTAGACCGGATGCTGATAGGCAGTCAACCGGAGTATGCACATGACATAATTCTGGGAAACTTTTGGATTCCTATTCAATCCTAATTTCAACCCTAATTGAGTTCCTACTTAAAATGACTATTTACCACTTGAAAAGGGTTCCTAATCTCAATTTCCAAAGGCCCAAAACTAAAAGAAGAATAACTATGGAGCTCTTCATCAACATGTTTGCTTCTCCAACATCCATGAGAGGCTAATTCCTTAGGCAATAGATAAGGTACTTCGTAATTTGTCTTGTTAGTTAGGATTTTATCGTGCATGAACAATTGCATGATTGAGGTTCAATGAAAGAACAATCTTTTAATGGGAATTCAACTTCCATGATTATGTTGATGTGTGATAATCATAATCATAATTAAGTAACGCCCTTTATCCATCTATTTGGCGACATGGATCTTACTCCTCCATTCAGGCCTGTTTTGGGCTACCTCTTTTGTAAGAGATAGTAATGCCAAATCCTTTTTTATTAACTCCATCAAAGTTCTCTTAGGTCTCCCTCTCCCTCTTTTAGTATCGTTTATATGTATCCCTTCTAATCTTCTCATAGAGGCATCTAATGCAACCTACATTCCCTCAGCTTCTCTCCTAAAGGAGTTACTCCTAGACTCTCACGAATATATTTATTTCTAATCCTATCTCTCTTAGTTATCCCACTCATCCACCTTAACATTCTCATTTCGGCTACATTCAACTTATCTATATGACTCCTCTTTGGTGCCCAGCACTCCGCTCTATAGAGTATTGCAGGCCTAATGGCTGTTCTATAGAACTTGCAATTAAGCTTTTTTGGAACACACCTATCACACAACACACCTGAGGCTGCCCTCTACTTTACCCACCCCGCATTTATCCTATGCACCACATCACTATCAGTATCCCCTTCTTTATGGATAATAGATCCTAAGTAATAGAATTGATCACACATTGGCACTACTTGCCCATCTATTTCAACTAAGGCTCTACCTATAGTTCTACCTAAAATTAAAATTCATGCACTCTGTCTTAGTCCTACTTATTTTAAAATCTTTTAATTCTAGAGCCTCCGTCCATAATTCCAGTTTCACATTCAAACCAACTTTACTCTCATCAATTAAAACTACATCATCTGCAAAAAACATACACCAAGGTACATTATCTTGTAAATATCTAGTAAGCTCATCCATAACTAAAACGAAAAGATACGGACTTAAGGCTGACCCTTGATGAAGACCTATCGTAACCGAAAACTCTTTGGTTTTCCCCCCAATAGTTTATACACTAGTCACAACCCCCTCATACATATCTTTAATGATATCTATGTAACCTCTTATGACACCCTTCTTCTTCAAAACACTCCAAATGAGCTCTCTCGGCACTCTGTTAAAGGTCTTTTTCAAATCTATGAAGGCCATATAGAGGTCTTGCTTTCTATCCCTGTACATCTCTACTAACTGCCGCAATAAAAAAATAGCTTCCGTTGTTGACCTCTCCGGCATAAAACCAAATTGATTCTCTGTTACTTTAATTACTTTTCATAAATGTCATTCTATTACTCTTTCCCATAATTTCATAGTATGCCCCATAATTTTTATACCTCTATAGTTTGTACAACTTTGGATGTCCCTTTTATTTTTATACAAGGGTATGAGATACAAGGGTATGAGGGTACTTCTCCTCCACTCCTTTAGCATCCTCTTAGACTTCCAAATCTTATTAAACAAACTAGTCAACCAAGTTAAGCCAACACCTCCTAGCACGTTCCAAACTTCAATAGGAATTCCATTGGGCCCTAGAGCTTTGCCTTTCTTCATCTTCCTTAACGCAACTCCTACCTCCTCAATGGAGAATTTTTAAAATACGTTATCTCTTTAACATGACTAGACTCAAAATTTATCCCACTACTATAATTTTCATTCAATAATCGCTCAAAATATTTATGCCATCTCTCTCTAATTTCCTCATCTTTCACTAAAACCCTTTGATCTTCACTTTTAATACACCTAACTTGCTCTAAGACCCTACTCCTCCTATCCCTTAACTTAGCTATCTTATATATGTCCATCTCCCCCTCCTTCGTCCCTAGCCTATTATACAAGTTATCAAACGCCTTAAATTTAGTTTCACTCACTATCTTTTTAGCCTCTCTCCTTCCCTTAACATATTTCTCACAAATCTCTTGATTTTTATATTTTTGTCACTCCTTAAAGAAACACTTCTTTTCCTCAGATCAGAGATTCGGTTGGACGCCAGGGCCGTTCCCAGACATCGGGTGGCAGTGCATAATGGGCGATTCAAGTGATGATGAGGTCGAGGGCCATGTGCTTCACGGGGATCCGGCTGATTAGCATATTGACCAAAATTTCAGAATGAAGGTAGAACTTCCTTCCTTTAACGGTCAAATTCATATTGAAGATTTCTAGATTGGATGGTGGAGGTTGAGCAGTTCTTCAACTATATGGAGATTGCTTAAGACAAGAATGTGAAGTTAGTTGCCTATCGATTAAAGGGAGGTGCCTCTGCCTGGTGGGAGCAACTCCAGTCAACCCGGACACGCCAAGGAAAAGCTCCTATCCGTTCTTGGCACCGGATGCAGCAATTACTTTGGGAGAGATTTCTACCAGCAGACTATGAACATGTTCTGTTCCAGCAGTATCACAACTGTGCGCAGGACCCTAAATCTATTCGAGAATATGCCAATGAGTTCAGCCAGTTGTCTGCGCGCAATAATCTCTTGGAGTCTAAGTCGCAACTAGCCGCCCGATTCAACAATGGCCTCAGGCCAAACATCCAAAGGAAGGTAACCATGCAGCCCACCTTTTCCTTATATGAAGCAGTCCAAATGGCCCTTCGAGCAGAGGATAAGATTGATAAGAAGAAGAACACATCGGTAGGTTATTTGAAAGGAGGTTTGGCTAGCCAATGTACTCAAAAGACTTACAATGCCTTTCACAACAAAAATTAATATCTGAAAGCGAAGAGTTCTAAGGGATAATACCGCAAGGAAATAAATCATTTTACAAATGGAGAGAATTCCAAGGGACAATACAACCATGAAGGGAATCATTCTAAGGGGCAAGGTCAAGGACAAAATCCCTATGCTCGTCCAGGGCCGGCGAGGTGCTACCGTTGTGGAGATCTGGACAACAAATCAAATAACTGCCCACAGTGAAAACCCACTCACTTGGTCGTACCCAAAACTGAAGAAGAAATGCAAGTGGCAGAAGCAATCGAAACTAATGAAGAGGATGATTCTATGGAGGTGGTGGAGGGTAACGAATGTTCTCATTGTGAAGACCTTCATGTGATAATGGTGGTGCGTAAACTGATGTTGGCACCGCTAGTGGACAACCCTTCCCAGCAAAACAACATCTTCCACACCAAAGGTACTGTGCGAGACAAAACATGCAGTGTTATTGTGGATAGTGGCAGCAGTTAGTACATAGTGGTTGGAAGCTTGGTAGACCAACTCCAACTACAGGAGGAGAAACATCCAACCCCTTACTCCCTTGGGTGGATTGATCTATACATAAAATATACATTTTATTATCTCCTAAACTTATATTTATGCTAGTGTTTGATTAGAATTAGTACTACTTTAATATAGTTTTTAGTTTTTGTAGGAAACAAGATTAATACACAGAAATGAGGTAAAAATTAACTTCAATGGCTAAATCATCATAACTTTGTGTGAAAATCTCAGATTGGACTTATTCAAGCTTCATGTTAAAGTTCAAAAAGTCAGCTTTCTAATGCCACCAACTACGCGCAATTCGGAGTTCGGAGCAGAAAGTTATAGCCATTTAAAAATTGTGAACAGTAAATACGATCGATCGGCAATTCAACGCGATCGATCGCCTCAGCCGCAAAAATAGTGTTATTGAAGGAAACGATCGATCGGCACTTAAAACAATCGATCATATCTACTGGAGTTTTTGATTTACGCAAGACAGTAACAGCAATCGATCGGAATCATACGGCATCGATCGGTAGAACGATCGATCAGAGGAAAATAACGAAGGAATTATGATCGATCGGTAGACGATCGGCAATACGTACGATCGATCGCCGTGTGCGGTAAACTGAAATAAGCCCTATTTCAACTCGGATTTGGAAGGGGACTTCGTGGTTTCTCTTCAAACATATAAATAGGCCTTAAGGGAGAACGTTTTGGGCTATCTTGGAGACCAACTTAGAGAACATACTTTGGAGGCTAGAGAGGAGTAAGAGAAGGAATCTTTTGGAGCAAAGAAGAAGAAGGATTCATGATGATGAATCTACATAAACAAGCTTCTCTTTTCTTTCTTTCTATGTGTAACTAAATTCCTTGTCAAGGCTTGATGAAGCCCTAAATGTGTATTGCTACTCATGTTAGTTTAATTTTATAAGGTTGATTATGATTCATGCTTAATGCAATTTCATGAGTATTCTTTTGAGTGCTTGACCATAGACTTGATTGATTATGAATGGAATTAGATATTGTAATTGATTTTATGCCCGATCAAGGATACTATTAATTACATTATAATAGAGTTGTGATTGATTCTATGCCCGATCAAGGATAGGATCGATTACACAATAGTGGATGAACTTTCGTGTCCGATCAAGAACATTAGTGAATTCATTAGTAATTTGTATGTCTGATCAAGAACACGAATTACCATATCATGTCAATGTATGCTTAATAATAATTAAGAGTAGTAATTGCATGTCTATTGGTGGATTCATTGCCTTGATAATTCTCTTCATTGATTAATCTCAACTTAGTTTAGTTAAAGTTCATTGCTTTCTTTAGAGTAACTAAAAACTACAACTTTTCTCTTGAATTTGGTAAAATATTAATCTGTCCCTAAGGTTCGACAACCCTTTCTATACTCGCCATAGTACAATTGCCTTGTGCACTTGCAAGGGTTTTATATTTAAACGATCAAGGATCACAGAGGTCGGTGATGCTCGAGTGACTGAGTGTTGTCAGGTGCCCTTCTCTATTGGAAAAACATACAAGGCTGAATTATTGTGTGATGTCGCTGATATGACGACCTGTCAACTTCTTCTAGGGAGGCCATGGCAGTTCGACGTCGATGCCACTCACCAAGGCAGGGCCAACACCTACAATTTTGTCTATCAGGGAAAAAAGATAATGCTGGTACCGAGCAACTATAGGGCCCCGGTCAAGCGGGCAATGCCAGAGAAACAAGCTTTGTTCTTGTATCCAGATGTCAAGCGCCATCTCAAACGGGGGGAATGAATTATTCTCCTCATAGCCAAAGGTCAAAGTCCATGTTCCATTGATCTCTCACCTACCATTAAAAGCTTGCTGACTGAATTCCAAAGTGTGCTTGGTGAAGAATTACCAAACCAGCTTCCACCATTGAGATCAATTCAGCACCGCATTGATCTCATACCTGGGGCCAACTTGCAGAATTTGCCTCACTACAGAATGCCACCCCATGAGCACCTTGAACTCCAAACACAGGTGGATGCACTTCTGAAAATAGGATTCATTAGGGAAAGCCTCGGCCTTTGCGCTGTTCCCGCGCTTCTAGTGCCGAAGAAGGATGGAACATGGAGAATGTGCGTGGACAGCTGCACCATCAACAAGGTCAAGGTGAAGTATAGATTTCTAATTCCGCGACTGGATGATATGTTGGTCACTTTGTCGGGGGCTGGACTTTTCTCAAAGCTAGATTTGCGAAGCTGGTATCATCAGATCCGCATATTGCCCAGAGATGAGTGGAAGATTGCCTTCAAAATAAAGGATGGCCTCTACGAATGGCTAGTCATGCCGTTCGGACTCTCTAACGTACAAAGCACATTCATGCGGTTGATGACCCAAGTGTTGAAACCGCTGATTGGCAAGTGTATCACAGTCTACTTCGACGACATTCTTGTCTTCAGCCGGACCAGCCAATCACATGTCCAACATCTCCATGAAGTATTTTAGATTTTACAAAATAATTCTCTATTTGTAAATCTAAATAAGTGTTCCTTTTGCACCCATAAACTGCACTTTTTAGGTTATATTGTGGGATACGAAGGCATTGGTGTGGATGACGCCAAAATAAAGGCCATTCGAGAATGGCCAACTCCAACAATGGCAACGAGGTGAAGAGTTTCCATGGTTTGGCCACTCTTCTACAGGAGATTTGTCAGAAATTTCAGCTCTATTGCTGCCCCGCTGATGGAATGTCTCAAGAAAGATTGATTCCAATGGACTGCCAAAGAAAATGAAAGTTTTGAACTATTATAGCTAAAGCTTTGTTCAGCTCCTATCCAAGTTTTACCGAACTTCTCTAAAATCTTTGAAGTTGAATGTGACACTTCTTGTGTTGGCATGGGTGCCGTGTTATCTCAGGAAGGGAAGCCCATGGCCTTTTTTAGCGCTAAACTCAATGAAGCACGTCGAAAGTGGCAGGTCTACACTCTTGAGTTTTTTTACTTTGGCTCAGGCGTTGTGGCATTGGTGCCACTACCTCTTGCACCGTGAGTTCATACTGTATACTGACCATCAGGCCCTTAAGTTTTTGCAAAGTCAGATTAGAATCAACCGTATGCATGCCAGGTGGATTGAGGAAGTCCAAGAGTTTAACTTTGTGATCAAACACAAGTCAAGCAAATTGGGTAGAGATGACAATTGCATATGACCACTGCCTTCAACTCATGTGGGAGTACTATGATGAAGATATATATATTAGAAGTGAGTATTACTTTTCTCCCTCCAAATGCTTGTATACTATGATGAAGATATATATTTTTAGAAGTTGTTTTTTTAGACTTCATTTTGTTCTTTTGATATACCCAAAGTGCATGGGTAAATTTTTTAGATCTGAGGATAATTGTGTCTTGATGCAGGACCTTCATTTCTTGTAGGAGATGCATTATCCTCATGTTATGCTCGGTGTGAAAGTCCGTGCGGTAATTGATGTGTTACACTTCCACATCTTGTCAAGGATACATGGTTTTGGCTCATTTGTAGGAATTTTTTTATATTGTTCCATACATATCTTATGATGTGTACATTGTAAAGTTACTTTTAATTAGTACAAACTTCTATTCTGTGCCAATGTATATTGCTTTTAATCCATTGTAAAGTTTTTTTAGTCAATAAAAGTTTCATTTTTGCATAGCTATTAGTGGCAGCATAAAGCTGCTGTTATTTTTTTTTTAAGACTTAGTAATTTTTGCGACAGATAATAACTGTTGCAATAAAGGCAACACTGAGACGGCTAATTCCATCGTCCAGTGGCAAATAATCTATATCACGTTGCCTAACCATTGATTTTATGTTTTATCGACAGATTTTAACAGTGCTACAGACTCCAATGATGGACAAAAACAGTCGTTAATCTTTCATTTCTGATTTGTGACGGATTTAGCGACGGTTAAGAAGCGTCGTTAAAAGATTTTGCAAAAAGCCATTTCTACTGTAGTACTCTTACCATTAGGTAAGACTACTTATGTGCATGAAATGAATACTCTTAACTACAAGTTGAAATTATTTAATAAGAAAATAATTAAATCTTAATGGTATGAAGTATCTCGGCCTAGTGCGACCCATCTACATTAAACTACGATTATTGACATGGATCGTCTTACAAAGTATAACATATCACAAATTCTTCAACTACACAATTAAAACTATTGCATGAAAAAATTCTCCTATACTACAAATACTAAGAACGAAATGAATATCAATTTCATATAAATTCAATAAGCACACATCAACATAATAAGTAAGCTAGAGATAGGGCGTTCCCTAGAAGAGACGCGTTGTGCCAAAACCCGGGTGCAATGAAAAGTAAGCAAGGGTTGGCTAGGGCGTTCCCTGGAAGCTACGCATTGCAACAACATCCTGTTGTAATGAAAAGTGAGCAAGGGTTCTCGCGTTGGTCTGGACGGGAGCGAGAAAAGAAGCTAGTCCATGAGCGTAGGATTAGAGTGGCATCATGGAATATTGGAACCTTAAAGGGTAAGGGTATGGAGTTAGTAGAAACACTCAAGAGAATGAAGGTTAACATAGCTTGCTTGCAGGAGACTAAGTTTGTAGGAGAGAAGGCTAGAGAGCTAGGGGAAGGCTTTAAACTAATTTATGTAGGTAAAGTTTCAAATAGGAATGGGGTGGGTATAATGGTGGATAAGGACTTGAGACAAAGTCTTATAGGTGTCAAGAGATTTAGTGATAGAATTATATTAGTGAAGCTAGTGTTAGGGGATTTCATAGTTAATGTTATTAGTGCTTACGCACCTCAAGTAGGATTAGGAGAGAACCTTAAGATGTAATTTTGGGAGGAAATGGACTTAGTAGTACAATGGATACCTAACGGGGAAAAGGTTATTATAAGAGGCGACTTAAATGGGCATGTAAAGGAGAAGAATATAGGATTTGAGAGGGTGCATGGGGGGTACGGTTTTAGAGAGCGGAATGAAATGGGAGAAGCTATTCTTGACTTTGCAATAGCAAACGATCTAAGCATAGCAAATACCTATTTCAAGAAGAGGGAAGAGCATCTGCTAACTTTCAAGAGTGGACCTCATAAGAGCCAAATAGATTTGTTCTTAGTTAGAAGCAAGGACAGAACTAAATGTAAGGATTGTAAGGTTATACCCGGAGAACCTATAGCACTTCAGCATAGATTAATTGTTTTAGATGTTCACATAAAGGGGTGGAAGAAGCCAAGTTTGGATAAAGTGGAGCCTAGGATCAAGTGGTGGAACTTGAAATGGGAGATGCTCAACACTTTTGTGGAGAGGTTGAGGATTAAAGGGGATTGGAATTTATGTGAGGAGCCAACAGTGATGTGAGTTAGCATAGCTAATTGCATTAAAAAAATGGAAAAAGAAGTACTTGGTGAAGTGAGGAGGAGAAATGGCGTCAAGAAAGAAACATGGTGGTGGTGTGAGGAAGTGTAGTACGAGGGCAGCTTTGTCTTTTATTTTACTGATTATATTAGTTAAAATGACTTATTTTAGTTCTTAATGAGGGTTATTTGTAAGGGTAGTGTAAATACCTAAATAATGTTAGGGTTTCGGGGCTTTTTTGCACATCTCTTATTTTTGAACCTGAGGTTCTGCCACAACCAGTGTTTGTGAAAATGCCAACTCCATGCTAGCCTACTGGATCGACTGCATCACCTCGAGATATGATTGGGCTTCCAACTGTGAGTTGTTCCAACCTAGATTTGGCCTCTAGAGAGAGCCTATGTATTCTGTTTAAGCAAGCTAGATGTGATGCGCGAGTTGTGCACATGAACGAGATCCTGATGGATATATTGGTTCGATTATATGATTTTATGTCCAACAATGACTTAACAACTATTTTATCAAGGATTTTGTCGAATTAGAAAAGCGGTACCGCTAAATCTGATTGTGGTTTCACGTAAAATGATTTATGAATATTGGGGGTGTGACGTATCTCGTACGTATGGGATTTTTTTTGGGCTTCAAAGTCAATTGATTAACTTATGCTTGCCTAGTTTTGCCTCTTGTCCCCATTCTAAAAGACAATGACATATGTAACAATTAATCAAATGTAGGGAATTTGTGAAACAAAGTAATGTATCAATTTTCGCAAGAAACTTCAATAGATTCAAACTAACATATAACAATATAATTGAATCATGGTAGCTAAATTTAACATGCTAACATCCTTTGTCATCCTTTTCTTAGTTCTTTAGTGATGCATTGTATTTTGATCCTGTTTTGCTTAATGGAAAGGAATGATTCCCAAATTTACCGCAAGAAAACACCACCTTACCATCCTCCAATCAACATTGATGTCTATATGATAGACGATACCTCGAGTCCTTAACTGCCCATTATTAAAGGTTAATTTCCAACCAAAGTGGGTCTTCAAGGAGGTTGGCTTACTCATTCTCGAATCACACTATTCTCATGTTCACTTTCATATGGCATGAGCATAAGGGATCATCCAAAACCGTGGATCAGTAGGGCACATCAATTTTAGATAACCGTGGTGATGACTTTAAGACACATCTGTAGGCTTCCCGTGAGATCATCCCATAAGAAAAGTATTTTCCCTCATTTCATTCTTCAAGAATCTTCATCTCCTTTCTGTGTGTCCTTACTGAAGGGTAATAGAGCCGCAACGGAAGCGAATTTAGGATTAGATCCGTTTGATGTGGGTTCTCAAAAAATTGGGTTTTTCCTAAAATCAACAATTGAAACTCAAAGATTATGAAATTAGAAACACCAACCTTCGGCCTTTGTGCCTACGAATCACTCCACGGATTTGATTATGTCCGAGAACACCAAATCCTTCACCGATCGAGTGTAGAACAATGTGAAAAGCTATATTCCTCGAATTAGCTTTTTCACCCAACAAATCAAGGTCACCAAAATCCTTCTTCTTGTAACCAAAAGTCGCCCTTTCGTATTGCTTTGAGGGCGTCCCCTCTCAAGTCCTTAATAAGGCATAAATCCGTTACAAATCATGCCAATTTCGGTTTCCCGAAATTGCTCAACAGAATTTCCAAGATGGTGACTCATATTTGACAATTCCATTTTGGTCGTACCAAAACGGCTAATTCCAAATATGTGATTTCCGGATCGGTGATGATTACAGTGTCTCTTCCAATTTAGTGTGGACCGGGCCCACGGAAGCCTAACTACTCCACATGCCTACACGCGCACGAGAGAGCCGACTCCTCTCAATCAAGACAAGTAAAATGGGACAAGAACCCATATTTACTTACATCCCCCACTATGGGTTCTTTGTTCATTTTTGCGATCCACAGTAACTCGTGCACTAGTCCTGTCGTAATCCAAAACTATGAACATGTTTTACAAATAGATCCGTCGTTAAGGCCTTCGTTAACGGATCAGCTAACATCTCAACCGTAGGAAGATGACTCACTGTCAACTTTCCCCGTTGTAGCATGTCAAACACATAAAAGTAATGCACCTCTATGTGCTTAGCTCTAGAACTGATCTCCCCATTACGGAGTGTCGACACAGTTGCGAAATTATCACAATAAATTTGGACAGGAGCATCAGTCCACTGTTCTAGCTGTAACCCAGCTAGAAACTCTTTAATCCAAACTGCCTCGGAAGCTGCTAAACTGCATGCAACAAACTCAGCTTCCATCGTGGACTTAGTAACGCATTTCTGCTTCTTACTAGCCCATGCCACGGCGCCGCCACCAAGCATAAAAACATAACCGGCAGTGGATTTCCTGTCATCCTTACATCCGGCATAGTCTGAATCACTATAGCCTTCCAATGACAGGTTATCAGCCTGATATGTGAGTTTCATATCCTTGGTACCCAGCAAGTATCTGAATACCCGCTTTATAGCTTGCCAGTGTTGCATACCTGGGTTAGCCTGATATCGACTCACAAGGCTTACTACAAAAGCCAAATCAGGTCGAGTGCAGTTCATGGCATACATCAAGCTGCCAATAGCCTGCGCATATGGCACAGATTGCATCTTCAGACGCTCCTCGTCTGATGCAGGTGCCATTCTTTCGGACAAAACTGTCCCTTTATAAATGGGTGAATCTATGGTCTTCCAACCAATCACATCAAAGCGTTTCAATACACTCTCAATGTACGATTCTTGAGATATACTTAGCCTCCTCGCTTTTCTATCTCTCTCAATCTTCATCCCGAGGATGTAAGATGCTTCACCCATATCTTTCATTTCAAATTGGGTCTTGAGCCATTCTTTAAGACTGAGAATCATACTAGTGTCATTCCCCATTAATAATATGTCATCTACATATAGTGACAATATCATAAATCTACTCCCATCTCTAAAGGAGTATACACAATGGTCATAGTCAATGGCCACAAAGCCATATTCACTTATCACCTTGTGAAAAGTGAAATACCATTGTCTTGGCGATTGTTTCAGTCCATACAATGATTTAATAAGCTTGCACACTTTAGTTTCCTCTCCGGAAACAACAAACCCCTCGGGTTGTTCCATGTAAATCTCCTCCTCTAAATCACCATTTAGGAAGGCAGTCTTTACATCCATCTGGTGCAACTCTAAATCTAAGTATGACACAATTGCCAACAAACATCGGATCGAGATGAACCTGGACACTGGAGAATAAGTCTCCTTGAAGTCTATGCCCTCTACTTGTGTGAAACCTTTCGCCACAAGTCTAGCTTTGTACTTCTCTATTGATCCATCAGATTTGAGCTTCTTCTTGAAGATCCATTTACACCCAATGGGTTTCCGTTCATCTGGTAAGTCAACAATCTCCCAGACTTTGTTCTTCAAGATTGAATCCATTTCCTCTTGAACAGCCTTCTGCCATTCCTTGGAATCTGGACTACACATCGCTTGCTCAAATGTGACTGGATCACTAAGTACAGGTTCATCTATCGATATCTCATCTTCACCAAGCATGGCATAGTAATCCTTCAACAAAATTGAAGGTCTACGCTCTCTTGATGCTCGAGTTTCAACATCCTTATTGGATGTGTTACCTATCACTTGTTCATTACTAGTGACAGTAACTTTCTCTTTCTCAATTTCAAAGAGTTCCACTTTCTGACTAGGAGTTTGTAGGTCTATATCTTCCTCAAGAAAATAAGCATCTCTAGACTCTATAACCCCCACTGTCCCATCATCATGGTGTACTACAAATCGATACCCTTTCGAATGGTCACAATAACCTATAAAATTACATTTTATGGTCTTGGGATCCAACTTAGTTCTTAGTTGATCAGGCACCCTGACATGGGCCTTTGACCCCCACACTCTCAAGTTCGAAAAGTTTGGACGTCTTCCCGTCCATAACTCATATGGGGTCAATTTGATCGACTTAGAAGGTATCCGATTTAGTACATAGACAGCGGTGTCTAGTGCTTCACCCCAAAACTGCGTTCCTAGTTCAGAGTGGTTTAACATGGACCTTACCATGTCCATCAATGTCCTATTACGTCTTTCAGCGACTCCATTCTGCTGAGGGGTATACGGTAAAGTATACTGATGTACTATTCCTTGGTTTGTACAATAGTCCTTGAACAAATCAGATGTGTACTCACCACCTCTGTCTGTTCTCAGAACTTTAATCTTCCGTCCTAATTGGTTCTCAACCTCAGCCTTAAATTCCTTGAATTTTTCTAAGGCATCGGACTTTCTCGATAACAAGTACACAAAACCATATCTTGAATAGTCATCTATAAATGTAATAAAATACATCATACCCCTTTGAGTCTTGACGTTTATAGGCCCACAAATATCTGAGTGAATGACCTCTAAAAGGTCAATTGCTCGTTGTCCTTTCGGAAAGGGTAGCCTAGTCATTTTGCCAGATAGGCAATCCTCACACGTGCGCAAATTATCACTTATTCTAGGTAGTAACCCACTACCCGACATTCGGTGTAATTTTGTCGCATTCACATGACAAAGGCGTAAATGCCACAACAATGCATTATCAACAGCAACACAAGCAACATACTCAGAATCAATCATTTCATTATTAGCAAAATCATTGGATACATCAAGTTTGAATAAACCATCAACTAAAGAAGCAGTAAATAAAATATTATTCTTCTGCCCCACAGTTCCCTTGCCACCCTTGAACCTGACTTCAAATCCCTTTTGAGTCAGAAGAGGGATTGAAATCAGATTCCTACGAATAGTAGGTGCATACAAGACATCTGTGAGGACCAGGGTGTTTCCTCCTAAGAGAGGAACACGAACAGATCCAATCCCCAGCACGTCACAATAGGTGTTATTTCCCATGTAGATCTTGTGCTCTCCGGGACTAATCTCTTTCATCTCAGCAAAAGACTCCTTTGTCATTGCCACATAACGGGTTGCAGCCGAGTCAAGCCACCAACCTCTAGTGTTAGTGTTCACAATCAGTGCCTCAGAAATCATACAAACTATGTCCTTTCCTCCACCCTGCTGTTTCTTTTTCTCGTTGCCCTGGGAGCCATTAGGACAGTTCCTGCTAAAGTGACCCATCTGGCCACAAGTAAAGCAGGCTCCCTTCTTCTTGTTCTTGGCCTTGTCTCCACCCTGGAATTGAGGCTTCTTCCCTTTCCTCTTGAAGTTCTTCTTTGAAGTGCCAGCATAGGACCCACCTTTCTTAGAGCCAACATGGTGAGCAAGGTTGGCAGATGCATTAGAGGCCCTCATATGCTCTCTCCTTTCCTGCTCCAAGCCCAGCTTGGCAGTAAGGTCATCGAGAGTGAGTTTCTTGTCACTCAGGTTCAACGCCACCACAACTGCTTCCCATGATGGAGGGAGGCTAGTGAGTATCGTAGACACTTGGACCCCCAATGAAATTGGATCTCCAAGCATCTCCAACTCACTAGCAATAATAGTCATGACATTTATGTGCTCAAGCACATTCTTGCCCTCCTCCATCCTCATGTTGGTATAGCGAGTGTGGAGCAACCTGATATGTGCCTCAGTATGCTCTCCATACCTCCTCTCAATGGCCTGATACATTTCTTTGGCCGATTTGTGCTTCTCAAAAAGCAACTCCATAGAAGGCTCCATAAAGGTAAGCATCGTGGTCCTTGCTCGTGCATCCTCCTTCCTGAACTTCTCGTACTCTCTCTTTTGAGCAGGAGTACTACTTTCACCCGAAGGTTCAATAACTTGGTCTAGTACATGACCCAAGTCGTCAAGGAATAGAATGTGCCGGATGCGCCTCTTCCAGGTAACAAAATTGGTGGCATTCAACTTCTCAGTCTTTGCCAACTCACTGGAGACTATACGGGAAGCCATTGCAACTTTTATGAAATCAGCAAATGTTTCAATCAAATTGAAGATAAAAATCTACAATCAATGGAACAGGACAATCAGTGTAAAAAATAGCACAGTTTGAATCACTAATTACTATCAACAATTATATAATCAAGTGGCATAAATACTGCTTCAATATTAATTAGTTTTTCAAATTTTATCCCGCCGATCGATCGTGTCAAATACCCGATCGATCGCAGCTTTCTGCTGTTAATTGTGTTCAACTTCCAGTAGATACGATCGATCGCAATTCGTGCCGATCGATCGTTTCCCTTTTTCAAAGCAAATCAATGATCGACGCCGATCGATGCCGAACGATGGCGATCGATGCCGATCGAAGCCGAACGATGCCGAACGATGGCGATCGATGGCGATCGATGCCGATCGAAGCCGATCGATGCCGAACGATGGCGATCGATGCCGATCGAAGCCGAACGATGCCGAACGATGGCGATCGATGGCGATCGATGCCGATCGAAGCCGATCGAACGCGATCGATCGTTTTCCCTTTTCAAGAGACTTAACGATCGATGCCGAACGATGCCTGTCGATCGTGACCAGTCGTCTTCTCCGATTTTACCTTAGCGCGATCGATCGCTCTTGACGCCGATCGATCGCGACTGTAAAAAACGAGATTTTCAGTCGGCAAAAACCGCGAGGAAAATTCCCACAAATTTCTTGGAACCCTCACACCACCACGGAATCAAGGCTCTGATACCAATGAAGGGTAATAGAGCCGCAACGGAAGCGAATTTAGGATTAGATCCGTTTGATGTGGGTTCTCAAAAAATTGGGTTTTTCCTAAAATCAACAATTGAAACTCAAAGATTATGAAATTAGAAACACCAACCTTCGGCCTTTGTGCCTACGAATCACTCCACGGATTTGATTATGTCCGAGAACACCAAATCCTTCACCGATCGAGTGTAGAACAATGTGAAAAGCTATATTCCTCGAATTAGCTTTTTCACCCAACAAATCAAGGTCACCAAAATCCTTCTTCTTGTAACCAAAAGTCGCCCTTTCGTATTGCTTTGAGGGCGTCCCCTCTCAAGCCCTTAATAAGGCATAAATCCGTTACAAATCATGCCAATTTCGGTTTCCCGAAATTGCTCAACAGAATTTCCAAGATGGTGACTCATATTTGACAATTCCATTTTGGTCGTACCAAAACGGCTAATTCCAAATATGTGATTTCCGGATCGGTGATGATTACAGTGTCTCTTCCAATTTAGTGTGGACCGGGCCCACGGAAGCCTAACTACTCCACATGCCTACACGCGCACGAGAGAGCCGACTCCTCTCAATCAAGACAAGTAAAATGGGACAAGAACCCATATTTACTTACACTTACTGTACTTCGATTTTTTTTTTCCTTCACTACTAATAAAGGTGTGAAGCAAATTGCTTATGACTACCAAAATTGAAGAAGATTATTCCACCCAATAAATGTATTATTAAAATTTTTAAATTCTTTGTTTTTTAGCATTCGATACATATTTGTTTGCGATTATTTGATCAGTGTATGGTGTTTCCTCATGTAAGTTTTTCTTTTTACACCTCCATTTCGCGCCGCATGATTGGCTCTAGGTCCCAGCAAGTAATTTCCAAAATTGAAGAAGATTATTCCACCCAATAACTGTATTATCAAAAATTTTAAATTCTTTATTTTTTAGCATTCGATACATATTTGTTTACAATTATATTGATCGGTGTATGGTGTTTCCTCATGTAAGTTTTTCTTTTTGCACCTCCGTTTCGCGCCGCATGATTGGCTCTACGTCCCACATTGTCATATGGAAAATTTTCAATTTTAACTTGAAAAATGGATGGACAAAAGGAGGTCTAAATTACTCTCGTATTGCTCACTTGGTCCACTAAACAATGCAACAATTATCACCACCGAAAGAAACAAACTGATCAATCAACTACACATCAAAGCTTCGCCCCCTGGGAGAACATTGACACAGTTGGCCATAATTTTAAAAATGCACCGCCAGTTATGAGACACTTTTTTTTAAAAAAAAAATGTGATTTGCTAGCATTAAGATGGGACACTATTGACTATTGCCAACATAGAGTGGATACCCTAGATAACTTTTAATACAAACCCGAGTCTGCCAAGGGACCAAGATCTCAATTGAGAAAGGTTTACATTAGATCTTTCTTATATAAGCAGCATGAAGTCAATCTTTTGGGTTGTTGAATTTTAATCCGAAGGTAAGTATCAAATTAATGAGTAGGTGAGTGTGTTAAATCAGTAGGTAGGTGAGTTCTTTGCAGTCATTTATAGCCGTTAGATTAAGATCCACCGACTATGAATTAAATTGACCTCATATAAATTATATGAGACCGATCTCAGTCAAACTTTTCCCTTCTCAATTTCCATCCCTTGGAATTGCCCCAACATCAGTTATGAAAAAGGAGAAGGAAAAAGAAAAGTAATCCTCCCAGACCTATTTTCAAAAGCTACCTACAACCTACTTAACTGCCAATCCCACTCTCCTACTAGCATGGCATCTACCCATAACCTATATGTATATAGAGGGACAATGTACAACATCCAGCTGCCCTCCAGCTCCTCACTTCGTGCAGTTGGAGTCTTCCAAGTTGTCCATCTATATCATTTGGTAGTTGTTTTCTCAAAGATATCATTTGGTTGATTGAAAGGGATTGGACCCCATTCCCACCAATCAATTTATGACCCCCATTCCCCCAAATATTTTATAAACTATTTCGGTTCCTCTTTCAATTGTATAAAATATTGTATTCCATAATTTTGTCAGAGGGAGTTGAGAAGTTTTTTCTTTTTTGTTAACAATTGAGAAGTTAAAAGGCAATAAATGCATGAAAAGTGTATATAAAAAATACAGAAAAAATTAAAATAAAGGAAACAGATGGAGAATACCAAGCTGGCAGTGGAATCTTTTCTTAGCTTTGCCATGCCTAAAAGGGGAGAGGAGTTTTGGGTGATGCCGACGGGGAGAGAAAAGCAAGGAACTAGAGCGGACCACGCAATCAGCCTAACAACCTCAAAAATAGAAATAAAAAAATAAATAAAAAGATAAAAATTCCTCTTATTCACGTCAAAGCTGCCCTCCACGTGCCACCTTTTTCACCATTTCTTCCACACGTGTGGGATTCTATTGTGGGGCCCTTGCCCATGCCGACTTCACCATTATTTTCATGCCCTTCCAGCACTTTCTTGACCTAATTTTCACATCAGCTACTTAGGTGCATCTAGTGTGACTTTAGGTCCAGGATAGTATGATAGTAGAGCCCACCTAAACCCTAAACCCTAAACCCCTAAAGTTCCAAGAAGCGAAGTATTTGCTTTACTCAGTCGACAAGAAGAACATGAGATAAACTTAAAAAGCAGAATCTTTTTAGGGGCATTAGGCTCACATAATCAAGATTCCAAGACTGATTGATACATCAAATGATATGTGCCGATATTGCAGAAGAGATATGCATCATGCTATGGATTTGGAGAGGAGGAAGGTCTTTGTTAGCCCCCCATGATGAGGCAGCACTTTTGAGCTTTGATGCTATCCACAACTGGTTTAGGGTCCCACAGGGTCACAGACTTGCAGGGCTGAATTCAAGTAGTGTACCTTCCCTTGCTAGTTGCTCCTCTTCTACTTCCCTGAGAGATTGGAGTGGTGCCCACCAGCTTGAGTTTCCAACAATTGTTCTGATGAGGCTGAACCAGATAGGGGGGCCTTTATGTGTTCCAATATATCATATCTACCAAATCCAACCCACAACATTATAAAGAATCGAAGGAAGATGGGAAGGCCATCAGAGTCAGAGGCTGGTTGTCAATCCAATCTTTAACTCACTTTTTGTTTTTGGTTTGAAAGAATTGGTTATATTGGATAATATTGTTCAAACTTCAAACTAGTAAGATTGCAATTACTTTTCAATCATTAGCATGTTAAATTAAAAGCGCTACCCTTTTGATCAATTTATATACATGAGAAATAGTTAATTTGCCCTTTGAAAATCTTAAAGTGTTTCACGAAGATTTAAGGACTCCCATCCGTGCTACTTGCTCGTACCTTTGCATTGAGTAGTCCTTATGGTATCTGAACACAAGAAGTGCAAAAAAAAGGGGCATTAAGGCAATCTCATCCATTTCATTCAGGCTTCCCAAATTCTTCTTTACCAAATGATGACTCGTCACAAACACATATTTAATTACAAATTAGTTATGATAAATTCCATGGCTAACCATAGTAGAGTCTAGAGATGCTCAAAACTTAGTAGCCGGAAGTTCAGAAAATAATTTAGATCCTGGTTCCATAAGACTCCAAAGAAAATAGTAAAGAAGATGAATCATAAGAAGCTTGAATTACCAAACTCTAAGGCCGTACTCAATCGTCTGAATTAATATAGCAACTTAACAAGAAGATGCTTTTTTTGAAGAATTTGGTGTGGTCCAATTCATGTGACAGGGGTTCCAAAAAGGACCCAGATTCCAGATATTCTTGAAAAGGGTCCCGAACACAGTTGACAGCTTCATGCTTAGCCAATTTATATCTATGATGATGAAGTTGATAGAGAGATTGGAAAAGAAGGAGAAAAGAGAAGACATGTGAAAGCCGGTAAGAAAGGGGAAGGACTGGCCTAATCAGAAAGGGAAGCACAGTGTTGACAAGTGTGTAGTCCACATATTGGCTTTTGACTTGCCACTTTTTGTTGGACTAGGGAAGCAGAGGGTGAGAGAGCCACTTTTCCCAGCAGCAGCTGCTGCTGTAGCAGCACTGTGGTGGACACAGAAGTTGACATGCCTGGGAGCTGGTGGGCCCTATATGCAGGTTAGCACGTGGTCCAACTAAAAAGCAGTTAGGCCCCCCCTCCCTCAAACGTCAGAGGTGTTGTGGACCACCCATGGATGAGATTCAGTTGGAATTGACACTTTTAATTCTTCAATTCCACGTGTCAAACAAAGTTAAGGAATTTTATCAATTAACCATAACCAAACTAACAAAGAATGAGATTCCTCATCTCAAATGAGCCATTGGAAATTGGATAGTTGTCCAAAAAGTTTATCAATTAAAATTAACCAAACTTCTTGTGTTGTGACCCAGCAATTAGAAGGCCTTGACGGCAGGGAAGGGAAAAGAGAAGAAGAATAGAGGAATAGTATTTCTTATTTCATGCCCTAACAAAGAAGAGACGTCCCCCTTATAAGGCAGAGGGATGGCGCGTGCCTTGGGGCCAGCGCCGGCTGTTACAACCTGATGGGCCTTCAAATAGGTCCTGATTGACCATAAATTACTCCCTATCGGCCCGTTACCTAACAATTAGCCTAAACGGGTCTGATTACAATACGATAATTATGCAAAGAAATAAACGAACTGATCCTAAGGAGAAATATGCTCTGCTATTGTACTGACGTACAAAACACTCTACCATTGCGACCAGGACGGAAATCGGTCCAGAAAATCATCCTCGGGTAACTACTCGGCATCCTCTAATGGTTTGCCCTGCCAATCTACGAGCACTTTCGTCACAATGCGCCCAGCACGATGTACGCGACGTTTGTCAACAATAGAACCCGGTACTAGTGCATCAGAGTTGGCCAGGCCCATGAGAGGGGGAGGTGCAGAATCAGCAACCAATTGAGGGTCCCCCACAAAGCGACGTAGGCGATAGACGTGGAATACAGGGTGCACCAGAGACCCGACAGGCAGAGAGAGACGATACGCCACCGGACCCTCCCTTGCTGCAACTACGTAGGACCCATAAAACCGAGTGGCCAGTTTCTGATCAGCCCTATACAAAGAAGTTTGGCGCTGAGGGAGAACGGACACATAGACCATATCGCCCACTTGGAATTCTCTATCAGAGAGTCACTTGTCAAACAGCTGTTTCATCCTGTTCTGGGCTGACGCTAAATTGGCTTTCAGCTGACGAAGGGTCTCATCACGAGTCTGTAACATATAATCCACCTCGGCGATGGAAGAACGATGTGGCACATAAGATAGAACAGTAGGAGGAGGACGGCCGTAGACAATCTCTAATGGAGTAAAGCCAGCACGTGTGTGATAGGCCGTATTGTACGACCATTCATCCCACGGAAGCAATTGAAGCCAACAACGGGGCTGATCTCCCACAAAGCAGCGTAAGTACTGCTCGAGGCACCTATTCACCACTTCCGTTTGTCCATCTATCTGGGGGTGGTATGTCGTACTCATATGCAGTTCTGTCCCATGCTACTTAAACAATTCCCACCGGAACTGTGAAATGAAGACCCAATCTCGGTCAGATATGATAGTGCGTGGCATACCATGCAACTTGGCAACCTCCTGTACATAGAGCTCAGCAATAGTACGGGCCGAATACGGATGACTTAGAGCACAAAAATGGGCATACTTAGACAGATGGTCAACCACCACCATAATAACTGTCTTACCGCTGACCGCCGGTAAAGCCTCAATGAAGTCCATCGACACGTCGTCCAACACCTTTTCTGGAATAGGAAGGGGCTGGAGAAGACCCTCAGGGGAGGTAGACGACTCCTTGGCCCGTTGGCAGATATCACATGCAGCCACATAGGCATGCACCTCTTTCCGAAGACCGGCCCACAGAAAACTTTGGCTGTCCCTCTTGAAGGTTCAAAATGTGCCCTCATGACCAGCAACGGGAGTATCATGAAAGTGGCCGATAATCTGTCGTCGTAAATCCCGAATAGCGGGCACCCACAGCCGGTCCTTCCAAAACAATAGCTGGTCGCGCCAGGCAAAAGGGAGTGCTGCAGATGGGTTGCTCTGAATACGGGTAATCAGTTCCTGAGTAGGAGGATCCTCAACATAAGCCGTCTTCAAGTCCGTAATAAACGGGCAGCAAGGAACAAAAAGTGTGAGGTAGGCGCCCTCGCTGGGCTGTCGAGACAAAGCATCAGCCACCGCGTTGTCGACGCCCTTCTTATAGACCACCTCATAATCATAGCCCAGTAACTTACTCACCCATCGTTGTTGTGAAGGAGTTGAGACCCGCTGATCCAAAAAATACTTGAGAGGTTGGTGGTCGGTCCGAATAAGAAATCGTCGGCCCAACAGATAAGGCTGCCACTTAGAGATGGCATGTACAATAGCCAACATCTCTTTCTCATATGTGGACAAAGATAAGGACCGGCCCGATAGGGCCTTACTATAAAAAGCTATCGCTCGCTCTTTCTGGAGTAGGACCGCACCAAGGCCCCTATCGGAAGCATCCGTCTCAATCACAAATGGCAGCGAAAAGTCAGGAAGAACCAACACTGGCGCTTGTGCCATTGCCTGTTTCAATCTGTTAAAGGCGGTTTGTGCTTCATCAAACCATGTGAACGCACCCTTTTTGAGCAATGATGTGAGTGGACCAGTAATTAGCCCATAGCACTCAATAAACCGACGATAATACCCTGTGAGGCCCAAGAACCCACGGAGGGACTTCACACAAGTCAGTCTGGGCCACGACCGCATGGTCTCCACCTTTGAGGGATCCGTACCCACCCCCCTGAGAGAAGATGATGTGGCCCAAATAGTCTACCTGTGCACTGCCAAAAGAGCACTTCGAACGCTTCAAGAAAAGTGTATTAGCACGCAGAATAGCAAAAACTGACCTGAGATGGTCAAGATGATCCACCCAGGATGAGCTGTATATCAATATGTCTTCGAAGAAGACTAGCACGAACCGGCGGAGGTATGGACGGAATAAATCATTCATCAAACTTTGGAATGGCGATGGAGCATTGGTTAGGCCAAAAGGCATGACTAGAAACTCATAATGGCCATCATGAGTCCGAAAGTCCATTTTATGAACATCATGCGGTTGCATATGGATCTGGTGGTAACCAGAGCGCAGATCGAGCTTACTAAACACTGCCGCCTCCGCTAGTTCATCAAGTAGCTCCTCGATCACTGGAATGGGGTACTTATCTTTCACCGTGATCACGTTGAGTGCATGATAGTCCACACAAAAGCGCCAAAACCAATCTTTTTTACCCACCAACAGGACTGGTGATGAAAAAGAACTGGTACTGGGGCGTATGATACCCGACTGCAACATTTCCTGGACCAACTTTTCAATTTCAGTCTTCTACACATGAGGGTATCGATAGGGGCGCACATTGGCTGGCGGGGCCCCGAGCGTGATTGGAATGGCATGGTCGTGGCTTCTGGCTGGCGGCAGGCCTGACGGTTCCAGGAAGATGTCAGCATGCTCATTTAGGAGGTCGGGCATGTCGGTGGGAAAACTGGTTGATCCACATCCACAAGTGCACGCTGCTGCAATAAAAGACCTATACGCTAGCCACTTAGACCGTGTGCAAAGTGCCTGGCTACGTCCCATGAAGACTTATACGCTAGCCATCCACTTCGAAGTCCATAGTTAGATCCCTGAAATTCCATATTACATCACCCAGGTTCTGTAACCACTGTACACCCAGCACCACATCGGCACCCTTCGTGGGCAGGAGAAATAAATCAATGACGAATGAGTGTCCTTGGATCAACAGCTCAATTTGAGAGCACACCCCCATGCTGCGAAGGTGCTTGCCATCCCCAATCAAGACGTCAAAGGGTTTGGACTCAGAAATATGGCACCCCAGGCGTTGGGCCACTTTATCATTGATGAAGTTATGGGTCGACCCACTGTCGATGAGTACGGTGACTTGTTGGCATTTCAACTGGCCCTGCAGGCGCATGGTTCTGGAAAGTACCTGAGAAGGCGTGGACAGAAATCTCTGGCTGTACGTGGTCATAGATTCCGGACGGTTCTTCTGGTTCTCCTAGTTCTGCGTCCTCAACTTCTTCAATGAGTAAACTCCCCTTGACGGAACAACGATGCCCCGGAACAAACTTCTCATCACACCGATAACAGAGTCCTTTGGAACGCCTTTCTTCCATCTGGGTAGTTGTCAGACGACGAATAGGAGGGGCTGGAGAACCTGGTGGAGGTCCTAGCAAGGCTGGCCGATTGGGACTTGGGCCAAGCACTGGGGTCGAGGCAGGGAGTTGGCCAGTGTATGGCCACAAAGGTAGCCCTCCACGACCCCCTCGTCACTGACGGGCCAATTTTTCCTCTTCAATACGTGCATGACGCACCACCTCCCGCATGGTCTGGCACGGGAAGTGACGCATCTCATCAGTAATTTCATATTTCAGTCATCTCTTGAATGTCGCCGACGAGAGCAGCCATCGGCCAGTCGGGCAAATGGTTAGCAATTTTCATGAATTCAGAATAGTATGCTCTCGCCGTTGTAGTTTGACATAGAGTAGAAAGCATCTCATTGAAGTCCTCGAACTCGTTTGGTCCAAACTGGATGCACAACTCGTTAGAAAAGGAGATCCATGAAGGAAACCGTACCTCTTTCTCGAAGGCACGAAACCAAATTAATGCATCGCCGTCCAGGTGGAAGGCAACCACACGAAGGCGTTCTTCGTCAGAGTATGTTCCCTGATATGCAAAGAACTTATCGGCCTTGTACAACCACTCGACAAGATCGTCCTCACCACTATACCTCGGGAACTGCAAGCGGGCCAGTCGGGGCTCAACGCTAGTCCTCTGGCCCCCACGAGGCCCAGAAAACTCCTCCCAGCCCTCATCCAACTCAGGCTGGATATTTTGTGGCAGTGTGTTCATTGAGGCATTCCCTCGAACACCTCCCATGCCTTGTCCATCTAGGCCAGTGCGGCCCTTGTCAATGTCTACATGCATTGACCCGATTGGAATGCCCTGAGAAGCAGAAGGGCCGGTGGGTTGGCCTAGCAGTGAACCACCCATCGTCTGGGAGTGATGAGGAGGGGGTCTACAGCCATGCGATGATGGCAGTGGCGTGGCCATAGTGGCAGATCGCATGGCATCCTTTTCAGCTCACCTGGCCTTCTCTGCAGCTTGAGCTAGTTGCACTTTCTTGAGTTGTTCTTGTATTCCCATTAACATAGACAAGAGGATAGCCTGTGTGGAGTCAGAGTCAATCTTTGGGTTGGTAACTTCTTGCGCTGTCTCTTGCTCAAGGGATGTCCCAACGGCCATGGCTGGCTGCTTGCGAGGAGGCATGAGGTTCCGCAGATCGGAACTGCTCTGATACCAGTATTGTGACCCAGCAGGGTCACAAGGGAAGGCCTTGACGGCAGGGAAGGGAAAAGAGAAGATGAATAGAGGAATAATATTTCTTATTTCATGCCCTAACAAAGAAGAGACGTCCCCCTTATAAGGTTACAACCCGATGGGCCTTCAAATAGGTCCTGATTGACCATAAATTACTCTATATCAGCTCATTACCTAACAATTAGCCTAAATGAATCTGATTATAATATGATAATTATGTAAAAAAATAAACGAGCTGATCCTTAGGAGAGATATGCTCCGCTGTTGTGTTGGCGTACACAACAGGATGAGATTCCCCATCTAAAATGGGCCATTAGAAAAATGATAATTGTCCAACAAAATTGTACAACAATACCTTTCAAGTCTGATGTGGTAGGATTTAATTTGACAGAGAAAAAAGTGAGACACTTTCTCTGTCCAACGAAAACTTGCCATATCAGAGTCGACAGATTTTATGAAAATGTAGCAGCTTCCAGCTATTAGATTGATTATACAGTGCACCTGACGTTCCATACGGGATTTCCGCCCATATAGCACGAGCCGTCGATCTTACTAGCCCGTTCTGTAAGTGGTAAACATCTGGAGTGCATCCCTGTTTCTTGTGCAGTAGCAATCTTGGAGATCATAGGCTTATGTCACACGGGCGAAAATTGCAAGTGGCATCCGTGGTGCACTGAATAATCACTCAGCTATTAAGGTTTTGGAAATTCCGTCTTTTGAGTGCTTTGGCTTATGTTGGTGAGTGCGTGCTAATTGTGCACGCATTGTACTAAAAATGAAGAAACTTTTTGGCGTGTCTAATGTGAAATGGCTTAATGACATTTATAGAGATGATGGAGGCCGTTGCAACGGCATGGGGCAATTGCTGCATGTTAGTACAACCGCTTGGGCGTCTGATGCCGCAGCATAAATGTGCAATGAGGTTGATTAGGACATCAAAGGTTGATTCATCAGAAAGGCAAATATCTTTAGAACCAATATTAAAGTGAAGTATTCATGTAAACAGGAGTAGTATATAGCTAACATAAAATTGATAACCAATACAAACTGAAGCATTTATGTAAATGAAATGTTCAGTTTTCATCACAAAACAAAAGAGTGTTAGTAGCGAGCTAGCTGTGATTGATAAGAAACTACGATGTGGTTGAGCTGGACATATGCATTTCAAGTGAAACACAGCCGTGGCTTAGCAAGGAGATCCAACATCCATGGTGACTTGAGAGCTCAGCTTAGTAAGTTACCCAAAAAATTAAAAGGAAAAATAACTTCGTACAAGTGTAAGTGTGTGTGTGAGTGTGTGTTTTGATGGTGTCATGTTGCTTTCCACTAAACCAAGTGGAGAAAATTCCAAGAGAATAGAAGACCAGGAATCGTATCGGCTGCATTGGAACAACCGCCAGGATTGAGATACTTGAGGTAATTACCATTAATAACAATGTGCAGAACAAGGCCAATGCAATGATATGGGGTGAAATCAATGTGAATGTGGCCACACTCAGGAAAGTAGGATTATGTGGAATGTGCTTTCTCATATGTGAGGTAGATCAGGTCAAACATGGAGTAACACTTTGCTATATTTTGGAACTTCTACAGTGAGATGTGACAATTTATCTTTTTTTTTTCTCATTTGGAAGAGAAATGAAGATTTATCTTGTTCATCTGTTGTGGCACTTGCATTTTCACTCAATAAAGAGTGTGACAGGCAACCCCAATAGGAAACAGTTGTATAACTCTGACTGAACCAATACGTGTATGTGAATTTAGATGTTTGTTTGAGTGGTCCACCCAATTTATAAATAGATTTTATATATTTCTATCCGATTATATTGATAGTGTCCTTTTTTTCTTGAGAAATCATTAAGTTAAAGGAACAGTGATAGAAAAGGTTTGAAGGATATGTTAATCTTTACAGAGGCCTCACTATCTTCATAATATAATGCGATTTTTTGTATTTTTTGGAAAAAGATATTTCATGGATTATGAGCACTGATGTAGAAATTTAACCATTCTTGTTCCATAGACAATGCTGATTGCTGCAATTGCCTTAGCGAGTCATTGTCCATGCTTACAAAGTCGGTAATCGAGATTAGGAACATTGATAAGATTGAGGAAAATTCATGGTGAAGATATTATTGTTTAGATAAAGAACAAATTTCACCAAAAAAACTAGTTAATATAGATAAGATAAATATTAACTTTTCTTGTTAATTAGGGGAGTCTTAGCCCTTCCAACTTGACTAAAATGGGTAGGGTAACCAGCCTCTCCAAGCATCATATGCTGCCCACTAATTCCCTCACACATAAAAGGGGAGACAACTAAGGGTGTCAACGGGACGAGCCGGCTCGCGAGCTGATCTAACTCGGCTCGGATCGGCTCAAATTTTGGCTCGGCTCGGACTCGACTTAAGTTCGTCCTACTGCAACCCGAGCTTGAGCACAATAATTCTCGGATCAGCTCAGCTCGAACAAAGCTCACCACTCGGCTTAAGTTCATTATCTTATACATATATACGTAGATATATATAATTATACCATAAATATATTTACAAAATCAAAAGAAAAAAAATTTTGAGCCTGAGCTGGGAGGGTATGAGCTTCTTACGAGCGAACAGTGCCGAGCTTAAGCCAAAATTTTAGATTTGGAGCTCAAGCTGAGCCATGCCCAAACTCGGCTTAACTCGGTTCGTTTACGCCCCTACACACGGCACATACACCCAGATAAGTCGGGTGGCACATTGAACTAAAATACGAATTTCTTTGAGTTTATTTTAGTTATTTCCGATGCAGCCTTTGGAGGGTTAGTGCAATCTTTCATGGTTGTGGGCGAGGTCCCAGGGTCGGATTCCATTGGCGCACATAGAGTGGGTGCATATGTCTTACCTAGCCAAACTTTTTTTAGACAAGAAAATATGAGTATTGGCAGTTGATGAAATCAACTTGAAGCTCGTAGTTAGCACTCTCAACCTAGCTTTCCCAGAGTGTTTATCAGTAGTCAAATCGGTATGGTTGAGGCTGCCCCGTCATCACGTGCAAGATTGCCCTCATTATTTTCTCAGTTGCCCATTTCCATGCTGCTACTGAAATAGGGAGGTAATAGAGCAGTTTTTAGGATGTGACACTCCATGTGGGACCTACGTAGATAACTGGTACGGATCAGATTACACACATTGGTAGGACCTCTAATGTATTCCATCTCAAGAGATCATCAAGTTGGTGGATAACTTTCCCTAAAGGACCTGATGCTCTTCCTTTTTACATTCTTGGGGACATTAATTTCATTATCTTTCATTTCTTTGGCAGCAAAACTTTTGCGGATTACCATGCCCTCAAATTCATACATACCCCTTCTTCTTTTGGCAGGGATGTGTACTTTCTTTTACCATTTTGGCTGCATGATCTCACATTTTTCACATTTTGGGCATGCATTCATTAGATCCTTATCCTAGATTACTTTTTTGATACAATGTGCTAGGTATTGTAGACAGTGCAGAATTACTGTTAGCTTCTTTTGTGCCTTTTGGCAGCATAATCTTATGTTTTGTCAGCAGATCAGGTGCATTATATTCTCACTAGCTAGGTAGATTTCTGGTCTGATACAATGTACTGTTGGTTGTACATAAAAGTAAATGCAGATTGCCACAATTCCATGAAATAAATAAAAATATTCTTGCTCTGATTAAAAGCAAAATTGAACTGAAGATTCTTAGGGCCCCAGCAAGAATAATCAAGATTATCATTATCATTTTCATTTGATGAGCCATAACCTGATAACCACTTGAGCAAGTCAGCCCCTTTTATTTTTATTTGAAGTGTCAAACATGCTTTTCTTTTGAAAATTCAGCAGATGTTCCCATCCAGTGAGATTAAAAAAATTAAGGGAATCTTCTTGATTTGACCAACTTTCATCAGACCTTGATGTTGAGGTGGTGGTGGGTTGAAACTTGAAAATTGAAAGTTGGGAGGGCGCGGGCGCAATAAAACTGAAAAGGAAAGAGATGGATATTTGCATCTAATCCTTTGCTACATGGACATCATTGATGACCCCTCCTTTTGCATATGAATTGGATACTCTCATGGGTAGAGGAAAGTGCAAAATAACATTTCCCAAGAGAAAAAGTTGAAAAAACAATTAGCCATCATTATCAGGGAAGCTTCTATTTGGGCCTATTTCTCCCTTGGTCCTATTTTCCCCTTCAACCATCCCATGTTTCCTTGAGAAAACGGTATAAATTCTCAACAGATTCCTGAGGCCAGACGCCTCCTCTACCTTTAAGCTCTGCCTCTATTTAAGCATTCCATTCTCCCTCAAACCTCCTCATATCCCTCTCTCCCTTTCTTCCTCAAGCTCCCCTGTTTCTTCTTCTTGCAACACCAAACAAACATCATGGTTGTGTTATCTAGAGCAGCTATAGATCCACTTCCTCTGATAAAGAGCCACAGGCCAACTACTACTCTCTTCTCCTCTAGTACTATCCCCACTATAGACTTGGCAAGGCAAGATGCCAAATTCCTCCTGGTGAAGGCCTGTGAGGAGTTTGGCTTCTTCAAGGTCATCAACCATGGGATACCATTGGATGTCATGGACCAAGCAGAGGATGAAGCTTTGAGGTTCTTCTCCCTTTCCCAGCCTGACAAGGACCGGGCAGGCCCTGCCAATCCATTTGGCTATGGAAACAGGAAGATTGGTCCAAATGGTGATGTGGGCTGGATTGAATACCTCCTCTTGAGCACAGATTACAGCTCCATTTCCCAGAGGTCCTCTGCCATATCCAAACAAGACCCACACAGATTCTGGTTAGAGAACTCCCCAGTTCATAATGAATTTTCCTCTCTTTCATTTACAGTTCAAGTTTAACATAAAATGAATATGTTTCTTTAAAAAACTGATTCTAATGTGTGATTTTTCTTTACGCAGTTCTTCAGTGACTAATTACGTATCAGCTGTGAGGAGTTTGGCCTGTGATGTGCTTGAGATGTTGGCAGAAGGACTGAGGATTGGGCCAAAGAATACATTCAGCAAGCTCTTATCTGATGAGGAGAGTGATTCAATCTTCAGGTTCAACCACTATCCGCCATGTCCCAAACTTCAATCTCTGGACTGTAATTTGATTGGATTTGGGGAGCACACAGACCCTCAGATCATATCAGTTCTGAGATCAAACAACACAACTGGGCTTCAAATCTCCCTGAGAGATGGTGGTTGGGTCTCAGTCCCACCAGACCAGACCTCCTTCTTTGTCAATGTTGGTGATTCATTTCAGGTATTAAAAGTTCATCATACATGAAAGGCAGTTTCTTGCTTCTTTTTTCCTTTTCTTAGCATACTTGTCACAGAAAATTTTCCCTCGCCACTCTATTATATTGAGTTTTCTTTCTTTCATTTTAAGCACTATTTAGCATTTTTTCAAGGAATTGTTTCTTTGTATTATGTATGTATGAATAGTTTTGGTCAGTTTCACATCTTCAATGCTGCCACTTTTTTTTTCCTTTCATTATCCTTTTTTGCACTCACTCCTTATGTTTTTGAATATCTATGTTTCAGGTTCTCACAAATGGCAGGTTCAAGAGTGTTAGGCACAGGGTGTTGGCCAACAGCCAGAAGTCTAGAGTTTCCATGATCTACTTTGGTGCACCAGCTCTGAGGGAAAAGATAGCACCTCTGGCTTGTCTAATGGCAGAGGGGGAGGAAAGTTTGTACAACGAATTCACATGGTCTGAATACAAGCAGTCTGCATATAAATCTAGGTTGGCTGATAACAGGCTTGCTCTGTTTGAGAAGCAGAGGCTCATTCATTAAGGGCTGATGTACTAGAATTTCCCTTTTGAGGAAATGGGCTGGTCAAAACAAGTTGGAAAAGCTGACCAGGTTAACTAAAGATGGAAAAAACATAGGATTTTTCTTCTTGTGTCTACCTACCCCCATAAATAGAGTCTCATTTTCCAGCTCTTTTTTTCTTTTTCTTTTGGGTGGATCATATTCTCATACATGAATCTGTATATGCGTTTGCATGAGGATAAAAACTTCCACTTACTATGCAGGAAAAAAGTTTTTACAATGAGAATCTCAAGACAGTTTTGATTAACAGCTGAATAAGAATATTCAGCATCTGCACCATTTGCCACTTGAGCATTGAAGCTTTTACAAAGTGATCAATCAGCTACTGAATTACAAATTTTTCATTTGATACCTGTACAATAAAAACCTGAGTATGTCCATGCCAGGAATCAACCAATCGATCAACATGATTTAAAACACACAAAGTGAAGTAGATGCCCTGTGACAAGCTTAAAATCCATAAAGAAGGACCTACTTAGTTCATTACCCGCAAAATTTAGTTATAAGTATCCAAATCACCTCAATTGTTCTTTGAATGGAAGCGATAGGTATGGTGGGGCAAGCTTGGGGACCAAACAATGGGTCCATAAATGATGTGTCCTAAACTGAGCATAAGCCACTCAAAAACTGCCACTGACAATACCCAAAACTTACATACTTGCAAGCAAAGTTATGCATGCCTCCATAAGGATGCTCAAACGGCAGACCTGAGTTTCATACACCAATTAGTATCATTAAATAGCGAATTGCTTTGTGTTTGTGTCTCTCTGTCTTTGTTCCCACAGATAAAACAAAATCTTTGTTCTTGAACAGGGTTTATTAATGTCATGGTTATCCATTTCATTGATATAGAAACATGGGAACACAACACCTAGGAATGCACATTTACCAGCTTAGATGCCAAAAAGATTAAGCCTTGGTTTCTTATTTAAGAATAAAATCTTCGGCTTTGGTCCATGTCTCTTATAGCAAAGTGATTCACACCTTTTGAAGAAACTTTGGGTTTAGAGCCTGTATTGCTGTTCACCATGTGGTTTTGTGCTCTTTCTATTACCTTGGTTTCAAAAGTTAGTTGAGACCAATTTGATTGGGCAAGGGTCTTCTTATAATACAAATACCTACACTACGGGGCAGTCTATACCTGGTCGAACTGACTAATATATTAGTAGAGGTAAAAAAGAAGTATACAATTGATCCTTGGCATTGACAAATTGAATCATACTTTACCATTCTTTTCATTCCTAACTGCGCAATGGAAAACCAAAGTCTACACCAACTCTTCTAAAGAATGCCATAAAGTTGACTTTGAAGTATGCAGGATACTTCCTTGTAGGGTCTTTCGTTTCCAATAATGGAGACCAACTTAGCTAATCAAATATATTAGTTGAAAGAAGAAGCAAATTGTCCCCTTAAATGGCAAATATACAAGTCACAAGCAATGGAATATCCTCTTATCAGACACTTCTGTTGTGTTTTATTATTAACAGTTCAAGACAATTAATCTATGCAAGATTCTATCTTTCCCTTGTTAACAATCGATCACTTTAAGTCATTTGTGAACTTGACTCATTCTATTTCATCCATGGTCATCTTAGTTATCTCTTCTGCTAGCATGACCACATGTAAAACATTCAATGAAACTGATATGGTTTGTTCTTAAGCAAGAAAAGGCATCTTGGCTACAAATGTTTGTTATACCATTTATGATTCTATTGCTTAGTTAAGACCCTTGTGAAATGTACCATCGTGGCATTCTGTGGTAAGGAAATATATCTGCATTCACATGGGAACCTCAAGCATTCAGCTAATATTCGCATGGGGTGGTGGGTGGAGGATAGAAAACAAGACATGCTAAAAAGGCTATCCGCATAGGTAAGTAATCTTTAAATATACTTGTGACGTTGTACTGTAAGTAGTTAGCACAATCCTTGTATGACAGTTGGCGAAAGTTTGCATGGACTTGAAAATGTGGCAATTACTTGTGCATCAGAAACAGTAGAATTGTTATCGGATGATGTTGTATGACATAATTGTTCTGCTAACATGGCAAGTTCTTCAACATTTTGTGCGTAAGGATCATGCTGGCGATGAACAAGACACTTTGAGTCAGTAACTGTGACCCCAAAACTATGGTATCTCACGTGGACATGGTCGCAGGAATTGCACTTATTGGAAGCGTAGCATAGCATTACGTAGTAATTTTGTCGCGGATCAATGCGATTAATTACTAATGTTTAATTGAGGTAATTTTCATACATATATCCTAGTCCTCCAACCCTTTAGTAGTGAATGATATTCTCATTAGAAAGGGCTAATATCTGAGTCGTATTGACTTGATGTCTAATGCATTGGTTGGTGAAGAGAATTATTTCTTTGATTATGTTATAAAATTGAGTTACAATAGCAATCTTCGAAAACTCAAGACTCAGACTTGAATCTAAACACCAAGAAGTTGAGCCGACTCAAAGCTAGAGCTATCAAAACAAGTTTGTATTATGGAACATGAGCCCACACTCATATAAGTCATATTAGATGTATTTGATTGAAAACATTGAAGTATGCGTCCTATATAATGTTTAGTCCAAGTAATTAATATCAAGCAAAATGTTTTTATAGGGCAAAACAAGGAGAACATAACAAAATGATCTAACTTTTAATGTTGTCTTCATTGTCTTTGTTCTAGTTTTGGATTGAAGGAGGGACAAGAAAAATAAGAATGTTGCATGACTTGCGAATGAATGAGTGGTAAATATAATTCTATCATAATGTTCTATGAGGAAAATTTAATGGGTATAAGGAATTGTAGATATAAATTGCATTTATGTCGTGTAAATGGGGAAAACAAGGAACGAATGTATCCAGGATTCGAAGAAGCATGGAGTTTAGCGGAGTTAAAATTGACTTGGCAGAGTCAATTGAGTCAGTGAGTCATATTCATTTGAGTTTGCAGTGGAGTTTGATATGGTTTGTAATTGGAGTCTCAATTAATAAAGGAAGTTTTTGGTGTCAATAAGGAATTTTTAGACTATGACAAATAGAACTTAGAAATTCACATGTTTATTTAATAGTTTGAGAAACGCTATCAAAAGTACCCTAGATAGATTAGAAACCAAGTTAGGAATTCCCTTCCTAGTTGTATGACTCTCTTTTTGGAGCCCCTAATTAGTCTCTATATGTTTCTCTTCATTGTTTTGGACAATAAAAGGCTTCCCGGAGGAGGATTGATGAGAGAGACAGAGAGAGCACTTAATACAAAGTAGGTTTAAAGGACCACCGCACAAAAAACACTTCCTTGACCCCAAATTATTACCAAAGTTAAGAGAACAATATCATCTAACTATGGTATGTCTAATTGTCTCAATTAAAAGTGACATGAGGGAGTACAACTTAATTTGCTACTACTTGAACATAATATGCCAACATTACAAAGTGATATAGGAAATAATGGTCACTGAGAAGCAATGCTTAGAGCATGATCCAAGTACACACTATAAAACCTGCTGAGCACAAAGAAGATCCAGCATGGTGCACAATAAAACCACCCCCACTGTATTAGACCTCTTAAGTATACACCAAAGGGTAGAGACTTTTGAGTAAATAGATATTGTAATTTAGAGGATCTCTACAAATAAATGAGAGAGAGAGAAGATAAAGCAAGCCCATCAAAATGGAAACAAACAAGAGAAACAAAGTGTCTAATGCTTTAGAGGCTTATGTTGTTTAATTATTGAGGTAAGTTAAGAAACTTTCCTTTTCTTTATCATTTCCCTACAAATACATGTGATGGTAAAATAGCAGCACAAGGGAAAAGGGGCAAGGGCAAGGGCAAGTGACACCAGAGATGCTCCATATTAAAGAGAATACAGGTCTTCATAAAGCAAAATATGCACCTTGGGTGTGGTATCTCCCAAACACCCAAAATGATCCCATCCATAGGCAGAAAAAAGCTGCCCCCAGGTCCCACATCTTTTCTCCGCTTGAGAATCCCCCTGTCATGAGAGCTGGCTGGTCGCTGGACATTGATTGAAAGCAACTCTAATTAACAACCAGGTCTTTGACAGCAACCCTAATTAGCAACCAACGGCCATCATCTTGGCGTTTCCTAGTTTAAACACAAAGAAGAAAATAATTGCAGTTTTCTTCTTGGATCTTGGATGAAGTTATACACCTTCTGTCTAATGAAGCTCGTCTGAATTTGAGAAAAAAGGTCCAACATTACATGTCTAAATTTGCTGATCTCTCATGCCAAAAGCACCGGGAAGGGAGAGGGAGAGAAACACTGCATTTTATACAGGCCGTAGAGTCCAATAAATTTAACTTATGTTGTAATGGAGACGAGATTCAGTAGACGGAGGGGGTAGTTGTTTACGTGAGGTTATGTGTTACCATCCACTTCCTTTTGTTGCAACTTATCTTTCATAACATAACATCCATTCCTTGATGTGAAGGGGTCCATCAATGTGGGAGTGTCCATTACGTTCAAAACTTTGAAAGTCAATGGTAGTATTAAAACATGGGGATTTTGATGAGTGGAAGGGTCACTTTAGCTGCTGTTATATGAGTGGAGGGAGATGTATCACGTATGATTGGTGTTTTCAGGGCCCCCCCAATTGGACCATCTTAGAACAGCACGGCACGCTTGCCTAACTGCCACATTTCCATTGAGGCCCACCAGGCATGGACAGCAACATTTTCTCCGGTAAGTCTTTATAAACATGACTTGCAATCCCTATCAGGCTAAAATACTTCAGTCAACTGATTTGGGCCTTTGAAACGTTTAGCCCTAGGAAAGTAGGAGACATTTCATCTGCCCCATGATTTCCATGAGACAAGTCATTGAATTAGAAGCAAGATGGATAGATGAGGAGGCCCACTGCTTCGATTAGTCTTCAATTTGGCAAACCCCACAATATAAAGGATGCACTCTAAAATCTCAATCCCAAGTCCCACCCCATGAGTCTCTATGTATGTTCCTCGTTTTTAATATAAAACCAGTAATACTGTACATGCAGATTGCACGTGCTACACCCGTTTGATTGAGTATATTAGGCAAATATCATTAGCATACAACTATACAAGAAAATCTCTTGTAAGTGTAGATCCCCTCTTTCAATCAAATACCTCTAGGCTTTTACCTAAAGAAAAAATTTCTATAGATGATTACATTCCTTGTCGTACCTGAAGGGTATTTTAGATAACTGTGTAAATTATTTCTACCCCTTTTACTTTTTGTTTATTGATAATAAAAAAAAAACTTTATTAACTCGAAAGAAGGGAACAAATTGTAAGGATGATATCGGATGAACAAGGAGAAGGGGGGTGTTGGTTTAAGTGAAGAAAAGAAAAGAACCGTCAGGATGATATTGGACGAACGAGAGTAATACGACGGGTTTTGGAATAGTAAATAAAAAAAAAGGAAAAGGAGAGCTCGAGCTTACACTTGGCTGTTCGACAAAACAGAGTCAGTTTCGGCTGGGAAATCAAAGAGGTGATGAAGGAGTTGGACGACGGCGGTCAACTGTGAACTGATGGCTCGAGATCATGGCGGTGATGGGTTCATGACGATGATGGCGGCGATGATATCAATTTGGCCGAGATGGGAAGAGGAGAAAGAGTACTATCCGAATTGGAAACTCAAAGTCATGTTTGGGATGGAAAATTCCGAAGATAAGCGTGGATTTGGAGACTAGTTCGACATGGATTTAGACTGATCAATTTGGGCGAGAATTGGCTATAAAAACAGAGTGCTGTTTTGGAAAAAAGGGGCGAACTGGAGGACAAGTTTTAGGTAGTTTGGGTGGTGCTTTTGGCCGGAAAACGAGAAGGAAGAAAGAGGATCGACTGGCAGAGAGAAGAGGAAGAAGAACGAAGGAAGAAAGTTCAGATTTTGGACTATTTTTGCATTGTGAACAATACGTTATAGTAAATGTAAAATGCTACAATAACGGGTTGTTGGGAAGATGAACAGTGCGCTGCTACAGTGAACAGTGCTATGTGAACAGTACCCGCGAATAGTAAATTGCTACAGTGATTCCTCCGATGCAATTTCTTCCAAACCTGATTTTTCTTATGATAATAAATAGCTAAATCTTTTGTCAAGGCTAAGGGTGATGTTATTTAATTGATATTTCTACATCTATAAAGAAGTGCTTTTATTGTTTATTTGGTTGAATGCGATGTTTTGATAAAGTCATAATCTATATAATTGTTTGATTTGTCGTTAATGTAAATGTACGGCGAATGCTTATGATTCCTTGTGATTATTTGACTGAGCTTGTTAATGATAAATATTCAATCAAGTTTTTATGTGAATTGTTATGAGGATTTGAATGTCATATCTTCCGATTAGGTCAAATCATCATTTGAACCTAATTGAGAAATTAAATAGACACAGAGTATTGATTAAATAATTGATCCTTGAAGATTTGATATTCCTCATTGATTATCTTTGCCCGTCTTTAGCTAGTTTTAAATAAATTTTTACTCATCGTTTAATTTTAGTAATTAATTCAATTGCGATAGTTCTACAACAATAGTTTTTTAGATTAGTTTGGAATAGAATAATCCTGCATCCACTCTCTGTGGTTCGACCTTAGACTTACCAAGTATATATTTCAATTTGTCAACCTACTTTGGGGTTTGATCAAAATTTTGGCACCGTTGCCGGGGAGCGTAAGTTTAGGATTAGTCTTCAAATTAGTTTATTTCTTTCTAGTATACTTTAGTTAATTTCGTTTGCTCTTTGTTTAATTTCGTTTGTTTGCTTTGTAGGGAATTGGGAGTATTCTGAGGCTGATCTGGAACAAGTGGTTTTTCGTTGGATTTTTTTTTTCAAATTTGGTAACCTCGTTCCATATCTCTATTGAAATTTCTGTTACTTGTGCATGCACTCGTGGAATAGATATATCAGTTAGACGTTTGGTTAGAGATACAACCGATATTTTGATTGAGAATCCCTTGTTTGAGTTAACTGTTCCATCACACACACCTAATCAAATGTATGATCAGGGTAGTAACCATGATATTAATGAAAATAAGATTGAACATGATGCACCAATGTGGCCCTTGCATGATTATCTGCAACCTGCACACACTAGCACACCTTCCTGTATTATCCTGCCTCTACAAGCACATCGCTTTACTTTTAAACATAGAATGATAAACTTGCTTCTCAAATTCCATGGTATAGATTCTGAAAATCCTTATTTGCATTTGAAGGAATTTGAGGAAGTATGTGCAACTTTTGAACAAGCATGTAGTGAGGATATTATCAGGCTAAAATTGTTTCCTTTTTCCCTAAAGGATAAAGCCAAGACTTAGCTGAATTATCTTAAGCCTAGATCTGTAGAAACTTGGAAAGAACTGTAAACTGAATTCCTTAAAAAGTTTTTTTCTGTTCAGATAAAACTTTGTTCAAAAATAAAATGAATCATTTTATGTGTTGGGAGCGCAATAAAAATTTATTAAATTCTTGTCCACATTATGGGTATGAGAAGTAGCGCACCATCAGTTTCTTTTATGATGGGATGACACCTTTAATGAAACAATTTGTTCAAACAATGTGTAATGGGGAATTCTTTGATAAAGACCCTAATGAAGCCCTTGATTTTCTAGATCAAATAGCTGAAGACTCAGATTCTTGGGATCCCACTGATCCCTCTGATGTTTCTAATAAACCGAAGTCTTCAACTACTAGTGGGGGTCTTCATCATCTTAGGGAGGAGGATAATTTGAGTGCTCAGCTAGCCTCTTTGGCTAGGAAGGTGAAGGCTACGGAATTAGGGAAAATTAATGTTTTAAATCTGATGCTCCAGAAGAGGCCTGTGGAATTTGTGATGTCATGGGACACCCAACTAATAAGTGCCCTACCATTCCTTCTTTCAAGGAGGTGTTGCATGAGCAAGCAAATTTCATGACCCATTTCAAGAGGCAATCTCCTTACGGAGACATACAATCCAGGATGGAGGAATTACCCCAACTTTAGTTAGAGGAATGAAAGTACTGCACAAACACCACCTCCTCAAGCATCTTCTAATTATACATCATATGTTCTACCTCATAGGAAGATATGTGAGGTGACCCTACAAACTTTCATTCAAGGGCAAGCTGCCATTAATCAACAAACCTCACAAGCCATTAATGATATAAAGAGCTCTCTCTCACTAAATTGACATCTTCTCTAGCTGTTCAAGAGAAAGGTAGATTTCTTGCTCAACCCCAACCCAATCTACAGGGGCAAGTTCACATGATGGACACAAAACCTTCTGATTCACGATTGGAACATGCTAAGTCAATTGTCACTCTTCGTAGTGGAAAAGAAATTGACAAAACAATTCCACTAAAGGCCCAACAATCTTTTGAGAGTGATGAATCAAAACATGATAATGTGGAAATTGATAAGTCTGGGTCGGCTGACGATGTGAGATGTCCTATTCCAGCTTCTTTTCCACAGAGGTTGAACCACCTCAAAAGCTGAACCAAAATGCTGAAATTTTTGAACTTTTTAAGCAGGTGAAATTTAACATTCCCTTATCAGATGCAATCAAACAAGTACCTTCTTATGCTAAGTTCTTGAAAGATTTATGTACTATTAAGTGTAAGTTGAATGTGTAGAAAAAAACCTTTTTAACTGAGCAGGTAAGTTTTATAATTCAACACAAAAGCCCGCCCAAATATAAAGATCCTGGATGTCCAATATTTCATGTGTGATTGGGAACTTTAGGGTAGACCAAGCCTTGCTTGATATTGGGGCTAGTGTTAGTCTTTTGCCCTATTCAGTGTATACTCAGTTAGGTCTTGGGGAACTTAAACCCACCACCATTTCTATTCAACTTGCTGATCGTTCTGTTAAAATCCTAAGAGGAGTGGTGGAAGATGTGCTTGTTCAAGTAGACAAATTTTACTTTCCTGTTATGAATGCAAGTGCATATTAGGTCGTCCATTTCTTGCTACATCAAATGCTGTGATTAATTATAGGAATGGTCTGATGAAACTTTCATTTGGCAATATGACTTTGGAATTGAATATATTTAATGTCTGCAAACAACCCCTAGAGTCAGATGATTTTTTCGCAGTTGACATGATTAAAACATTAGTGGAGGATGCATTCCCATTTATCTGTCATGATGATCCACTTGCGGTTGCTTTAATTAATTCTGATGTGCGGAGTAGGACCACAAGTGGAATGAATGTTGGGTTAAAAGATCCTGGATAATTTGAAAAAAAAAGGGATTACATCTGGCTAAAGACGTGAAACTTAGCTCTCCTAGGAGGTAGCCCAGCTTTTTTTTTGTTGTTTAGGTTATTTATTTGTTAGAAGATGTTTTCTGGTTGGATATTGTGATTGCTCTCATCTTCTTATTTGCTGATGCTTTTCAGTCACATGAAATTCTAGCAATTTGCAGTTCTCCAGGTAACATCTATCCTTCATTTTATTCTTAACGTTGAGGACAATGTTTAGTTTAGGTTTGGAGGTATATAGGAATAATATTGTTTATATGAAAAAAAATGGAAAAAGAAAAACAAATAAAAATTCGATTAATTTTTAGGTTTGTTTGTTAGTATTTTTATAGGTTTTGATACTGTATCCCGTGATGATGAATACTTCAATTTTTAAGAGATTAATTTACATCAGA
Organism: Houttuynia cordata; assembly: GCA_039654745.1. NCBI lineage: Eukaryota > Viridiplantae > Streptophyta > Magnoliopsida > Piperales > Saururaceae > Houttuynia > Houttuynia cordata. Next base: position 43,402,226 of record CM077506.1, read on the forward strand.
AGTGTGAGGAAGTATACTGGAGGATAGAAACACTTAACTGAGCATGTCTTTCTGTTACAGTCCTCTTCGAACAGGTGCTTGAGCTAATAAAACTCACTCACACACAGTAGTACATAAAGTAATACCCTCTAGATATTTGTTGAATACTAATCTTCAGTGGGATGTCTTTAGTCAGAATCATTGGCTTATATATAGTTGTCTGTTGCGCATAAAAAATCATGATAGACCATTTACTTGGCTATGGCATGGGCTTAGAACCGGAAATAGGTTCAGAGTATAATACAACCTGGATAGGATAAGATGCAATGGAAAATATGAATACTAAAAAAAATGAAAAAAAAAGAGAAAACAAAATGAAAGAAAGGGGTTGCTTGACTATTATAGGATTAACTTAGGCTGATGCTCGGGCCCGAAGTGGTCTATACTTAAAACCTAATTTCCTAAGCCAACTGGCTGGGAGTCATTGGCCTGAGTCATTGTTAAACATAAGCATCTTGAAGTCAGGCCTTACATAGTCCTATTGAAAAAAAAGTCTATGGTGTATTATCCTCTCAAATCTAGAATGTTGGACCCAAAGGAGGTGCGCAGGCATTTGTGCTATCATGAACCTAAAGATTACGATGACTATGTAAATTCTGATGTTCTTGGGTTAATTGGTCACATTGGATGTGTGTAAAACAGAAATTTATGGTGTATTGCTACAATGTTCTACACTTTTACTATTAAACTATCATTCTATATCATATTGAGCAGAAATTTCCAAGATGAAGGTGTACAATAAAACCACTTACTTGAGGGTTTCTATATTTCAAAAGTGCGGATTGCAAAACGGCATAAGAAGAGCGCGTAAATCGGGTTATATACAAAGGGATCAAGTTTGAGAAGATCCGACTGCTAGGAGGCTTGTAGCAGGTTTTTAAAGCTTGAATCAATTTAAAAAGAAAGGACCAAGTGTAGAGATGATCCGGATCGTTGATTGTCATGTAAGGAGAAAGCCGGTGTTGGTTTAAGTGAAGAAAACAAAAGAACCATCAGGATGATATCGGACGAACGAGAGCAATACGACGGTTTTGGAATAGTAAACAAAAAAAAGGAAAAAGAGAGCTCAAGCTTATGATTGGTGATCGTTTAAAATTAAACTCTTGCAACTGCACAAGGCAATTGTACTACAGTGAGTATAGAAAGGGTTGTCGAAGCTCAGGGATGGATTAATATTTTACCAAATTCAAAAGAAAGCAGCAGTGTTGATTCTAAACTAAGAAAGCAATAAACTTTAACTAAACTAAATGAGAATTAATTAATATTGAGAAGACCAAGGCTTCAAATCCAGCACAATAAACTAATGTATCGTTTCTCTCTCTCTCTCTCTTTTGAATAAAGATTTCTAATTGGTTAACATATTCCTCTCGGACATACACTTGTCAACACAAAATATAGTGCTCTCCTCTCGGATGTAACACATAAAACGGTTAAAACATGAAATTGTGATCTATCTCTCTCAAGTTTAAACCAATGAAACTTTATTGATATATAACACCTAAGTCTACTTATGTTCCTCTCGGATACACAAGTATTCTTCGAATTGAAACTCACAAGAATTCACTCTTGTCTCTCTCGAGTACAAAGAACAAACCTTTAATGAATTAACAATGATTAATGATAAACATGAAATATACACATTTATATGCCCTATTTACTTATTTGCTAGTGTAATTTTAATGACAAAACATGAATAAAACGGGTTATTTGTGATTAGGATAGTAATTAGAGGATTAATAATTAATTTACTCTAATTAACTATTTTAGATGAATTAAAGAATTTAAGGAATATTTTTATTATGCGTTTAATTTTGGTTTGGTTTGGTTTTGTTATTGCAGGTTTGAAAATGCGGATTGCAGATCGACAGCAGAAGGGTGCATTAGACGGGTTTTGAAGTGCCAAAGTGACCTAAGAGCTGATATCATGCACATCGAAGATCTGAACCGTTGATGAGTCACTTAAGAGAAGATGGGCGTGAAATTAAAGTATGGACGGGCAGATTTGATCTGGCGGATACGATTGATACAACGGGTTTTATCCTAGCAAAAGAAAAAAAAGAGAAAAGAAAGAGAATTGATCTGTCGGGTTGGGTCGAAGAAAAAAAATAAAAATAAAAGACAACCCAAGCCGATGGCTCGGGTGTTTAACAGAAGAATGGAGCAGGCTCGAGCGACAACGACGGCTTTGATTTCCGGCGGCGATGCTTTCACAGCGGAGTGATGATGGCGACCCGACAGGAGCCATAGATTTTGATGACGGCGTCATGGCTCATGGTGAAAACAGAACGGCGACTATGGAGATTTTGGCGGATTTGAGAAGGCGTCTACAGCTTCGAAACTGAAACGGAAAGCAGCGTGTTTGACTAGGATTTGGCCGGAGTTGGAGTCCAAAACAGCAAAGGTTTTGGGATAATCTTCAAGGTGATTAGGGAGGAGGAAGAGGACTCTTCTACCGTCTATAAAAGCAGAGCAAAAATAGAACTTTACAGGACGGTTTTCTGAGAAAAAGAACAGAGCTTTATTTGAGAAGCGGGTCGTGTTTTGCCGTGTTCCGGCGGCTGTCAAGACCGAAAAAGGTAGAGAATCGATCGGGAGAAGAAAGGAGAAGAAAAAGAGAGGAAAAAGCATCGATTTTGAGCTATTTTTCATCTGCTACAGTATTGTGCAATTGCTACGGTACCACAGCCGGGCTGTTGGGGAAGATGATGAACAATGTTTCTGCTGTGAACAATGTTTTGCTACAGTGATTTTTCCAATGCAATTTCTTCCAAAATCTGATTTTTCTTTTCCCATGAATATGAATAGCTAAATTGTTTGTCAAAGCTAGAGGTGACATTATTTGATTAGTATTTTTATGTCTATGAAAGAGCTACTTATTGCTTATTTGATTGAATAGAGATATTTGGAAAAAGTCATGATCTATACAATTATTTGATTTGTCGTTAACGTAAGGTACGACGAATGCTTATAATTCCCTGTGATTAGTATACTAAGCTTGTTAATGATAAATATTCAATTGAAATTTTATGTTAATGGTTATGATGAACGTGAATGAAATATCTTCCGATTCGGTCAAATCATTATTTGAATCTAATTGTGTAATTAAATAGACATAGAAGTATTAATTAAATAATTAATCCTTTAAGCTTTGATATCTCCCATCGATTATCTTTGCCTATCTCTAATTAATTTTAATTGAATATTTAATCATCATTTTAGTAGTTAATTAAATTACAATCTTTCTATAAAATTTCATGATAAGAATTTTAATTTACTGAGTTAAGTAGTTCTTAGATTAGTTTGGAATAGATTAATTCTACATCATTCCCTGTGGTTCGACACTTGGATTCACCGAGTATATATTATAATTTTTCAACCTATTTTGGGGTTTGATCAAATTTTGGCGTCGTTGCCGGGGAGTGAAGTTTAGGATTAATCTTTCAATTAGTTTATTTCTTTCTAGTATAGCTTAGTTAATTTTAATTATTCTTAGCTTAATTTATGTTGTTTATTTTGCAGGAATTTTGAGTCCTATCTGGAACAAAAAGCTTTTCATTGCATTTTTCTTCAAATTTGGCAACCTCGTTCCATATCTCTTTTGAAATTTTTGTTGCTTGTGCATGCACTCGTGGAATAGAGATACGAGTGGACGATTGGTTAGAAATAATTCTGTTGTTTTGATTGAGAATCCTTTGTTTGAATTTTCTGTTCCATCACACACACCTAATCAAGTGGCTGATCAAGGTAGTAACCATGATATTAATGAAAATGAGATTGAACATGATGCAACAATATGGCCCTTGCGTGATTATCTGCAACCTGGACGCACTAGCACACCCTCCTGTATTATATTGCCTCTACAAGGACATCACTTTACTTTTAAGCCTGGAATGATAAACTTGTTTCCCAAATTCCATGGTATAGAGTCTGAAAATCCTTATTTGCATTTAAAGGAATTTGAGGAAGTATGCGGAACTTTTGAGCAGGCTTGTAGTGAGGACATTATCAGGCTAAAATTGTTTCCTTTCTCTTTGAAGGACAAAGCCAAGACTTGGCTAAATTCCCTTAAGCCTAGATCTGTAGGAACATGGAAAGAACTACAAACTGAATTTCTTAAAAAGTTTTTCCCTGTTCATAGGACAAATGCTCTGAAAAGACAAATAACAAATTTTGCTCAAAAGCAAAATGAATCATTTTATCAGTGTTGGGAGCGCTATAAAGATTTGTTAAATTCTTGTCCACATCATGGTTATGAGAAGTGGTGCACCATCAGTTTCTTCTATGATGGGATGACGCCCTCAATGAAACAATTTGTTCAATCCATGTGTAATGGGGAATTCTTTCATAAAGACCCTAATGAAGCTCTCAATTTTCTAGATCAAATAGCTGAAGACTCAGATTCTTGGGACCCTACCGATCCCTCTGATGTTTCTATTAAGCCGAAGTTTTCAGCTACTAGTGGGGGTCTGCATTATCTTAGGGAGGAAGATAATTTGAGTGCTCGGCTAGCCTCTTTGGCTAGGAAGGTGGAGGCCATGGAACTAAGAAAAATTAATGTTGTTAAGTCTATTACTACAGAAGAGACATGTGGAATTTGTGTCATGGGACACCCGACTAATGAGTGCCCTACCATTCCTGCTTTCAAGGAGGTGTTGCATGACCAAGCAAATTCCATGACTCCTTTCAAGAGGCAATCTCCTTATGGAGATACTTACAATCCAGGATGGAGGAATCATCCCAACTTTAGTTGGAGGAATGAAAATACTGCACAAACACAACCTCCTCAAGCATATTCCAGTTATACTCTATATGTTCCACCTCACAGGAAGACACTTGAGGAGACACTACAAGCTTTCATGTAAGGGCAAGCTACTATTAATCAACAAACCTCACAAGCCATTAATGATATAAAGAGTTCTCTCACTAAATTTACATCTTCTCTAGCTGTTCAAGAGAAAGGTAAATTTCCTGCTCAACCCCAACCCAATCCGCAGGGGCAAGTTCACATAATGGACACACAATCTTCTGATTCATAATTAGAACATGCTAAGTCAATTACCACTCTTCGTAGTGGAAAAGAAATTGATAAAACAATTCCACTTAAGGCCCAAAAATCATCTGAGAATGATGAATCAAAACATGATAATGAAGAAATTGATAAGTCTGAGTCAAGTGAAGATGTGAGATGTCCTATTCCAGCTCCATTTCCACAGAGGTTGAAACCACTTCAAAAGTTGAACCAAAATGCTGAAATTTTTGAACTTTTTAAGCAGATGAAAATTAACATTCCCTTGTTAGATACAATCAAACAGGTACCTTCTTATGCTAAATTCTTGAAAGATTTGTGTACTATTAAGCGTAAGTTGAATGTGCAGAAAAAAGCATTTTTGACTGAGCAGGTAAGTTCTATAATTCAACACAAAAGCCCACCCAAATATAAGGATCCCGGATGTCCAACTATTTCATGTGTGATCGGGAACTTTTGGGTAGACCAAGCCTTGCTTGATCTTGGGACTAGTGTTAATCATTTGCCTTATTCAGTGTACACTCAGCTAGGTCTTGGGGAACTTAAACCCACCACCATTACTCTTCAACTTGCTGATCGTTCTATTAAAATCCCAAGGGGAGTGGTGAAAGATGTGCTTGTTCAAGTAGACAAATTTTACTTTTTTGTTGATTTTATTGTTTTGGACACACATCCTGTTATAAATGCAAGTGCAAATATTCCTGTCATATTAGGTCGCCTATTTCTTGCTACTTCAAATGCTTTGATTAATTGTAGAAATGGTGTGATGAAACTTTCATTTGGAAATATGACTTTGGAATTGAACATATTTAATGTTTGCAAATAACCAGGGGATGATACTGATATTCAAGAATTGAATTGGGTTGATATTGTTGTTAGAGGTCAATTTCATGTTTCATTTTTTTCTGACCCTTTAGAATCTTGCTTAGTTAATTCTTTATATGATGAGTCTAAAGTGGATTGTGAAAAGGCTCAGATTTGTTCTTTGTTGAATTCTCTGCAGGTATTGGAAGTGAATGGATGGAAACCCAAGTTTGAGGAGCTACCATTGAGAGACAAATTGCCTACACCATCAAGCATTCAAGCACCCAAATTGGAGTTGAAAAAGTTACCAACTGACCTCAAATATGCATTTTTGGGTGATGGTGAAACTCTTCTGGTGGTAATATTGTCTCATCTTAATCTTATCGAAGAGGGTAAGTTGCTTGATATTTTAAAAAAGTATAAAGGTGCAATAGGATGGACAATTGCTGATTTAAAAGGAATAAGCTATTTGATATGCACTCATCGGATTTATTTGGAGAACAATGCCAAACCGTCTAGGGAGATGCAACGTAGGTTAAATCCAAACATGAAAGAGGCAGTTAGAGCTAAAGTTCTTAAGCTCTTGGATGCGGAGATCATCTACCCTATTTCTGATAGCAAGTGGGTGAGTCCTACCCAAGTAGTGCCTAAGAAATCTGGTGTAACAGTTGTCAAGAATGATAATAATGAATTAATACCCACTAGAGTTACATCTGGCCGGAGAATGTGCATTGACTACAGGAAGCTAAACTCAGTCACTAGGAAAGACCATTTTTCGTTGCCGTTTCTAGATCAGGTTCTGAAGAGGGTAGCTGGCCACACATATTACTGTTTCTTAGATGGCTACTCCGGTTACAATCAAATTGAATTTGTATTAGAAGACGAGGAGAAAACCACATTCACATGTCCCTTTGGCACTTTTGCTTATAGGAGAATGCCTTTTGGTTTATGCAACGCACCTGCAACATTTCAAAGATGCATGCTGAGTATTTTTAGTGATATGGTTGAACGCTATCTTGAAGTGTTTATGGATGACTTTTCTGTATTTGGTGATTCATTTGATGACTGTTTATCTAAATTGCAGAAAGTTTTGAGCAGGTGTGAAGAGAAGAAACTTGTGCTTAATTGGGAAAAATGTTATTTCATGGTTTCTAAAGGAATTGTTTTGGGTCATATTGTTTCCTCTAAGGGAATTGAAGTTGATAAGTCAAAAATTGATTTAATTACCCATTTGCATACACCTAAAACTGTCAAAGATATTAGATCATTTTTGGGTCATGCAGGGTTTTACAGAAGATTCATCAAAGATTTTAGTTCTATTTCTAGACTATTATGCAATCTCCTATCTAAAGATATTGTGTTTGAATGGAATGATGATTGTGAAAAAGCTTTTGCTAAACTAAAGCGAATGTTTACTTCAGCCCCTATTATGCAGCCCCCAGATTGGACTTTACCGTTTGAGATAATGTGTGATGCTAGTGACTTTGCTATGGGGGCTGTGTTGGGGCAAAGGAAAGATAAAAAGCCTTATGTTATTTACTATACAAGTAAGACCTTAGATAATGCTCAGATGAATTATTCAACCACAGAAAAGGAATTACTTGCTATAGTATTTGCTTTGGATAAATTTGGGGCTTACTTGACTGGATATCATATTGTTGTCTTCACTGATCATGCTCCTTTGAAATATCTTCTATCAAAGAAAGATGCAAAACCTAGGTTGATTCGCTGGATACTCCTACTACAAGAATTTGATATTACAATTAAAGATAAGAAAGGAGTTGAAAATGTGGTGGCCGATTATTTATCTAGGTTGACTGTGGATGATTCCAATGAGGCAGTGCTAATTAAAGACACTTTCCCAGATGAGCAACTCTTTATTGTTTCTGATTTACCTTGGTTTGCTGATATTGTTAATTTTCTTGTCATAGGTCAAACTCCTTCTCATTGGACAACACAAGACAAGAAGAAATTCATGGTGGAGGTAAGAAACTTCTTTTGGGATGATCCGTATCTTTTCAAATATTGTCTGGATCAGATTATTAGGAGATGTGTACCAAATGATGAAATTCATAGTGTCATTTCCTTCTGCCATTTAGAAGCTTGTGGCGGTCATTTTTCTGCTAGAAAAGCTGCTGCTAAAATTTTATAATGTGGATTTTATTGTCCTACCCTATTTAAAGATACTCATAATTTTTGTCGTACTTGTGGACGTTGTCAACAACTTGGTGGAATCACCCGTATGAATATGATGCCTTTAAACCCCATTTTAGTGATTGAAGTAGTTGATTGTTGGGGTATTGATTTTATGGGTCCATTTCCACCTTCTTTTGGCTATTTGTACATCCTAGTGGCTATTGACTATGTTTCCAAGTGGGTAGAGGCCATTCCTTGTAGATATAATGATCATAAAACTATTATACATTTTTTGAAAGAGAATGTTCTATCAAGGTTTAGTATACCCCGTGCAATCATAAGTGATGGGGGTTCTCACTTCTACAATAAACCTTTTGAGGCATTAATGAAAAAATATGGAATTATTCATAAGGTGACTACCCCTTATCACCCACAAAAAGTGGGCAAGCTGAACTTGCCAATAGAGAGATTAAACACATTTTGGAGAAAATAGTTAACCCAAATCGCAAAGAGTGGTCTCTGCGGTTAACAGATGCACTTTGGGTATACCGTACAACTTTTAAATCTCCTATTGGTATGTCCCCTTATAGACTTGTTTATGGAAAAGCTTGCCACTTACCTGTGGAGTTGGAGCACAAGGCATATTGGGCTATAAAAATGTTTAATTTTAGTTTGGATGATGCCAGTTCTGTGCGTAAGCTTCAACCAAATGAATTAGAAGAAATCAGGAATGATGCATATATGAATTCACAAATTTATAAAGAACGAATGAAGGTTTTGCATGATCAACACATTCATCGAAAAACTTTTGAACCTTCACAAAAAGTTCTTTTGTATAACTCTAGATTGCATTTATTTCCTGGTAAGCTCCGGTCTAGATGGACTGGCCCATTTATTGTTAAAACTGTTTATCCTCATGGAGCTATAGAAATTGCAAATCCAATGAATGGCAATTTGCTCAAAGTAAATGGCCAAAGACTTAAGCCATTCCTGGAATTAATTCCTGCAGAGGTTGAGAGTATTCCTCTGACTGATCCCACTTATCCTGATTGAATACTCTTAAACTCAGTCTGGCTGAAGACAGGAAACTTAGCGCTCCTGAGAGGCAGCCCAGCTTTTTCTTTGTTTTAGGTTATTTATTTGTTCGATGATGTTTTCTGGTTAGATATTGTGATTGCTCTCATCTTCTTCTTTGTTGATATTTTTCACTGGCATGGGATTCTAGCAATTTGTTCTTCTCAAGGTAACATCTATCCTTGATTTTATTTATTTATTTATTTTATCCTTCATTTCATTCTTAACATTGAGGACAATGTTTAGTTTAGGTTTGGGGGTATATAGGAATAACACTGTTTATTGAAAAAAAACATCACAAAAAAAATAAAAATAAATATTTGAACAAAAATAAAATAAAAAAATAGAAAAAAAAATAAATAAAAATTTGATTAGTTTTTAGGTTGTTTGCTAGTTATTTTTATTGGTTTTGATAGTTTATCCCTTCTTGATGCATACTTCAATTTTTAAGAGCTTAATTTACATTGGAAGTGTGAGTAAGTATACTGGAGGATAGAAATACTTAACTGAGTATATCTTTCTGTTACAGTCCTCTTGGATCATGTGCTTGAGCTAATAAAACTCACTCACACACACTAGTACATAAAGTAATACCCTTTAGAGATTTGTTGAATACTAATCTTCAGTGGGATATTTTTAGTCAGAGTCATTGGATGATATGTGGTTGTCTGTTGAGCTTAAAAGATCATGATAGACCATTTACTTGGCTATGGCAAGGGCTTGGAACTGGAAACAGTTTGAGAGTATAATACAACCTGGACATGATAAGATTGCTGGAAAATATGATTGCTGATGAAAAAAAAATTATGAAAAAAAAATGATGAAAATAGTATGCAAAAATCAGGGGCTGCTTGACTTTATAGGATTAACTTAGGCTGATGCTCGGGCCTGAAGCGGTCTTTTAAAACCTAATGCCCTAAGCCAACTGTGCTGGGAGTCATTGGCCTGAGTCATTGCTAAACCTAAGCATCTTGAAGTCAGGCCTTACACAGTCCTATTTAAAAAAAAAATTCTATGGTGTATTATCCTCTCAAATCTAGAATGTTGGACCCGAAGGAGGCGCGTAGATTTGTGCTATCATGAAACTAAAGATTACGATGACTATGTAGATTCTGATGTTCTTTGGTTAATGGGTAACACTGGATATGTGTAAAATAGAAATTTAGAATGTATTGCTATAATGTTCTACACTTTTACTATTTATATCATCATATTATATCATATTGAGCAGAAATTTCCAAGATGAAGGTGTAGAATAAAACCACTTACTTGAGAGCTTCTATATTTCAGTTGATCATAAGTGCAAGTACGTGTGGTTGATTTTCTTAAGTATTGCGGTTTGCATTTAAAGGGATAATAGGTTTGCTTATTTTGAAATGTTTATTTTATTTTTGCACTTAGATTAATAAGGTTAATTTCATAAGTACATGTTTGTGGGTAGCATGGCTGTAAACCCTCACGAGACAAAACTCGTCCTGCTAGGGACACCTAGAGGTTTAACGGCTTGTTGCATATGCTCAATGCAATCGTGTTCCCTACGAAAGTGGCATTTACTTTTCTAGTTTAATTTACTTTAGTTTTACTTTATGTGATTTTGTTTGTTTGTTTTGCTCGGGGACTAGCAAAATATTGGTTGGGGGTGTTTGATAAACATGAAATATACACATTTATATGCCTTATTTACTTATTTGCTAGTGTAATTTTAATGATAAAACATGAATAGGATTTGGCCGGAGTTGGAGTCCAAAATAGCAATGGTTTTGGGATAATCTTCGAGGTGATTAGGGAGGAGGAAAAGGACTCTTCTGCCGTCTATAAAAGTAGAGCAAAAGCAGAACTTTACAGGATAGTTTTCTGAGAAAAAGAATAGAGCTTTATTTGAGAAGTGGGTCGTGTTTGCCATGTTCCGGTGGCTGTCAAAACCGAAAAAGGTAGAGAATCGATCGGGAGAAGAAAGGAGAAGAAGAAGAGAGGAAAAAATGTCGATTTTGAGCTGTTTTTCATCTGCTACAGTGTTGCTACAATACTGTGCAATTGCTATAGACTTTTTGGATTCGGTTTCTGTTGGTGCGATCGTTCGCACTGCTAGGCGATCGATCGCCTCAGTTTTCCCGTGTTAACACAGTACTTACGATCGATCGTTCCCAAACGACAATCGATCGCTGCCTAAAATTTGCCCTATTCCAGTACTTACGATTGATCGTTCACAACGGTGATCGATTGCTGCGCAAATTCAAAAAATTACAATATTTATAATCGATCATTCTCAATGGCAATCGATCGCTGCCCAAAAATCACAAGTTCCAGTAAATGGAGCTATAGAAATTGCAAATCCAATGAATGGCAATTTGTTCAAAGTAAATGGCCAAAGACTTAAGCCATTCCTGGAATTAATTCCTGCAGAGGTTGAGAGTATTCCTTTGATTGATCCCACTTATCCTGATTGAATATTCTTAAACTCAGTCTGGCTGAAGACAGGAAACTTAGCGCTCCTGAGAGGCAGCCCAGCTTTTTCTTTGTTTTAGGTTATTTATTTGTTCGATGATGTTTTCTGGTTAGATATTGTGATTGCTCTCATCTTCTTCTTTGTTGATATTTTTCACTGGCATGGGATTCTAGCAATTTGTTCTTCTCAAGGTAACATCTATCCTTGATTTTATTTATTTATTTATTTTATCCTTCATTTCATTCTTAACATTGAGGACAATGTTTAGTTTAGGTTTGGGGGTATATAGGAATAACACTGTTTATTGAAAAAAAACATCACAAAAAAAATAAAAATAAATATTTGAACAAAAATAAAATAAAAAAATAGAAAAAAAAACAAATAAAAATTTGATTAGTTTTTAGGTTGTTTGCTAGTTATTTTTATTGGTTTTGATAGTTTATCCCTTCTTGATGCATACTTCAATTTTTAAGAGCTTAATTTACATTGGAAGTGTGAGTAAGTATACTGGAGGATAGAAATACTTAACTGAGTATATCTTTCTGTTACAGTCCTCTTGGATCATGTGCTTGAGCTAATAAAACTCACTCACACACACTAGTACATAAAGTAATACCCTTTAGAGATTTGTTGAATACTAATCTTCAGTGGGATATTTTTAGTCAGAGTCATTGGATGATATGTGGTTGTCTGTTGAGCTTAAAAGATCATGATAGACCATTTATTTGGCTATGGCAAGGGCTTGGAACTAGAAACAGTTTGAGAGTATAATACAACCTGGACATGATAAGATTGCTGGAAAATATGATTGCTGATGAAAAAAAAAATTATGAAAAAAAAATGATGAAAATAGTATGCAAAAATCAGGGGCTGCTTGACTTTATAGGATTAACTTAGGCTGATACTCGGGACTGAAGCGGTCTTTTAAAACCTAATGCCCTAAGCCAACTGTGCTGGGAGTCATTGGCCTGAGTCATTGCTAAACCTAAGCGTCTTGAAGTCAGGCCTTACACAGTCCTATTGAAAAAAAAAAGTCTATGGTGTATTATCCTCTCAAATCTAGAATGTTGGACCCGAAGGAGGCGCGTAGATTTGTGCTATCATGAAACTAAAGATTACGATGACTATGTAGATTCTGATGTTCTTTGGTTAATGGGTAAGACTGGATATGTGTAAAATAGAAATTTAGAATGTATTGCTATAATGTTCTACACTTTTACTATTTATATCATCATATTATATCATATTGAGCAGAAATTTCCAAGATGAAGGTGTAGAATAAAACCACTTACTTGAGGGCTTCTATATTTCAGTTGATCATAAGTGCAAGTACGTGTGGTTGATTTTCTTAAGTATTGCGGTTTGCATTTAAAGGGATAATAGGTTTGCTTATTTTGAAATGTTTATTTTGTTTTTGCACTTAGATTAATAAGGTTAATTTCATAAGTACATGTTTGTGGGTAGCATGGCTGTAAACCCTCACGAGACAAAACTCGTCCTGCTAGGGACACCTAGAGGTTTAACGGCTTGTTGCATATGCTCAATGCAATCGTGTTCCCTACGAAAGTGGCATTTACTTTTCTAGTTTAATTTACTTTAATTTTACTTTATGTGATTTTGTTTGTTTGTTTTGCTCAGGGACTAGCAAAATATTGGTTGGGGTGTTTGATAAACATGAAATATACACATTTATATGCCTTATTTACTTATTTGCTAGTGTAATTTTAATGATAAAACATGAATAGGATTTGGCCGGAGTTGGAGTCCAAAATAGCAATGGTTTTGGGATAATCTTCGAGGTGATTAGGGAGGAGGAAAAGGACTCTTCTGCCGTCTATAAAAGTAGAGCAAAAGCAGAACTTTACAGGATAGTTTTCTGAGAAAAAGAATAGAGCTTTATTTGAGAAGTGGGTCGTGTTTGCCATGTTCCGGTGGCTGTCAAAACCGAAAAAGGTAGAGAATCGATCGGGAGAAGAAAGGAGAAGAAGAAGAGAGGAAAAAATGTCGATTTTGAGCTGTTTTTCATCTGCTACAGTGTTGCTACAATACTGTGCAATTGCTATAGACTTTTTGGATTCGGTTTCTGTTGGTGCGATCGTTCGCACTGCTAGGCGATCGATCGCCTCAGTTTTCCCGTGTTAACACAGTACTTACGATCGATCGTTCCCAAACGACAATCGATCGCTGCCTAAAATTTGCCCTATTCCAGTACTTACGATTGATCGTTCACAACGGTGATCGATTGCTGCGCAAATTCGAAAAATTACAATATTTATAATCGATCATTCTCAATGGCAATCGATCGCTGCCCAAAAATCACAAGTTCCAGTAAATGGAGCTATAGAAATTGCAAATCCAATGAATGGCAATTTGTTCAAAGTAAATGGCCAAAGACTTAAGCCATTCCTGGAATTAATTCCTGCAGAGGTTGAGAGTATTCCTTTGATTGATCCCACTTATCCTGATTGAATATTCTTAAACTCAGTCTGGCTGAAGACAGGAAACTTAGCGCTCCTGAGAGGCAGCCCAGCTTTTTCTTTGTTTTAGGTTATTTATTTGTTCGATGATGTTTTCTGGTTAGATATTGTGATTGCTCTCATCTTCTTCTTTGTTGATATTTTTCACTGGCATGGGATTCTAGCAATTTGTTCTTCTCAAGGTAACATCTATCCTTGATTTTATTTATTTATTTATTTTATCCTTCATTTCATTCTTAACATTGAGGACAATGTTTAGTTTAGGTTTGGGGGTATATAGGAATAACACTGTTTATTGAAAAAAAACATCACAAAAAAAATAAAAATAAATATTTGAACAAAAATAAAATAAAAAAATAGAAAAAAAAAACAAATAAAAATTTGATTAGTTTTTAGGTTGTTTGCTAGTTATTTTTATTGGTTTTGATAGTTTATCCCTTCTTGATGCATACTTCAATTTTTAAGAGCTTAATTTACATTGGAAGTGTGAGTAAGTATACTGGAGGATAGAAATACTTAACTGAGTATATCTTTCTGTTACAGTCCTCTTGGATCATGTGCTTGAGCTAATAAAACTCACTCACACACACTAGTACATAAAGTAATACCCTTTAGAGATTTGTTGAATACTAATCTTCAGTGGGATATTTTTAGTCAGAGTCATTGGATGATATGTGGTTGTCTGTTGAGCTTAAAAGATCATGATAGACCATTTACTTGGCTATGGCAAGGGCTTGGAACTGGAAACAGTTTGAGAGTATAATACAACCTGGACATGATAAGATTGCTGGAAAATATGATTGCTGATGAAAAAAAAAATTATGAAAAAAAAATGATGAAAATAATATGCAAAAATCAGGGGCTGCTTGACTTTATAGGATTAACTTAGGCTGATACTCGGGCCTGAAGCGGTCTTTTAAAACCTAATGCCCTAAGCCAACTGTGCTGGGAGTCATTGGCCTGAGTCATTGCTAAACCTAAGCGTCTTGAAGTCAGGCCTTACACAGTCCTATTGAAAAAAAAAAGTCTATGGTGTATTATCCTCTCAAATCTAGAATGTTGGACCCGAAGGAGGCGCGTAGATTTGTGCTATCATGAAACTAAAGATTACGATGACTATGTAGATTCTGATGTTCTTTGGTTAATGGGTAAGACTGGATATGTGTAAAATAGAAATTTAGAATGTATTGCTATAATGTTCTACACTTTTACTATTTATATCATCATATTATATCATATTGAGCAGAAATTTCCAAGATGAAGGTGTAGAATAAAACCACTTACTTGAGGGCTTCTATATTTCAGTTGATCATAAGTGCAAGTACGTGTGGTTGATTTTCTTAAGTATTGCGGTTTGCATTTAAAGGGATAATAGGTTTGCTTATTTTGAAATGTTTATTTTGTTTTTGCACTTAGATTAATAAGGTTAATTTCATAAGTACATGTTTGTGGGTAGCATGGCTGTAAACCCTCACGAGACAAAACTCGTCCTGCTAGGGACACCTAGAGGTTTAACGGCTTGTTGCATATGCTCAATGCAATCGTGTTCCCTACGAAAGTGGCATTTACTTTTCTAGTTTAATTTACTTTAGTTTTACTTTATGTGATTTTGTTTGTTTGTTTTGCTCGGGGACTAGCAAAATATTGGTTGGGGGTGTTTGATAAACATGAAATATACACATTTATATGCCTTATTTACTTATTTGCTAGTGTAATTTTAATGATAAAACATGAATAGGATTTGGCCGGAGTTGGAGTCCAAAATAGCAATGGTTTTGGGATAATCTTCGAGGTGATTAGGGAGGAGGAAAAGGACTCTTCTGCCGTCTATAAAAGTAGAGCAAAAACAGAACTTTACAGGATAGTTTTCTGAAAAAAAGAATAGAGCTTTATTTGAGAAGTGGGTCGTGTTTGCCATGTTTCGGTGGCTGTCAAAACCGAAAAAGGTAGAGAATCGATCGGGAGAAGAAAGGAGAAGAAGAAGAGAGGAAAAAATGTCGATTTTGAGCTGTTTTTCATCTGCTACAGTGTTGCTACAATACTGTGCAATCGCTATAGACTTTTTGGATTCGGTTTCTTTTGGTGCGATCGTTCGCACTGCTAGGCGATCGATCGCCTCAGTTTTCCCGTGTTAACACAGTACTTACGATCGATCGTTCCCAAACGACAATCGATCGCTGCCTAAAATTTGCCCTATTCCAGTACTTACGATTGATCGTTCACAACGGTGATCGATTGCTGCGCAAATTCGAAAAATTACAATATTTATAATCGATCATTCTCAATGGCAATCGATCGCTGCCCAAAAATCACAAGTTCCAGTAAAAATGATCAATCGCTGTCATAGGAGATCGATCGCATCTGCTTTGCTCTCGGTTTTAAATCTGACCCGATCGATCGCGTATTATATAGCGATTGATCGCGTACCAAATTTCAAATGCTCATACTTTTGTGCTTTGAACTCCGAATTGTGAACAATCGGATTGTAATACATAACCAAAACAGTCTAAATAGACATCAAAACTTCTTATTTTAGATCAATTTCCTAAAATATCAGTTTTAGTAAACATACCGATTTTTCAGGTGTTATAGAGAGTTCGAATCCCCACTTAAAATATATTTTTTTGAAAAAAAATGGTCTAACAGTTGACCGGATCTGGATCCAGTTCCAGTTCGGCGGTTCACTGACTTAACAGGTTAGTTTCTAATGAACCCGGCAAAACGGACCGGACGATCCTGAACCGGACTGCACATACCGCTTTTTCAACCGGTTCTGGGCATCTGCGGTCGAGCCATGGTCACGAACCATTTCTTCTTCTGCCTGAGAATGTTCGGATTGGGAGATGGGAATGGGAGATGGGAATGGGAGGTATCTGACTTTCACTTCCTAAAGCCGAGTAAATTTGAACGGAACCTTGTTGGGGTACTTTCACTCCTTTCACTTTTAGTAGTACTTGTTGGAGTAAATTTGAATGGAACCTTGTTGGAGTAAATTTGAACGGAACCTTGTTGGGGTACGCCCGTATGTACCACTTGCACCCTAAAACCTTGCACGTTGCAGCGAATGTGTCTTTGCTCTCATCCGCTACTTTGAACATGAACTTCCTCTTGATTGCCAGATCAGTTAGAACCATCTTGAACTGCTTGACGCTTTCGAATCTAGCCCCTAAGGTAAGTTGTGCCTCGTAGTCTTCTGCTTGCAAACTTCCAGTCAACATCGTCTCCTCTTCACAATGTTTTGAAGGACTGGCCTGTGCAGAATAGGTACCCCAATCCCAACCACCATCACCCTCAATATTGAGGTACTCATCGTCCTCCGACGCGACAGATTTCCCTTTACATGTGTCTCCTGCAGTGGGAACTCTAGAAATCGATGTTCCCGTGTGATCTGGCTAGCTAAAATGTGGTACTGTAAGAGGCTCATCCCACTCATCTGCAGACTATGGTAATTCATCTTCATCCAACAATTCTTCTTCATCTGAACTGGAATCTTCATCTTCATCTTCTTCTTCATCTTCAGCTTCTTCTCCATCTCCCAATCTGCATGAAAAAAGATGTATGAATGGACTTGAGAAAATGATAGCACGTAGTGAAGTCGTGTCTTATGCAACACGAATTCATTTGTAGTCGTGTATTATGAAACACGACTATGTATATAGTCGTGTTGCATACGGCACGACAGAATTTTTAGTCGTGTACTATTATAGTCGACTATAATAGCACACGACTTGCCTATATCCGCGCCTTAGAAGTCTCACCTCGCATAATCTCCATCTCTTCCTCCTTCGACTGCTGGACGGCCTCTCCGGCGGTGTCTTACTGCCTGGGCTGGACGGCCTCTCCGGCGGTGTCTTACTGCCTGGGCTGGACGGCCTCTCCGGCGGTGTCTTACTGGCCGGCCTCACTTCTGCCTCTGGTAGCCTCTCCTCCTCCTTATTTGCATTGACATTTATTTCCTTATTGAGAGTCGAAGTCTCCATGTTATTGCCCGTAGAAGTCCACTCCACGTACAGGCGGAGTAGTCCATTTGTGCCTTGCTTGCTCTTGTGAAGTATAAATATTGACTCCAGGTCTTTATCATCTTCAAGGAGGTATGTGGATTCAGAGTCAACACGATATGACAAAGTTAATGTACCAGATGTAGACTTAAGCGGTAATCTTTCTTCTACTTGCTGCAACAGTTCCATGTACTTTACTCGTGTATCTATAGGCAGGAGCTTCCGTTTCCCGCCCACGTACTTATCAGAATTTGTAAAAACTCCATCGTAATGTAAGCAAACAACTATCTTCTCCATCCATACCTGCCATTAAAATACCGAAATAAGTTAAAAAACCATCATACATGATATATTGAAAACCGTATATGAGTGAAAAGCAAAGTCTATGAGTCGTGTTTTATCAAACACGACTATTATTACAGTCGTGTATTCGTGTAACAATAGTTGAAAACTTGCTAAGTTTTCAACTTTCTTCTCTGGAACCAACTTTCATGATAAAAATCGTCGTATTTGAACTTCACCTACGGGTTTTTCGATGTACGCTGCCTCCGTTGAAGTTGTTTTCCAATACCCAGTCTTTCCCGCTCGTTTTTCCGCTTTTTGCCACGAAGATGACCTTTCCGGAGTTTGATGGCGCCGGCGCCGGCGATGATATGGGCGGAGAGGCCGGACGGAACGCCTTCTTCTCCGACTAACGCGAGCTTCTCCGGGTAGCCGCTCCCATTCCGAGTAATATGGAAAAACGGAGAGTGGGTGCTTATACCTAAACCTAAGGGCATTTTTGGTACTTTTTGTGTCATATGGAAGAAAGAAAGTGATTCCGGGTAATATGAGAAACCCGTAGTTGGCGCCAGGTCACATGTAAAGGGAAATCTGTCGCGTCGGAGGACGATGAGTACCTCAATATTGAGGGTGATGAGTACCAATTCTGCACAGGCCGGTCCTTCAAAACATTGTGAAGAGGAGACGATGTTGACCGGAAGTTTGCAAGCAGAAGACTACAAGGCACAACTTACCTTAGGGGCTAGATTCGAAAGCGTCAAGCAGTTCAAGATGGTGCTAACTGATCTGGCAATCTAGAGGAAGTTCATGTTCAAAGTAGCGGATGAGAGCAAGGACATATTCGCTGCAACGTATAAGGTTTTGGGGTGCAAGTGGTACATACGTGCGTCGAACAGACTTGATGGAGTCAGCGTGACAAGGAGGGAAGAACGGCATACATGTGACACTTCTGTAAGTTCGAAAGATCATCCATTGGTTTCTCACCTCTGGATTGCGAGGAAGTGTCATGGCCTCCATAAGGATTCAAACTCCATAAAAATCTCAAATATCCAACAATACATTGAGAAGCATTGGGGCGTGACAGTCAACTATAAAAGGGCATGGAGGGCGAAAGAGGAATTGATCCGATTGATCGATGGCAACCCCGAAGACGCATATCGCATTTTGCCACATTACGGAAGGGAATTAGAGCGGTCTAACGCAGGTACACATCTGGTGATAGAAAGATCAGCTGATATACCTGATATCCCAATTGAGTTAGCCGGCTACGACTTCAGACGTGTGTTTTGGATGTTCGGCCCGATCGCAAGAGCATTCTAAAGAACACTGAGACCGTTGCTCACGCTTGATGGAACATTCCTAAAAGGAAAGTACCCTGGAGTATTATTGGTTGCTACAGCAATCGACGGCAATCAACAATTAATGTGTCTTGCATATGCAATTGTCGATAAAGAGAATATCAAAACGTGGTAAGTATAGAAGTAGGAAACACGACTATTCTAACAGTCGTGTCGTCCAAAACACGACTGGGCACACATTCGTGTCTTCGAAAACACGACTACTCATACAGTCGTGTTTTTTATACATGACCTTCTAACAACCTGAAGCATTCTGTGTTTAATATGCTTTGTCTCTCACTTGTACAGGATGTGGTTCCTCACCTTACTAAAATGTTTTCTCTTTACGGACCCCCCGGCCTCTCTGGACACTATTGTCTCTGATAGACAGAAGGGCCTTTTGAGAGCGGTCGCCGATGTCTTTCCCGAGGCTCACCATGGGTTTTGCCTAAGGCATATGGCCGCAAATATGCTTAATACTTGGAAGGATAAGTACATGAAGGAACTTCTATTCCGAGCTGCAAAATGCTTCAGGAGACCAGAATTCGATGCAACCATGGAGAAGATGAAGGAACACAATGAGGCGTCCTGGAAATATGTTGACAATATTCCGAAAACACATTGGGCTAACGTAGAATATCCGGGTAAAAGGTACGGCACTCTCACGTCGAACGCGTCCGAAAGTGTAAATAATATGCTTTTGAAGGCTAGGTTTTGGCCAATAACTCGGTTGATCGAGTAAACGCGGGCGACCACAAGCGTCCATTTTCAGAGACGCCGAATAGAAGCAGACGGGCTACCGACTCCATTAACAAAATATGCACAGAATCATATCAATCAGATGAGGAATCAGAGTGCTGGAACAGTTCGAGTTCAACCGCTATCATTACGGCAGTTTGAAGTGACATCTTTATACCATGTGGTAAGCATAAATTCGTTTTCTGTAAGAGACGACTATAACAAAGTCGTGTCGTCGAATACACGACTAGTCATACAGTCGTGTCTTCGACGACACGAGTATCCTTGGAAGACACTGATGTTGTTTTCACATCAGAATGTTGTTGACCTTACGAATAGAACCTGCACATGTGGCTTCCTCCAGAGCATGGGACTTCCATGCAAGCACGCCATGGCATGTATTGATGAGAGGAGTTTGGAACCGGTAGAATATTGTCAGAAGTGGTACTGCGCAAGTACGTACCACACCACTTACGAAGAAGTAGTGTTTCCTACTTTAGACAAAAGTTAGTGGGGGAATTACGGGGTTTTATTTAAATGCGAACCGCCCATGGTTGAAGCTCCAAAGAAGGGCAGGAGAAAGACAAAGAGAATTGAGTCACAGCTCGAGCCACCTGCAAGGACAAGTTCTAAATGTGGGAATTGTCGTCAAGCTGGTCACAACCGTACAAGGTGCACCAACAGCCCGGTTTCCAAAGAAAATCGGACGCGCAGGAAACGAATACTTCTGCAACAAGGCAAACTGACTACGAACGAGACATCGCATATACGCCGCTCCGGCTTACCTAAGCCCCCACCATTCTTCACTTAGGATGTAGTCAAATTCTTGTATAATGCATATTAACTTATTTCGAAATGTACGCGTGTAAATAAAAAGAAAATCAGAAATGAAAAAACAATCTTTCAATGCATCATCCGTGTATTCCATTATACCCGAATATTACAGTACACGACTATCTATACCGTCGTGTATTGTGAAACACGACTACTTATAAAGTCGTGTCGGCTAGTACGCGACTATATATAAAGTCGTGTTGCATCAGAGACGATTATATACATAGTCGTGTTGCATGAAGGCCGTATTCAAAGTGATGCTTGCGATATTTTGTCTAAAGCAACCATGTGTCAAAAATGAATTCGAATTAATTGAAAGAGTACTGTAGAACAAGGTGTCAAAAATGAAGTCGAATTAATTGAAAGAGTACGGTATGTACACCAAAGAAGCTTTGTACAATAAAATAATATGAATAAAATGAATATGAATTTATTCTTTCTCCAGAAGCCGCATAAAACCCGCAACTGTGACAGCATCTTTTTCGACTCTTCCGGAATCGTCGTCAAACTCGCTGTTAATAACCCCGCGAATCAAGGTTGAAGCGATGACTGGTCGCCAAAGTTGTGTAATTGTCGACTGATCAAACTCCGGTGGGCTGACATTGGACGCCAAGTGCGCGACGTACGTCATGATGAAGATGCCACAGTCTTTCGAATTCTATTGCCACGGCGCTTTGGCGATCTGAGTCATCTTCCAGTCGAGCAAACCAAACCACCCCAGCTTGCCTGCCATCACAACGTTCATGAACTGCGTAAATTTGTCAGCAACTTTTCTATGATGTGGATATAACTGGGACCTGCTGGACAGCGGGTTGTAGAAGCACCATACACAGAGCGGGAAATGTACATACACGAGGCAGAAGTGGGAGCCGGTGCGGATTGGGAAAAATGCGTAGAACATGTTCCTGTTCAAGCCGTCGAGCATCCTCCCGATCTTTTTAACCAATTTTGCATTATTTCCTCCTTCTTTGTGCTCCTGCGAAACCGCAAGAGAGTTAGACAACGATGCTGGGAACATCATACTTAATTACTTATCACTCCTTATGCAGGGAACACTTACGTTGTCGAATATCTCTTTGAATGCGTGGCATCCAAAAAATGCCCACGGATACTTCATCCAGTTTCTGTCATTGCGCTGCCTCAATAGACTTAAAAACGCATCTATAACCTATAGAAAAATAGCAACATGAGTCGGAACAGTCGAAGTAAGGCAATATACAACTTCTAATTAAAAGTCGATTATTGTATATACGACTTTCATGATAGTTGTGTTGTCGACAGACACGACTATGCGTAAAGTCGTGTTTTATGAAGACACGACGATGCGTAAAGTCGTGTCTTCGAATACACGACATAACGTAAAGTCGCATATTTGAAAAATTAAAAGAGGAAAACATATGAGGAGCATAGGTTTACTTACATTGGTGTTTATTTCTGTTGTTTGTAGGAGGGATACGTAGTCGTCATCACATAGCATTGGGATTGGATAAGCCTTCCTCGGATTGGCGATCCATCCATCTATTGCCACTCTATCCCGCTCTAACAATACCCCCTTGTCGAAGCATGACTCCAAATCGGCATAGTTTTCAGGGAGTGCAATTACAGACTTACATTTTTGCGGGGTTAGGAGGACATCGATGTCAACAGGCTGGGATGCGGTTAAGCCAGTGGCCTCCGCCACCTCCTCCTCCTTTGCCTCTTCGTCGTCCTTCACCTCCCCCATCGCCTCCTCCGACTCCGCCTCCTCTTCCTTCACCTCCTCCTCCTTCTCCTCCTCCATCGCCTCTTCGTCGTCCTGCATGTTCTCCTCCTTCCCCTCCTCCTCCTTCGGCTCCTTGTCTAGAACATCCTCCTCCTTCACATAAGCCTTCACCTCCTCCTCCTCGACATCCCCGTCCTTCACATCCTCCTTCACCTCCTCCTTGATGGTTTGGATATCCGACTGCTGTAAGGAAGAGATGACCTCATCGATGATAGAGGTCGCTTGTCGATCGGATATAGTTTCTTCGGAGTCGGCTTTTGGCTGAGGGGACCTATTCCTTCTTTCCTGCTCCTCCGCCATTCTCCGTATATGGTCATCTTCCCTAATCCTCTGCAATTCCCTCGCGGAGGCAGTCCTCATTCTCTTCCTTACCACTAGACCAGGGGGGAATAGGTCCCGTCCGTACGTCGGACGGGACTCGACTTCTGCACGCTCCATATCTTCGTTGAATTCTGGTTGGAGCTTCTTCAAAAACAACTTGGCGGAGGATCTCTTTGTAGCCCGTTGAATCTTGTCTTCCTCATCCGCGCATTTGATGGGAGCTAAAATGACATTTTACTAATTCGTGTCAGTAGCAGCATGATAAAAAACATAGTCGTGTTGTATGAAACACGATAAACTACGGGTGCGTTTGGAAAGCTGAAAAACTAATATTTCAGCCCTGAAAGGTGAAAATTTTCACCTTTCAGGGTGAAAAGTGTTTGGAAGCTGAAAGGGTGAAAAATGGTTGGTGACGGTGATAGGTGAAAATTTTCACTCTTTCACCTTTCAGGCCTGAAAAGTGTTTGTTTGCTGAAAGGCCGAAAATTGGCCCTGAAAGGTGAAAGGTGACAATTTTTCACCTTTCACCCTGAAAGGCTGATTCTCACCACGCACCTCTTCAACGAAAAAAAAAATCAACTCTCTAATTGAGGTTCGTCCCCCCGGTGAGTACCCCCACCACGATGGTGCCCTGTTGAGCTGAGAGAGTTTGTGCCCCCCATCCCCGCCGCCGCTCGTTGAGCCCCCCCCCCCCGGTCGCCACCGTCATTGATTGAGGCCCCCACCTCGTCGCTGCCACCCCCGTTGAGCTGAGGGAACCCCCCCCCCCCCCTCCCCCACCCCTCTCGGGCAGCTGCTCAGGTCGTCCAAAGCCGTTCACCCCGGTATTTGTCCCGACGCTTCCTCCACCGCACCGTTAAGCCGAGGGACCCCACCTCCCCATCATATCTCCCTCATTTGTAGTCCGTTTTTGAACATTTTTCAATCATTATAAGAAAGAACACTAAAAATGAAGAAGAATGGAAAAAAAATGGGCCAAAACGGATCAGAAATGAGTAAGATACGCATCGTTGAAGTTTGTCCCATTAAATAAGTTATCGCATACTCGATTACTCGATAGCCAGTGCTATAGTGTAACCAGTTACTCGATAAGCAGTACTATAGTGTAATCAGTTACTCGATAGGCAGTACTATAGTGTAACCAGTTACTCGACAGCCAGTGATATAGTGTAACCAGTTACTCGATAGCCAGTCCTATAGTGTAACCAGTTACTCGATAGCCAGTCCTATAGTGTAACCAGTTACTCGATAGCCAGTACTATAGTGTAACCAGTTACTCGATAGCCAGTCCTATAGTGTAACCAGTTACTCGATAGCCAATCCTATAGTATAACCAGTTACTCAATAGCCAGTCCTATAGTGTAACCAGTTACTCGATAGCTAGTACTATAGTGTAACTAGTTACTCGATAGCCAGTCCTATAGTATAACCAGTTACTCGATAACCAGTACTATAGTGTAACCAGTTACTCGATAGCCAGTACTATAATATAACCAGTTACTCGATAAGCAGTACTATAGTGTAACCAGTTACTCGATAGCCAGTCCTATAGTGTAACCAGTTACTCCATAGCCAGTCCTATAGTGTAACCAGTTACTCGATAGTCAGTCCTATAGTGTAACCAGTTACTCGATAGCCAGTATTATAGTGTAGCCAGTTACTCGATAGCCAGTCCTATAATGTAACCAGTTACTCGATAGCCAATCCTATAGTTTAACCAGTTACTCGATAGCCAGTCCTATAGTGTAACTAGTTACTCGATAGCCAGTACTATAGTGTAACCAGTTACTCGATAGCCAGTCCTATAGTGTAACCAGTTACTCGATAGCCAGTACTATAGTGTAACCAGTTACTCGATAGCCAGTACTATAATATAACCAGTTACTCGATAAGCAGTACTATAGTGTAACTAGTTACTCGATAGCCAGTCCTATAGTGTAACCAGTTACTCGATAGCCAGTACTATAATATAACCAGTTACTCGATAAGCAGTACTATAGTGTACCCAGTGTACTCGATAGGTAGTATTATAGTATAACCAGTTACTCGATAGCTAGTACTATAATGTAATCAATTGCACGATAACAAACTGGATCATGTAATTCCCCGTTAAAATGGAACAAACTTCAACAGTTCATATCTCCCTCATTTTTTATCCGTTTTGGCCCTTTTTTTTCATTCTTCCTCATTTTTAGGGCTCTTTCTTATAATGATGAAAATAGCAAAAATGGATTAAATTTAAAGGAGATATGACCCGGGGGTTCCCTCAGCTCAACGGTGCGGTGGCGGAGGGGTAGTCGTGCACGCACACACCGGGGTGAGGCCGGCGGTAGCGTCGAGGTGGGGGGCTCAATGAGGCAATGACGGCGGCGATCGGGGGAGGGGGGCTTAACGAGGCTGCCGCCGCCATCACCACCGGGGAGAAAGAGGGCAACATCAACATGATTTATTTTCAGTTCCCAAATATATTTCACCTTTCACAAATCAGGCCTGAAATTTTTCACCCTGACGCTTGTTTACTTTCAGGTTCCAAACGGGTTGTCACCAATCATAAAATATCAGTGTGATAATTTTTAGGATGATATAAATTTTCACCCTTTCACCTATCAGCTTCCAAACGCACCCTACATAGTCGTGTATCATGAAACATGACAAATATAATAGTTGTGTAGCATGTGGCACGAGAAAATAAATGATCGTCTACAACTTACCTTTACCCCATTTCGTCGAATCAAGATGTGACTTCCTTGCCAACTCCTTTGTCCGCATACCAATTGGAGTTTTCTTCATATGCTCCTTGTCACGGGGCCGCTTCTTTGGCTCCATCTGATGCACCGATGACTTCTTAGGCTCCATTTGGGGCCGCTTCTTTGGCTCCTTCGCTGGCTCTTCAGTCCTCTCCGGCTTGGGATGCTCAAAGATCTGACCTTCTAACAGCATTGACGCTGAGGCGGCAGAGGCCTTCATAGAGTGGAGAACCTCTCGCAGAGGTCCGACACTCCTTCCCATCTCCTCATACGAAGATAGAGCTATCTCAATTAGTGACTGTATGCCCTGAAGTGCACCCTCCAATCGCCCCATTGCAGTTGCAGTGGACTGGGCAGCCGTCCTTGAGGAAGGTGCAGGTTGGTTGGGAGTCCTCTTGATTTCCGGCCTCTCTGGCCTCTGCCGTCGTGGAGGAGGGGCCACTGAGGTTGACGAAGCAAGGAGAGATGCCTCTCCGGCCATGGGGGCTGATTACGTCGACGAGTTCGTCCCATACTTCAAGATTGTGGAACACTCTCGTCCAATAGTCGGCCATACGGTGCTTCTTCTGTGCACCTTTCTTCACCTCTGTAATGAGGGCCCCACTTCCTGGCCACCTTTTGGCCCGTGGACTGGTAGGGCCCACGACAGGATGGAAGATTGTCATGTGCTCGAAAAACCAAATCTGCATAGTAAACAGATGAAAACATTATTACAAGGCGCGGTTGCCTTAGTCGACTATAACTAGCACACGAATTGAACTATGGTCGTGTCATAAACAACACGACTATATACCTAGTCGTGTTTCATCATACACGACTATATTTATAGTCGTGTTGCATAATACACGACTATAAATATAGTGGTATTGTATAAGACTTGTTTGCCGATCGAAGACTATGAATGCTACATACCTGAAGGACATATGCGGCGCCATTTAGGTATCCACCGCCCAGGCACCCTCCTTGCGATCTCGCACCCACTAGTCTGCTGGTGTGGGTTATACCAGAAACCAACATCTTATGCATAGCCCCAGCCCAATTGTATGACCTCAATCTTGGGAGGTCGTCAATGTAATGGTACAAAGAGGGATGAACCGCTCTAGTACTGTGTGGAAACAGCACCGTGCAGAAGAGGAGGCAGATGATCATCCTCGCCATGTCCTCCTCTTCCATCTTCAGTTCACCCGTGCTAAGCTTGTCTATGATTTCCTCAATGTGTGGAATTTCCGCTCTCCTCGCGGCGAAGTGCTTTCTGAAGAATTGACCTTCCGGTCGGCGTGTCAAGGAGGGGAGGACCTCAACTCTTTTGCCCTTTGCGGGCAATCCAGTGATAAGAGCAACTTCTTGCTCTGTGAAATGTAGCGTCCTGCCCTTGATATTGAAGACCTTCGCCGACTCATCCCAGTACCTGACCAAATGGTCGAGGAGGGTCCGAGATACAACTACGTCCTCACCTTTAAAAATGACAGCGAAACCAGCATCTTTGATCACTTGGGCACATCTTTGGTGACGCTGTAGGAGGGCCGCACACGTTTTCATCGCTTCCGGTTGACAAAGCGTCTGAGCCTTCCTCTTCCTGCCCCTCTGATTTCGCTGTCGAGGTGCCAAGACAAAATCATGATCCTCCTCCTCTTCCGATGGTATTTCCTCCATAGACTCATCTCTTTTTTTATCCATATGCAAGGAGTGAGGTAGAGTGGTCAGTAGAAAAGTCGTGTCGGTGAAACACGAAAATATAAAAGTCGTGTTGTCGTGTACACGACTAAATAGAAAGTCGTGTATTTTACAGACACGACTTTATAGTTCATAGTAAAAATTTAAAATCCAAATGTCGGACCTTATGAAACTAAAATCAGTAAAGATTGTTGTAACTTACCGCGGTTTAGTCGTGCGTA
The DNA here is from genome assembly GCA_039654745.1 of Houttuynia cordata. Taxonomy (NCBI): domain Eukaryota; kingdom Viridiplantae; phylum Streptophyta; class Magnoliopsida; order Piperales; family Saururaceae; genus Houttuynia; species Houttuynia cordata. The sequence continues at coordinate 43,430,142 of CM077506.1, forward strand.
TGTGTGTATTTCCTCGCAGGTGCCTTTCACACTCTTCCTCGCCGTCAATCGGTTAATCCGTCGGTTGCATGCAGGCAGAGGGAGCCGCGGGGGAACTCAGAAGGTTGAAGATCCGAAATACCGACATATACGCTTCAAATCGCCGCCTTTGTGCACTCTCCCTCAGTCGTGTCGTCAAAATCCAGCAGGGGGCAGCTCGATATCGAGATGAGGGACGCGAATAGGCTCGTCAAATTCCGTGTATTCCGTCGGTTAAATCGACGCTCGAACTCGCCGGTCGCCAGTGAAGTCGCCGATGTATATCGTCGGAGAACCTTGTATTTTTTCATGTTGTACACAACACGCCTCTTCGCACAGTATTAGCACGAAAAAGCAGAAGAAAAGGCATTTTGGGTACCTCAAGTCCAGATTCCAGGTCATGTGAGATTTCACGGGAAAAACCTGGTAATATGGGAATATCAAAGTTGGCGCCAGGTAATATGGAAAAAACTCTCAAAGGCACCATTAGAAGTACCCGGGAAACATCAGAGCCTCTATACTTCGAGCCTTTAGAATTGACTTCAAATTATATATATGAGAGTCAGGCAAGAGAATGGATGTGGACAATGGACATGGAATTAATCACGCTTCAGATCACTCTCACTTTGGCATGCATTTTCATTGGCTTGCAGTTCATCCATGTGAACAAAAATCCTGGTGTATTTCCTTCTACATCACTTCTGATGCTTGTTGTGATAATTCGTGGCCACATGACTCCTTTGGTTTTGACCTTTGACGCCTTCCTCTTCAAACAACATAGATGCTACGTGGGTAGTGGAAAACGATATTCTGGCTCATTTTTCGGACTGGTTGCCTTGAGAACAAGGCGATAGCAGAGCGTGGTGGATTGTTGTGAATGTCAGGCCAGGCCCAGTGTGGGTACGTCAGCAGCCCATCACGTCAGGCATTACTTTATTAGGATATTTGATTGTTGCGTATCTTATTGTATTCAGACCCGTTTAGGCTAATTGTTAGGTAACTGGCTAATAGAGAATAATTAGTGCCAATTAGTGGCCTATCAGATTGGACAGATGGCGCCCCCCTATGGAGACGCACCATCTTCTTCCTTTATAAGGAGGACGTCCTCCCTAGTTGAAGGTTATGCAATAAAAAATTACTATTCCTTTTACTCTTTCTTCCTTGTCTCTTCCTCCTTCTCCGGCCATGATACCTGGCCCTGTTCGTGTCCCATACCGGGACACAACAGAAGGCCTGAGGCGCAATTTAAAATGGGGGAAATGGGAGATTTGGTTTTAGCTCTGTGAACGTTGCTGAATTTCAATGGGGCCCACACCCATCTCCATGTCCAACTTTGTGACCCGCATGTGCCGATCACCAGCGTCTTGGCAGAGGGGATTTTTGGGGGAAGCTGCGGCATCAGAAAGAGAGAGTTAATGGCGTATTGTTGAGCCATTAGTTATCTCATGTGGTGATTCTTCTTTTAAGGCCGAACTTCCTCCGAAGGAAAAGATGGATGTAATATTTTGGCTTAAATCGTAAATTCTAAAGTACAATATTTAATTTTCAAATAGAATGTCAAACAGCCCCTTAGACATGTGTGGTTGGTGTTGATTCACCAGCACATCACAACTAGGGGTACAACTTTTGCGGGCCAGCCTGCAAGCCTGACCCTACCCAACCAGCAAAACTGTAGGTATGGGCCATAATTTTGAGGCATGGGGTAGGGCCCGGCCGCAAAATCTCAAGCCCGCTAAACTTTGGGTCGGTTAAGGGCACAGGTAAAAAAAATTGCTTAAGTCCAACCTACCCGTAGGCCCAATAAGCAATTTTTTTCCTTCTCATTTCTCGGCTTCTCCTCTTGCAAGTTGCAATTGCAAACCCTAAGGGCTAAGACTCCTTGGGACCTTGCTCTCCCCACCACTTTGAGTTGTGAGTCTGTGACCTCTCTTCCTCTTCTCTTCGACCACTTTCCTTTGACATCTCTTCTCTCCTCCTTGCCTCCCTCCATGCTCTGCAACTTTCAATCTCTGCTCTCTTAGTCGGCCCGGCGGAGGATGGCGTGGCATTCCTCCTCCCCATTTGCAACTCTTTTCACCAACGGTTGTGGAAGAACTGGCCTGATGGATAACGTGTATGCTCGGAGTTGTTGTGGAGAGGCATAAGGCTTAAAGATCTCGGCTTTACCACCTCCAGGCTCCAATCTTACCATGCGCTTCTGATTTTCTCTTCTAATCTTTTTTAGCGTCTATAGCAGAAGTGGAAGGGCCGGATTATCCCCTTCGATCCGGGGAGGAAGGGGGAGTGGTGCTTGGAGATGGTGGAGATCGTGAGAAGGAAGGGGGAAAGGACTGAGGGGGGAGGGGAAAGGAGTTGTGCGGTGGAAGCTCGGCTGTCCATTAGGGATCAACGGCAGAAGGGGAAGACCGAAGGAGGCAGAGATCATGAGCGGGAAGGGGAGGGCTGAAGAGCAATTTGAAATGGGGGGAAAGGGGATCTAGTTTTCAGCCACATGAGCACAAAAACATAATTTTAGCTATGTGAATGTCGTTTCTGAATTTCAATGGGGCCCACACCCATCTAGCATGTCCGTCTCCCATTGATGATCAACACCATGCAAGGATGCCATCGCGATGTCATATCTTCACCCAAAAATTTCTCCCTACCACAACGCTGGTGGCCGGAACATGTGGGTCACAAAGTTGGACTTGGAGATGGAAGAGAAGATCATGGTGCAAATGTGGGCACCACAGAGGAAAAAGGAGTTAATGCCGTATTGTTGAGCCATTAGTTATCTAACGTGGTGATTCTTAGGGGCTGTTTGGCTCTCTAAAGGATAAATTTATTTCCTTGTTTTAAGGACCAAATCTCTTGATGCTCCCCTAAAAAAAGTCTAGGCCCTTAAAAGTAGAAGGCCGCCTATCCTGCCACCCACCAAAGTTGCAGGTGCCCCCAGATTCTATGTTTCTTTGGCAAGTTCTAGAAAAAAGTTAGCCATTTTCCTATTGTTCGGGGCACCCACACTCTCCAATCGGTTTTTGTTCAGTCCCCATCTTTAGATATCCTAGTGCTTAGTCTTAGAAAGGAAACCATTTCACTTTATAAAAATATTTTTTCCCTGCAGGGACCTTACATTCTTAAATGACGAAGGGCTCCCACGACAACTTAACATGCCAAAGAAAGTATATTAAAATATATTATATTTATGATGATACATTTCACAAAGGAAACAAAAAAAATCTTCTCTACATGGGTGCCCTTTGCATATAGGCTCAGCACAACTCCACCACCACCTTTTCATATGATCAATTTCTTATGCAATCTATTCATTACCATATATCCTTTAAAAATACACAATTTCCATCTATCATGTTCATCGACGAGAACTCTCATGTCGGTCATGTGATGACCTAAAGCACTCCATGGCACTAGTGGAGAACAAAGAAGCTTAGACATCTCAACGAAGAAGAGGATGGTCAATGGTAAGTCAAGTCAAGTATAGCATTTTTCTTCCAACTATCTGTGGTCGGAGACATGGATCTTACTCCCCCATTCAGGCTTGTTTCGGGGCTACCTCTTTTGTAAGAGATAGTAAAGTCAATTTTTTTTATTAACTCCATCCAAGTTTTTTAAGTCTCCATCTCCCTCTTTTAGCGTCGTTTACATGCATCACTTCTAATCTTCTCACATGGGCATCTATTGGTCTTCTTTGCATATGCCCATACCAATGAAATCTACATTCACTCAGCTTCTCCCCTAAATGAGCTACCCCTAAACTCTCACGAATATAATAACTTTTAATCTTATCTCTCTTAGTTATCCCACTCATCCACCTTAACATTCTTATTTCGGCTACATTCAACTTATATATATGACCTCTCTTTACTGCCCAGTACTACCGCTCATAGAGTATTGCACATCTAATGGTTGTCCTATAGAACTTGGCTTTAGGCCTTTTTATAACGCGCCTATCACACAACACTCTCGAGGCTGCCTACCACTTTACCCACCCCGCATTTATCCTATGCACAACATCACTATTAATATCCCCCTTTTTATGAATAATGGATCCTAAGTAACGGAATTGATCACACCTTGACACTCGTTGCCCATCTATTTCAACTAAAGCTCTACCTATAGTTCTACATTCCTTAAAATTAAATTACATGCACTCTGTCTTAGTCCTACTTATTTTAAAACCTTTTGATTCTAGAGCATCCCTTCACAATTCCAGTTTCACATTCAAACCTACTTTATTCTCATCAATTAAAACTATATCATCTGCAAAAATCATACATCAAGGTATATTATCTTGTAAATGTTTATTAAATTCATCCATAATTAATGCAAAAAGATAAGGACTTAAGGCTGACCATTGATGAAGACCTACCATAACCGAAAACTCCTTGGTTACCCCCCAATAGTTCGTACACTAGTCACAACCCCCTCATGCATATCCTTTATAATGTCTATGTAACCTCTTATGACATTTTTTTCTTGAAAACACTTTAAATGAACTCTCTTGGCACTCTGTCATAGGTTTTTTTTCAAATCTATGAAGGCCGTATAGATATATTATTTTCTATCCTTGTACCTCTCTACTAACTGCCGTAATAAAAATATAGTTTTCGTTGTTAACCTCTCCGGCATGAAACCAAATTGATTATTTGTTACTTTAATTATTTTTCACAAACGTCCTTCTATTATTCTCACCAATGGTAAGTAAAGAGAAAAAAGGCAAATAGAGGGCACCTATTGTCATGCCCCAGGATCGCAGACTTCGATCGGAGTGCAGAAACCTTTAAAGATAGTAACATCTCGAGGTTGAAATTGCAGGCACGTGACCGAACAGTCGATAACAAAACCAATTATGTCATCACGAAAGGATGTGTAACCGGTCATCCCACAATTCAGTGTAATACAGCATTCAACATTATTAAAAATATGAAATGAACCTACTTAATCTTTATTACAGCAAATAAATTTTTAACAAGGTCAATAGAATAAAATCCATGTTTCTGGCACACATTAGCCAATAATATAATTATCAAATTAAGCAACTAAATAAAATAAAGAAATCTCTAATCTCTTCTCGACTTCATCAACACCTTCCTGTTACTGCAACTGTCCTATCTCAGTTATCTTTTGCGCCTGCATCAGAGGATGCATGAGTATTTCATAGAAATACACAGTAGGATGTAAAAACCCACTGAAAAGAATCAAGCTATATGAAGAGAAATATAACAAATGAACAACTGATATTCAAATGACATCCAGACTGAACCTAAGTTCTATTTACCTAAAAAGAAAGGTCAGCCAACAATGGTTCCCCATTCACAAGTATGGGGAAAGAATAGTAAATAATCAAACTCTGAACATCGCACGTGTAGGGAGAAAATAAATAATCATAAGACCTCTAGGCATCTAAAGTGCGAAGAGATTTAATTTCTGCTCGCCGAGTACCAACCATGTGGCTACTTACCAGAATCACCCTAGAGGTTTTCCCTTCGAAGCCCGCCATGCGTCTAGGATGCTGGCCCCATGAGTGCTTACAGACATAATGGGCGGAGACTACAGATCTTCCGTAATATCATACAGCTTAAATGTACGTATGTGCTTCCCTTCGGGTAATAAGGAAACCATATTCCATAAATATCAAAGATCGCCATGGATTCTAACAATGGATTGCAAGCATACTATGATTCCACCTCGGAGAGTTCTTCAAAAAGAACTCTTAGAGGAGAAATAGGTCAATGTCAAACTGGACAATGATTTAATCAACAACAGAGATCTCAACTTTCTGAGAATAAGGGTAACTCTTACCACAATGACTCACTCATGGAATATGAATAGAGCATCGAAGTCTCTCATCAGAACATGACTCACTCTTAGGAGTAACAAAGAGATTTACATATCTCAGATGATAACAAAGCTCACCATAGGAGTATAGATCAAACATTCAATACTTTTGACACATATCTGTTCATGCATAGCCCTAGATAGGAACATTCCAGAAATAATTGGGTTTATAATATATATGTATATATCCTAAGTCAATATTTAAGAATAGGTCCTTAATGATTTGATTTTCAAGTGGAATTTCAAACTGACACAAACACTTGTCTGAAAACAAAAATCTCGGTTCACTTGCTCACTTAGACTTACCACATATGTTTAATCTTTTTACTTCAACTTTACTGTGATGATCCATCTTCAATAGTGTAATGAATAATACTGACATTTTAGCTTATTTCATACCATATCATGTAGTATTACTTATGTATTAGTGTTTTCACTCTAATTTCAACATAATGTCTCCTACATATCAATCCCCTTCCGATTGCTCCTATAGTCTGTACAGTAGGACGAATACTTCAAAATTTTTAATTGTATTAGCCTTATGTGTCTAGTTTCTAACCCCACTGACCTTATATTTTTCCAATTTTTTTTAATTAGTTATGAATTAATTACTACCGGCTGTCAGCACAAAAACAGTTTTGTCCGAGACTCCGAGATGATAAATCATAAGCTTACTTAAGTATTCAGTACAACCAAACCTTATTAGTGTTAATAGAGTATCACAGAAGTAATTACTCCCCTCCTAGGTTCATTACAAATCCTAGAATATTCGGGAATTACATAAATATACTCTTTTTATCATGTCTTTTGACAGAGATAGAAGTTTTATGTAACTACCCTTTGAATTAAGGATAATTAAATAAGGACAATACTTGTGACTACTTGAACCAACGAAATCAAAGGACTAACAGACAATGATCAGAACTTTTTGCATCAATAAGATCAATAGATATCAAATATGGATAGTATTTCCATCAAAGAACATAACATGAACGTATTGAAGAACATACTCAACAATATGATTCGTACAACCAACTATGTATCAAGTTCTATTCAAATAAGTATATATATATATATATATATATATAGATAAATGATATGAATGAATGAATCAATATTCATATATGAGAAGAAAAATGAATAGAATACGGAAAAACTATCCTACTCTTTGTTTCACAAATGTCTCGCCTTTTACACATTGTTCGCCTCCTTCACTTCAAAACAATGCCTCTGCTCCAAGCTTTGGATGAAGACTCACACTAAGAGGAGGCTTGAGAGAAGGGTAAACGTGGGAAGGAGAAAAATACAAGCTTTCTAGGGCTAGGGTTTTGATATAAATAGCACAAACCATCCCCTCTCGTGTGTTTATATAGAGTTTAGGGTTTCTCCTCTTGAAGAAAATCCTTCCTTATCATGGTCTCTTTCTCCCAATAGGAATCCTCCAGAATCCTTAGATAGATGTCACTCCAAGTTTAGTTAGGATTTGGTATCACTTTCTCAAGAAAATCCTAACAAAGCGCAATCATTTTTCTGGAGGATTCCTATTGGGGGAACTATAATAGCCTACTTCCTCAGATTCACCAGCGTGGGTTAGTTCAAGACTATCAGGATGAGTTTGAGCGATTGGTGAACCGTGTTCAGGGATGGCCTGAGCATACACTTATGGGTGTTTTTGAAGCAGGCTTACGAGCGGATATAAAAGCTGAGTTGCAGTCTTTTTTACGAGTATCTTTGACGAAAATGATGTGTATGGCTCGTGAGGAAAAGCTGACTCAGTTGGGTTGTTCTTTCTCTACGCCTTCTCCTTCTCCTTCCCTCTTGCCTCTATCATCTAGCCAGCCGCATGCTACTCGACCTCTTGGTAATTCCTCAACTTCTCCTATTACTCGACTTACTCCTTCGCAGATGGCCGATTGGCGTTCCAAAGGACTATGTTACAACTGTGATGAAAAATATGAGAAGCAAAATGATCTATATACATATATATCTATATAGATCAATGATATGAATCAATGAATCAATATTTATATATGAGAAGAAAAATGAATAGAATAGGGAAAAACCATCCTACTCTTTGTTTCACAAATGTCTCACCTTTTACACGTTGTTCGCCTCCTTTGCTTCACAACAATGCCTCTGCCCAAGCTTTGGATGAAGATTCACACCAAGAAGAGGCTTGAGAGAAGGGTAAACGTGGGAAGGAGAAAAATACAAGCTTTCTAGGGCTAGGGTTTTGATATAAATAGCACAAACCATCCCCTCTCGTGTGTTTATATAGAGTTTAGGGTTTCTCCTCTTTAAGCAAATCCTTCCTTATCATGGTCTCTTTCTCCCAATAGGAATCCTCCAGAATCCTTAGATAGATGTCACTCCAAGTTTAGTTAGGATTTGGTATCCTTTTCTCAAGAAAATCCTAACAAAGCGCAATCATTTTTCTGGAGGATTCCTACTGGGGGAACTATAATAGCCTACTTCCACAGATTCACCAGCGTGGGTCAGTTCAAGACTATCAGGATGAGTTTGAGCGATTAGTGAACCGTGTTCAGGGATGGCCTGAGCATACACTTATGGGTGTTTTTGAAGCAGGCTTACGAGCGGATATAAAAGCTGAGTTGCAGTCTTTTTCACGAGTATCTTTGACGAAAATGATGTGTATGGCTCGTGTTTGTGAGGAAAAGCTGACTCAGTTGGGCTGTTCTTTCTCTACGCCTTCTCCTTCTCCTTCCCTCTTGCCTCTATCATCTAGCCAGCCGCATGCTACTCGACCTCTTGGTAATTCCTCAACTTCTCCTATTACTCGACTTACTCCTTCGCAGATGGCCGATTGGCGTTCCAAATGACTATGTTACAGCTGTGATGAAAAATATGAGAAGCAAAATGATCTATATACATATATATCTATATAGATCAATGATATGAATCAATGAATCAATATTTATATATGAGAAGAAAAATGAATAGAATAGGGAAAAACCATCCTACTCTTTGTTTCACAAATGTCTCGCCTTTTACACGTTGTTCGCCTCCTTCGCTTCACAACAATGCCTCTGCTCCAAGCTTTGGATGAAGACTCACACCAAGAAGAGGCTTGAGAGAAGGGTAAACGTGGGAAGGAGAAAAACACAAGCTTTCTAGGGGCCAAGGTTTTGATATGAATAGCACAAACCATCCCCTCTCATGTGTTTATATAGAGTTTAGGGTTTCTCATCTTTAAGCAAATCCTTCCTTATCATGGTCTCTTTCTCCCAATAGGAATCCTACAGAATCCTTAGATAGACGTCACTCATTTAGTTAGGATTTGATATCTTTTTCTCAGGAAAATCCCAACAAAGTGCAATTTCTGTATCCAGTTTCTGCTGGCACGATCGATCGCGTCCATAGGCAATCGATTGCTGCATAAATCCGCAATATCACAGTACTTATGATTGATCGTCGCCTATGGCAATCGATCGCTGCATAAATCCACAATATCACAGTATTTACGATCAATCGTTGCCTATGGCAATCGATCGCTGCCTTAAATCACAAAATTTCCAGTAAAAACGATCGATCTGGGACAAAGGCGATCGATCGCGTACCCCGACGATCAATCTCATACCAAAATTGAAACTAACATTACTTTTTGCTCCGAACTCCGAATTGTGCACCGTAAGTGGCGTTGTAAATCTCTCTTTGCGTACTTCAACCCTAAATCGTGAAATATGGCAAAAAAACATCAAAATTTTGTATTTTAGACCAATCAATTATAGTAAGCATACTGATTTTTCTTTGGGTACGGCGTTACACCCATACAACAGAAATAAACGACTCATAAATGAACGTGTAGAACTAGCTTGTATTTTTTTTAGGAAAGAGGGTGCCCATGCAAATGACCAATATGACAAGCAGGTGGGCCTACAATGTGAGGGTGCCTGCAACTTTGATGGGTGGGTGGGATAGGCAGCCAAAGAAGAAAAGATGGATGTAATGTTTTGGCTTAAATCGTAAATCTTAAAGTAAAATATTTAGTTTTCAAAGAGAGTGTCAAACACCCCCTTAGATGTGTGTGGCTGGTGTTGCCTCACTAGCGAATCACGACTCATTAAACGAGAACTTTAAATTCTTAGTTTTCTAGGTGCCTTTTTCTTATTTGTGCCTCACTAGGGGTGCATCATGGTTCACCCCTACATAAGGAAGAAAAAGCAACCCATCCTCATCCTACATGAGGAAGAAGAAACTCTCTACAAGTATTACGGTGATTGGGAGTTGCAGCTATGGGTGTTATGACCGTTCAAATACTTCTACCAAACGAGGGTAGGAGGAGCACTCCGTCGACATGGAGAGGAGGCAAGGAGGATGAGGAGAGCAAGGAAGAGAAATGTCTACTCAGGAAGAAACAAGGCGGCGACAGATTTAGGGAATGGATTATGTCTCATGGAGGTTGTGGTAGCTTGCATTCGTCCCATTAGAGATGGATTGTTTGGTAGGACTATTGGAACTTGGAAGGGGAAAGAGGAAAGAAAAGTTAGGGTTTTGATCATGAACGGTCAAGATTAAACTTTGAAATGAATGGTGATGATTATTTTTGGATTTATCTCTTTTGACTAGTTTAGTTCTGTTTGCTTATTGGTTCTTAAGCCGTTAGAACCGAACCGAAATGCATTCGGTTCCTTAATTACAAGAACCGAACCAAATCAAACCAGTCAATTTCAGTTTGGTTCTATGCGGTTCGGTTCAGTTTTGGATTTTTGGTACAACCCTATGCCTCATATCAAAGGTTTTCAAAACCGGACCGGTCATCGACTCGGATTGATGGCGGGTCCGGTTGGACCACGGTCAAACTGCGGTTGAAGCTGAGGAGTGAAGCCCACCTTAGATATATAGTAAATATATATTTTATGCAATAATAATATAAAAGCATTTGAAGCTCAATTGGTTAAGGACTTAGATTTTTGTATATAGGTCCCTGTTTCAAATCCTGCTCAAAGTAAATTTTTTTTTTACAAAAAAAATACTGATCCGGATCGATCCGGTTCAACGGACCGGGAGAAAACTTGCCGGTTTAATGGACCGGGGTGAACCGTCCTAACAGAACCCGTCCTTCGTCCGGTTCAGGTTCTCCGCGGTCGGACCGGCCGGTCCGATTTTGATAACTATGCTCATATATGAATCCGTTGCCGTGGATGTTGGGCACCAAAAGTGGGTGGGTCAGAGGAAAGATGCAAAAATTTTGGTCATCTTGAAGCCACCCAACTCTAGTCGCGTGAATAGGGTCCAGATTGGGATATGAAAGTTGGACACACTTGGCACGTGTTCAAAGGAGAGCGGTTGGATAGTGAATCACCAAAAATTTGCTGTCACTTCTTCACTGAATTTTGTTTGGACAGTGAAGTAGAGGAAACATTGTAAATTCACCCGAAAGTTTAATTTACCCTTAATTTCGGAAGTGGGTTTGGACAGTGAAAAAGGGAAGAATTGAAAATTCACCTGAAATTTCAATTCATCCCCACTTTCATCCAAATTGTTGAATTTGCTCGAAAGGTAATTCAGCAAATTCTTCTCCACCTTTCCTGTCTGATGAATTCAGCCTCAAAGGTTGACTGTTTGGTGAAAAAATATTTCGCTTGAATTTACATTTACATTCGTCCCTCTTTCTCTACCCAAACAGCCCCATACTCAGTATTCGTAGCCCCGTACTCAGTATTCGTGTGCTCGAGTTGTTATGTGGATTCGAACAGCTGCCAGCATTTATTCGTTTTCTTATTAGGCAGCATTTAGGGCATCATGCTGTATGGTATCGGGGCTCTTTTGTTCATAGATTTTAGACAAATTCAAAGAGAATCTGACCCATGTTAGAAGAATTATGTTTGGTTCCGGAATTTATGCTCAATATTTAAAATTCAATCTAGCTGAACCTCTATATCGACTAAGTTATTTCAGTTTACTAATGGGCCACTAAGTTGGCCATTGCTCCAAGGCTTGTCTACGCCAGAAGCAATTTTTGGGGAGACTTTGTGATTCGGCGGACAGAAAGTGTAAATTATGGCAATAAGTTAGAGGATACTAAGAAAATAGCATTAATTCGGGTAGTAAAATGTCATGATTCTACATTATCATACAATTGATTCTACATTATTATAGAAATCTAAATCTTTACTATTACTAAAGTCAAATAGGTTATTTGGGATGGTCTTTTCTTACGCTTAATTACTGATAGTACTTAAGAAAATAACACAATCACCCACCCATGGGATGGCCCAGTGGTGGGGGGCAGACCTGATGTTTCGAGTCGTCCCAGGTTTGAATCCCCCCGGTCCATGCTATGAATTAAGTGGGGGATCATGGCGGTGGGTTGGGGTGATGGCAGTGCGTTGGTGTGCTAGTCACCCCCCGGGATTAGTCGAGGTGCACACAAGCTGGCCCGGACACCCGGGCATAAAAAAAAATCACAATCAAAATATATATACAATACACATCAAATACATTCCGGAGGGCAAAAAACATAATTTGAAGATGGACCGGACAATTTGAGGTCGTCTACCATTTGTGTTTTTCAAAGAAGGTTCCTGCTTAGAGGACGCATGTAAGTTTCGTTATTTTCTAGGGATAAAATAGTAAAAATGAAGCCAAATAAAAGAATGGGTCAGGTTCCTGCAGTGAATCCCCGGATTTTCACAAATTCCTTTTAAGATGAAAATGACATCAGATACTGATCCAAAATATTAATTCAGCAAATCATGGAAAATTATGCATCTGGGGCATAACAATGATTTTCAGTGCTTTTTCTACAAAGCAACATTTTACATATTACTGCCTCCGTCGTGTTTTAATAGCTCTATTCGAAAAAATGTTGACGATAGAAATTCGCCAATTAATAGTGGGGAGAAGAGGTTCAAAATCGACTTTAAATTGATCAGATTCCTATAACTTCACTGTCGCGACTTGGATTACATATCCAAGTGGGACTTGGGACTGTCTTTTTTCTCGATGGAGCTATTAAAACAAGCTGGAGGGGATATAATATGATCGAAAACAATATAACTTGCATGGACATTTCCATATACACAACTCGTCCATCTTATCTAGCAAAATCTTATACAGCATACATGAGCTCGAGAGACTAATAGTCCACGAATTGTCCACCGATACTAGCACAACCTGTCACAATAAAAAGGTCGGTAATATTTTCACTCGCAATAGGAGACAATCACAAGCAATATTAACACTCAAAGTAATCTATAATCATGGTTATCATTTATTAACTAATAAATTGTAGCATGAAATCAACCAAGAGGAAATCATGCAATAGTCTTTTAATCATTAAAACTTAACAATGGAATGAGACCATGAACAGGAAATTATGCAAACTCGGCTTAGGACAATGAACAGTACATAAGAGTATTCCATACAATGGAATAATATAGCGTAACTCATATCATGCCAAAGAGATATTGCCATCTACAATTAGGTACAACTGAACATTTCACATTGGGAAGTCTACAATATACTTGCCAGTATTTATTGTTTACTGATTAAATGATGGATAAGTTGATAGATGGGGAACGAGGATAATAAAATACTCGTTTTCTCCCCTGTTAATTAGTATTGGACAGAGGAAGTGTGGTACCTGTTCACTCATCTTGTTTATTATGAACTTTTGGGATAAAAAAGACGGCAGAAATAGAGATTTTCTTTCATTCGAAAAGCTTCATTATTGCCTGATGCACTGGTTGCCCACAAACAGATTGACAAGTCTGGTGGAGCATGGGGTCCGAAAGATGCACCTGCTAAGCTCGAAAGTACATTAAAACTGTTTTGATGGGAATGTTTGTGGTGTAGTTTCCGTAAGGTAGAAGAGGAGTTGAAAAGAGGAGAAGCAACTACAATAATGAAAGAACAGCACCAGCGGGAGGAGATTGCTAAAGCAAAAGAAGTTGAGAAGAGGAAGATGCAAAATGTAGAAATACCTAGCTTGTTTTATTTTTTTTCTTTAATTCTTTATATCAGACTCTCGCAAGTTTACTTTTCTGTCTAGCACGTGCATTTCTATGTGCACTTGCACTAATATCCTACAATACAAACTAACCAATTACGTAGCTACTTGATTTCGAAACCTACTTACCTGAACCAGAATTTACTCTTTTTCTTTTTTCTTTTAATTTGGGGAGGCATGTTACAATCCAAGCCAGAAGCATGGTGAGTCATGATCATCTCAAGGAACGTTTGAACATCTTCCATGAACTACTCCCTCCATCCAACGTTAATAATTCGATTGGATTTTACGAAAAATCTAGCAGTAATTAGTTCACTTTGAAAAACGAAATCAGACTTCAAATTGGGCCAGAGTGATTGAATTTAGTAGAAGCAATAGTATGATGGAACACTAGACTATGAGCACAAGCAATGTTAATATCAGAATTCAGAACTTCAAGAAGAAAAAACAACAATTGAGTGTGACCAACTATTTTAAAACTTATTTGGACAAGAATATTAAAATAGCAACATTTTTGTATCAATAATTGATCGAACAATCTTTTTATGACCAAAACTAATGAAATACAGAAAATGATGTTGTATCGTTATCTAATGCAAACTACAGCCGAGAAAATACTTGCTAAGTGACCAATTATGAGCTTCTACTTCCAATATGCATTAATTGAATGAATCTGGTGATTCTGCTGGTGGCAAGGAGAAGGACTCCCACACTTTGCTGCCAAAAGCCCCCTGACCATCTTTTGAAATAACGCAAAGTATAGGTGAAGGCAACATATAGCTAACCAATTTAAAAATGGCAGAAAACGGTGGCAGTGAAGGATAGCAAACCAATTTCCCGGAAGTTCATCTTCTTCCACTATCAATTTGTCAATCTCAACTGCTACATTGTTCTCCATTTCTACAACTTGAAAAAAAAAGTCACAATCATATGTGAACTAAATTTTTCAGAAGTATAAGAAAAATAGAAACGAAATGGAAGGAACGAATGTCCACTAGTAGTTCTATGTTTTAAGTTATGGTTTTGAAACAAGATATACATAATGAATTAAAGAATGAAAGAATGTAATTAAATAAGAATTCGGCCTAAATGGGAAACCGAAAGACTTGAAACCAACTACAAATTAGAACATATATTACCCTCGCCTGAAATCATCTGTCTAGTAAATGATCCTTATGTCTAGGAGAACTCCAGTACTAAAGAGAACTGCTGATGGGAACAAGATAGAAAATAAACTAGCAATAAATATATAATGGTGTCTACTGCAATTAGTACATGTATGCAGTCACTGCGAAACCAGCTTTGCTCACCTTCTTTACTCGAGTATTAAAGCAATTACGCAACTCTTTGCCCAATGTACATAGAAATCAATTCTCCATTTTCCTTCTGTGTCAAATCCTATTGATCAGGGGCATGCAGATTAGACATTTTGAGAACTTATGTCGCATGCATTAATTTGCTTAAGGGTAGAGTGACGGTGACCAATATACATCTTAAAGCGTTATCCTTCCTCCAAAAGCTGCAAGAACGGTTCACAGATTGTAATGAGAGGTGTGCAGAGAGCATTATAATTTTTTCCTTATTAAGTGGTTCCATATTGGCAGCGCAAAGAGAGCTCACTATATAAATGGCAGTACTGCCTCTTTGAAGACATCCAATAAGATTGAACGGTTTTACGCGAAGGATTTTTCAGATGGTGTGTACCAGATTCCCTCCATCCAAAAATTATGGCAACGTATGAAAATGAGTTAAGCTTGTTGTCCTTAGAGCCCACAGCATTTCAAGCCTTAACTTACCCCTTCACATGCACGTTCATGAGGGTCTATGTTACGGCTTCTCGCAAGTCGCTGCAAATTTCTGCTCTTCCCTCGCCCACTAGCAATTTTGAAGAACAGAAATCAATTCAACAATATCAAATGAGATTTAGAAAGCAAGCAACAAATCAGCCTTCTTCGAGGGAGACCAAAACCTCCTAGGACAAAAGTCCAATTCACAACATAACATTCAACACCTTTATTTCTAGCATTCTTTCATACATATATCCTGCACAGAGAAACTACAGATCTGCTTGCAGTTACAACACAACCAACTTGACAGAACTGCTATAGTAACTGACTAGTTACAATAACAACCCTTCATGAATTTAAATTAAGCAAGCCCACTATAACTTACTTAATAATTAAAATACAACAACAACTACATAATTATAATGCTCATAACAATTTTCCTCCCCGATGAGAAGTCCTTGTCCTCAATGACGGAATGTAGGGAATCTGAGCTGGAAATCTGTTTCATTTTCCCAAGTAGTTTCAGCTGGTGAGTAACCCTTCCATTGAATGATAGGCTGAGTTGAAGGGTAATTGAGCCGCAACGGAAGCGAATTTAGGATTTGAATCCGTTTGATGTGGGTTCTCAAAAATTGGGTTTTTCCTAAAATCAACAAATAAAGCTCAAAGATTATCAAATTAGAAACACCAACCTTCGGCCTTTGTGCCTACGAATCACTCCACGGATTAGAATATATCCGAGAACACCAAATCCTTCACCGATCGAGTGTAGAACAATGTGAAAAGCTATATTCCTCGAATTAGCTTTTTCACCCAACAAAATCAAGGTCACCAAATCAATGCGATTTCAACCAAAAGTCGCCCTTTTCCATGGCATTGAGGGCGTCCCCTCTATTGCCCTTAATAAGGCATAAATCCGTTACAAATCATGCCAATTTCGGTTTCCCGAAATTGCTCAACAGAATTTCCAAGATGGTGACTCATATTTGACAATTCCATTTTGGTCGTACCAAAACGGCTAATTCCAAATAAGTGATTTCCGGATCGGTGATGATTACAGTGTCTCTTCCAATTTAGTGTGGACCGGGCCCACGGAAGCCTAACTACTCCACATGCCTACACACGCACGAGAGAGCCGACTCCTCTCAATCAAGACAAGTAAAATGGGACAAGAACCCATATTTACTTACATCCCCCACTATGGGTTCTTTGTTCATATTTGCGATCCACAGTGACTCGTGCACTAGTCTTGTCGTAATCCAAAACTATGAACATGTTTTACAAATAGATCCGTCGTTAAGGCCTTCGTTAACGGATCAGCTAACATCTCAACCGTAGGAAGATGACTCACTGTCAACTTTCCCCGTTGTAGCATGTCAAACACATAAAAGTAATGCACCTCTATGTGCTTCGCTCTTGAACTGATCTCCCCATTACGGAGTGTCGACACAGTTGCCAAATTATCACAATAAATTTGGACAGGAGCATCAGTCCACTGTTCTAGCTGTAACCCAGCTAGAAACTCTTTAATCCAAACTGCCTCGGAAGCTGCTAAACTGCATGCAACAAACTCAGCTTCCATCGTGGACTTAGTAACGCATTTCTGCTTCTTACTAGCCCATGCCACGGCGCCGCCACCAAGCATAAAAACATAACCGGCAGTGGATTTCCTGTCATCCTTACACCCGGCATAGTCTGAATCACTATAGCCTTCCAATGACAGGTTCTCAGCCTGATATGTGAGTTTCATATCCTTGGTACCCAGCAAGTATCTGAACACCCGCTTTATAGCTTGCCAGTGTTGCATACCTGGGTTAGCCTGATATCGACTCACAAGGCTTACTACAAAAGCCAAATCAGGTCGAGTGCAGTTCATGGCATACATCAAGCTGCCAATAGCCTGCGCATATGGTACAGATTGCATCTTCAGACGTTCCTCGTCTGATGCAGGTGCCATTCTTTCGGACAAAACTGTCCCTTTATAAATGGGTGAATCTATGGTCTTCCAACCAATCACATCAAAGCGTTTCAATACACTCTCAATGTACTATTCTTGAGATATACTTAGGGCCCGTTTGGTTGGCCCAGAGAAGCTGGATTCTTTTAGAATCCAGCTTCTTTGGGGAAATCTCCTCAGGAGGAGATTTCCCCAAAGAAGTCACATGAGCTTCTTGCAATGGCAGTTGATGTAATTTCTGAAAACTGACAATGGTACTTTCAAAAAAAAAAACACAGAAACAGAGCCATCATGATTTAAAACAGCCCCTGTCAGTTTTTGAAAATTACACCACATGCCATCATTACTTAAATTCCAAACCAAACACCAATTCTACTTCATTTTGAAAATCCAACTTCACTACTTCTAAAAGTCATAACCAAACAGACCCTTAGCCTCCTCGCTTTTCTATCTCTCTCAATCTTCATCCCGAGGATGTAAGATGCTTCACCCATATCTTTCATTTCAAATTGGGTCTTGAGCCATTCTTTAAGACTGAGAATCATACTAGTGTCATTCCCCATTAATAATATGTCATCTACATATAGTGACAATATCATAAATCTACTCCCATCTCTAAAGGAGTATACACAATGGTCATAGTCATTGGCCACAAAGCCATATTCACTTATCACCTTGTGAAAAGTGAAATACCATTGTCTTGGCGATTGTTTCAGTCCATACAATGATTTAATAAGCTTGCACACTTTAGTTTCCTCTTCGGAAACAACAAACCCCTCGGGTTGTTCCATGTAAATCTCCTCCTCTAAATCACCATTTAGGAAGGCAGTCTTTACATCCATCTGGTGCAACTCTAAATCTAAGTATGACACAATTGCCAACAAACATCGGATCGAGATGAACCTGGACACTGGAGAATAAGTCTCCTTGAAGTCTATGCCCTCTACTTGTGTGAAACCTTTCGCCACAAGTCTAGCTTTGTACTTCTCTATTGATCCATCAGCTTTGAGCTTCTTCTTGAAGATCCATTTACACCCAATGGGTTTCCGTTCATCTGGTAAGTCAACAATCTCCCAAACTTTGTTCTTCAAGATTGAATCCATTTCCTCTTGAACAGCCTTCTGCCATTCCTTGGAATCTGGACTACACATCGCTTGCTCAAATGTGACTGGATCACTAAGTACAGGTTCATCTATCGATATCTCATCTTCACCAAGCATGGCATAGTAATCCTTCAACAAAATTGAAGGTCTACGCTCTCTTGATGCTCGAGTTTCAACATCCTCATTGGATGTGTTACCTATCACTTGTTCATTACTAGTGACAGTAACTTTCTCTTTCTCAATTTCAAAGAGTTCCACTTTCTGACTAGGAGTTTGTAGGTCTATATCTTCCTCAAGAAAATAAGCATCTCTAGACTCTATAACCCCCACTGTCCCATCATCATGGTGTACTACAAATCGATACCCTTTCGAATGGTCACAATAACCTATAAAATTACATTTTATGGTCTTGGGATCCAACTGAGTTCTTAGTTGATCAGGCACCCTTACATGGGCCTTTGACCCCCACACTTTCAAGTTCGAAAAGTTTGGACGTCTTCCCGTCCATAACTCATATGGGGTCAATTTGATCGACTTAGAAGGTATCCGATTTAGTACATAAACAGCGGTGTCTAGTGCTTCACCCCAAAACTGCGTTCCTAGTTCAGAGTGGTTTAACATGGACCTTACCATGTCCAACAATGTCCTATTACGTCTTTCAGCGACTCCATTCTGCTGAGGGGTATACGGTAAAGTATACTGATGCACTATTCCTTGGTTTGTACAATAGTCCTTGAACAAATCAGATGTGTACTCACCACCTCTGTCTGTTCTCAGAACTTTAATCTTCCGTCCTAATTGGTTCTCAACCTCAGCCTTAAATTCCTTGAATTTTTCTAAGGCATCGGACTTTCTCGATAACAAGTACACATAACCATATCTTGAATAGTCATCTATGAATGTAATGAAATACATCATACCCCTTTGAGTCTTGACGTTTATAGGCCCACAAATATCTGAGTGAATGACCTCTAAAAGGTCAATTGCTCGTTGTCCTTTCGGAAAGGGTAGCCTAGTCATTTTGCCAGATAGGCAATCCTCACACGTGCGCAAATTATCACTTATTCTAGGTAGTAACCCACTACCCGACATTCGGTGTAATTTTGTCGCATTCACATGACAAAGGCGTAAATGGCATAACAATGCATTATCAACAGCAACACAAGCAACATACTCAGAATCAACCATTTCATTATTAGCAAAATCATTGGATACATCAAGTTTGAATAAACCATCAACTAAAGAAGCAGTAAATAAAATATTATTCTTCTGCCCCACAGTTCCCTTGCCACCCTTGAACCTGACTTCAAATCCCTTTTGAGTCAGAAGAGGGATTGAAATCAGATTCCTACGAATAGTAGGTGCATACAAGACATCTGTGAGGACCAGGGTGTTTCCTCCTAAGAGAGGAACACGAACAGAGCCAATCCCCAGCACGTCACAATAGGTGTTATTCCCCATGTAGATCTTGTGCTCTCCGGGACTAATCTCTTTCATCTCAGCAAAAGACTCCTTTGTCATTGCCACATGACGGGTTGCAGCCGAGTCAAGCCACCAACCTCTAGTGTTAGTGTTCACAATCAGTGCCTCAGAAATCATACAAACAATGTCCTTTCCTTCACCCTGCTGTTTCTTTTTCTCGTTGCCCTGGGAGCCATTAGGACAGTTCCTGCTAAAGTGACCCATCTGGCCACAAGTAAAGCAGGCTCCCTTCTTCTTGTTCTTGGCCTTGTCTCCACCCTGGAATTGAGGCTTCTTCCCTTTCCTCTTGAAGTTCTTCTTTGAAGTGCCAGCATAGGACCCACCTTTCTTAGAGCCAACATGGTGAGCAAGGTTGGCAGATGCATTAGAGGCCTTCATATGCTCTCTCCTTTCCTGCTCCAAGCCCAGCTTGGCAGTAAGGTCATCGAGAGTGAGTTTCTTGTCACTCAGGTTCAACGCCACCACAACTGCTTCCCATGATGGAGGGAGGCTAGTGAGTATCGTAGACACTTGGACCCCCAATGAAATTGGATCTCCAAGCATCTCCAACTCACTAGCAATAATAGTCATGGCATTTATGTGCTCAAGCACATTCTTGCCCTCCTCCATCCTCATGTTGGTATAGCGAGTGTGGAGCAACCTGATATGTGCCTCAGTATGCTCTCCATACCTCCTCTCAATGGCATGATACATTTCTTTGGCCGATTTGTGCTTCTCAAAGAGCAACTCCATAGAAGGCTCCATAAAGGTAAGCATCGTGGTCCTTGCTCGTGCATCCTCCTTCCTGAACTTCTCGTACTCTCTCTTTTGAGCAGGAGTACTACTTTCACCCGAAGGTTCAATAACTTGGTCTAGTACATGACCCAAGTCGTCAAGGAATAGAATGTGACGGATGCGCCTCTTCCAGGTAACAAAATTGGTGGCATTCAACTTCTCAGTCTTTGCCAACTCACTGGAGACCATACGGGAAGCCATTGCAACTTTTATGAAATCAGCAAATGTTTCAATCAAATTGAAGATAAAAATCTACAATCAATGGAACAGGACAATCAGTGTAAAAATAGCACAGTTTGAATCACTAATTACTATCAACAATTATTTAATCAAGTGGCACAAATACTGCTTCAATATTAATTAGTTTTTTAAAATTTATCCCGCCGATCGATCGTGTCAAATACCCGATCGATCGCAGCTTTCCGCTGTCAATTTTGTTCAACTTCCAGTAGATACGATCGATCGCAATTCGTGCCGATCGATCGTTTCCCTTTTTCAAAGCAAATCAATGATCGACGCCGATCGATGCCGAACGATGGCGATCGATGCCGATCGAAGCCGAACGATGCCGAACGATGGCGATCGATGCCGATCGAACCCGATCGATCGTTTTCCCTTTTCAAGAGACTTAACGATCGATGCCGAACGATGCCTGTCGATCGTGACCAGTCGTCTTCTCCGATTTTACCTTAGCGCGATCGATCGCTCTTGACGCCGATCGATCGCGACTGTAAAAAACGAGATTTTCAGTCGGCAAAAACCGCGAGGAAAATTCCCACAAATTTCTTGGAACCCTCACACCACCACGGAATCAAGGCTCCGATACCACTGAAGGGTAATTGAGCCGCAACGGAAGCGAATTTAGGATTTGAATCCATTTGATGTGGGTTCTCAAAAATTGGGTTTTTCCTAAAATCAACAAATAAAGCTCAAAGATTATCAAATTAGAAACACCAACCTTCAGCCTTTGTGCCTACGAATCACTCCACGGATTAGAATATGTCCGAGAACACCAAATCCTTCACCGATCGAGTGTAGAACAATGTGAAAAGCTATATTCCTCGAATTAGCTTTTTCACCCAACAAAATCAAGGTCACCAAATCAATGCGATTTCAACCAAAAGTCGCCCTTTTCCATGGCATTGAGGGCGTCCCCTCTATTGCCCTTAATAAGGCATAAATCCGTTACAAATCATGCCAATTTCGGTTTCCCGAAATTGCTCAACAGAATTTCCAAGATGGTGACTCATATTTCACAATTCCATTTTGGTCGTACCAAAACGGCTAATTCCAAATAAGTGATTTCCGGATAGGTGATGATTACAGTGTCTCTTCCAATTTAGTGTGGACCGGGCCCACGGAAGCCTAACTACTCCACATGCCTACACACGCACGAGAGAGCCGACTCCTCTCAATCAAGACAAGTAAAATGGGACAAGAACCCATATTTACTTACATGAGTCTGGTTGTTTCGTGTGCGGCGCTCCAAAATAGCCTGAGGTGATGCATTGGAATTGCTTGATGTTTCAAAGTTGTCAGGAAGAGGAGTTGGATTACAGAATCATCGCCCACATATTTTTTGAGACAAGAAACATGAAAGACTAGATGAATTCTGGTAGTAGAAGACAGATCCAATTTGTAAGCAGCTTGATCAATTTTCTGAAGAATAAGAAATGGTCCATAGAAATTTGGTGCAAGTTTGGAAGGCCTTGTGGTCGAAATAGAGCACTGCCGATTGTGGGGAAGCAATTCAAATAAACTCTTTCACCAACATCAAAGTTACGGTCCCGATCATGCTTGTCATAAATATGTTTCATCCTTGATTGGGCATTTCATAGTTTCTCTTTAAGCTCTTGGAGAAGAATGCCTCGCTTCTTGTCACCAGCAGCAAGTTGAGTTGTCCCCGGAACATTATTTTTTTATTTTTTTGAGACGTGTTGTTCCTGGAACATTAGATAAAATGGTTGGAGGTGTCCTCCCATAAACAGCTTCAAATGGAGTCTTTTTACTATATGAATGGGGACTGGTGTTGTAGGAGAACTTCACCCATGGTAGCCATTTAACCTTATCCTTGGGCCGTGAACTGGTGAGACAACGTAAATGCAACTCCAATGTCCAATTTACAACTTCTGATTGCCCATCTGTTTGGGGTGGTGGTGAAACTAAAATCTGAATGTTGTGCCATTTGATTTAAATAACTCCTTCCAAAAATTGCTGGTGAAAGTTGGGTCCCGATCACACACAATGCTTTCCGGCATGCATGTAACTTAAAAGATGTTGGAAAAGAACACTTAAACAACTTGTGCAGCCGTATATGGATGAGGTAGAGGTACAAAATGGTTGTATTTAGTTAGCCTATCCATGACAACAAAAATAGTGAACTTACCATGAAAAGGTGGTAGTCCGTCAATAAAATCCATAGATATATCTGACCATATTTTGTGTGGAATAGGTAGAGGTTAAAGAACGCCTGCAGGAGAGGTATTTTCAGAGTTATGTCATTGACAGATCACATTTACGAATAAAGTCCTTGATGTGTTGCTGCATTTTTTTCCAATAGAAATTGCTGATGATGCGAAGGAGAGTTTTGTGATAGCCCTCATGTGTGTTGGTGTGTATTTCTTGAATAATACTAACAATCAACTCAGAAGTTTCAACCAGATATATTCTTCCTTTGTAAGAAAGTACACCATCTCGATAAGCCCAAGGACTTGCCTGCTGTACCAACTTGGCAGTGATGGATCAGATTCTGAATATCTGAATGAGTAAGAGCTTCTTGCTTGATTGCATCCAACCATTTGGGAATTAATGTAGATAATGGAGGTTTTTTCATATTGCCTGACCAATGAGCCACAATTACTATATTACCTGGTTTTTTCGGGCTCAAGCCATATAACCTCGTTTGGGGACTTGGTCTTCCTATTTTGTCCTCCTGAAACCCTAACCCTAAACCCCAAGCTAATTTTTCTGTATTACCTAGCCACCCTTGCATCGTGTCATTGTATATCATACCTCAACGTATTATATCTCATTTATTTCTGATCTGTTTTCTCCAATTCTTTTTGCGTTTTTCTTTCTTTTTCTTGTTTTTTCTTCTAATTATGATAACTTAAGTATCTTGAGACAATATCTAATAGAATATAGAAAAATATATGCATGTGGTATCTCAAAATATTTAGGTTTTCATCATGAGAAGAAATATGAGAAAAAATAAAAAAGAACACAAAAAGAATAAGCGAAAACAGATCAGAAATGAGAGAGATATTATTCGTTGATATATGTCATGCTATCGTGTATACAAATACACGATAGCATTATCGTGTCATGTACACGATATCATGACATACTTCAACCAATAATATCTCTCTCATTTTTTATCCGATTTTGTATATTCTTTTTACGTTCTTCTTTATTTTTCCTCATCTTTTTTCTTATGATGATATCTTAAGGATCTTGAGATAATATCTAATTGAATATTAAAAAATACACGATAAATATCATGTAATATCTTAACAAACTTAGATTATCATCATGAGAAGAAAGAGGAGAAAAAATAAAGAGGTACACCAAAATAATGGGAAAAAATAGATCAGAAATGAATGAGATATTATTCGTTGAAGTATGTCATGGTATCGTGTACACAATACTAGTAGTATTGTGTACACAAAATCATTATGCTAATATTTATTTCAAAATAATTGGAGATCAAATAATTTTAATAAAAAATAAATTAAAAAAATTCTTTTAAAATTATATGAAAAGATAATAGAAAAAAAGCCGAAAGTTCTAAATTAGAACCCATAATCAAACCATCAGTTGAAGTAGCTGAATTTAAATTTGATGACACTTCTGAATTTCTTAAGATTTTAGAAAATAAATTAAAAGACTTAAAACTTCATACTTTATGAGAAGTAAATGAAGAAGATAATAAATCAGAAGAATATGAGGAATTATCTGATTATGAACTAAATACTATTCAGAAAAATTTCATTGATCAACCATCTGAAATTAATAAAATTGAAAATTGTCAAAAAGGGATAGATCAATACTAATATAAGCCAGCTACTTCTCGGGATGTTTTATTTGAAAAAAAATGATAATTATCTTCAAAATTGTTATGATAGTAAATATATCTATTAATGGAACATAGATGGTTTATTTGATAAACAAATCCATGACATGCTTCATCGAATGCTAATGTATGCTAATATAGTAAAAGAAATTCTGATAAAGAAATAGCTAAAATTATTAATTGTGGATTTACTGGAACCCTAAAAGGTTGGTGGGACTATGGTCTTACTCCAACCCAACAATTAGAACTTTTAAATACCGTCTAGAAATCTAAATTTATTGGTGGATTACCTTATTTATTTTCGAAAAGAGTTGAGAAAACTCTTAGGGAAAGAAATGATGGAATAACCATTCCGTATAATAATTATACTTATGGTCAATTAATAAATGTTTGTATTCAAGAAGGATCAAGTTTATGTAATAAGAAAAAACTTAAAAATAAAATGAAAAAGTATAAACTAACTGAAATAAAACAGTTAGGGGAATTTTGTGAGCAATTTGCTTATGATTTTCCAAAAGAACATAAAGAGAGGAAAAAGGGAAAAGATATAAGAATTATAGAAAGAAAAAATATTTCACAAAAAAGAACCCCTGATAAAAGAAAAAAAAAAGTATATTCCTAAAAATTTTAGAAAATCTAGATCATAAGCAAAATGCTTTAAATGTGGCAAAATATGCCACTATCTAAATAAATGCAAAATAAAAAGATTAATGAACTTCAAATAGAGGAAAGTTTAAGACAACAATTATACAAGTAGATATTTTCTAAATTAAAGAAAATAGTGAAACATCTGAATCTTGCCAAGAAAAACAACCATGTTGCTGTTCTATATCTAATAATAATGACTATTGGAAAGCCATAGTAGATATGAATCGATTAAGCATTAATATGTTAACCAAAAAGTAAGAAGAGTTAATTAAACTTATAGACCAAATTGATGATGAAAAAATAAAAAAATAGTTAATAGAAAACTATATCATATTTTATAAACAACCTGATGTTCATTGTGACATATATAAAATGTCAAATGTCCAAAATAAATTAAAAACAAAATATGATCAACATGTAACTTTTATTGATTTAAAAAGAGAGGTAAAACAATTAAAACAAGAAATCATCTTGTTAAAACAAGAAAATAAAAGTATCATTCTTAAGATAGAATACCTAAATCAACATATTGGAATAACAAGAGAAACTTATAATTCAGAACAACCTCCTGTGTATTTGAACTTGTTACATCAAGTTATGAGTCAAAAAATGGTACATTAATATAACTATTTTAATTAATAAAGAATTTATACTACCTGGTTGATAGTGGTGCAAACATGAATTGTATTAACGAAGGGTTAATACCAACCCAGTATTATGAAAAGACTATGCAGTCCTTGACTTCAGCTAGTGGTAATAAACTACAAATAAATTATAAAATATCTAATATTCATATATGCAATAATAAGAATTACATACCAATTTACTTTTTACTCGTTAAGAATCTTTCTCAACCTGTAATATTGGGAACACCTTTTCTTAATGTTATTATGCCTCTACAAAAAATTGATTCTATAGGTATTTGTACTATAAAATAAATTATAAATCGGTTGTGTTTGAGTTTGTTACTGATCCTCAAACCAAATTCCTTAACCAAGTCAAGAAAATAATTTTAAAAGAAAAATAAATCCATTTTCTTCAAGAAGAAATAAATTATTTAAATATAGAAGAAAATTTTCAGCAATATGAAGTAATTAATGGAATAAAATTATTAGAAGATAAATTGAAAAAAGAAGTCAGTAATGACTTACCCAATGCTTTTTGGGAAAGAAGGAAACATATTGGAACTCTTCCTTACGAAGAATAATTTAATCATCAACAAATTCCAACAAAGGCTAGACCTTGTTAGATGAACCTTGAATAAATGAAATTATGTAAAAAAGAAATATGTAATTTATTAGAGAAAAAATTAATAAGAAAAACAAACTCCCCATGGAGTTGTACAAGCTTTTATGTTAATAAAATGTTGAGAAGGAACGAGAAGTTCCTCAATTAGTTATTAATTATAAACCTTTAAATAAAATTTTAAAATGGATGAGGTATCCTATTCCTATATAATAAGAAGGATCTTTTAGCAAGACTTCATGATGCCACAATCTTTTCTGAATTTGACCTAAAATTAAGATATTTGCATATTCAAATTAATAAATAAATAGATATAAAACTGCTTTCACTGTCTCATTTGGACATTTCGAATGGAATGTTATGCCATTTGGTTTAAAAAATGCCCCATTTGAATCTAGAATATCATGAATGACATTTTCCATTAATTTAGTACCTTCATAATTGTTTATATTCATGACATCCGTGTTTTCTCTAAAAGCATTGATCAACATTTTAAGGATTTTGAGAATCTCTTACATGTCATTAAGAGAAGAAGATTAGTAATATCTGCTCCTAAAATAAAATTATTTCAAACTAAAATAAGATTTTTAGGCAGTGAAATTCATAAGGAAAAATAATTCATATCAATAGAAGCATATAATTTGCTACCAAATTTCCAAAAGAAATTCTTTATAATAAACAATTATAGAGGTTTCTTGGAAGCCTTAATTGTATAGCTGATTATTATGAGAATATAGCTCACAATCAACAATTCTTTATTCTAGACTACGGAAAAATCCAAAGCCTTGAACTACTCAACATACTCAAGCTGTTATTAAAATAAAGTCAAAGGTCATAATAACACTGCTATCGTATATTCGTGTACACAATAGCATGACATACTTCAACGAATCATAACTCCCTCATTCTTCTTTATTTTTCCTCTTCTTTCTTCTCATGATGATATCCTAAGGAACTTGAGACAATATCTAATGGAATATAGAAAAATGCATGATAAATAACATTTGATGTCTCAACATACTTAGACTATCATCATGAGAAGAAATGTGAGAAAAAATAAAGAACACAAAAAGAATGAGAAAAAACGGATCAAAAATGAAGAAGATATGATTCGTTGAAGTATGTAATACTATCGTGTACACGAATACATGATAACGTGGTATCGTGTAATCGATCACACGATACCCCTGTCTATCATGTATTTGTGTACGTGGTAGTATTACATACTTCAACGACTCATATCTCCTTTATTTCTGATCCGTTTTCACCCATTTTTTTGTTCTTCTTTATTTTTACTCATCTTTCTTCTAATGATGATACCTTAAAGATCTTAAGATAATATCTAATGAAATATAAAAAAAATACACAATAAATAGCATGTGGTGACTCAACATACTTTGGCAATCATCATAAGAAGAAAAAGAAGGAAAAAAAAAGAAAAATGAAAAAAGGGCAAAAATGGATAAGAATAAAAGAGATATGACTTGTTGAATTATGTCTTACAAAAATGGGCGATTGTCATCGATTCCACGATAGAAGTGATACCGTGTACTCGATTACACGCCGCCCAATTTTTAGGACATAATTTAATGAATCATATCTCCCTCATTTCTTATCCATTTTTGCTCATTTTGTTGGCGTTCTTCTTTATTTTTCCTCTGCTTTCTTCTCATGAAGATAGCCAAAGTATATTGAGACACCACATAAATACGATATTTATCGTATATTTTTCTATATTTTATTAGATATTGTCTCAAGATCTTTAGGATATTATCAATAAAAGAAAGATGAGTAAAAACAAAGGAAATGAAAAAAATAGGTGAATATGGAACAGAAATTATGGAGATCTGGTTTGTTGAAATATGCAATCGTGTACATAAATACACAAATTTGTGTACACTATAACATGACATACTTTAACGAATCATACCTCCCTCGTTTCTGATCCATTTTCACTCATTCTTTTTGCCTTTTTCTTTATTTTCCTCTTCTTTCTTTTCATGACGACAGGCTAAGTATTTTGAGACACCATGTGCCATTTTTTGTGTATTTTTCTATATTTTATTAGATATTATCTTAAGATCTTTAAGATATTATTATTAGAAAAAATAGTAGTAAAAATAAAGAAGAACACAAAAAGAATGGGAAAAAATGGGTCAGAAATAAAGGAGAAATGATTCGTTGAAGTATGGTACATGATGACACGATGCAAATAAAATTGGGTGGCCAGGTTATATGGAAAAATCAGCTTGAGGTTTAGGGTTAGGGTTTTAGGAGGACAAAATGGGAAGACAAGGTCCCCAAACCTGGTTTTATGGCATGAGCCCAAAAAAATGAGGTAATATAGCAATCTGAGCTCATTGGCCAAGTAATATGAAAAAAAATCGATATTGCAATCACTTCTCCTTACTCTTGTTTTTATGGATAAAGCATGAGGCACTAAATTATATTTTGCTTGCTTGAATTCAATTTGAAAATCATAACCAATGAGCTTCATCAACCAACGCTATTGAGCCAATGTTGTAATTCTTTGTTCCATAATACTTGAGACTATGATGGTCTATTCGTTGAATGAATTTGCATCCGAGCAGATAGGGTCCCCATTTTTTAATAGATAAAACTAGAGTTTTTTTCATATTACCTGGCGCCAACTTTCATATTCCCATATTACCTGGTTTTTCCTGTGAAATCTCATATGACCTGGAATCTAGACTTGAAGTACCCAAAATGCCCTTTCTTCTATTTTTTCGTGCTAATACTATGCGAAGAGGCGTGTTGTGTACAACACGAAAAAATATAAGGGTTCTCCGGCGATTTCCATCGGCGACTTCACCGGCGACCGGCGAGTTCGAGCGACAATTCAACCGGTGACCCCTGCGGATTTTGACGAGCCTATTCGCGTCCCCCATCTCGATTTGGAGCTGCCCCCTGCTGGATTTCGACGACACGACTTAGGTAGAGTGCACAAAGGCTGCGATTTTAAGCGTATACGTCGGTATTTCGGATCTTCTACCTTCTTAGTTCCCCCGCGGCTCCCTCTGCCTGCATGCAACCGGTGGATTGACCGATTGAGCTTCGGTTGACGGCGAGGAAGAGTGTGAAAGGCGCCTGCCAGGAAATACACACATACACACGACTAAACCATGGTAAGTTACAACAATCCTTACTTATTTCAGTTTCATAAGGTCCGACATTTGGATTTTAAATTTTTACTATGAAGTATAAAGTCGTGTATGTAAAAGACATGACTTGCTATTTAGTCGTGTACGCAACAACATGAATTTTATATTTTCGTGTTTCTCCGACACGACTTTTCTACTAACCACTCTACCTCTCTCCTTGCAGATGGATAAAAAAAGAGATGTGTCTATGGATGAAATACCATTGGAAGAGGAGGAGGATTAGGATTTTGACTTGGCACCTTGACAACGAAATCAGAGGGGTAGGAAGAGGAAGGCTCCGATGGACCGACTAGTAAAGAGAACATACAATGCGCAACTGGCGCTTCGAACGTTTTGTCCACCGGGAGCGATGAAAAAGTGTGCGGCCCTCCTACAGCGTCACCAAAGATGTGCCCAAGTGATCAAAGACGCTAGTTTCACTGTCATTTTTGAAGGTGAGGACGTAGTTGTATCTTGGAACCTCCTCGACCATTTGGTCAGGTACTGGGATGAGTCGGCGAAGGTCTTCAATATCAAGGGCAGGACACTACATTTCACAGAGCAAGAAGTTGCTCTTATCACCGGATTGCCCGCAAAGGGCGAAACAGTTGAGGTCCTCCCCTCCTTGACACGCCGACCGGAAGGTCAATTCTTGAGAAAGCACTTCGCCGCGAGGAGAGCAGATATTCCACACATTGAGGAAATCATAGACAAGCTTAGAGTGGGCGAACTGAAGATGGAAGAGGAGGACATGGCGAGGATGATCATCTGCCTCCTCTTCTGCATGGTGCTGTTTCCACACAACTAGTTCAAAAAGTTCCCACGCTTCATTTTCATTTTTTAACAGGAAAGTGCCTCAACACGAAGCATCTACAAGATGACGATTTTGAACTGTTAACCCTCTATAGAACCTCTGCACCAGCTGCCATCTAGGTATAGAATGATGAGGACACTTCTGCAGAAGATCCTTGAGTCTATCCCAACTCTCATGGAACTGTTTAGTAGGCTGTTGGGTAAATGTGGTGATGGCATCTCTCATTTGGTTTGTTTTTCGTATGGGGAAGTATTTTTTTAGAAAATCTTGTTGCATTTTTACCCAAGAGGTAATAGACTCAGGATCAAGAGAGTAGAGCCATTCTTTAACCTTATCCTCAAGGGAAAAGGGGAATAGTCTCAATCTTACCGTATCGTCTGTGAGATTGTTCAGCTTAAATGTGGTGCAGATTTCTAAGAATTCATCCACATGCCTATATGGATCTTCGTGATTTTGCCAATAAAATGATAGCAACATCTATATTGTGTTAGGCTTAATCTCAAAGTTACCAGCTATTGCAACCAGTACCTGAATGCAAGACGAAGATATATAGGCATTAGGAGTGTAGTACTCTTTCTGGGTTTTTAGATTTTCTTCCGCCATTTCAAACAAAGGGTTGGTGATACTTAGTTGGCCTTTTTTGTTTTCTCTAAAGGTTTTCTCAATTTCACCATCAAAGGCTTCTAAGTCTTCACCCAATGACCTACGCCCTTGCATAAACTAACACACAAGCACAAAAACACCAAAAGCAGTCCTAGATATCGACAACTAGCATTGCATGCTGTCACAGAAATAAAGAAATAACACGCAACACCCAAATTAATTAAAAAGAGAGGTAATAGATTGAAATGATGGGAAATGATGGTCTTTCCACGTTGGCGAGAAATCCATGTGTCACTCTTTACCTCTTCAATGTGACTCCTACAAAGACAAGAAAACCAAATATTAAAATTCCTACAAAGAAAAATCTAAACTAATTAGAATTAAATCAAACCGTCACCAAGTCCCTGGCAATGGTGCCAATTGATTGTTACTAATTTTAAATCTTTTTTACTCTCAATCGCACAATATGCAACCCATCAGAGATATGCAACCAAAGTAATAAAGATTCAACCATTTGGATCGCATTTCACCATATACACAGCTTATTCTTATTTCCCTACAAAAACCAAAAACAACATTAACAACACTAAATGACTTCTAATACTAGCATAAACATAAGTTTTAGAGCCAATAAAATGCACAATTTGAGTATATATCAAAAGTCATCTCAGTGAGCTCCACCACTTTGCAGGTAATCAGCAATCTACAGTTAAAATGGTCAATCAGATAGGAAAACATGAGCTCTAGGACATTATTTGTAGTTTGTGCAGAAGCATTGTGGTATTTCATACATTATTATTTTTTATGCCATTAAATTGTTGTTCATGAATTCGAAAAGGAAGATCAAAGAAACCTAATATACATTGTTGGCCAATGCAATGCTACTTAAGGCTGCAACTTCCAAGCTGAATCCGAGCGACCAATCACCACATATTCCAGCGCGCCCTTGAGAATCAAAGATGCAGGGGATTCTAGGAGTATTTGTTGGCAGAGGTGTACCCCTGCATGTTCACCAAGCAATAATACAATCAACAAAACCAACCATTACTACAGCTTTGCGTATCCAAATAAGATTACAAGTTATTCAATTGACAAATCCCCAAGGAACAAACTAGAGAGGATATCCGGTGCGGCGCAGTTTTTATTTGCGAATGCATAATAAAAAAAAGTTGTCAATATTTGACATTTTTCGGAATGATAGACATACATAAAGAAAAAACATATAACTTAATAGAAACATACCCATCCTTGAAGATACACAACTTAATGGAAACATACCCAGAAAATCTTATAACTTTCCAACCATTAGATCTGCAATAGACAATTTTCTATCTAGATGTACATAATTTCAAAGCAACTTATACATTGCTAGCATCTCTACGGAAGTACTGATAAACACCTAAATATGCGCCAAAGTGATACAATTCAGACTAAATAAACTTAAGAACTCATAGATAAAAAGAAATAAAATGTTAAGTATCAAATTCATGAAACTTGAAGGAAGTCCACTTCTTTACATTCAAGGATGTACAACATAATAAAATAAATTGGAAAGATGTAAATTCATGTAAGCTGCTCCAACATTCAAGAATTGTGCGCTTTCCAAATCATTAGAAGGTAAGAGTTTAATCCCTGTAGAACAAAATTCCTTAGCAATTAGTGTGAATATGTACTTTCCATGTCTAAAAGGCATGCAACTTGAGACATACATACCCATTAAACCTACACGAACATAGTTGTCGAGATACTCTAAGTCTCTACTTTTTTCCCTGCAAGACAACCAACTTTAGAGTCTAGTAAAATATATCCTAAAAACTACTATTAAATGGTATAGTATGTAGCCAAAATAATGGTTAAAATTTACTTAAAGGTCGTCATCTTATGCATAAATTTTTGTAATTTTACATCGACCTCAGCATTCTTAGCTACCATTTGTGCCTCCAAAGCAACTGTTTTTTCTACTAGTTGCACTTCAAATTGTCTCTCCAAAGCAGTAGTATTGGCAACCATTTCTGCCTCCATAGTGGCAGCTGCCAGCTCTGCCTCCATAGCAACAACCTTTTCTGCCACCACTTTCTCCAGCTCCTCCCTTGTTGTTTCAAGTTGTATTAATGACCCAACATTCTTGAATGATGAACCAAAAACTTGTGTTGGAGTCAGACCTAATCCCATGAATCGTACAGGACCATTTCTCTCCCGTCCCATGACTTGAGCATAAACATCATTTACAAACAAGACAGACAAGACAAGCTGCAACGACAGTTGACAAATTATAATCACTGTCACAAAAAACACTATTATTCGCCGATTATTCGTGTTTATTCGCTGTTTGCACCTTCGCCGGTTAACCTCCAAGTTAATCTTCTTATCCGGTTGAACCGGCGAATTTTCTATTATTTGCCGGTTAACCTGTTCGGTTCGGACTTATATATAAACTAAAAAACCCTTCCCCCACCCCCACCCCGACTCCCTCCTTCCCTCTACGATGCCAGTGACTCCCTTCCCCCCAATGAGAGAGATGAATGGCGGAGGGGAAGCAACACCGCGGTTGTTGGGTAATCGGGCCGCAACGGAAGCGAATTTATGATTTCTATCCGTTTGATGTGGGTTCTCAAAGATTGAGTTTTTCCTTCTAAACAACTTAAATACAACTTAAAGTATATCAAATTAAAATCACTAACCTTCGGCCTTTGTGCCTACGAATCACTCCACGGATAAGAATATGTCCGAGAACACCAAATCCTTCACCGATCGAGTGTAGAACGTTGTGTAAAGCTATCTTCCCCGAATTAGTTTTTCCACCCAATATCACCAAAATAGAGAGAGCGATGCAATTTCAAACCAAAAGAAGTTTTTTCATTAGCATGGAGGGCGTCCCCTCCATTGCCCTTGAAAAGGCAGAATTTCAGTTACAGAATTCATGCCATTTTCGGTTTCCCGAAACTGGCTCAACGTCTCTCCCAGAACTAATTTCCAATATGGTGACTCTTATTTGACAATTCCATTTTGGTTGTATCAAAATAGCTAATTCCAAATAAGTGATTTTCGGATCAGTGATGATTACAGTGTCTCTTCCAATTTAGTGTGAACCGGGCCCACGGAAGCCTAACTACTCCACATGCCTACACTCGACCGACTCCTCTCAATCAAGACAAGTAAAATGGGACAAGAACCCATATTTACTTACAGCGGTCGCCGTCGCTGACCTTCAGGGAGGACTATTTACTTACAGCGGTCGCCGTCGCTGACCTTCAGGGAGGACTATTGGACGGAGGACGAGACGGCGACCGCTACCTCGAGCTCAGCCAGGGGAATCTCCGGCAGAAGCATTGGGAGGCAGTGGCGGAAACCGTCAACGCCCACCATGCCTCCGGCAAGCGCCCCCTCCGGACCGACGTCCAGTGCAAGAACCGGATCGATAGGCTCAAGAAGAAGTACAAGCTTGAGAAGGCGCGTATCGCTTCTGTGCCTTCCCCCGCCACGGCGGCGGCTAGCAAATGGCAATTTTTCGATCATTTGGACGAGCTTATCGGTTCGGCTACCGCCGCGGCGGCTTCGGGGAAGAAGTCATCGCCGTCGCCTCTGGTTGCCGTGGAGCTGCCGTACCGAAAGCCAACGGGCGGGGCGCCGGTGCTGCCTCAGGCGCTAGTTATCAGGCCGGGCAGGGAGACACGGCCAAGGGCTTGGAGTTGGAGAAGCAAAGGATCGAGTTGGAGAAGCAGAGTATGGAGTTCGCCAAGGGCTTGGAGTACCAAAGAATGCAACTTTTTGTAGATTCACAGGTACACATTGAGAAGGCGAAACGTGCCCGCCACAATTCCGCGACGACAGGAGAGTTTGATGTGCCTTCTCCTTGTTCATTCTACTCCACTATCTCTACTTACAATTATGGCAAATATTACTATGTGCTAATGAAAGATTAGTAAATTTTGTGCCATTATTTGCTTAGTTTTAAGTTCTACTATGGGACTTCAATATTTGATTGGGTAATTTTAATGGTTAGAAGATAGCGATTACCATGTTGTTGCTATGAACTCAAAGTGACGACAATATATTTGAGAATTGTAGTAAGTGGAAGTATTTGTAGGTGATATTTAAAGATGTTGAAATTGAAAGAAGTCATTCATCCATTCATTGCAAGTAAAGTGGTATTGACATATATTTGATTGTATTTTAGCTTGCGGAATTTTCAACGATTTTTTCCGGTCTTATCCGAATTTTATCGAACGGAACCGAATCGATCCGTTGCCCAATAGCCCCCGAATTCATACTTTGTGATACTGATTATAATGAGGAGTATGCAAAGAGCATTTTATCTTTTTCCTTTTAAAAGCGGGTTCATGCATATGTTTAGGTGTTTAGCCGGTCTGGGTATTTGAATGCATCTCATGAAATTGAACGGTTTATGAGAGATCACTATATAAATGGTGGCATCTGATGAAATCAACGGTTTATGCTAAGGAGGATGTCACATGGGTCTGAACCAGCGTCTGTTTTTTATGTCCTTTTCTGGGTATTTGAAATTTTGAATGCATTGGCCTTTATGCGTTAATGGGTCACTACATGGGTGGATGGGCCTCCATCGTAGTGCTGGGGAGGCAGGTTGTTTGATAAATTTGATTAATGTGATGGCTGTTAGAACAGAAATCCGGATTCTTCCATATATAATTCATGCAATTTTAAGTTTTCAGAAGTAATATTTAGTCACTATAAACAAATATCTCTCCATAATTTCTTAATCTCAATTACAAGAAGAAAAAATTTGCGTCAAAAAGGGCATCCGGTCCGGCGTAAAAACTTACTACGTTTCTTTGTATGGATTTTGGTGTATGGATTTTGGATTTTTATTAGCTGAGATAAGGCCTATGATGATGATGATGATGATGAATTACAAGAAGAAAAAAATTTAATGTTGAAACAACTCACTTCGTGTTGGCTGGTTTTTACTTCTTCATGCCAAGGATTTTATTCTCTAATTTCTATTGAAGAATGACAGCAAACAAATACTGATCACCATTAACAATTTCAAAATGCCTCTGTTTTTGAAGGGTCTCCTGGGTCATTGACCAAATACCACAGAATGATTCACCTTTGCTTTACTTTCTTTTAGCATAATTCAGAGTATAAGAGTCTTCTTAATAATGTGTTACACAGTCACATGAGATGAAAGATTAAGTACTACTGATTCCGCAGTTCCATGACATTATACTTAGCATATTATCTGTCAGTCATGACATTCAACTTTATAAACAACCATTATATAGTCATTGCCAATGAGCCTTGCCACAATTGCAAGAACAAAGTTTTACATGTTCTACCAAGTAGACTTGAATCAAGGCTCTTCCTTGGCCAGCTTTCCATCACCGCCCTCCTTACTATTAGAAGGCTTGAGGTTATGGTGTGCCATATCATATGTAGCATGTAACCCAAAGAAAGCATAATAGATCAGCATCACAACTGTGCATATTCCAAACCTCACAAAAGCTTCATATCCAAGAGATCCCATGAGGAACAAGTTGGTAGCAATTGACAAGGACGGAAGCCAGGGGACCAGTGGAACACCCCACACTTTGGGTGTTCTCTGCTGAGGCAGAAAAAACCATAACCCAATTGTGCCCAACAACCACATTGGAATAGTTATCAGGTACCCCACCCAACCATTAGGCCTCAATCCCCAGTAAGCAGAAGTACCCATCGAAGAAGCAATTATGATCAACATAAATATGGCCAATTTCAACAGATCTTGTCTTGATGACACTCCCCTCACATAGTACCTCCTCACAAGAAGTGCACAGGCCATCATCATGAAGATGAAGAGGGTGCTTACTGACAAAAGGCTTGACAACACATCAAGACTAGAGAAGAAGGCAATTAAAGCACTAGAAATGGTGACTAACAGAGTAGCATAAATGGGTGTTCCAGTGGTGGGGTGCACAAGTGCAAAAAGGGGAGGGATCATATGGGCCCTGGCTATGTGTGTAGTGTATCTAGCCTGCCCAAGTGCACCCACCAGAAGAACAGTGGTCATCCCCTTGAGTGCCCCCAAGGCCACAAGATACTTTGCCCACTTCATTCCCACACTCTGGAATGCAATGGAGTAGGCAGCATTCTCATCAATTTCAGTGTACTTCTGCATCATGCTAAGTGCTAGAGCCATCAGGCAGTATATGACTGTGATAATTGACATGGAACCCAGCAGGCCCAATGGTATGTCTCTTGAAGGGTTTTTTGTCTCTTCAGCCATGGTTGCAATATTGTCAAATCCCCCATAAGCGAAGTACACAATTGCTGCAGCTTGAAAGACTCCTTTTGCACCCATGGGCATGAAAGGCTTCATATTGTCTGTATCCGCATGAATGAACCCTGCAATGATCACAAACAAGATAACAATCGTGTTCACAGCTGAAGCCACCCAATTGAGGATAGAGGTCTTCCTGGTGCTAGTCATGGCAATTGCGGATGCAATTGCCAGTACTGCTACTGCAATTGGATCTAAAAGACTGTAATCTTTCGCCAAATTTGTATGTATGCGCAACGAGTTCGGCTGGCGATTGATGAGAGTAGCGAAGTAGGAAGTCCATGCTCTTGCAACGGCAGCACCTCCAACTATAGACTCCAGCAGCAGATTTGCCGCCGCTATGAAGGCGGCGAAATCTCCTAATTCGACCCTGAGATAGGCAAAGGAGCCACCGGCAACGGGGATTTCGATGGCAAATTCAGTGTAGCAAAAGACAGAGAGCATAGCGGAGACGCCAGAAGCCACATAAGAGAGGACTATGGCAGGGCCGGCATGCTTATGGGCCTCTTGCCCTGTGAGGACAAATATTCCAGCCCCAATGACTGAACCAAATCCAAACCAGATCAAGTCCCACCATGTTAGGCAACGTTTCATGTCATTCTCGCTCTGCCGTCGCAGCTCACCCAACTCTTTTCCGTCATCCGACCTGCTTAGGAGGCGGTCAACGAATCGGGATCTTGTCTGGGAGAGTGCAGACTTGTATGTGCTCCAATTCTGGAAGGATTGCTCAGGCAAGAAATCATCCTTGCTCCACCTCCAATAGCTTCTATGCTGGTGCAGCTCATCACTACTAGCCACTTCTCCCATGGTGCCCATGACATAAAAAATCTTCTTTTCCTCACTATTGGAGTGGGGAGGGAGTGTGGCCTGAGACTCTCTTATGTAAAGAAGAAAGGATATGGTAGCTTTTGAATCTGGATGCTCCTGATATTATGGGGAATTGCTTGATGGCATTGACTTGTGTGTGGAAAATGGAAATATGACAAGAGGTTGGGTGTGGAAATATGACAAGAGGATGACTACCCACTTGCCTGAAGGGATGGGTCCCCTAGTTCTCACCCCAAAGAATTCCAAAAAAAAGGAAGAAAAAAAAACAAGAAGATATGGGTCATGTGGTCATGGGTGTCTTCTTTTGATTTCTTGCCCATAAGGAGGTGGAATTTTAAAATCCTAGGCATTGTTGGAAGAGGAGAAATTTTGCATCCATATAATGTCAGGAATAACGGCTTCTTTTAGTATTCGGTAGCTGAAAAGATTCCACTTTGAGTGTATCTACGTTTGAACTTTCAGTGCTACCTATGCGTTTTTTTTTGTCTGAATTCAGTGCTTCGTGTGATTGGTATTGAATGAATCAACGTCCAAATAAACCAGTTGCTTTCATGAAATATAGACTGCGAGAAGGTGAAGGCGTGACGCTAGTTTGTGCCGGCTGCTATGAGTAAGCTAGCTTGTGAAATGTATTTATAAACTTGTGAAATATCTTTATTAACTCGGGGGTGGGCAGGGATAAATATTTGACGGTCAGCAGATCTCAATCCAACGGCTCAGATCCTCTATTAATTAAGGCATGTGAATCTAAAGTTAGAGATTCCACATGCTCTCATATTAATCTCAGCAAGCACCTTCCTAATTTTCCTTTTCTTTCAGTGGATGGCAGTTGTCGTTATGTAATTTGCTTTTCTATTTGAGTTAAATAGCAGTGGTTGGCCCGCAATTTACCGGTCCAAAAAAAGAAAAAGAAAAATGCCCTCCAGATAATTTTTCTTGTTATTGGCTTTCTATCCCTAGCTATCCCTTTTAGAACCTTACATATTTGTGGAACTTAGGGGCCGTTTGGGGCGTGATTAAAAGCAAAACATCCAGATGGGATGTTTTGCTACACTGTAGCATCTGGATATTTTATATATCCAGCTGAAACACCTCAGGACGTGTTTCAGCTGGATGTAAAAATCCACCTGGATGCTAGAGCCTGTAGTGGATGAAAGAAAGTATTTCATTTGTTAATTTCAAGTGGGTTGGAAAAACACTTCATTATGCACTTTTTGAATATTGAAAAATCTTTTGTGTACTCTAATTAAGAGATTATGTTGTTTTAATCTATATTTGATGAAAACCATGTGACAAATAAAGACAACCATCGTCCACATTTTCATCAATTGTCATTCCATTTTTAAGGATCCCAAAAGTCTTATCTATGACTCAATCAAACTTGTGAGGTTGTTGTTGAGGCAAGGTTAACCCTTAGAAGCCTAGCTCTATCGTAGCACATAGTATTCATTATTTCTTACAAAACTAGCAAAAGCGCACATAATATTTATTTTTTTCAGAAATAGTTTCACAAAAGATAAATCAAGTAAGAAATGAACTTTGATTATTAGGGCATTGAAATAAGCTTATCAAAGGATTTTGGTGTCTACCAACAAGTCCGTCGATCTGTTGACAGAATAACTGATAGTGTACAAAATAGAGCGACGGAACTTACGTAATGTTCCAATTCAGTATAGGACCTTATAAAAGAAGGGAACAAGCCTCAACTCATTTCATGTTCTTTTCATAGAGGCTTGAGGGTGGAAAACTGTGTGGATATCCACACATGTAGATTTGAGGTATTTTGAGGGAGATTTTATCAAGAATTCGTATAGATGAATTGGGATAGGTGGAAGTCGGATTTATACGAGAAGACCAGTGGAAAGGAGCTAGGCAGGATCTGCTTTTATATATAGATCAATACTTATGAAATGCTATTGAATAAACTATTGATGCATTAATTTAAATTAAATGTGTGAACGTGTGTAAGTTATAAAAGCGAGATGCTTGGGGGTTTGATAGAAATAGATGAAATTAATGAAATTTAATGGGTTTGATATTTTTGTCTATGACTGTAGAAATGATAAGGTAGAATATTGAATCAAATTAAGTGTAGAAATTTAGCAAAAGAGAAGTGTTGGTTGAATGTCGCCAAGGTCCTCCACTTGCCGATGAGGTTTCCGATCATATGAGGAAAAGAGAACGGTGCTTTGATGAATGGACTAGTTTTTATGGGTTAAATTAGACTTGTACTAGTGGTTATTTAATGGAGATGGGATATAGAGGCTCAATGTCATATGGTATTAGGGCTGGGAATCGGGTCGGATCGGGTAAAATAGGGTCGGGTCGCCCTTTACCCTACCTAAATAGGGTCGGGTAATTACCCGACCCTATTCATGAGTAGGGTCGAGAATGGCCGACCCTAACCCTACTTCGATCGGGTCGGGTCGGGTAATGACCCGACCCTACTTTTAAAAAATAAAATAAAAATAAGTAATTTTATTTGCTAATCTAGTATTTAAAAAGTCAAAATTGACCTTTATTTGACTAAATTTCAATATAGATATGGTTATTATAAAGTTTTTAGTGATTTAAAAATAAAATTATATTTAAAAATTAGATTATTCAATATTAAATATATATTATAATATTTTATAATATGTACATCGGGTGAAATAGGGTTGTGCGGGTAATTCAGGTAATTACCCTACCCGACCCTATTTTAAATAGGGTAAAATTTTCAAACCCGCACCCGACCCTATTTTGCAATAGGGTCGGGTCAGGTCGGGTAATTTTAGGGTCGGGTAATAGGGTCGGGTAGGATTTTCCCAGCCGTATATGGAATTGAGATCAGAACTTGAAAAATCGTCATCAAAGTCGTAGGTGTTGCCGTTGTGCTTGTGGACCATACAAGAAGAAATGATATGGGATTTATGGGCTTGGATATAAGTTACAAGTAATGTTATAATGCTGTATTATGTGTCACATTTCGGGATTGGGTTTCAGTTAGGGAGATGGGAACATGGGAATAGAAGTTTTATGCTCGTTAGCAGAACTGTCGGCCCACCGATGGGTTCACCGATGATATTCTTCCTTATATCAAGGTTTAAATGTATTTAAGCAAATTTAATACTCCATATTATGTCTGATTAAATAATATAGTCAAGAAAAGAACTATTTTCAACATAAGAGAAGCCACCTATGTCCAAAATGAACTTGGGAGCAAATACAGCACCAGTAGGCACCAATTGTTGGTTGGATTCAAACGAACCCTCACGTAAGATTGGTATGCTGAAAAATGCATCCTCCATCCAAAACAACCTGTGTGCATTTGAAAATGTTTAATTCATTGAACTCTGCCCTGTATGAAAAACAGAGTTTATCCCCACCCTCTTGCTTGTTTTTGGTCATGAGGGACCAAAGTCAGCCATTTATTGATGGAACTGTTTTTTTTTTCTTTCAAATGCGGACAGGTTTTTTTGGACCGAGGGAGTGTGAAAAGGTATGAGGGGAAACTGTACGTAAACAAAGTAATGAAGAGTAGTCTCTTGGTGCATTGCAATTAAACGTACTTCAGAGAATGACGCAAAAGCTACCCCCAAAAAATGACACAAGCAATGCAGTGTTTTATTTTCCAACTTCTAGAAACACTTTCCTATCGATCCCCCAAAATTGTTCTCCAAAGGATTGTTGTTATGTAACATCCAATTATCTCACATGACAGACAATGATTCATTATGATTTTAGGGTGTGTGAATGGCACTCTGATACAGACTATAGGGGTGAAATTTTGAATGTTTCAAATGAACACGGTTTACTAGCTCATCTTCACCTTTTTCACGCATTAACAATGTTGACCTATACACTGACAAGAAGAGGACTAATAGGGACTGTCCAACAAATACCGCGACGTGCGCGAGCCAGGGGCACATACTAACGGGATTCATTATGAAACATAAACT
The DNA here is from genome assembly GCA_039654745.1 of Houttuynia cordata. Taxonomy (NCBI): domain Eukaryota; kingdom Viridiplantae; phylum Streptophyta; class Magnoliopsida; order Piperales; family Saururaceae; genus Houttuynia; species Houttuynia cordata. Next base: position 43,472,683 of record CM077506.1, read on the forward strand.
GTTCCAAGATGTAGCCAGGCCTCCCACCCCAATCAGGAGAAAAATGTGATTGAAAAGGAATTAATGGTACTTCGTATTATGTAAGAGAGATCAGTAACAAGGCATTACCTAGATATTAACGAAATGCAAGCAGCCATGGGGAGAACACATAATCCTTCTCCTCATGTTGTCGTTCTACCGAGTCCCGGAGTGGGTCATCTCACCCCATTCATGGAGTTTGCTAGAAGACTCCATCTCCATCGCCATCTTCCTCTGACCCTCCTCACCCTTCCGGCCGAGGCCGCCAGCTCTTCATTAGCTGCCCAAAATTACATCATCGATTCCATCTTACCAATCCTCAACGTAGTCTGCCTCCCTCCGATCTCCCTCCAAATGCCACAACTGGTGCCCGGATCATGGCGCGAGTTTTACATTCCATGCATTTCCGCCGTGTGATCCTTGTGATGGACAACTTTAGCATAGCTTCACTAGACAACAAGGAATTCTATATCGCCGATATATCAATATCGGGTCCCACCCGATAAATCAATACAGGTAAATATTAGTTTTTAAATTTTTTTACAATATCGCCGATATATCGGCGATTTATCGGTTTCGGACCGATATATCGCCATTTTAAAAAAAATTAGAATTTTTTTTTTAAAAAAACAACGTTCCCCTTTATTTCCCATCCTATTATGCATATTTTGAAATCTATGTTTTGTCTAAATTAGTATAACACATTTTAGAAGTTAGATTGTGAAAATATATGGTAAAAACTAGTTTTCGACCACCGATATTTTTTTACAAATATCTCCGATATTTTGTCTCTTAGGCTGACCGATATTTTACTGATATCCGATACAAAATTCCTTGCTAGACAATACTAAAGGGTTGAAGAATGTCTTCTACACTTTTAATTTCACAACCTTATCTTTGAATCTTTGATTCTACGGGGCCGTTTGGGCCGTGATAAAAAGCAAAACATCTACCGTAGATCACTATTCATTTCATATTTTTTTCACTTTCAGCTGAAACACCTCAAGACGTGTTTCAGCCTGAAAGTAAAAAAAAACTGAATGCTACAATGGAAGTGAAATATCCATTGTAGATATTCCAATTTTTTCACGCCCCAAACAGCCCCTACATCTCCCCACCATCGACCAGCAAATGACAGGGCAATTCAGAGACATGACCGATTCGCTGAGGCTGCCAAGCTATGTGCCCATTCCAGGGACCGAGCTCTCCGAATCGCTTGGTGTCCGAAACATTAAGACCTACAGGAAGCCGGTAACACTTGCAAAGTGCTATAGAAGAGTCGAAGTTATTATTGTCCATAGTGTTGTGGAGATGGAGTTTGGATCTTTCACCAGTCTCCAAGAGGAAGCTGTTCAAATGGAATTATTCCTCCCACAATCCCAATTGGGCCACTGATAGAGAGTGGTTCCTCCCTGCAGGCAACTTATCATGGGTTGGTTCCGTGTTTGAAGTGGCTAAACTAGCAACCATCAAATTGAGTGGAGATTTATTTGGGTGCCGCAGAAACCATCAGAGAGCAGCAAGTGCTGCCTTTTTTGCTGCAGGTCACAAAGGCGACGAGGATCCCATTCAATTCTTGCCAGAGGGTTTCACGACAAGGAAAGGAGCGGCTCTGGTGGTGGCATGGTGGGCCTCACAGGTGGAGGTTCTGGCGCACAGGGCTACAAGGGGCTTCCTATCCCATTGTGGGTGGATGTCCACTCTTGAAAGCATTGTGCATGACTGAATGGAGTGCCCATTGTTGCATGGCCTCTCTACACAGACCAGAGGACCAAAGCAGTGTTACTGGTGGAAGGGATGAAGGTTGCATGGAGTGCCCATTGTTACATGGCATCTCTACACAGCAGAGGACCAAAGCAGTGTTACTGGTGGAAGGGATGAAGGTTGCCATTTGGCCCAAATCCGACAAAGAAGGCAGTTCGGTGTTGAGGGAAGAGATATCACGGGTGGTGGAGGAATTCATGGCTGGGGAAGAGGGGAAGGTTCTGAGAGAAAGGGTGAGGAATGTAAGGTGGCAGAGGGTAGGGCCTTGGCTCAGGATGGTTCCTCCCACAAGGCACTCTTAAAGAGTCGGCAAATGGAAAAGTCAAACTCTGCCTTCTGGATCTTAACGAATATAATAAGGGTTTATTTAGTAGAGTACTTTAGGAGTGAAAAATTTAAATTTTAGAAAAGATGCACAAATAAAAAATCTGAGAAAAATTTTCCCATGTTTTGTAAATAAACAAGGCAGGGATAATTAATAAAAAAAATATGGTTAATAAAAAATAGGGATAATTGAAACTATATTTTTTATTATTAATTGATACAAATTTTTTACAAAATTACCACAAATTTCATTTAAAAAAATCAATGAATTGAAAGCTGAATTATTTTAAGAGATTTTCATAAAAAAACTAAAAAAACTGGATTCTTCTAAAATCAAATGGCAGCCACACAGCCCCTAAGTTAGCAAAACAAAAGAAAAGAAGCGAATTTAGGACTCCATGCCCAGCAACCCACTTTTCAACCATATTTCTATTGTATCTTATATTCATATAGCATATATTATATCTTGTGAATGAGGTAGTCACGTGTGAAAAAAGTGAAAAATAATACTCCCTCCATTCCAAAATACATTGTATATTTAAAAATATTCACTTTCCCAATGTGTACATTTTGCTAAATTATGAGGCTTCCTCTTTCCAAAATTTAAAGAAAAACCTTTTCTCAATCTTCAAGTCAAGCTGAACACAGGTATGACATAATTTTGTGCTAGGGCAAAAAAATCACAGGGCATGACAAGAACCGCAAGTAGCGTAATGGAACATAACCTTCCCCATAATTTCTATTTTTTAACATGGAGATGAACCTTACAAAATCATCCATAGAGATTCGTCAGCACCCTCAATGAAAAACATTGAAATAGATTTAATAAAACATTCTTAGCGAGCAGAGAAAGACAGTATAAATTCCAATCTTGCCAAGAGACACCATAGTATCACAAAAGTAGAACAAATAGGATTACCAATTAATTGAACCCACCAGCTGCTTGTCCGAGTTATTAATTTTCTTCGTGTTGATTTATGGTTAGTGTCTCCCGACCCCTATCGGGGGCAATTTCAATTAAAAGGTTACCAATTGGACATAAAAAAGTTACTAATTGGACAATGTTCACCATGGCACAAAAAAATTGAATAATTGCTAAAGCACAATAAAACCCATAAGAGAAGATATAACAATAAGAAGGCAAGAACTTGTGCTAAAAAATCCATACAACCTTCAAATTACTTCCAGACTAACCGTTTGTCATATCTAAAGCACATTCTTTGTTTTAATACGCAGCCCATCCTAGCTGGCCCTGGACTGGCATGGATGGTATGGCAGCTAGAGTAGGCCTTTGATCCCACATAACTTGAGGCACAAAAAAAACACATTCTTTTACCATGCAATCCATCCCAGTTTACTATGAATTTATTCTTCATTTAAGGTTAGGCATTGTGTCACTCTGGATACTCTCGCCGTCTCAGCAAACTATCAACCAAACAAAATAATTCCAAACTTTCTCACCACATCTGTAGAGATAATACTAGGACAAACCTCACTGGTAGTTGAAAAACGACCTTTACATAATTCTCATCTCCCAAACTGTTCAAAGAACAAGAAAGGAGATAATCATGCAATCATCGGCCACAAGACAAGATTGTTTAGATGTCTCACGGTTCACCTTTGATAAATATCGTAAACAGTAAATGCTGATAAAATTGGTGCATGATTCAGCAGCTACAATTTTCGCAATCATAGTCATTTGTTATTCCACAAGGACCAAAAACATGGACAACCATTTGGCAAAGTAGAATTAGTCAAAAAATACAATCTAAACTTCAAATCAAAGGAGAAAGGTGAATAATAGATGGAAAAATGATGCACCGATGGCTCATATCAAGTGTATGATTGGGTAGAACCGTCATCGTGGAGGTGAAGAAGATAGATACCAAGCCACATTTATGGCAGCACCGTCTTCCCCTAACTTGAAGGATCACATTGGAATAAAGGATCCCAAATCCCACTCAAGCCTCTCTCTTTTAAATCATGGCCTCAGGCACTTCATCTATGCAACTAAAAGAAACAAGGATAGAAAGAACAAAGAATTAAAAAAGCCACCGATATGAAGGCTTATGGAACAAGGGTAAGCATTGCAATCTTCTAATCCAAGGCCATCAAGTCTACAATCTAGAGACCATATTCAACACTCTAATGGACTTTGCAGATTGAGCTCACCACCAAGAGTGTCCTTTTAGACCCAAGGACTTTGGCGATTGAGCTTCAAAACATAAAAACAAACAAAGAGTTCAGCAAATGGTGACATGGCGTTCAGCAAATAAAAGTTTCTACTCTGAACATTAACAAGTAGTAATTGCATACCAAATGAGCCAAAACACAATACATAGTGACAATATTTGAGTTTTAGTATGATGGGCTCCAAAGCCAGAGCTTGGTATTGTTTTTCACTTACTGGTACATGCAAACAGCTGAATTAGCAAATCTATCAAAGCTGTAATGACCTTAATATGAACGAAGTAGCTACTAATTTGCAAATTTTATAATAGTTCTCAATTTAGACAGAACTGAACGAATCAGGAAAAATGGCTTCAAAAGATTCTGAAACTTGAGCATTCCCTAGTTTTTAAAAGTAAGTTGGCAAGCTTTAAATGGGTTATTGATAAAACCAAAATGGAACTCACCATACAAGGTGAAAACAGAGAGGGTAAGGAGGAGGAGATGAAAAGGTAGAGTTGGGATGCAATGGCAGCATCAAGTATAATTTTGCCAGTGCTCTGGTTCTTTAGCCGATGAGGTTCCAACCGGCGGCGCTTTAGGGTTTCATTATTGGGGCTTACGCGAATGAAGGGTGTTCGGTTTATACTCCACTTTAATAGTAGGGTGTTCGGTCAATAAAATCTTGTGTGTTATAAATGGTAATAACTACACACAACAACTTTATATAAAAAAAAACTAAACACAACAACACACAGTCTGACATTTTTTTTAGAAAAAAATGGAACGCTTCTTGAAGAGGAGGTCCGAGTTCAACCCGTCCTCAGCTGGCCGCCCAGACGAGGTTACATCCGGATTCCGGTGCTTATGATAGGTTAGCCTTGTATGCACCCGAGGGGATTGCCGGAGGGATATGCTGTTGTTAGATGCTACATTTGCAAAAAAAGGCCAATCCTTTTTCAAATGCTCCATTTCGTTAATTTATGTCAATTTTGGACCTCTTTTACTTGCCATTAGTTAGGAGTTTCCACTATCTAATAAAATTAACTTTTTTTTCTGCATGTAGCATCTAAAACAGGACGGAGTGAGTATTAACATAGTCTGCCTATACATTTCTTTGCTATAGAAGTCAACAAAAAATTGGTTTGTTCTCATAGTTTGTTAATATAAAAAAATTGTCCGTACTTTAGTCCTAAGCTCATTGTTGAAAGATGGTTTTTTTTCTAGGTATTCTATTCAAAATACAGATGCATTTGCAAGTGTATACGGATTTCTATAGCTTTGTACTACCTAGGGGTGTAAACGGCGTCCGGATGTCCGTATCCGTCCATCTATCTGTTTTGCTATCCAAGCGGACATAAAATTATGTCCGTCACGGACACGGATAAATTTGGTCGTCTAGGAGATGAGCGGACGCGGCTGCAGACAGAGTGCATCTGCGTCCAGAGCCGTCCGTATCCGTGTCCATGATAAATTTTAAGTTAAAAGTGTTTGTATCCATCCACGTCCTTGTTGTCCGTGTCCGTCCATGTCCAAAACGGACACATAGGCGTGTCCGCACGGACGGGGACGTACGGACACCTGATTTTAAAGTAAGCAGACGACTACAGACGTAGCTTGTCCACGTCCGTGTCTGTCCATTTATACCCCTACTACAACTACATGATAAACACTTACCAAAAAACTATATCAACTAATATGTTACATGTATAATATGCAAAAAAATTATAATAACTTTTATTCAATAATGATCTCATATATTTAATATTTATAAGGATAAAAGGAAGTAACTGCCCTTGCCAGGATAATAATACAAAAACATTACAAAAAGACATAACAAAATTATCATCATCGAATGAACCATATGAAAGCATTGTTCTTTTAATACTTTTCAATCATTCATAATTCTTTCTCAATTACTTTTGCCCCTGCATTTTCTTCCATTTGCTAATAGTCTTCTACCCCACACATCATTGGACCAATTTGGATAATTTTGATTGTCCAATTGACATATTATCATGACATTTACTAAAGTATACACTACAACAAAATTGGCTTTTAACGACAGATTTTCTTTCGACAGGAAAGAATCTGTTGATAATATTTATCATTGGCGACATAACTAAATATGTCGTAAAAGGAATGCCATTAGTGGCAAAGTTTTTTCAAGGATGTGTATTCGTCGGTTGATCTATACTTGAATTATGCATTTTATTAACTCCTAAACTTATGTTTATATTAGTGTTTGAGTTTATTTAGTAATGCTTTAATATTTTTTTTATCTTTTGTAGGAAAATAAAGTTGCACTCCTTTTGGGCATAAGAAGACGGAAAGAGTAAAGATTTTGGCGAAAATATAGTAGCCGATCGATCGCCAGACATGTGCGATCAATCGTTGGAACCAGAATGAACTACTAACGAAGGAAGGGATCGATCGCTGCCTTCTCGATCGATCGTATCTACTGGAATGTTTGTTACACTGTTAGCGATCGATCGGCGCCTTTAGCGATCAATCGTCATATGAAGAGAACTGCCGAACGATCGCGGGAAAAAATGGAGAAACAGTTAAAGTGAGTGATCTATCGGGAAGCGATCGATCTGCAAATACAGCGATTGATCATGTATTCGGGAAACCTTAAAAGAATCCATTTTCACTTATCCCCTATATATACCTTAAGGAGGGCTGAGAACTGAACGTTTAGAGAGTCTTGGAGAGTCTTTTAGGAAAGTTTTGTGATGGCTATTGCAAATGAGAGAAGATGATGAAGAATATGACTTATGTTTCTCATCCAATGCTAAGCTAAACCACTTCCACGGCGTAGATGAAGCCCGAGTAGATTGGTTTTGCCATTTCTTTATCTAATTGTCACGCCCCAAAATCCCCCACCTCGATCGGAGTGCGGAACTCTTCATAAATACTATCTTTTGTGAGGTAAAAATTCTGGGACGCCATTTCAGATAATCGAATCAACCGGCCAATTACATCATCTCAAAAGGATGTGCAATCGCCAATACCAGGATCACTCAAGAACGTAGGAACTCATCATCAAATCTCAAAATAAAACATTGTAAATGTATTAAATGAAACCTACTTAGTCTTTATTACAGCAAATATCATAAATTGTCAACCAAAAGAAATCATAAAAGTAATGTCACACAACGGCCTGCAAATATCAAACTAAGCAAATAATTAAAAGTTCTATAATCACCTTCACAAATTTGCGTCACCTTCATGTTCTGCAATCATCCTGAATCAATGCTCTTTCACGTCTGCATCAGAAGATGCATGAGTATTCCGTAGAAATACCCTGTAGGATGTGAAAACCCACCGGTGACACAATAAATAGTATGAAGAAAGGTTTACTCAATAGAAACAGGAACACATATATAATATCCGAAGGGCTGATCACACGATTTACTTCCCTGCATAGAAAGGTTAGTCAATAATAACAATCCTAACTCACAAGTATAGGGAAAGAATAACAATAAGACTCCAAACAATCACATGTGTAAGGAGAGAATAACAATTTTATCAAAGGTTCAAGGCATCTATAGTGCAAGGAGTTACAATTTCTGCTCGCTAAATTTATCACTCGCAAGTGACCAAATAATCATACCAAAACCACCCTAGGGGTTCTCTCTTTGGAACCCTGCCACGCTGATCGTTTAAATATTAAACCCTTGCAAGTGCACAAGGCAATTGTACTATAGTGAGTATTTAGGGTTGTCAAACCTTAGGGACGAATGAATAATCTACCAAACTCAAGAGAGAAAAGTTATTGTTTTAATTAATTCTAATGAAAATAATAAACTTTAACTACTTTAAACGAGTTTTACTAATATGGAGAAATACCAAGGCAGCGAATCCACCACTAAACATGCAATTACTACTCTCAATTATTATTTCACACAAATTGATATGACACGGTACTCGTGTTCTTGGTCGGACACACGAATTACTAGTGAAAGCACTCGCGTTCTTGGCCGGACATGAAAAGTTCATTCATTATAAATTAATGTAATTAACTGTATCCTTGGTTGGACATAGAACTAACACAATCCTGTTCTTGGTTAGACACAGAGAATATCAAGATCAGATTCCATTTATAATCACACAAGTTTATGGTCAAGCACTTAGATGAATACATTTGAAATTGCATTAAGCATAGAAAATTATATCAACTAATATAAATTAAACAATCATGAGTAGCAATACATATCTAGGGCTTCATGTAGCCTTGATAAGAAGTTTACCTAGACTTAAAATTAGAGAAAAGAAAAGCCTGATTTGGTGTATTCATTGGCATGAATCTTCTCTTCTTCTTCTTCTCCCAAAAGAACTCTTCTCTTTCTCCCAAAAGAACTCTTCTCTAGCCTCCAGGTGTCTCTATATCTATTCTCTAATGCTCACAAAGTTCCCCCTTAAAGGCATATATATAGGCGAAAAGAGAAACTACGAAACCCCCTTCCAATTCCGACTCAAAATAGGGCTCGTTTTAAGTTTGCCGAATACGGCGATCGATCGCTCACTGTTCATGCAAAAATTCCAGTAGATACGATCGATCGAAAGGTGATGATCGATTATGTATATCTCATTTTCTGCTTTGGCGATCGACCGCTTGAATGTGTCGATCAATCGATTACTATTCATGCTTTTGTATCAAAATCTTCCAATGATCATAGCTTTTCACTCCGAATTTCGAATTTTGCACAGTCGGCGTCATTGGAAAGCTGACTTATTAAACTTTAATATAAAGCTTGAATCAGTTCAATCAGAGATATACTCTCGAAGTAATGAAGATTCAACCATTGGAGTCATGTTTTACCACATTTGTAGCTTATGCTTATTTTCCTACAAAAACCAAAAATTATATGAAAGTAGCAGAAAAAAATAATCAAATACTAACATAAACATAAGTTTAGGAGCTAATATAATGCATAATTCATGTATAGATTACACGCATCTAGGATGCTGGCCCCACCAGTGCTTACGGACACGATGGGCGGAGATTGAGGACCTTCTGTAATGTCAACTGTCTAACGTACATATAGTGCCTCCCTTCGAGCATAAATAATCGGAGACCTCGCAAGATCTAGCAATGGCTTTAATGAGCATACTAGGAATCTACTTCGGAGAGATCTTCGTAAGGTCTCTAGTGGAGAAAACAGTTATGTAATAATATAAATAATATTTCAAATGAATAGAGGTCGCAACAGTCAAAGGTTTCAAGGTTTCTTTTGTCGGAATAGACTCACTCTTTGGAGTCTAGATAAATAATTAATCGGAATGAACTCACTCTTTTGAGTATAGATAAATTATACAATAAGATACAATTCCTCGCAAGGACACCGCTGAGATTCCAAGGTCTTTGATCAACAGGTAACTCGCCAAAAGAGTAATAATAGATCGCAATCATAATTCAAACAACATGCTTCATGTCTAGCTTAGATAGGAACATCTCTGGAAATTTAGGTTCTTCTATTTATAAGACTGAATTGAAGATGAGAGAATGATTGAAATGGTTTGATATCCAACTGGAACTCAAACCGACACAAAGCTGAATTTAGATTCTTAGTATAATAAAACTCTAGGTTATAATATCTTATAATAATAACCCTTTTAGACCAACTAGTCTTACACTAGTAGTCTATCTTATATCTTACAACATATATTAGAGATATTTCAATCAGATTAAATTTTATCATTAAGTATTAGTATTTATTACTGACTTAAACCTTAGTTACAGTAAATTAATTTAATGTTAATAGCCCCTTTACGACTGTCCCCACAGTCGGCACAGTAGGAATTTAAGTCTAAAATTTTAACAGTAGATAGTCCTATGAGTCTAGTTTCCTACTCAATAAATGGTATATTTTTTTATTTTTCTATGATTAGTTATGATTTTTATACTGCAGGTTGTCGACGCAGGAACAGTCTTGGCCGAAACCCCTAAGACTTAATCATACATACTAATTACGTATTATTATCCCTCAATCATGATAATATGATCTTATTAACCTTAAATCTCCCTCCTAGGATTGTTATAGATCCTTATATGTTCTTGAACTTAGTTATTACATGCTTTTTATACAACTTTTATTATAACTGATTTAAGATACTCCCCTTCGTACAATGAAGATCTTAACCCAAAAATCCTAACCTATAATCATATTGGACAATTAAACCCGAACCTTTACAGAATCAAAAGATAATTTTCTGACATCCAAAAGATCAATAGATAAATAATGTTCCTATATAAAACCATCATGCAAGCATTAGAAGAGATAACACTCAACGAATATCAATAATTATACTCATAATCATAATTAGTATCGAATCTCTCAACAAATCAAGCATATATATAATCTCTACTACTGAAATGGAATCAAATAACTCATCATAGAATAAATAGAAAGAGTTTAGAATCAAACATAGTAGAAAAAACCATCCCAGCCTCTTTGTAGAATGAAAACTGCATGTCCTAAACTTAATCCTCCTTGATTAGTTAGGATTTGATGTCTGCTTTAATTAGGTTTATCAAAAATAGCACTTTTCAGACACAAAATCTGCCGATGCGATCAATCGCTTCACTGGGCGATCGATCGCTGCGTTACTTTGTGCGATCACAGTACCAGTAATCGATCGTTGCCAATAGCAATCAATTGCTTCCTTAAATCGCCAAATTTATAGTAAAAACGATCGATCAGGGACAAAGACGATCGATCGCGTAGCCTGCCCAATCGATCGCATACTCTGGCGATCAATCGCATACCAAAATTCAAACTAGCATAACTTTTTGCTCCGAATTCCGAATTGCGCACTGTCAGTGGTGTTGGAAAGCTCTCTTTGCGTGCTTCAATCCCAAATATCAAAATATAACAAAAAAGCATCAAAATTTTGGATTTTAGATCAATCAATTTTAGTAAGCATACCAATTTTTTTTGGGTGTTACACTAATCTTAATCTTATTTTAGTTGATGTATGGATCTTTGTTATATTATCATTGTTAATACAATAAGATTTATTATATGTGCTCGAGAGAGGCTAGAGTGATTCTTGTGAATTTCAATCCGAGGAATAATTGTGTGTCTGAGAAGAACGTAAGTAGACTAAGATGTTATTTGTTAATAAAGTTTCATTAATTTTATGCTCAAGTGAGTTAGTGTCATAATTCCATAGTTTTAATTATTTAAGTGTTATGTCTGAGAGGAGTTGCATAACATTTTGAATTAACTAGTATATGTCCGAGAGAAATATGCTGATCAACTATGAATTTATAAAAGAGATCGAGAGAGATGATAAAATTAGTTTATTTCGTAGTGGATTCGATGTCTTGGTATTTCTCCATATTAGTACAAGTCATTTTAAAGTAGCTGAATTTAATCTCTTTTCTTTGATTAAATCAAAATAATAATTTTTTCTTTTTGAATTTGGTAGATTAATCATCCGTCCCTATGATTCGACAACTTTAAATATTTACTGTAGTATAATTGTCATGCGCACTTGCAAGGGTTTAATATATTAACGAAAAATTGTCCGGAGGTTTATTTCGAGAGTTTTTTCTGCAATAAAAATTCGCTTAAAAAAAAAACGTCCTTCCCCCGCCCCCTCGTGCCATAGCACCGGCCCTTCTCAGCCATCCCTTCTCAGTCGTGGTCCCCTTCTCTGGCGTACTCTATCGTCTCGCTCATCCTCCGACGAAGCTCTTCCTCAGGTATGCTCCCCACCCCCAATTCCTTTTTTTTCTCGGCGGAGGGCTGTGGATGGCGAGGAGCAGCAACACCTGCATGAGCTTCCTCCTGGTGGTGGGCTTTGCCATCCTCTTCGCCTCCCTCGCCTGATTCGTCGGAGAAGAAGCTCAGTTGGCCGATCCGGCGGAGGATTGCCATCGGGACAGCAAGAGGCTTGGCTTACTTGCATTGTGGCGCGCAGCCTGCTATCATTCACAGAGATATCAAAGCCAATAACATACTTCTGGGCGAGAATTTTGAGCCCAAGGTGGCAGATTTTGGATTGGCAACAGCCATTTACATATGATAATGAGGATCCGGGTGCAGAGTCCATGGAGAGAAGGGTAAACTGAAGGACCTGGAGAGTGATTTGATTCCACATGCGCAGCGCACTGGCCCACGGGTACAGGTAGTCTAGATACACATAAAGCTCAATTTACACTTAACCATGGATTATCATTTGATTCATTTCTTTTTCCCAGATTTAGTGGTCTATCACATGTACATTTGTTTGTTATTGAAATTATTAATAATCCTGGCTCCATTCAACTTTTGGAGCTGCTGGTTTGGTTCAATGTAGATCCTGATTACTGTATATCACCAGTGTTGACTCTTGATTGCTAATCAAATTAAACACGAATTTACAATCTGCTAATACTGTGACTTCCTTTCAACTGAAATATAGTTTGTGTATCATTTTGTATTTTTTTTAATTGTAGCATCTTGAAATATGGTTCTCATCAGTTAAATTAGCGTGTCAAGTTTGCATTCCGAACATAGAAAGATGCGAAAATTCTGTTTATCACATTTTAAGGTCCAATATCATCAGGGTAGCTCAATTCGTCATGAAGCCTTTACTCATATGGAAGGTCAGAAAGAATTTGTACAGATTGATCACAATGATTTGCTTCCGTATCTTCTTGTCAATGTAGGGTCTGGTGTTAGTATGATTAAGGTATCTCATTTTTTTTTCCATATGCTATCATTTCTTTGGTCTTCTTAAGGCTTATAGTTCCTCAGTTTTTTAAAAAATATGTGATTTTGTTTTGCATTGAGCTAAGTATAGGTGGATGGAGAGGGAAGCTTTGAACGGGTGAGTGGAACAAATGTTGGAGGGGGCACATACTGCAGTCTGGGAAAGCTTCCAACGAAATGCAAGAGGTCCTCTCTCTCTCTCTCTCTCTCTCTCTCTATATATATATATATGTGTGTGTGTGTCCCAGGTAGAACCAGGGCCCTATTATGAATGCAATGAAGGGTGCCAACCTATTGTCTTGAGTGTGTGAATGCGCTGGCAGTAGAATCAGGGACTGGTTAGATGATATGAGCTTCATGGGCACCAACCAGTTGTGCATGTATGTATGCACGCCCATTCAAGTGGCAGAAGCGGAGCCTCATTATGCAATGAATTTTTGTGGGTGCGTCAACCAATTGTGTAATGTGCGTACACTGGTAGCATAATCAAGCTCCATTATATGCATCTGAGTTTCTTCGGGTGTGTGTGTGTGTGTTTTGTGTTGGGAGAGTTGTGGTGGTCTGAATTAAGGCCTTGTCATATGAATATGACTATTTAAGGAAGTGCCAGCTAATTGTTAAGGTTTGTTGCTCCATTATCTGTTATGAATGTTTTTTCATGGGAGCACTAATTGCTAAGATTTGTCATGCATTTGAGTATTCAGAAAACAGTTTTTAGTCGATCAATAGTGGCTATATCCTTCCTCACTAACGTCAGCTTCACGCTACCTCATTCACTCCAATGTCTACAATGTGCTTAAATATATTTACAAGTTTCTCATAATTGTTTAATTTCTTAGCTTTGACGAGTTGCTAGAGCTTAGTCAACGGGGAGATAATAGAGCACTGGATATGCTGGTTGGAGATATTTATGGTGGTCTGGAGTATAATAAAATTTGTAGGTCATTGGTGCTTTAACCGGTTTTTTATCTTCATTTATTGTAAATGCAATTTACCATCCTAAACCTCCTTTCCGGAAACAAAACTATATTAAGTAGCCTGCTATACGCTATTTTTTGTGATATCTGAATCAAGCAGCCTAAGTGAGGTCTTTTTTCCCCTACCAGGTTATGGATGTTTTCATTATCTCCATACTAGACTTGGCTCCAAACTCAAAACTTTTTGCCTCAGACATCAGTCATTAATTGATAAACTTATGGTTCATACTTTTGAACTGTGTTATGACTGAATTTGATGCGTCTTCTGTAAAAGCATAACACATATGTGGTTCGCTGCGCGTGCTGTTTGGAGTGCTCCTACAGTGCGTGGTTGATCGTCTTATCCTCGGAGGCAGACGCCCAAGAGTTTTAAGCACCGTAGGGAGGGCGAATTCTGTCTTAAGGACAAAGTATTTCGCTTGATTCAATCATAACCTTCTTCTAACGGATTTATTATCATCTTTGCAAAGGTACACAGATCTTTCATCCTTAAAGTAAAATTTATAACAATCTTAAGACAGAATTTATTACTGTTATTTTTTATTTCTGTGCTGTACTGTAATTTTTATTTATTGTACTATACTGTCATTTGTACTGTAATTACTGTGCTATTACTGAGATAATCTTCTGTGCTTTGCAAAAGTTACACAAATGGCTACTGAGAACTTCACTCCGGTACTGATTCCCACTCCGGTGAATGCTCCTGTTCAAGTTAAAGGGGAGAAATAAGAAAAGTTCAATGGTGTGGATTTCAAAAGATGGCAACAAAAAATGTTGTTCTATCTTACCACGCTGAATTTGGCCCGATTCCTTAAAGAGGAAGTACCCGTTCTCACTGAGGAGAAACGGGAAGACAAAACGGCTGTTGCAGCAGTAGATGCATGGAAACATGCAGATTTCTTATGCCGAAATTATATCCTTAACAGATTGGACAACACATTATATAATGTCTACAGTTTGATGACAAGTGCTAAGGCACTCTGGGAGTCATTAGACAAGAAGTACAAAACTGAAGATGCTGGAACGAAGAAATTCGTGGTCGACAAATTTTTGGAATTCAAAATAGTGGACTCTAAGACTGTGATCAATCAAGTTCAAGATCTACAAGTTATCCTTCATGACATTCATGCAGAAGACATGACTTTAAGTGAGTCTTTCTAGGTGGCAGCAATAATTGAAAAATTGCCACCTTCCTGGAAGGATTTCAAGAACTACTTAAAGCATAAGAGGAAGGAGATGAACTTGGAAGATCTAATTGTGAGGTTAAGGATTGAAGAGGACAACCGTTCTTCTGAAAAGAAAACTGGGGGTCATGGCATGGAGGCCAAAGTAAATATTGTGGAACAAGGGCATAAAAGCAATAGCTTTACCAACAAAAAGAGGAAGCATCCTGGGGGTCAGTCAAACAATGACTCCAACAACAACAAGTTCAAGGGCAAGTGTTATGTGTGTGACAAGATGGGCCATAAGGCTAAGGATTGTTACAAATGGAAGAAATAAGATGGTTTCAAGAAGAAGAAGGCACAAGCCCACATGACCGAAGTGGAGAATCTCTCCACCAATGTGCATGACATCAACCTTTCTGTTGTGATTTCGGAAGTGAATATGGTCACTAACGATAGAGAATGGTGGGTGGATACTGGGGCTACCCGTCATGTGTGTTCAAACAGGAGAATGTTCTCCACTTATCACTCCGTGGAAAATGGTGAACAACTGTTTATGGGAACCTGTTCTACTGCCAAGGTTGAAGGAATTGGAAAGGTGGTGCTCAAGATGACTTCGGGCAAGGAACTCACGCTCACAAGAATAACTTCCATAAGGATGTTAATCGCTATGGCGGCTTTGTATAATCTTGAAATACATCAAATCAATGTAAAAATAGCATTCTTGAATGGTGACTTGAATGAGGAAATATATCTGCAACAACCTGAAGGGTGCAAACTTGTTAAGTCTCTCTATGGGCTTAAACAAGCAACTAAGCAATGGCATGAAAAATTTGACAAAATGATGATGTCAAATGGATTCAAAATTAATGAATGTGACAAATGTGTTTATGTCAAAGCTAGACCTGAAGGCTATATGTTATAGTATACCTATATGTGGATGATATGCTCATTATTGGTAGCAATGATAATATCATTAAAGCTACTAAGAGGATGTTAAACAAACAGTTTAACATGAAGGATATGGGTGTTGCAGATGTTATACTAGGGATGAAAATCACTAGAACATCTGATGGATATATATTATCTCAATCTCATTGCATTACAAAAATCCTAGACAAATTTAATGAGAATGATAATCGTCCAGCGAGAACACCTGTGGATGTGACATTGCATTTAAGTAAAAACACGGGTGAGAGCATATCACAACTCCAATATTCACAAATAATTGGAAGTCTCATGTACCTCATGAATTGTATGAGACCGGACATTGCATACTCAGTAAGTAAACTGAGTAGATATAATAGCAATCCAAGGGAAGACCACTGGAAGGCTCTAGTTAGGGTTCTTAGATATCTAAGATATACCTTGGACTATGGACTGTACTATACGAGATATCCAACAGTACTAGAAGGGTACTGTGATGCAAATTGGATATCTGATACAAGAGACTCCAAATCCACAAGTGGATGTCTTTACTATTGGAGGTACAGCAGTGTCTTAGAAATCTTCTAAACAAACGTGCATTGCAAGATCCACAATGGAATCAGAATTCATTGCACTTGATAAAGCAGGCGAAGAAGCTGAGTGGCTTTCATTTTTTAGAAGATATTCCAATGTGGGGGAAACCTGTGCCACCTATATGTATCTATTGTGATAGTCAATCTGCTATAGGAAGAGCACAAAGTAACTTGTATAATGGTAAGTCTCTTTGCTTTTAATGGTTCTCATAGCTTGACTTAATTCGAGTGGGGTATTGCAGGATGCTCCTAATAAGAATCACCTATATGAGTGTGAAGGGGCCACTTCTATGAAGATTTTAAGGCTAAATCTTCTAGAGCACTCATGAAAACCAGGTTTGTTCGGGGCCAAAATGAACAAAGTCATGAGAACCACAATGTGTCTGAGAAATGATTGTGTGACTTCTATTGTCTTGGTTTACACAAATGGCTGAATAGTTCAAGACATCAAGTTCACTGATTAGCCAGTAAACCCGATAGTCTTCACAAGGGAAGGTTCAAAGCCAAAAGCTACCTTTCCCCATGCATGATCTTCTCAATATTTGCTTTCACAAGTTTTCTGCATAGTTTTTTGCATAGTTATCCAGCCAATTCTCATTCATGTGGGGGAATTGTTAGAAGTGGGTGTTAAAGAGGGAGTTAGAACCCATGATGGACTACTGGAATGGACTGTTTGATAATCTCGACGTATGGGAAGAAGTCACCGATGTAATCATCCCCATGGCACAAGAGGCATCTCTCATTGCTTCATCTCCCTCTGTGGCCCCTCCTCCCTGATGACAGAAGACGGAGGCAGGAAATGAAGAGGGCTCCCATTCAACCTTCCCCCTCTTCCTCGAGGATGGCTGATTAGTCTACTGTAATAGGGCGATTCGAGGGTTCGCTTCAGGGCATACAGTCACTAATTGAGATCGCTCTGTCTTCGTATGAGAAGATGGGAAGGAGTGTCGGACATGCGAGAGGTTCTTCACTCTATCAAGTTATCTGCCACCACAACATCAATGTTGTTAGATGGTCGTGAGTATTTTGAGGATCCCAATGAGGAGACGACTAAGCAACCGAATAAGGAGACGAAGCAATCAGACAAGAAGGAGAAGATGAAGAAGTCATCGGTGCATCAAAAGGAGGAGCCAAATCAGAAAACCGATGACAAGGAGCAGATGAAGAAAACTTTGGTGCATATACGGAGAAAGGAGTTGGCGCACAAGTCAGCCAAAGACTCCCTCAAATGGGCTAAAGGTAAGTTCTACAAGATTATTTAATATTTCGTGTCATGTTATACACGACTATTTAATTTTTCGTGTTGCATTCTACACGACTAGTTAATTTTTCATGTTGCATTCTCCACGACTAGTTAATTTTTCGTGCTGCTACTGACACGACTTTGTAAAATGTCAATTTAGCTCCCATCAAGCACGCGCATGAGGAAGAGAAGATTCAACGGGCTACAAAGAGATCCTCTGCAAAGATGTTTCTAAATAAGCTCCAACTAGACTTCGACGAATATATAGAGCGTGCAGAAGTGGAACACCGTCAGATGTACAGACGGGACCTATTCCCCCCGGGTGTAGTGGTAAGGAAGAGAAGGAGGGCTGTCTCCGAGAGGGAATTGCAGAGGATACGGGAAGATGAGCATATACGAAGAATGGCGGAGGAGCAGGCAAGGAAGAATTTGGCGGAAGAGCCGAAAGCCGACTCCGATGAGACCGTATCCAATCAACAAACGACCTCTATCATCAATGAGGTGATCTCTTCCTTGCAGCAGTCCGATATCGGGACAGCCAAGGAGGATGATTTGGCAGAGGAGGAGGCGGAGAAGGAGGAGGAGGAGGAGAAGGAGAAGGAGGAGGTGGTGGAGAAGGAGAAGGAGGTGGAGGCAAAGAGGAGGAGGCGAAGGAGGAGGAGGAGAAGCCGCCGCCACCGTCCGGCCGGCCGGTTCGGCTAGGTTCGGTTCGCACGCGCGGCCGGTCGGGCCGGGTTGGGTTGGGTCAACAAGATAATATTATTTTAGGACAAATTCAATTGATTTGGTTTTCTAAATTTATTTTGGTTCAACCAAAACGGGTCTGGTTTAGGTTTTTATGACCGTTAACGGACGGACGCGTCCGTTTAACGGGAAAGGGTTTCAACGGGCTTTAACGGAATTTCTATAAAGCTTGAGAAAACGGGTTTTTCTGTATGGTTTTTTCCTGCATTTCATCTTCTTCCTTTCTTCAAACTCTTTCTTCTGCACAATGAACTCTAGGGTATTCTGAAGTGTACAAGGCGAAGCAAATCACAGTCCTCTACCAGTACACGCAGCATCTTCTGTCTTCTCAATGTCTCTCCTGCAGCAGCACATGGCGTTTATCAAATAACAAATGCAGTTTCATCATTTCATTCTCATAGCCATCTCTTTGAAACCCTACCAGTGTTTGCAACAAATGATACAATGCAGAAATTGTCCACATCGTTGGGACAACTTGACACAATATTAGTAGCAGATATAGATCCAGCAACAGCCAAGATGGCTATTGGAGTTCTAGGACCCTTTCTGTCAGCTTATGGGTTTCTCTTCATACTGAGGATTATAATGTCCTGGTATCCCAAGCTTCCAGTTGGTAAGTTCCCTTATGTGGTAGCTTATGCACCCACAGAGCCATTGCTTAGACAAACGAGGAAAGTGATCCCTCCTCTTGGGGGAGTAGATGTGACACCTGTTGTCTGGTTTGGCTTGGTAAGTTTTTTGAATGAGATATTAGTTGGTCCACAAGGACTTCTTGTTCTTCTCTCCCAGAAAGTTTAGCTTTTTTAACATACAACCAATTTTTAAACTCCCTGTTTCCTGAGTTCGAGGCAACTGCCGTTGTCCTTATAACAAAATTGGAGGCATATCAATGAAGGAATTTTGGTTCTTTTTTCTTGTCCCAAAAGCTTTTCTAATAGTATCTATCCTGCATTGCTTTGACAAATATATCCATATCAATATTTAGATGATTTCAGGAAAAAAAATAAGGTAGTGCGGTTGGAGACTTTGCAGGGTTATACCTTTACAACTGTAATTTTGCCTTTCTAATAGCTGATCCACTGTTGACCTGTTAATCTTGATGGACAAAAAGCCCATATCCACATCAGCGAAGCCGAGTTTCAAACACTAATTCATGCGCATGTGGGTTAGCTCACCTAGGTGCATGGGTCCAACATCTCTCTCCCCCACAAAAGTGGGGTGGAACTTGGGCGTAACTTCTAAGGCCAACCTTGGACCTTATATACCATCCACAACACCTCTTTGGTGTGGATGTGAGACTATTCATCCTTCACCCAATTCACTCATTCATATCTATAGTAAGTGGGTTTTAATATGGGTTCTAACTCCCTCTTTAACACCCACTTCTAACACTTTGTTCTTGAAGTTGTGGTCGACAACTCGTGAATGAAAGGATGAGTAGTCTCCCACCCCGCCAGTCCATCTCCTTTAGCTTCTCAAAACCTCAAATTTCTTAATCCATCATTCACTGTCACTTGCTTTCCCTGTCAGCCTTTTCATCCTTTCCAATTATCTATACTGGCCAATGATGTCAAAAATCATACTAAATAGAAGGTATCTTCTGAAAGTCGGTAGGAAGTCATTCCCCTTGAATCATGTTCTTTAGAAATTTAGACGTATGTATGCCAAATGGTAATACAAAAATATATGCTCACCATGATATGCAGAACATGTGCTAGCAATTACAGGCCTAAAGATGACTACTTGGCTGCACTAAAGACATGCATTGAATAATGAAGTTTATTGACGCCAGAGAACATGTAGAAAAAGCAGAAAGTAAAAAATAGCCTGACCAAAGAAATAGAAGTATATGAGATCATCATTTATTCTTTCTACAGTCAATGAGACGGCATAAAATCCATCAGAGAACAGTGTCAATTGCAATATGCAGCCAGTATATGGTTTTCCCTTTGTATTGTACAGATTTTGTGTAACAAAAAAATATAAAAAATAATTGACGAGGAACATCAGCTTTATTCATTATTAAAATAGGTGCTACTTTCATTACATAAAACAGCATACAAAAACTAAAAAATGAACCATCCATGTAGCTCATCTTTGTAGATTGTTTGACATCACCACCCTAACTGCAAAAAAAAGTGGGCAATAGCGACGCTAAAAAAACGTCGCTAAGAGGCCAAAAAGTCATTATAACTATTAGCGACGCTATTAAGAAATGACACTAAATACGGCGTCGCTGAAGGTATTAGCGACGTTTGTAGGAACGATGGCAAAAGTTATTAGTGACGTTTCTCGTTGGAAGAAATGGCCGGGAAAATGTTGTAAAAAGAATTAGCGACGTTTTTATAAACGTCGGTAAAAGTAGTCCTGAGTTTTAGCGACGCTTCTGAGAGCGTCGTTGAAAGCAAAAAATAACTCACTTGAAACTATCTGTTTCACATTATCAAAAGTGTATTATTGATTTTCACAGAAAAGTGAAATGTACATCAAACAATATATTTCAACAAATTACAAAACGTCATACGACACATCTTTATAAGTATCTATATTTACTCTGGAAATTCTCTTCAAATTGTCCTTGCTCATGATTCCCCAACTCACCACATTCAGTATTCCATGAATCTACACAAAACAGAAGAAATATCAGCATGGCGACCTAATTACCTCCCAGCCGTAGAGTATCTCTACCAAACTTCCACTACACAAAATTGCTGGACGACGATCCTTAAAGTACAACTGCAGCCTTCTCTTGGGAAATAAGAGGGAGGATGAGCAATTAAAGGTTCATACTGATCAGCTCCAGCCCCACACCAACCTGTAATAGGGTAAATGGAAAGAGTTAAAAATAAGGTTGGAGCCATTAAAGAATGAAACAGTAAACAATGGGAAGCAACATGGTTAAACAGTCATAAAATGATAGGAACAAAAATTGCACATGACAGAAAAATCTGAGGTTTACTATTTACCTGTTCCTTTCATAAATAAGAACAATGGGGGCCCATGGATTTCACATCTGGGGCGATGTGGCAGGAAGAAAACACAATTATCTTCATCTACCATTGCATCTATTCAAATGATAAGTTATCGAATTAATCTTGAGAGCTTGCTCTTTTTATTCGTAAGATAAGTTAAATCAATCAAATGATAAACAATAACCCCCTGTCCCACATTAACAGTCCAATTTGGTTTTTCAAAATGTACTAAGACTATTAATGTGGGGGTTAATGAGAACGAAACTGAGACAAAAAATCAGGAAGCGAAAGAGCAAATCACAGAGAAAACCAGTACTTTTTTCTCTCATAACGTAAAACAAAAAGCACTCTATATGCTAACTTTCCAATAAACTAACCTACGTAAGTGCATCACCAAGAGCAGATAGACAAAGAAATTAAACAAGGAAATGGAAACACCTAACCATATCCTGAAATTATGAAACCACTCACCACATATATCTATCGCTTACACGTATGCTGTATATCCACAACATACATGTGATCCAACTTCAACCGATGAGGTTCTGACAAGAAAAGTTCAGTAAGAGCTAGTGAGAGAGAGAGCAATATTATTATAATAACCAAAACACACAGGAGGGTTTTCAAGTACTGCATGGTTAGAGAAAATCGGAATAACAAGCTAGAAGTTTAGAAAGCCAAAAAATAAGAGCAGCACACTAACCCCTGTTAATGGCTGTAGGCATCTCACTTTCTCATGGTTCTCCTCTTCGAAAACTTTGTTGGGGTCATCAAGTTTATTTAATGTTTAGCACAACCAGTTGCTTGTGTCTCTCTCCATCTCAAAAACCTCTAAACAGAAAATGGGCCAAGCAAACTAATAGGCTTCACTGTTAATCAAATTGTCACAACCAGATGCAGCACTATGTGCAAGATGCACAAATTTCAGCCTCCAAAATATTAGGAAATTGCCCAATGTCAGATCCATCAATTGGTTGGAACTCATTATGCAAACCAACTGCAAAGTCATCTCGGTGAGCTCCACAACTTTGCAGGTAATCAGCAATCTGCAGTTAAAATGGTCAATCAGATAGGAAAACATCAGCTCTAGGACATTATTTGTAGTTTGTGCAGAAGCATTGTGGTATTTCATACATTATTATTTTTTATGCCATTAAATTGTTATTCATGAATTCAAAAAGGAAGATCAAAGAAACCTAATATACATTGTTGGCCATTGCAATGCCACTTAAAAACATTATCATTACATGATAGAGATCAGCTTTAGTGCCAGTGACCCATTTAATAATGTTAAGGAGGGAAAGATAGCCAAACAAACTGTTTAAGAAAATCATCTGCGGGATAAACTGGTACCTCATGTACTACACCATGGAACAAATTAAAGAACAGACTTGCACAGAACAAGGAAAACCAAGTAACACTACACCTTATACCAGGAAAGGAGAACTTTTCTGAACCTGACTTGCAAACAAAATAAGGAAAGTATTCTTGAGATTAAGTGAGATCTAAAATCCGACAGAATATATCAAACCCTATTGACTTTCAAATTAAAATGAGCACCGATGCAACAAGGTCAAGTATATCTTAGGATGGATATTTAAGCTTACAAAAAACCAAATACAGCAAGACACTCAAATAAAGGAAATTTAAGCTTACAAAAAACCAAATACAGCAAGACACTCAAATAAAGGATATTTAAGCTTACAAATAACCAAATACAGCAAGACACTCAAATGGAATATGAAAAAATAGTGGCTGAAAATTAGGGACTTACCCATATGCATCCACAATTTCTTGAAAAGCAGAAGTAAACTTATTTGTTCTAAAATAGGTGGGCGATGACTCTTTTGAATGCAAAACTTGTAATATGGTCCCTACTTGTGAGTTACTATCAAGGGCAGCTCGCTCTAGGGCATCCTGGATCTGTACAGGTCATATCAGGATGTTAAACCATCACATCCAACAACGCATAACCACAAAAAGTATATTCTTGAATTAAGAAGATATAGCATACCTGGGGTGACGCAAAAACAGGGGTCCAACCTTCTCCAACTAAGCATTTTTTTTGTCACATCCATGCTTAGCATGTTTAAAGTGTGATGTATAGATTTCTCTTTCCTAACCTAAAAACAGGTTAAAATTCAACCATATAAGTGATAATTACCCAGAGAGCTTAGTAGTTGCCAACAATGGATCACATAGAGCACAAAATACAGTACAAGGAACCAACCACGAGATTCCACTGCTCATATTGGCAGCCAATATTATTTAGTAAGTTGTCCTTGTGCATTAGTCCAATATCTATTGTAGTCTTCAGCTCCTCGAGTTTCCCACAAACCTAGAATAGATCAAATCTAAAATTTCATATTGAACACGGAAAAAATAAAAACATAATCAATTATCATTTACATCCGATGGAATATGCAGTCTGTGCTGAGGAAAAGTACTGCTTCTATAAAATAAAAATAAAAATAAAAAAGATATAAAGCCTAATCTACCTGCATCGTAAAATAACATCAACAAAAAATATAGCTCTCATTTAAAAGATAAACTGGGTGCAAGAGAGAAGATTGCACAACTCTTCAATCATCTGCCCGTTGCTTACTCAAGTCATCAGAAAATGGATACTGATTTGCTCCAAAAGCTTCACAGATCTTAATAAATTTTGTCCTCGCCCTTTGCCCATAGTAGAATACCACAAATACATTTTTTTCAACCTGTAATTGTGATGAGAAGTATCATAAATAAACATAAGTAGTGAGACACTGAAAAAATAATATAATGGCAATACTAAACCAATATTATTTAAGAGTATATTCTACAACATGGGATAGTCCAATAAAAGTTGAATTTTGGGCACAGAAAAATCAGGTAAAAAGTGGCAACCGCCGACAACTTACCCCATACGGATATGATAAAGCATAGATGCCCACTGCAATGAAGATGAAATTCAGGCAACAAATAGGACTGAATGCTCATTATACACCCTAACAAAAGTGGCTGATCTTGATCGATTATAACATATCTCAAAAAGGAAAAGGCATATTGCATCTCATCAAAAAAGTTAACTGCACAAAAAGAAATCATCATCCATTTAGTCTATCGAAGCAATATTCAGTTCAAACTTCAGAACACATCAATGCATGAATTTGCTGAAGAAAAAAAAACTTTAATTCATAAAGTTGTCTACGATTTCGGCCAAGCAGACTACACATTTTAAGACATCAAGTACCATAATAGAAAACTTCTTCGAGTTCAATTAAGATTGCAGCGGCTAATCAAGAGATGATTGGCTTCATGAGCTACTTCACTAAGCTCACATACTAATTAAATTATCAGACAAAAAAGGGAAAAAACTTAAAGAGATCACATGCTTCAAAAAGAATTGAAATCACAAGAAAAAACATGAAAGAAACAGATCTCAAATTAAGGGAAGAGATCGAAACCTGTTAATCTCAGGGCCTCCTTCGTCACCGTTCAGTCCCCAACAAGAAAAAGCCCTCTTTTCCGACTGCTGATTCCTGCAAAAGACGAGCACTGGAACAGGCAGGCGGCGGCGATCCGGACAATGGCGGGGTACGCTTCGGCTCCGGCGACCCTGACTTCTGCTGAGACCCAACTGGGATCGGATGATTGTGAGCCCTGAGGCAAAACGAACAAAGATGCCATGATCTGATCCTGAGGAAAGAAAAAAGGGGTCGTCGGAATCGTACCTGGAGGCGGCCGGAACTGGCCGGAGGAAGGTTAAATGGAGGAAATGGCAATCCGGGGAAGAAGGGAGGAGGTTAAATGGCGTGTGAAAGATCCGTGAGAGTGGGAAACGGGAAGGGGATGATGGAGGCTCGTGCGCGGGATTTTCTCCACAATCCCCAGCGCGGGGGTATGTGACTCCTCTATTAATGACGTTTTAGATAATAAACATCATTAATTTCCTATTATTAATGACGTTTAGTGAAAAGTCTCCATAAAAAGGGTCACTATTGCTCGTTTTTTTGTAGTGCCTATTCGCATATCCTGTACAATTTATGGTCCTAATAAAGATTAGTTTTATCTGTTTTCATCAAATGTACCAAGACAATGCAAAGTTCATTAAAAGTTTGAAGCTACTAACCTTTGCTAGAAGTGAGCGTGAGAAAACTTTACTATCTGCATGGTGGGCATTGCATAGCCAAATGTGAAAACCACTTGCACATGCTCTTCCAGGAAACTGAGGGAATGCACAAGACAATGATCAGTGACAATCCATTATATTTCAAGATTTTCCTTCTTTGGTGGATTTGTCAATTTATAGAATAGATTTCACTAAATACACAGATAGTAAAACAAGCTACATTTTCTATCAGGCCAAAGAAAAAAAATGTTGTTCAAAAGAATTACCCTTGACCAGAGCTGAAGGTGAAAGACATGCAGACCAAATAGTACTACTCTAAATCTGTGAGATTTATCTTTAGGAGATAAAGAGGCAGAAGGCCTCTTAGCTTGTGGATTGCTATCACCGGCTGAAAGTGATGCATATAGCTCCCTCAGTTGCTCACTTCTTTGCAATCCCATTTCATCTGCATTTAGCTCAACAGGCTGCACCGTCTTTCTTGTCTTCATGTCCCCATTATAGTACCAATCACTCCACTCCAATAACCTGAAAGACAGCTCTTATCAGTTATTTAGCCACCAAGAGCAGCAGCATTGTGAACATGATAAGAAAACACTGTTAACTCTAAATACAAAACAAAACTACATATGCCTAATTCATGGATACTAGCGATTTTTGTTGTAAACCAACCAAGACCAAAGCTAGTGAATAAGCTATCCTAAAATAGACAATACCCACATTTAATCCACATACCACACAAAGCCAATCAACCAGATCGTTTCCACATACAAAGAAATTAGAATTACAATAACTACCAACATTAACACAATTCTGTTAGATACAATCTAAAAATGAATATATCACTGCAAATGCTAAGGATGCCTCAGAATGAGCAAAGCTAGAGGTGCATTTCCCGCCCGTATCAGATAGGCAAGCAAGATTTTCAATATGAGACAGCCTGCAAAAACAAGGAAACCCTCACTATCACAAAGATTAAATCCTCACTATCATTTTCATAATTTGATTCATGGCAAGATATCTACAGAAGATTAATTTATACACTATAGCCAGAGCATATTACTTCAAATTTTAATTTGCATTTTGATTGCAAACTTCTACCAGGAAAACTTTCAGAGTTTAATCCTTTCAGCATATTGTGTAAAAAATATGGAACCCTTCTACCATAACATCTGCGAAGACCTTGAAGGTTGTCTCTGAGAAGATACTCGTTCGTTACCCAGGAAGTCCACATTTTACAGAAACAAACAGAGTGAATATGCATCAAATGAGGTCAGACTAAATTCCAATATCATCAATGTGACAGTAGAGCAAATTCCAGAATGTGCACAGACCGGCTTATAAGTCAAAATTATATCTCCTATACAGTTCACCAGATAAAAAAAACCAAAAGTACATAGGTGAGAAATAAACTTACATCTTTCAACTCCATAGCAAAACGAGTGTCAGGCCAATCTGATCCATATTGGCTCATTGCTTCAGCATATGTAGCCTTGGGAAAGGGTCCGGTAGATCAATAACTTTTGTTTCTTTAAATATTTGTTCCAAGCTATTTAATTCAGAATCTAGTACTCATAAAGGAACCAGATAAATCTTCATTTATT
Organism: Houttuynia cordata; assembly: GCA_039654745.1. NCBI lineage: Eukaryota > Viridiplantae > Streptophyta > Magnoliopsida > Piperales > Saururaceae > Houttuynia > Houttuynia cordata. The sequence goes on from CM077506.1 coordinate 43,499,994, forward strand.
TTCAGCATGTCCTCCAAAGGTGCAAACGCTAATTCCATACCAAGCTGAGCGAACTCAAGCTGTCAATCTGATCTCAGATCTTCATCTCAGAAGCACCTAAGACACAATACAACAATGAGAAACTAAAGGCCAATCACTAATGGCATAACAAACATCAGTAGAGGATTTTTGGTTCCTTTGTATCTATTGCCAAGATAAACAATGACATAACTTATCGAAGCTGCAGATTAATTCAAATGTGAATCCGCCACAATTTAGTAAAATGCAAAAAATCCATCTTTCTCAAAACTGTAAGTCCTTCAAGAAAGACTTTTCAAGGGCTACGACGGACGCAGACTAGATAGTTCAAACTTGAGGTTAAGGCCAGATAATGGGTACCACTTCCTTTAAGAACAACAAAAGCGAGAAAGTCGGGAGCTTTTCAACTCGGTCTCGGCGGCAATGGGGCAGGCGTTGTTCCACGGATTTTCTCGGCAAACCGACGGCAACATCGGAATCTTAGGTTCCGGAGGCAGCGATATGAGACGCATCGAAGTCCCCACATTGACGGGGGCGAGGCCGCAAGGGCCGAGAGGGTCGTGTGGAGGCCAGGACGGGGAAAGAGTTGGCGTAGAGATGATCCAGGCGATAGTGGGGAAGAGCGATTAACGGCATGGGGAGTATCCCCACGGCGATGGTGTCGACGGATTGGCGGCTGGGGAAAATTGATGAGCAAGGAGGAGGAAGAGACAGAAAATCTACTTTAGATACACGGCCTGAGGTATTTCAGCTGAAAGTGGAAAAAACATGGATGCTACACTTTTAATCACGCCCCAAATGGCCGTGGTTTTAATATTGGCCCTTCGAATCAAGGTCTAAATCTTTTTCTTTTTTTAAAAATGATTAAGTTTTCAAATTGAAAGGTTTCCGGACGGATATTTTAACCACGACTAAAACACCGTAGTGTATATATATATATATATATATGAAGGCCGGTAGGCTACGGGCGCCCGCTTTTATTTACGGTTGAGGGGTTAATTAAAAAAAACCTACCTGTTGCCCTCCCTCCTTCCCGATCCCTCCCTCCCTCCCCGCTCGGCGCCGCCCCCATCCTCCCGTCCTCCTCATCGCCCCTCCTCCCTATTCGCCCCTTCTCCCCCATCGCCCCTCCTCCTCCCCCGTCGCCCCTCCTCCGCCCTCGTCACCCTCGACACCACCCTCGTCGCCCCTCCTCCTCCCCTGTCGCCTCTCCTCCGCCCTCGTCGCCCTCGACACCACCCTCATCGCCGCCAGGTTAGTAAAAAATTACATTTTTTCGCCCTTGTTTTTCAATTTCTATGATGCATATTAGTTGATTGTTTGATCTGCATCGAAGTTGAAAGTTGGGTGAGTGTAGATGCTTGTGAATGCAACTTTTTTTCAATGCATTTTCAATCTCGCCCCAGCAAATCACATTCAGAAAGATTTTCATTGGCATAAAGAAAATGTTAAGCATTGTCATAAAAATCCTCCAAATTTGAAAATCTTAATAATCACAACTCAAACAAGTAATCAGGTGAACAATTTTCCAATGCTTCAGATTTACGAATTTATTTTCCATATTCCTAATTTATGAATTTTCCAATGCCCCTAATCACAACTCAAACCAAAACGCCTACTTTCATGGACCTGCCCCATGTTAGTTGCGACCTCTTATATAAGTCCGATTTTTGTCATGCGAATTATTCCAAAGTCATGTGAATTTAACACGCATTTTTTCAGAATTCATGCGAATTATTCCAAAGTCCAAACATTTGAATCGACATATTGCCAAAGTAAAACTGAATTGCAATTAGCGACATTAATGCTAAATGCTTGCACATGTGTGCTAAAACGAAGGCATAGGTTCTACAAATAAGAGAGAGAGAGAGAGATCTACCTTCTTCAATCCTCTCCCTACCTGTTAAAGACACGAGACATATAAAGACTAGGAATTCAATGTCATATGCTGCACAGCCTGCACTTGATTCTTTGCACACGAACAGACAACACTAGTCATAGCTCTTTATCTTTATAGGTTCCTGAGCCCCAAGTACAAAAGGCTACTGGTTTCTTCTTCTTTTAGATTCCTTGACAAAAATTTCTTTTTTTTATCTCTTACTATAATTGATATTCAGTTAGGTTGTAGCTATTATCAAATAGGTGTAATCATGTTTATCCACTAAAAAATTATGACCTAAGAATTTAATCAATGCAGCTTGTACCTTAGAGGCTTAGATAATACTCGGATTGGTTTAGGGTTTAGGTTGATGCAGATTTATGCATGAACCTAACCTGTATATGGAGCTGGGTTTGATATTTGATATTTTTGCTGATATTTGATCCTAACTTGTATATGGCTGATATTTGATATTTGTATAAGAAGTCCTTATCTTGTTCTGTATTTGCTATTTTTGCCCGATGATTAAATATAGTACTGAAAAATTGTGCATTAAATTTGTCCTTATGGTGAAGGTTTTTTTGTTCGGGTATGAAATGGAAGAAGCAAATAGATGTGAAGAGTCTATAATGGGTTTAGATGGCAATGAAGAAAATGCATTTCACGAGAGTAATGACATTAATATGGGTGAGGACCACACTGATATTAGGATGGTACCATGTGAGGTGATGGAGTTTTCTTCTATGGAGGAGGCATATGGATTTTATAATGCATATGCAAAAGTAAGAGGTTTTGGCATTAGAAAAGACTCTTCAGTTAAATCTAAAAAAACTGGATCAATTTTCAAAAAGGTATTTGTGTGTGAAAAAGAAGGATCTAAGAGAACAAATGATCGTTGGCAAGCAGGAAAAGAGGTTAAACATCGTGCTGATAGTCAAGAGCAATGTAAGGCCCGTATGGTTATTAAAACAGATGAAAAGGGAAAATGGGTAGTGGTACATTTTCATGACATACATTCACATGCACTTGCAACTCCATCCAAAGTAGGAATGATCTGATCGCATAAGAAACTTACGTCAACTTCAAAAGAGTTGATTAGTGCATTTCATGAATGCGGTATTGGCCCTTCGAGAATTACAAGGGTATTGAATGTTACAGGTGGTAATGTGGATAACGTGTGCATTTCCTCTCAAGATTGTAGAAACCATTTAGGGAAAGCACGCAAGAATAATGTTGGCCATCAGTGTATGAGGGTTGTGGAATATTTTTAACGTAAGCATGCTGTTGAAGATGGGTTCTTTTCTGCAATGGAGGTTGATGAGAATAATCAATTGAGAAGTCTTTTTTGGACTGATTATAGATCAAGGTGGGCCTATATGCAGTTTGGAGATGTTATTGTATTTGATGTGACATATAGGACAAACTCTTTCAATATGCCATTTGCACCAATAGTTGGGGTTAATCATCATCGACAATCTACTTTGTTTGGGTGTGCCTTACTTGCAGATGAAACAGAGGAGACATTCACGTGGGTGTTTAAAACATTCTAAAAATGTATGTGGGATAAGATGCCACAAGGGATCATCACACACCAAGATGTGGCAATGAGAAAGGCAATTGCAACAGTCTTCCCTGGTTGTGTGCATCGATTTTGTTCATGGCACATTGGAAGGAATGCACTTATACATTTGAACCAATTGAAATTGAAATACATGAAGTTCAATGATGATTATGACAAATTGGTATACAGTGATAATGATTGATTGAATTTTTAATTATTTTACTCGCAATCGCACGAGACTACGTATAGACTAGTGGTAACAAGGTCGAACCCAAAGGACTTGGACTGATTCAACTTAATTCTAAGATTTTGCGTAACAATTTCTAACAAGATAAAAAGTTCTAATTTTTAACAAAGCAAGAGAAATTCACGTGAAAATAATCTGATGAGAAATATACTAAGACTTCGAATCCACCCAAACTAAATAGCTATCCTCTCCGTTAACCCGTACAATTCCAAGTGATCAATTATCCGTGCCCCTCTCGAAGTCACGAATAATCGTAATGTGTGCAGCCCTCTCGAACATGCAACTAAACAATTAAATCTAACTTAATTAATCTCCCTCTCTCGAGCAAAGATCAATCATAAAAATGCAATTTTTATTCAAATAATACCTTGGAATTCACTAAGATCTCTCGAACATTAACAAACCCTTAGTTTAATTTCACTAATAATTACTCTACCCTCTCTCGAGCAACAGAATACTCATAGCAAACTATTAAGCATATGGAATAAAAACCACAACTTTAGAATTATAAATAAGTATTGAGAGTCAACCAATTCAGCAGAGCTTCATCTAGTCTTAGTACAATGAAATTTAGCTAGACATAGAAAGAAGGGAAGAAAAAGCCTGGTTCGTTGGATTGGTCATATGCAGGAACACTGTTCACTATTCACCCGGCACTGTTCACGCACACTATTCACTGTCTTCTTCGTTGAGACGCGCACTGTAGCACCCCAAAATGGTACTGTAGCAATTCGAGACAGCAGCTTGCAACAGCCCAAAATCCAGCCCTTTTGCTCCCGGCGATCAACTCCTCCTCCTTCCGGCCAAGATCGCACTGGAATTCCGGCAATAATCCCAATTTTCCGGTTTGTTTCTCTCTGTCAAAAACCTCTCGTGCACAGCCGGTATGCTCTGTTTTATATAGTGCAAAACACAGCCCTCTTCTGTCTCAAAATCGGAAAACCTTCCAAATCAATCTGATGTGCCAAATCGAATTCCAGTTGCTTCCTTCCCTTTCGAGCAATTTACAATTCCAATTGCTTTCTAATCTCGCCCAATTTGGGTTTTCATCTTCCTGATATGGTAACTTCCAAAATCAGAAACTTTTCTTCTGTTCGCCATCGCCGCCGTCTGTTTCGCCGTGAAGCCTAGGACCACCGTCAACTTCTCCTCCGCCATCGCTCACATGTGCCGCCGTGATCGACTGTCGGCAGCCATTACCACTCCTCTGTCCGCCTGCTGTCGAGCTTCGTCGATTTACTCCGACGTCGTCGAGACCTCGTCGTGCCCAAGCCGCCGTGAAGCTCCACCTCTATCTTCGACCGCCATGACCCATCGCCTCTCTCGACCCTTGCCGTCCTCGCCCAGCTCAGCCCGCCGCCTCGTCGGCGCTCATCAAAACAGAGCATCGCTCTGTTTTCTAGAACAGATGAAAGGCCCGAGCTTTAGCTCAGGCCAGTTCTCCTTCTTCTTCTTTTTTATTTATTTGAACCAAACCGGCACTGAACCAGCCGGTTCAGGTTCAATTTCTCTTTTTTTTTTCCTTACTTAAAACCCGCCGTATTAATCTCCACCGTCGGATCTTCAAAACCCGTTTGACGTGCTCCACTTTTAGCGATTTGCAATTTGACTCTGAAAACCTGCATAAACAAAATTAAATATAACTTAGACGCATAATTAAACATAAATCCATTAAATCCAATTAACGCATCTAAATTAATCAATTAAACGTATTTATTCATTAAACTCCTAATTACTCATCTAATCATGATTAACAATTAATTATCCTTACTTCAACTAAAATTACGACTAACAAATAGGCAGAAAGGTTATAGATATCAAATACCCCCAAACCTACATTTTGCTAGTCCTCGAGCAAAACAAAATCAAGCAAGGAAAACAAAAATAACTAAATTAAACTAAAACAGCAAAGTAAATGCCACTTTCGTGGGGAACACGATTGCATTGAGCGTATGCAACAAGCCGTTAAACCTCTAGGTGTCCCTAGTAGGGCGAGTGTTGTCTCGTGAGGGTTTGCAGCAATGCTACCCACAAACATGTACTTATGAAATTAATCTAATTAACCTAAATGTAAAAATAAATCAAAACACTACAAAATAAACAAACCTATTATCCCTTCAAATGCAGACTACAATGTTTAAGAGAATTAACCACACGTACTTGGTTCATAATCAACAGGAATATAGAAGCCCTCAAGTAAGTGGTTTTATTCCACACTTTCATCTTGGAAATTTCTGCTCAATATGATATAGCATTATACTTTAAATATTAAAAGTGCAGAACATTGTAGCAATACATTTTAAATTTCTGTTTCACACATATCCAGTGTTACCCATTAACCAAAGAACATCAGAATCTACATGGTCATCCCAATCTTTTGGTTCATGATAGCACAGATCTGCGCGCCTCCTTCGGGTCCAACATTCTAGATTTGAGAGGATAATACACCACAGACTTTTTTTTTCTTTTTTCGCTAGGACTGTGTAAGGCCTGACTTCAAGATGTTTAGGTTTAGCAATGACTCAGGCCAATGACTCCCAGCCAGTTGGCTTAGGGCATTAGGTTTTAAGAGACCGCTTCGGGCCTGAGCATCAGCCTAAGTTAATCATATAAAGTCAAGCAGCCCCTTTTTTTCATTTTGTTTTTTTTTTCATTTTTATTTTATTTTCAGCATTCATATTTTCAGCACATCTTTATTTTGTCCAGGTTGTATTATACTCTCAACCTATTTCCGGTTCCAGCCCTTGCCATAGCCAAGTAAATGGTCTATCATGATCTTTTAAGCTCAAAGGACAACCACACATCATCCAATGACTCTGACTAAAGACATCCCACTGAAGATTAGTATTCAACAAATCTCTAGAGGGTATTACTTTATGTACTAATGTGTGTGAGTGAGTTTTCTTATCTCAAGCACAGGTTCTAAGAGGACTGTAACAGAAAGATACTGCTCAGTTAAGTTCTCTATCCTCCAGTATACTTACTCACACTTCCAATGTAAATTAATCTCTTAAGAATTGTAAAATGCATCATAAAGGGATAAACTATCAAAACCAAGAAAAATACTAACAAACAACCTAAAAACTAATTTTTTTTATATTTTTTTAAAATTTTTCATATTTTTTTTTGAAATAAATGAAAATATATGATAAACACTTCTTTTCTACACCCCCAAACCCAAACTAAACATTGTCCTCAATGTTTACCAAAATAATACTACAATGAATAGTAAAAGAAAAGAAGTGAGGAAAGAAGTCACCTGAATGGAGAGCCTCATGGTAGATGTAAATCATGAAATACACAAGAGAAGAATGAGGAGATAATATAAATATGGAAAAATTAAATACACCCCCAAACCTCGAATGTAGCATCCCGACACAGGTAAGAAATAACCTATAAAAAAAGATAAAAAAATAAAAACAAAATAGAAAATAAACAAGAAAATAAAATTTGGGTTGCCTCCCAAGAGCGCTAAGTTTTACGTCTTCAGCCAGACGTAACCCCAACAAGTCAACCTGGATCAATTAAATGATTGCTCGACACACTCCTATCCTTGTTACTTAAGTACGGATCATATCGTGGAAGGAAGGGGTGGAGTGGTGGGCGGGTAAGCTTAGGGAATAGAAGCCTGTTCATTGGCCATTGAAAGAGGTCATTAGAGAATTTCAAAATGAATGACTCCTCTTCCACATCACCCAATTTGGCCTTAGTGGCCTCCTCTATTAACACATGTTGGAGAGGACTCGCGAATAATGGATTGAATGGGTAATCGATAGAATACTCTAAGTCACGTTCAACAATCAAAGGGGAAGGTTGGTCTAGACATTGTACGAATGGTGCTTCGGGAACAGAAGGTTTAGTTAAGATTGTCGTAGACGGTGACTCCCCAGAGATTGAAGATTTAAAAATTGGTTCTAACGACCCATTCACTTCTTCTTTAATTTCCACCCCTCCTAGCTCATTTCTTGAATTACATCCAACCTTATTGTCAAATTTCTGTGCACTCCGAAGGGTTGTAACATTTTGAACATGGTCAGGGGAAAAACATATCCTCTCTTCAACAAGTTGGCCCATCGGGTATTATGGTTGGATAGGTAAGGTGTTTACTTCATTAATATCACCCCATGCACTACTATAGATCCCATTTAGATTATCCAACATGGACAAGACCTTATCTTCAAAGCTAGGATTCCATGTGGATTGAGCATATTGGGGTTGGGGCAGTGGTGGTGGTGGAACAGGGCATGTCATACCTTGTAAGGGTAGAGTAGTGTTTGGGTCAAACATGACCCTTTTGTTGAGAGTGCGCTAAGAAAAATTAGATTGGTCCTCCCACATATGAAGACCTTGGGCCGCATTTATATGATCGCGCACCAATTCCGGATACTCATGGGCCGTTGGACACTCCAATAAGGTATGGGTAGGGCTTAAGCAAATGACACATGGTTCCAAAATAAAAGGGGTCGTGGGTTGTAGGGAAGATATGCTACTCCCAAAGTTGGATTGATTTTCCCACCCATGGTTATAAGTATCAAGATGTGAGTGACATGGAGGAAATGACACTTCAAAGGGAGGGGAAGTAGGTGTGTGGGAGGAATAATAATCATTAAAGTACATGTATGAGTTATTATGGCTAAATCCATAGGAAGGTGAAGTCATTTTTTTTCTTTCTTTCACCACGCAATCACCAACACCATAATCACACTATCACTCATCTACAACATAAAACAACCCTAGATATCCACGACTAGCAATCAATAGTCCTAAATATTGACAACTAGCAACCTAGCTATTGACAACTATAACTGCATGCATTCACAGAAATTAAAAAAAAATATATTAAAAACATCCAAATCTACTTAAAAAGAAAGGTTGATAGATTGCAAACGAGGGGAAGGAGTGTCCTTTCCAACGTCGGCGAGTTCCAAGTGTCACTATCTGCCTCTCCAAATTGACTCCTACAAAGACAAGAAAATCAAGTATCAAAATCCTACAAGAAAAATCTGAACTAATTAGAATTAAGTCAAACCGTTACCAAGTCCCCGGCAACAGCGCCAATTGATTGATTGAATTTTTAACTATTTTACTCGCAATCGCACGAGACTACGTATAGACTAGTGGTAACGAGGTCGAACCCAAAGGACTTGGCTTGATTCAACTTAATTCTAAGATTTTGCGTAACAATTTCTAACAAGATAAAAAGTTCTAATTTTTAACAAAGCAAGAGAAATTCACGTGAAAATAATCTGATGAGAAATATACTAAGACTTCAAATCCACCCAAACTAAATAGCTATCCTCTCCGTTAACCCGTACAATTCCAAGTGATCAATTATCCGTGCCCCTCTCGAAGTCACGAATAATCGTAATGTGTGCAGCCCTCTCGAACATGCAACTAAACAATTAAATCTAACTTATTAATCTCCCTCTCTCGAGCAAAGATCAATCATAAAAATGCAATTTTTATTCAAATAATACCTTGGAATTCACTAAGATCTCTCGAACATTAACAAACCCTTAGTTTAATTTCACTAACAATTACTCTACCCTCTCTCGAGCAACAGAATAATCATAGCAAACTATTAAGCATATGGAATAAAAACCACAACTTTAGAATTACAAATAAGTATTGAGAGTCAACCAATTTAGCAGAGCTTCATCTAGTCTTAGTACAATGAAATTTAGCTAGACATAGAAAGAAGGGAAGAAAAAGCCTGGTTCGTTGGATTGGTCATATGCAGGAACACTGTTCACTATTCACCCGGCACTGTTCACGCGCACTATTCACTGTCTTCTTCGTTGAGACGCGCACTGTAGCACCCCAAAACGGTACTGTAGCAATTCGAGACAGCAGCTTGCAACAGCCCAAGACCACCGTCAACTTCTCCTCCGCCATCGCTCACATGTGCCGCCGTGATCGACTGTCGGCAGCCATTACCACTCCTCTGTCCGCCTGCTGTCGAGCTTCGTCGATTTACTCCGTCGTCGTCGAGACCTCGTCGTGCCCAAGCCACCGTGAAGTTCCGCCTCTATCTTCGACCGCCATGACCCATCGTCTCTCTCGACCCTTGCCGTCCTCGCCCAGCTCAGCCCACCGCCTCACCAGCGCTCATCAAAACAGAGCATCGCTCTGTTTTTTGGAACAGATGAAAGGCCCGAGCTTTAGCTCGGGCTGGTTCTCCTTCTTCTTTTTTTTTATTTATTTGAACCAAACCGGCACTGAACCAGCCGGTTCAGGTTCAATTTCTCTTTTTTTTCTTTTTCTTACTTAAAACCCGCCGCATTAATCTCCACCGCCGGATCTTCAAAACCCGTTTGACGTGCTCCACTTTTAGCGATTTGCAATTTGACTATGAAAACCTGCGTAAACAAAATTAAATATAACTTAGACGCATAATTAAACATAAATCCATTAAATCCAATTAACGCATCTAAATTAATTAATTAAGCGCATTTATTCATTAAACTTCTGATTACTCACCTAATCATGATTAACTGTTAATTATCCTTACTTCAACTAAAATTATGACTAACAAATATGCAGAAAGGCATATAAAATGTGTATATTTTATAGATATCAGATAACACTAATGAATGTGAAGTTCAATGGGCAATATTGAAGGAAAAATATGAAATTCCAAATGACAGTTGGTTGCAAACCATGTACAATGATCGTCATCATTGGATTCAAGCCTACCTTAAGGATTATTTCTTTGCTGGGATGACTTCAAGTCAAAGAAGTGAAAGCATTAACTCATTTTTTAATGGATTTGTGAGTGCACAAACTCCATTGAGTGAGTTTTTCCACCAATATGATGATGCTGTTGCATCTCGACGAGAAGATGAGGCTTACGAAGACCATAAGTCAATGCATACCAACCCAACACTATTTTTAAGCCACGGATTGGAGAAACAAGCAAGCAAATTTTACACAAGGAATTTGTTTAGCTTATTTCAAGAGCAGTTCAAGCAAGGATTAACTTACATGTGTAGTACACTTCAATGTGAAGGACAAACTTTTATATATAAGGTGAATAAGGATGAAGATGGAAGATCTCACATTGTGACATTCCAAAATCAGCCTGAAATCACAGGAAAATGCAGCTGTAAAATGTTTGAGTCGAAAGGCATTTTGTGCAGGCACATACTTAGGGTTTTTTTCCAAAACAATGTACAAGAAGTTCCCGATAAATATATATTGTTCCGATGGAGAATTGCTACTAAGTATTCAACTTGTACAACCATGAACGACAATGACTCATTGTCTAGCAGATCCACAGTCACGCCATATATGGTATATTGCATGCGTGATACCTTATATAAGATTGGAGATTTGGGATTAACTTCGTTAGATTTGTGGAATCTTGCCATGCCTACACTTAAGATGCTCTTCCATAAACTAGCAAATGTGGGAGCATCATCTGCCATTCAAATACAAAACACAATTCCAAGTCAATCAGAAGCAAGTGGCAACCAAAAACCATACATGCCAACAATTACAGTAAGAGATCCATCTAAGATTAAAACCAAGGGCCGCCCAAAAAAAATTGGAAGGATAAAAGCTGGAATAAAACAAAACATCCAGTCTCAATCAAAGAAGAGGAAGTGCGGAAGTTGTCAACAAATAGGCCATTACACGAGTACTTGTCCACAAAATAAGGTACACAATTTGTTCTTTCTATTGTACATTTGTACTTCATGACTTTAACTGTTTTTTGAACTTGCAATGCAGGGAGATAATTCTTATACAAATCATGGTGAGAAATCACAAATGGATCATGTGGAGCAAAGTGTTGATGAAATGTTCTATCAGGTGATTTAAATTGTAAACAATATGATATACTGAATTTGTTTGTCGAAGCTTATTTTATTCTATAATGCTCACGTTTAATTCCTATTTACAATCACAGGGGGAGAACCTGTCGCAATTATAGCCAAAGTGAAGTTTTATTTTTTGTGAGTTCCAGAAAAACCTGTCGCTTTTGCTATCAGGATTAATAAGTAGTAGGATACCAAAGTTCTAGTTTGTGTACTAACTATATGCTTCGGTCAAAGTTCTAGTAGTAGGATACCAAAGCACTTGGTCTTCCATCAATACATGCTCATGTAGTATCATACTTCAATTGCAGGAAAAGCTGAGAGAATACAGAAATGGAGGCCGTGACCCTAAGACTTAAATCAGAACTCCCCTGTCTCAGAAACAAAAAGCCCACATAGTCCCATGATTTGCCCAATCCGGCAAAAGCTTGAGTACTCAGAAAATACACCAGTTTCTCCTCAGCAATCAGTGAGTGAATCCTCCATAGTAACAGCAGAGAATTCTTCAGCTGCTGTGGCTGCCAAAGAAGAACACATGATGATAGCAGAGGGCGAAGGCAGCATATGGTCAGAAGCTCTATCTTCTGATACAAGTCTAATGCTGGACGATTTTCAAGCTAATGGTGTGGATTCAATGCTCTCTTCTGTAGCAGTAGGGGAGTCTGCAGGTTGTGTATCCGGCCCATACAATGATGAAAGCATGGACTACTGGTTCAATCTCTTCATGCAGTTGCCAGCTTTGACAGAGTTGCCAGAGTTTTAGATATATACAACTGGACAGTTATGGTGTGGGATTTTTTGACTGTTGTAGCAAACAAGGGGAAAATTATAAAAAATACTGATCCCAAACCAACGGTGGACGTGATGAGAAAAGAAAAGTAAGAAAAAAGGAATGTTACCTTTTGAGAATTTTGTGTATAGTCTGACTTAGAGGTGGCAAATACTGAAAATTGTATGAGATCCAATTTATCTCTGCATAGTTTGTTTGATTGGACCTCTTTTTTAATTCAGTTACTTTGAACTTTACTGAAATGATGAGTTTTATCTCTCAAGTCTCTATGCTCAAATCACTTGGCTTTCTTTCATCGGAATGGCCACCAGTGTGCACAAAATGATCCTTTATCAGTTATTTACTTTGATGACACTTCTGGTATGTTACACTTGTAGTGGCATTGGCAGCATATAGATGGGTGTGGCCTCAAAGTTTTCACGGGTTCTGTTTTGTTATTTGGATTGATTTTGTGCATTTGAGTTGCGCAAGAATATGTTTTAACATGTAAGGTTCACGGCGCGCGCTGCCTTGAAACAGAGGCCCTGGTATCGAATCCCCACTCCACCGCAGGGATTATATTCCTATTTAGCTGGTGTGTATGATGTGTGGGCAGTGTACATGCCCGAGGGGTTTGGCGGTAGGATACGGTGCTCTTAGAGGTTGGTTTCTAAGGACTCGAACACCCCTCTTACCAAGAAAAGTTTAGTTGTTTCTATGAGGTCACACACATTGACTAATGATGTATTTTGAAATGCGCATCCGACACCCAGACTGACTAATGCTCCATTATGAAATGCATGCTCTAAGTCCGAAACAACTAATGTTAAATTCTAAAATTGGTGAATTTGGAATTACTGACCCCATGTAAAAAGAGAGATGCACTCCGGGGCTGAATAGGAGAGAAGCTCTCACCTTTTTTTTCCTTCCACGCAAGATACTACAGGTAACGAGAAATTAGAGAATAAATAGCTATTCATAGGTGTGTTTCTTTCATAGAACCATGCCACCAATGTAAGTATGTAAAAAGACGTTCCTCTCATACAAGAAAAATTTATCTGCTTCCTTAAAATTTGACATCTGCATTTCAGAAAGAAAACATTCAGCCCATTCAGGAGCTGAGATACTAGCTAATTTATTTGCGATCTGGTAGCACTAGTACTGTGCCCTTGCACAGCTATGCCACCCAAAGGGACCACCTTTATCAGAACTCCTTATATTAACAGATAAAATACCCATGACCCTGAGACTTAAATGTCTAAGAATGGAACAGAGATCCAAAGACTTCTTACATTTATATTTTCAGAATGATGTATGAGATAAAAATTACCATCCATGTAAATGTTGTTTTCAAAGTCTCACATTCCAAAGATTCACAAATTTCGTGCACAAATCACATTCCATTCTTATCGCATAGGAATTCTTCATCACTTGGCAAATAGATGTATCTCTATTTCATTATTCTCATCCATCACCCTCTAAATATAACTAACATCAAGCATATAATCAAAAATATAAATAACATAGTGGTCCGAATGATATCCCTAATGTACTCTTCGACCACCGACGTTCGATTTCTTTGTTGATTAGGTATGTTGGAAGGCACTCGTGGATGAAGTCTTGTAGCGGTTGAATGTTTTGGCTGCTGGTCCAACCACCTGAAGTACCCACAGCCTGCCTCCCCCTGCCAATACCAGATAAAGTCAAAGTCTAAATATATATACAAATACATATAGACATAGAATTAACTATGGCTTGTAATAACTTACATAGCGATTCTGACATTTCAAAAAAGGCCTTCTAGGGTTTTCATCAGTACGAGAAACATAGCATGTCATGCGGTGGCCGAGACAACGAGGGCATAATTCCCCCATTCTCATGTTATTACTACTAGATGCATCCATTTCTGAATATTTAAAAAAATTTAGTTTAACAAAAAATGTAAAATATTCTTATAATAAACAGTAGAATAACTATTTGCCACCCCTCGTGTGCATACAAGGCGTACCTATGATGCATTAAATGAGGATATACTCCTAAATGGGTAAAGAACACATACCAGCTTTCTCTTCTTCCCGTCTTTTTGCAGCTTCCTCTCTTTCTTGTCGAATCAGTGATAGACGTTCTACAGGTACAGGATTATAGAAAACAGTCAATTTATAGAAAACAATAGAATAACTATTTTAGGAAGGAAGTTGATCTATATCCATTAGCATTCAATGCAAGACATTTAAAAACTCGTCCACTTTGCCATGATGGACATGCTTTTATCCTCAACTATGATCAACAATTATCAGTATGCTGCATCTCCCCTCTGTTTTAGCAATATATACCCTCATCATGACATCAAAAAACAAGAAGCTCAACGTTAGTTTCCATCATCTGAATCACATATAAAGCAAGGATACAATTTACATATGACTGGTATGTTGGTGTTCATTCAATATCTTGTCACAAAAAACTTTAGAGAAGATACTGTCAGAAAAATTAAGACCACTATCATACTTTCACGTTATTGTCAACCTTCTGCCTACAGCAATTTGAACAGCCATTTAAATTTGGCTGCACAGTATGCCCTTAAGTCTGAGCTATAAGAAATGACAAATTTTCATTTTAAACCATTCAAGTCAGAATATATTTGGATCACTAACATTAAGGAGAAACCAACCTTTGCTAATCCAAAAATGTTGACCATTTCTGTGGGCTACACCCTAAACCCTAATAATTTCTCATCAGAGCACAAATCCGTTTCAAAGTAACACTTACGACAATTCCTAAATCATTGAAACAAAGGATAATTACTTTATACACCTACATACACATCGAGAACAGCTAAATTACAAAAAACAATAGAAACCATTTCATACCAATCATCATCATCAAAAGCAGCTAAACTACAAAACACATCCCAAATCACAACACAGCAGAATCGACGAAACCTTTACCACCTTCCTGAGCTTCTTGATCAGTGCCATCGGCTCCGGCTTCAATCCCTGTCGAAACAATCCAAAATAACCTCTCCAAAATCAGAATAACACAAAATCCGCAAGCATAAACCACAAAACCCCAAGAAAGAATCCATCTTCGTACCTTCTGCAAGCGCGAGGGCGGAGGAGAGGCGACGGGGGAGGAGGGGCGATGGCGGAGGAGAGGCGACGGGGAGGATGGTGGCGGCGCCGAGAAGGACGAGGGAGGAGGGGCGACGGGGAGGATGGATCGGGAGGGAGGACGAGGGAGGAGGGGCGACAGGGAGGATGGATCGGGAGGGAGGACGAGGGAGGAGGGGCGATGGGGAGGATGGGGGCGGCGCCGAGCGTTGGGAGGACGAGGGAGGAGGGGCGACGGGGAGGATGGGGGCGGCGCCGAGCGACGAGTGAGGAGGGATCGGGAGGGAGGACGAGGGAGGAGAGCGACGAGGGAGGAGGGATCGGGAGGGAGGACGAGGGAGGAGGGGCGACGGGGAGGATGGGGGCGGCGCTGAGCAACGAGGGAGGAGGGATCGGGAGGGAGTTTGTTTTTTTTTTTAAACGACCTTGCAACCCGGAGAGAAGTAGTTTCCGGGTGCCCGGAGACTACCTTTTTCCTTTGTATATATATATAAAAGAGAAATGCTACAGTGAGCCGGCCCATGTTTGTGAGCAGTATGAGCAGCTCACTTTGTGCCCGTTGAAGGACGATCTCACGGACTACACTGAGGAGCTATGTGAGCCAATCATGTTCTTTCTAAAATTTTTTTTTATTTCCAACCTACCCTCCCCCTCCCTCACTCGCTCGTCTCGACAGCTCCCCCTTCCCCTTCCTCTCTCCCACACCGACGAGAAGGCCCCCACCGCCGCTGCACGACTTCCTCTTCGCCCGCCGCCGTGACCCCTGATGCCACCCACCTCTGCGAGAAGGTCCCCACTGCGCTGACGCCTGCCACCCTCGCAGCTCCCGCACGACTGCTCCTTCGTCCACCTCAGCAAGAAGGCCTGCTGCCGCGACCCCTGACGAATAACCTCCCTTTCGGCCTGCGAGCCTCGCCGCTATGTCCGAGGCCGCACCACTGCCCCTTCGCCCACCCCGGCGAGAAGGCCCGCCGCCACCCATACTCCTCGTTCTCCGATGCTGTATTCGTGCCCCACTCAGATAAGGGAATTTCTGTAAGCAATCGCTCGTTCTATCTCTTTTTCTCAAATGAATTTTTGTAAGTATTTTTTGAGGTTTTTTTGTTATGTTGGGGGGTGGGTGTTGGCAAAATTTTTCAGCGATGGAAAGGGAGGTTCTTTGGTCTGTTATATTGCAGTTTTGTTAATCAGTCTATTGTGTTCACTTTATATTGAGTGATAAAAAGCATGATCTGCATACATGCCCTTCATAACTACAAGAATAGTTCATTGTTTTGCTTAAGGGTCTGTATGACAATAAGATGGCCTTAATATCTATTTTGTTTTAATCCTAATATCTATTTTGATGTTCAATTATTTAGTTACAATGAAAAATACTTTTTAATAAGCTTGAATGTTTTACCTCTTAGGATATATCTTCATTGGTTCTTTACAAAAATGGATAATAGCCAACAACCACTTACCACAGAAAAGTCCCCAGTCAAGGGAAAGAGTTTATATGTCTCACCAACTGAAGAAGAATTGAAACCTGCCATTGGTATGTGTTTTAATTCATTGGATGAAGTACATAAGTTTTACAATAGGTATGTGAAGTGGGGTTCAGCATACGTAAAGGTAATTCAAATCTGAGCAAGGTAACTCGTGAAGTAATTGGGATTGCTCGAAACAAGGATATAGTGTTTGTAATGGGAAGAGAAAACATCAGATTTTGAGAGAACAATGTCCGACTTATATTAGAGTTTGTAAAGGACAAGATAAAAAATGGGCAATCTCCAGGTTTGTAGAGGAACATAGTCATATGTGTGTAACACCTAGGAAAGTTCACTATTCGAGATCACAACGAGTAGTATCTTCAACGCAAAAAGCTTCATTTGAGACTTGTAGTAATGTAAATATAAAACCATCGCAATACATGGCAATGCTTGAGATTGAGGGGTGCGGTCCTTCGAATGTTGGGTCTAAAGAGAAAGACATCCGAAATTATCATGTTTTGAGTAGGAAAGAGCGCAAACATGTGGATGCACATGATCTATTGTGTCATTTTGAGGAGTTGAAGGAAATGAACGATTCATTTTATTATGCTTATGAAGTGGATGAAGATAATAAATTAGTTTGTTATTTTTTGGCAGATGGAATTTCTAGATGAGATTATAAGCTATTTGGAGATGTTGTTGTATTTGACATGACATATGAGACTAACAAATACTGTTTGATTTTTGATCCATTTACGGGCATCAATCACAATAAGTAGTCAATTAGCTTTTGTTGTAGCTTTCTAAGAGATGAGAAAGCCGAATCTTTTGTGTGATTGTTCAAAAAATTCTTAGAGGCTATGTTAAGGCAACAACCAAAAGCAATTGTTACGGATCAAGATGTAGCTATGGCACTTGCAATTGTGGAAGTTTTCTACGAAACTCATCATCGATATTGCATGTGGCATATATTGAAAAAAGAATAAGACAAATTAGGGGCTATTGCCAAAAATGAATCATTTATTGAATCATTTCATGCTTGTGTATGGGGGTCTGATACAATCAGAGAATTTGAACATCAGTGGGTTAAAATTATGGCCGAAAATGACTTAACAGACAACAAATGGCTATGCTCATTATATGAGATTCGAGATATGTGGATTCCTATGTATTTCAAACATGTCTTTTTGGCTGGTATTAGGACCACTCAACGTAGTGAAAGTATTAATACCTTCATAGACAAATATGTGAGTAAGAAGAATACATTAATGGAATTTATTCATCGCGTTGAGAGGGCTGTTAAACGGCTTAGACATAACGAAATGAAATATGATTTTGTCTCAGAGAATAGCAAACCATCACTTGTTACTCCTTTCAATATAGAGAAGCAAATGGGTACGACCTATAGCCGACATATATTCACCAAAAAATTTCAGGTTGAATTGTTGGAAAGTACATATTGTTTTTCAACTTTGAAAAAAAATGATAAAACTTCATCTTTTTATGATGTCAAGATGCCAGGTGATAGAAAATGCGTAAGAGAGGTTGAGTTCTATGCATCTCAGATTATTCCATCTCTAAAGCCCTTTTTTGTTGTAGTGAGGGGATCCCATGTAGGCGTATATTACTTGTGTTAAGAAATAATGGTATTGACACATTACCAACTAACTTGATTTTAAAAGATGGACTATGTTCATAACAAAAGAATTTGTGTATGATAGTCATGGAACACAACTCCGTGGAGATAATGAACAAGTGCCTGAACATTTAGTTAGAAAGGGCAGGCTTAATTCTATTATGGCTGATTGGGTGGACAAAGCATGTTTAAATAACATCACATTTTCAACCATGGAAGAGATGATGATGAACATAGGAAAATTGTAGATGAGATCACCCCAAAAGAGTATATGCAAGAATCTCAAGATAGGTTGAAGGAAGTGTCTACTACACTCAAGGCTCATCCTCCCAACATCTCAAAAACGAAGGGTTCTGGAAGATGACTTAAAAGTGCTAAGGAAATAGTAATGGAAGTGGCTGTTAAAGGAGGTAGATTATGTCATGGATGTAACCTACGTGGACAAGGCCACGATATTCGGAATTGTCTGGTGGCAAAAGCAATGAGGTAAAAGTTTACAATTCTATTTACATATGAGTATATGTTAGACATATGCCTTTTTTAATATAATTTTGTGTATTTAAATGTATGAAAGAATAAGTCACTCACTTTGCTTAATCATCTCATTGTCTTTGGATGAAATTGGAAGAAGTATTTTTTAAGGTACTTTAAGCTAACTCACCCCATTTCAATAAAGTACATTGTCTTTAGAGCTTGTTTTCCATCCTTCTTTTCCATAATGGAAATGATTATGATCTTAACCAAATTTATGATTTGATTACATTGTTCACACTCTCCATTTCAAGTCTTCATAGTGAAAAGACTTGTGACAGAGATGGGATATGAGAATGTGTAAGGTTTAGGTCTTCTAAGAAGGCCTCCTTGGTCCAGTTGCAAGTGTGAACCTCTTTCAGTTGCAAGTGTGAACAGAATATGGTTGTCCATATTAGGACTCAACTGAAATAAATTTCTGGAGACAAAAACTTTAATCCTAATAAGGTATTGTAGGTTTTTGAATGTAGTCTCCATCTTTCTTATTACTATGCTTGTCATTTGATACTATTTTATATTTTCAAAAGAACCTTACTTTAGGTGTCTGCTTGTGCTATTTTTTGTTGCAGACTGTCAGGGGAAAGTGCTTTACAAAGTGCATCACTAAACCAGGGACCAACCTGAGTGGGAGTGAATGCAGTTGCATCTCTAGATGTGTTGATCGCTATATATGAGGCCACTGGCATTATTAGCCGAGAATTGTTCAGTTAACAATGCTAATTATGGATTAATCTGGCATTTTGGAGTCCATGATAATTTTGGCAATTTTCTTATAAGCAAAAGTTTGATCGATAAGCTGGATAGTGTCATCATCAAACACAATGTCCTTTCAATTTATGCTCGGTTTTGACATGCGTTTGTTGTGGTATGAACTTCTAAGGACAGCGTGATAGTCTGTAGCAGTAGAAATCACATTTGCATTACTTTGAATCACCAAGTTATGTTTTGGGCAAGGAATTCTGTATCAGATATCGGTATCGTATTGGTCGGCTTAAGAGACAAAAATATCGGAGATATTTGTAAAAAAATATCGGTGGTCAAAAACTAGTTTTTACCATATATTTTCACAATTTAACTTCTAAAATGAGTTATACTAATTTAGACAAAGCATAGATTTTAAAATATGCATATTAGGATGGGAAACAAATAGGAAAGTTATTTTTTCCCTTTTTTATTAAAAAAATTTCTGAATTTTTTTCGAAAATATATTTTTTTTAAATATATGGTAAAAATTTTCGGCGATATTTGAAAAAAATAAAAAAATGAGATTTACTCGTCTCATTTTATCGGGTGGGACCCGATATCGGTATATCGGCGATATAGGAATTCCATGGTTTTGAGTCACAATTAGGGGGATTCACCCTATTTTGTGAGCTCTTTCCTGTCCACTTGCTAAAGCTTTTTATGAGCAACGTTTTTGAAAGTTTCCGGGTTCACAACTTTTCTTGTCAATTAATAGAATGATGTGCTACCATTTACAGCTCTTGGTGAGCAATTCAACAAATACAAATGAAATTAAGAGATGAAAAACGAATTGCAAATATTCCTACAATTGTTCACAGCTCTGCATTCCTCTCTCTTTCTGAACTGTCAAGTCTATTGTCTGAATGAAATGAGCATGTGGCAGACAAACAAATTTTCAGCCAGATACTCAAACAATTTTTCACATTTCTAGCGAACAGTATAATCCCGGTGCAAACAAACAATTTTTCAGCCAGATGCTCACTTCTCATTCTCTTCTCCATTGCTTCCCTTTTCTCCTTCGTATACTCCCTATAACCTTTCTCAAATTTTCCACATTTCCAGCTTCTGGAACTTGCTATAAGTGCTTTGTTCAAAATTATCAATCTCCTCTTCCCATCAATATGAGCTCCCTCCTTATCCTCCATCTGCCTTGCAAATATCTCTCCACTGCAAGCACCCTTATCTCTGCAACAGTCGGCTCATATAGAGAAATGCTACAGTGGGAAGGTTAAAGAACCTCCCCTTCCATCGTCGGGGGTTGCCAGGGTGGGTGGCGTCGGGGATCGCAGCGGCAGGCCTTCTCGCCAAGGTGGGCGAAGGAGCAGTCGTGCGGGAGCGGCGGGGGAGGCAGGCGTCGTCGCAGGGTTGGTGGCCTTCTCGCGGGGTCGGCGCGGTGGGGGACCTTCTCGCCGGGGTGGGATAGAGGAAGGGGGAGCTGTTGAGACGAGCGAGTGAGGGAGGGGGAGGGTAAGTTGGGAATAATTTTTTTTTTAAAAAGAACATGATTGGCTCACCCAGCTCCTCAGTGTAGTCCGTGAGATCGTCCATCAATGGACACAAAGTGAGCTGTAATATTTCTCTCTCTCTCTCTCTCTCTATATATATATATATATATAGTGGCAATATGGTGTAGAGCAGGAGAAGGTGGTTTGGTGAAGAGGGAAGAGATTGATATCAATCACCGGTGGTGGAGGAGGTCATGGTTAGAGAAGAGGGGAAGCTACTTAGGGAAAGGGGGGGAAAAGTGTAAGGAAGCAGCTGATAGGAACCCTAGATGAGGTTGGATCTTCCCACAAGGCACTCTTCCATATTGTCGGAGACAATGGAAAACTCAAATTCGGCCAACAAATTCATCTCTCTGAAGATTTTTTGAGGACTTGAAATGTTGTACGAGTGTGGTTGAGAATGCTAACAAGCTCCTCACCACTCCCCAACTTGGTCCAAAACATAGGCCACGTGGTTGAACCCTTCCACTGGATAATTTCTGTTGTGTAGCATTTCTAAGGGAAGAAAAATAGTTAACACGTTTCAAGTGAATACATATAAAAATATAGGTGATCGGAATCGGAATCGGAATCGGAATCGGAATACTCACGTTGAAAAAGGCTGCAGCCAACCGGGTAACTCGCACGTGAATTGAGTGCATATAACAACACTGCCCAGGAAAACACATCCTCCTTTTCTTGCTAATTGGGCCCATGATGGTGGAAATGAGATCTGGGATGGTTCCTCACCGCTCGCAACATATGGACCTAAGCAGCACATGCCATGTGTTTGAACGGTTCCTTCTCCGATGTTAAACTTCTAAGGGTAAAAGTAGTTAACAAATTTTTAGTGCATATTCCTAATATAAGCGCATGGACAACTCCCGTTTAGGGAGAGTCTGCATGCCCCTGCATTAAAAGCAAGGTTTTAAAACTCCGAGAGGTCATCGACTTGGAATTTTTGTTGGGTAGGTCCAATAGGGGGGAGGGGGCTCACCTAGGGGGGCGATGGGGTGTCTGGCTCAACGTGGCGGCTAGACGACGACAACGGTGGGTGGGGGAGGGTATAATGACAATCTGCCACCGTCCTCCACAACCTCTTCCTCTACGCCAACTACCTCTCTGCCCCCTCCCCCTCCCGTCTAGTCCCTCCCCCGCCTCCAGAACCTCGACCTTTCCTGCAACTCCCTCTCCGATCACCTCCCCACAAATTTCACCGACTGTCACCAACTGCAGCGCCTTCTCCTTGCAAGCAACCAACTTGACGTTCTGATCCCTCCGGATCTCGGCGAGCTCAAGACCCTATCCGGAACTCTAAATCTACCGATTCTCCGGCCAAATCCCCAAATTGCCAATCACCGTGGGCTTAAACCTCATAAACAACAATCTCATTGGAGAAATCCCCCAGTTTGGGTCCTTTGCCTATCAGGGCCCGACCGCCTTGCTCGGCAACCCCAGCCCTCTGCGGATTCCCCCTCCAGAAGCCCCTGCACTACCACCGACAGCAAATCTTGGGAATCCCATGCCAGGGAGCTAAAGAAGGGGCTAAAGTGCAGGCTGATCGTGCTGATTTCTGTGGCGGACACGGCCAGGCTGGCGGCGGTGAGGCTGGTGGTGGTCTACATATATTGGCGGAGGAAAGACGAATGGGGCCACAACTATGCGGGGAGGAGCGGGTGTGCATGTGCTGGAGGGCGCTGGGGAGGGGGAGCGGCGGGTTCTCGAGATTTTGGGTGGGGGGGGAGGAGGAGGAAACCCGGCCCGGACCGGTCGGCCATGCCACCGGTTCGATCGGCCGGGTTAAACTGACCTGGCCGGGTTAATATATCCGGCAGACCTGGCCAACTTGACTCGAAAAAATGGCAGATTTAGGTCGAACCGGGTCTAGCCGAGTTTTAAAACTATGATTTAAAGCTGATATTTGTAGTCAAGAATAGGCTGCAGCTGATCAGACGGCTCGCACGTGAGTTGAGTGCATATAACAGGACTGATCAGGAAAACATTTTCCTTGGAACAAACAACTTAAGTTATCAATGAGGGTCCTAGATTGCTCAAGTATGCTTCCTTTTCTTGCTAATTCGGCCCATGATGGTGGACATGTGATTTGGGATGGTTCCTCCCTAGCTTTCCATCTCAGCTGGTTTTGGACGACTGTTTGAGTGTTTCTGTCTCGATTTGAATAAAAATGGGTCCAAGAGTACATGGCTGATGGCTAGGTTTCCTTTTTCAAGACCAAAATCATGGGGAGAGGGAGAGAAACTATGTTTAACGAATAGATTCACTCAATTTGTAGTGCAGACAAGCTTCATTGCATCGTTTAGGTAAGGAAAAAAGTCTATCCTCATATTGCTTTTGGTTTGATCTTTATTTGTTCTTGAGTTTATGAACATCCTATGGTGCGTGTGCTACTTGTAGACCTTGGGCATGGATTAGTACATCAAAACAATATCCCCGTTTTACAACCACTTTCGTGTGCTATGCATGTACCAGCTTTTATGACAACATTTAAGAAATAAATAAGGAAGGGTTGGTAGGAATGCGTCCCCCGAAACAGAAACCGACTGTCATGATGTCTATATCCCGAAATACTTAATAAATAAAAGCTGAAAGTGCATGCCATGTGTTTCTATGTCACACCATAAAAAGGCCGAAGAATAGGCGGCGTAAATCTTAAGCGAACATAAGAAAAAATAACAATGGAGACATTCTCTTATCTTGCGGAATAAAAGAGCTACTAATTACTGTCCGAAATTATTAATTAACATTTGATTTTTGCAATGAACTGACTTTAGTACATTTTGAAAAAACAAAATGTTAATAGCACTGCCCGGACGGAAGGAGTAGCAACCATGCTGCATGCCATACGCTACTATGGCTACTTTACTTTTTGCCATCTGCGTGATAATGTCTACTTCCCAATTCACGATGTAAACCAAAATTTGGAAAAGCAATATAAAAATGGTGTTAGCTAGTTTATTCAGTATTAGTACTCCTGGCCAGACTATATCACTTTTACTTCTCCTTCACCAGAGCCGTCGATCTCCAAGATCGCGGTGCAGAGGGAAGAGTTGTGAGCAGAAGGAGAAGTGGTTTCCAGGTGGAGGGAAACAATTCCTCGTGAGCTAGAGGTGATAATGCTTCTCATGTGGTCCTTGTTGCCATCTTCTTACCAGAAACCAAGTAGGCAAGAGAATGGGCATTCAATTTTCTGTAGAAGTCCCAAACCCCTATAAAATCCCTTCCATCCCACCTCCACAGCAAAAACAACACCAAATTACCATCCTCTTCTTCAACACCTGCATCTTCCCCTTGCCGGCTAATTAAGCAAGTGATCATGTCGAAGATGACTCAATTGGTGGAGAGCCAACGGGAGGGTGCGGAGGTGTACCACGGGCACGCCATGGGCAAGAAGAAGTGCGTTGAGCTGATGAAGGAAATGAATTTCCCGTTGGGGCTGCTCCCGCTGCCTGATATTGAGGAGGTCGGCCACAACAGGAAAACAGGCTTCTTCTGGGTCAAACAAAAGCAGAGCTACACCCACACTTTCCGCAAGATCGGCCGACAGGTATGGTATGACACCCTGACCAGTTCCTTCATTGAGGACAGGCGCATGAAGAAAGTTACAGGAATCAAGGCCAAGGAGCTCCTCATCTGGCTCTCCCCCTGCGACGTCTTCATGGACAAAATCTTCATCCTCCACGCTCACCTTCAGCACCTCCGCTGGGCTTCGTCGCAGCTTCCCCGCCTCTGCTTTTGACCTTGAGGAGGAGGACGCTGGTGCAACTTCGAAGAAGTGAGCCTGCTTCTTATGCAATCCTATGAGTCATGCATTATCAAGATAAGATGGTTTGAGAATTTGAAGAAATAAAAATGATTTGGAATGTCTAGTTGCAATCATGGTTCAAATTTTTCTTTGTTTTTTTGGTTGATTATCAAGGAAGGCTGTTTGTGTTGAGCATTTTTTCAACATACGAGTCTGATAATGGACATTAGTTCGTTAAAATATTTTTGGCTTCAAGATTATCACGATCAGCAAGTTTGAGAAAGTGAGAACTAATAAATATGTTACCAATTATCAAGGTGATTTCAAGAAGGAACACTTCTGAAGAGAAAAGTTTAAATGATATTGCTCTGATTTGGCTTATATGAGGCCACTTTAAGTCTTCACCGTTAGATATTGATCTGATAGATACAAACGGTTATAAGGAACTCACCCACCTACTGATTTGACACATTCACCTACCAACTGATTTGATATCCACCATCATATCGAAATCCAACAACCCAAAAGATTGGTCTCATACTCCGTATATGAGAACGATCTCATGTAAACCGTCCTCACTTCTGAAACCGTCCATAGGGAAATATACAAAAGAGCATCAGTGGAGCAAAAGACAGAAAGGTAAAAATAGAGCTGCTACTTCGATCTTGAAGAAGGAAAAAGGATTCCTTAATCGTTGGGCAAGAGATGCTAAGTAGCAAAATATAAGTTCGGGCATCAAACTCCAACGCCTTAAGAGTTTATTTATTTTGCGAAAAATATACTAGTGTGGTGAGCGGTTTATGGCATTAAAAATTGATCAAAGGCTAACTTCTTCTGCATTGAATGCTACAAGGCTGACCTTTTCTATAACTGAAATATCAACAAATAATAGCATGAGGGCCTTCAGGAAAGTTAACCATAAATCTTGAAGATTGACTAAAGAAACCCGAATTACCTAGGAAATCAGCTACATAGTTTGCCTCATGAATGACTAGAGGAAGAGCAACCCCATGGGGT
This sequence comes from Houttuynia cordata, assembly GCA_039654745.1. NCBI lineage: Eukaryota > Viridiplantae > Streptophyta > Magnoliopsida > Piperales > Saururaceae > Houttuynia > Houttuynia cordata. The sequence goes on from CM077506.1 coordinate 43,526,039, forward strand.
TGCATACTCAAAGAAATATCTGAAAAACAAGGAGGAAAAGCTTTTCCAAGAACCATAGATGCCAAAATACAGGAGTTCGACTCAACCTGTAGTAGAAGCTAGAGATAGCATGACAAATATCTTCAATCAAAGCATTAGTATCAGTCACGATATATAGTACATACCATAATGATGGTAGTAGTGAGGTATAGGATCTCCACTAGAATAATGAATGATTCCAACACCAAAAACACCTGGATTACCTGGCCAGTGAGCGTGGAATGCCATATTACCTGATTTTTCGGGCTCATGCAATATAATCTGGTTTTGGGACCTGGTCTTCCTATTTTGCCCTCCCACCCAATATACTTCATGTTTTACCCACCCTGAGTTGCGCCCCATTTCACACAAGTTTACCCTGTAGTGATCATGTGGTGAGGAAGTTCCTTCCCAGAGGCAAAGACTTACTGGTGTAGAGATGGCGTTGTGTGGCAGACATAAACATTTCAGCAAATTTCTCAGTTCTGTCAACCTCTTTAACCCACGAGTAGGTAGAAGAAGCTCCCCATTGCAGCCCAAGGAAACACTTTCACAACCTCCCCATTTTATTGTGGAAGTGTTTGATAGCTTAGAATCACTATTTTTTTATATTCACACATTCTGGGAACGAATAAAATAGAAATTTTGTGCCGGGAAGTACTTGTAGTCCAGTGGCAAACTACTCTTTGCAAATTCGTCATCCCCACAAGAAGGTCTCTCAAGGAATTTGAGATGTCCTCATAGGGAGAAAGAGGAGAAAAAATATAGAAGAAGGTAAAAATAATGGGCAAAAAAGGATCAGAAATGAGGGAGATGTGACGAGATAGAATGTTGCCGTAAATTGTGTACTTAAATAGATGATAGCAGTAATATCATGTCCTTGATGACACAATACCACTGCTATCATGTCCTTGATAACACGACATCACTGCTATCGTGTAATTGTAACACCCAAAAAATTGGTATGTTTACTAAAACTGCTATTTTAGGAAACTGGTCTAAAATAGAAAAGTTTGGCTGTCTATTTGGATTTTTGGTTATGACATGTGATTTGCTATGTTGAATGAATGATGTGATGATTGATGAATTGAATAATCGATAGACCACATTAGACAGGACACCATGGTGCGAGGACTAGCCCTAGCGCGGAGGCTGACCTGGCACCAGGGGCAGAGTACACCTGACGCTAGGAGTTGGGCCAGGCGCCAGGGTATGAGTTCAGAGTGTCTAGACTCTTATGAGCAATATCATGGAATATGGTAATATGAGAAGTTACGTCAATTGTACGTCGATCAGCAGACAGAGGAACCAAGCGCTAGACGCACTGGGTGCCACCTCAGCGCCAGAGAGGGGATGTGGCTCATGTAGGGTCAAGTGTGTGGGAGGCGAGTGGTTGAAGACGCGTGGTTCATGGTTTATGTGAATCAGAGTAGCGTGTCATGTACGCGGGACATACGTGCAACTGTGGGACATGTGCCCAGACAAAGACCCTCCAAGACGTCAGGACCACATGGGCACAAGTCTAGGGACGTCTTGCATGTGGGTGATGTGATACATAGTGGTTATCAAGATGGTTAGAGAGAATCTTGGTAAAAAGATTAGATTGGATCTCCTAGTGATAACTAAAGAAAGACTATGGTAGATAAGGAAATTACCCGAATTGGATAGGATTAATTAAGAGAGTAAATCAGTAATTGGAAGAGGATGTTATGTAAATCTCCATCAGCCAATCAAAAGAAAGAAAACAATTGGTATGGGACGTCCAAGTGAAGTAGGATAGGGTTGGTCATTTCCTAATCAGATGATTGAATCAGTTGAGAGAATTGGTTCTAGATTTGATTGCAAATCCAAACTGATTTGGGACTCAATAAGGGAGGGGCGTCCTTGGCTAAATTGGAGTGTGATTTGATCCAAGGCTGGGATTATAAGATAGGTGGATCAAGGGTGGAAAGTAGAGTCAAAGGAGATTAGGAAACCTCATATATATAAACCCAATTGGAGGGCTAGCCCATGCACTTGGCCGACCTCTCCTCTTGCCTTGAGATTAGGGTTTCTTTTTCTTCTTCTTCTCCTCTCCCAACACCTAAACCACAACTCTCCAACCTTCTTTTTTGATTCAAACCTCATTCGATTCAAGGGACGAAGGCGGGGCTGTGAAGAGGAGGCAAAGACCTATGCGAGGAAGCAAGAAACACTCGTATTCAAGTTTGGTAGGATGGTTTTTCCTACATCTTCCATTTTAAATTTCTTTGATTATAAAATTCATTTTTATGAATAATATATGATTGATATCTTGCTTCATATCAGTTATTGATGTTGAGTAATTGCTTTGCTTGAAGGAAATTCTATAATACTAATAGTATAAGTTGTATATGTTGACAATCATGTTCTATATTCCTTCTAAACTTACATTCGAGTACGCAGATGAACCGTGGTAATGGCCAGAGTCATGCGATGGTTCCGTATCGTCAACCACAGCGTAACAACGGCCAAGAAGCTGGAGGCAAATGTAGGTTTTGTGGACAACAGTCACATGCCGAAAAACCATGTCCTCAGGACACTAGATGGTGCTACAGCTGCAATGAGGTCGAGCATATAGCGCCATACTGCCCCAACCGTGACAAGAAGTCAAGAGAGGAGTCGAGCAAGAAGGCTCAGGCATGAGTCTTTGCCTTGACTTTGGCTGAGGAGGCTCAAGCGTCAGATGACGTGATTAAAGGTACTCTACTCATCTTTGATAGATTGGCTAGAGTTTTGATTGATCCTGGATCATCGAGATCCTTTATTTCTGTGATGTTTGCTGTAAGTCTAGAAAAGAAACCATCTAGTCTAGATTGTGATCTCTCTATTTCTACTCATGTTGGAGACTTAATGGTAGCAACTGAGTATCTGGAGGATTCTCCTGTTGTGATTGAGGATGTTGTCATGATTGCTAACCTTGTATTGCTTGAGATGTTTGACTTTGATGTAATATTGGGTATGGACTGGTTAGCTAAGTTTGGTGCTATGATAGATTGTTGCAAGAAAATAGTTTATCTTAGAATTCCGGGAAAGAGAGAGTTAATATTCCAAGGAATTCGATCGAGGAAGGAAAATTGTCTAATTTCTGCAATGAAAGTTCAGAAATTAGTAGCTAAGGGTTGTAGAGCCTTCTTAGTAAATGTGTTATCAGTTGAGAAGACTACCCCTAATATAGAGGAAATTGAAGTGGTGAATGAATTCTTAGATGTCTTTCCGGAGGAGTTGCCTAGTTTGCCACCAAGACGGGATATTGATTTTACCATAGATTTGATGCCGAGAACTGCACCGATATCAAAAGCACCATATCGGATGGCACCTGCTGAATTGAAAGAATTGAATGATCAGTTACAAGAATTGTTGGATCAATTCGTAATTGTGTTTGTGGATGATATTTTGGTTTATTCTACAAGTCAGGAAGAGCACAGGAGACACTTGGCTCAAGTGTTGTAGATCTTGCGGGACAACCACTTGTATGCAAAGTTTAGCAATTGTGAATTCTGGTTAGACAAGGTGAATTTCTTGGGTCATGTTATCTCTAAAGATGAAGTTTCTATAGATCCGACAAAGGTAGAAGTTGTTCTTTATTAGGAACAACCAAAGAGTGTAACAGAGATAAGGAGCTTTTTGGGATTGGCAGGTTATTATCGAAGATTCATTGAGGGATTTTCTAGATTAGCCTTACCAATGACAAAACTAATAAGGAAATGAGTAAAGTTCAATTGGGACAATGCTTGCGAAAGAAGTTTCCAGGAGTTGAAAAGAAGACTGGCTTCCGCACTGGTTTTGAAATTACCATCGGGATCTGGTGGATTTGTCATTTACAGTGATGCGTCGAAAAGCGGATTAGGTTGTGTGTTGATGCAGAATGGACATGTGGTGGCGTATGCTTCTAGACAACTAAAGATCCATGAGCAGAATTATCCGACTCATGACTTGGAGCTGGCGGCGGTGGTGTTTTCTTTGAAGATTCAGAGACATTACCTATATGGAGAAACTTTTGAAGTGTTCACTGATCACAAGGGTTTGAAGTACATATTCTCTCAGAAAGACTTGAATATGTGACAGAGAAGGTGGCTAGAGTATCTGAAAGATTATGATTTTTCTATTCACTATCATCCAGGGAAAGCGAATGTAGTGGCAGATGCACTAAGCAGGAAGACAAGGATAGTAGCGCGCATATGATGGTACAAGAATGGAGAACGAGGGAAGAATTGGGAGAATGCAATTTGGAATGGCACCGTTTGAAGCACTGTATGGAAGACCGTGCAGATCGCCTACTTGTTGGACGGATGTTGGAGAAAATTAGGTATTGAAATCAGAGTTGGTACAGTATTGTGCAGAGAAGGTAAACCAGATTCGACAGAGATTGCAGACTGCTCAAAGTAGACAGAAGAGCTATGCAAATTGCCGAAGACGAGAATTGGAATTCCAGGAAGGAGACAATGTGTTTTTGAAAGTATCGCCATCAAAGGGAGTGATGAGGTTTGGTAAAAAGGGGAAACTGAGTCTAAGATTTATTGGACCTTCCGAAATTTTAGAGCGGATTGGTCCGGTTGCATATCGGTTAGCCTTACCTCCACAGTTGGCAGATGTGCATAACACGTTTCATGTGTCTATGTTGAGGAAGTATGTGCCAGGTACTTCACATGTGTTAGATTACACAGCTATGGGGTTGGAAGCAGATTTGTCATTTCCGATGAAGCCTATCAAGATCTTGGATAAGAAAGGTCAGGTGCTACGAAAGAAGACAATTCCGTTGGTGAAAGTTTTGTGGCAAAATCAGCACTCCAAGAAAATGACATGGGAAACCGTTAGTGAGATAAGAAAATCCGACCTAGATCTTTTTTAAGATTGAGTAGCAGCATTTCGAGGATGAAATGTTCTTTTTAGGAGGGGAGGATGTAACACTTGAAAAATCGGTATGTTTTCTAAAATTGCTATTTTAAGAAACTGGTCTAAAATAGGAAAGTTTTGCTGCCTATTTTATTTTTTGGTGATATCTTATAATCTGGTGTGTTGAATTATATTTTGATGATTATGAATGTGTAGAATTGATAAACCAGATTAGGCAGTATACCTGGGCACGAGGACTAGCCTTGGCGCTGGGATCAACCTGGCGCTAAGGCTGGTCTGACGCGAGGGGCTAGGTGCACCTGACGCCAAGAGTAGGGGCCAGGCACCAAGGTGCGAGTACTAAGTGTTGTGACTCATTTGAATTATTTCGATTTATTAAGTTGGACCTTCGTAGCATGGAAATTTATTTTTGGTAAGTATTTTCGCCCGTACCAGAAGCTGGAAAAGCATTGGATGCCAGATGCGTTGGGCGCCAGGGACACCTGGGCGCCAAAGCAGAGCAGGGTCCTTGAGACATGTGCACATGAGTGAATTAATGTGATTTGATTAGTTTTGGCAAGGAGAGCAAATCGTGGAGCAATAGCAATAAAGATCCCTAATTCAAACCGATTTGAATTTGAAATTGAATTGAATTAAGAGGTTACAATTCTAGAAATTTAATCAATTGGGGAAATTAAAGAGATTGCTTTTGAACGTGTTTGGAAGGCTTTGCATGACACTTTCTATTAGTGTAGATGGCTCCATGTGGCAAGGGAGAAGATTGTGCAAATCGTGTTCAATTAGGAGGTTACTCATTCGGTTAAGGTAAGTAATCTAATTGGTTTAAATCACTACCAAAAGGATTTGTAACGGAAATTGGAAGGAATGCTTTTGGACGCCAATTAAGGATTGGGTTGGCATAATTTAATCCTAATTAGTGGCACTTTATGGCAAGGATGGTGATCGTGCCAATTTGGAATCAATTAGGGAGAGGTTACTTGATTAGTTATGGAAACTAACTTAATTGACCTAATTCCCTAATAAAAAGGGATTGTAACTGAATTGGATAGTAGATTGACCACGTCCAAGATTGATAGCCTTCCCTTTTTGTGGTCAATTTGTAGCCCTTTGATGGATTAAGATCAAGGGTGGTGATGCTTTGGCATAGAAATAGGTTTTCTATTTAAACCCCACTAAGGAGGAACCGGCATCCCTTTTGGAGCCTTGGGAGTCGTGCCAATAGTAGAGTGCTCTCATCTCATTCTCCAGCAACAATCGTGGTGGTGGAGTGAGCATTGGTAGCACATGGAGTTTTCGGTTTCGCATACATGGTAGGATGCTTATTTATGTTTTTTCCTACAAAACTAATTCACTGAAAATCTGATGAGATATATCTTAAACTATGAATGATTCTTGAATGTCGATACCATATTTATATGTGTCTTGTTTCATATTACATATCATGATCGTATTTGATGCGTGCTTGAGATATGGCATTTGATTAAGTATATGTTCTTGTCTTCTCTCTCGTTCTAGTGCTTAGTGTGACATCCCCGCCTAATTGAAGCATAAAGTTGAGTCTTTTATTACTCCTGAATATCATATATGATCTGTACAATTGATTTGGCATGTCTGGTGTTCAAGAAACATCAATTCCAAAGTAAACTTGTTAAATCTCTTCCTATTAACCCTAATCGAAGTCATTGCTTGGTATACTTCATAAAATCATTGATAAATTCCATAACCATGCCTCTGATATTGAAAGTCAGATTCTTGAGGTCATGTTACAACGTAATTGAGAGTTTCTGTGTCTGATATTAATGGTCCTTTTCACTATTGTGAGTCATATGATAAACATATTCTCTATCGGATGTTGTAACCTAATTGCGAACTTTATTCAAATCCTTACTCTAACACATGTATATTAGTATACTATTGCTTCTGATGTTTCAGCATTGGTTTTGGAATCCATGTCAGTACATGGTGGTATTGATCAGCGTCTTTGTTTACCTGTCTCATTTGAGGTCCTCTGGGTTTTAGTGAGATATTGATGTATAATCTAATAAGCTGAAAAGATATACCCTAAGATGAAGAAAACTATATGAAATCAGGTTTGATTGGGTTCTATAAAATGTTTAGGAAATGAGTAATTTATTTCAGTGAGTGGTATTAATCAATTAAATATGTATTTATTATCAAATAATCAAAATGGATTAAGATAATTGCACTCGGCCAGGACTGTTCTTGCACCGACGAGTAGTAATCGAGAAAATGATAACTAATTGTAAAAAACTCAAAAAAATATGCAGTCTATTGGGTTAAAAACTAGACATCTAGGGCTATTTGTGATAAACATTTCAGAAAGGAATTAATACTATGTAGACCGTGGTGGTCGATATAAGTTGTCTGATCTGCATGGGGTAGAATACTGTATTATGTACTAAAACCCTAATTCGTATTACCACTATAAATTATGGATATATATGGTATCAATGACCCAAATTGTATAATGTAAGACATTGAGGGTACCGGGTACAGTAATATTAAATTATGAGTGTGGGAGGTAGAGCTGAGATCTTATGTCCAAAATTAATTGTCTTGAATACCACAGTTCTTCAACAGTTTCATGTCTAAAGAGTTTCTTGTTTCAAATTCTACACTTTGTGCCTCACGACTTGACCTATTTATGGAAATATGGATCTTGCGTCAGTATTCTTGGGGATTGTCATATCGAGGGCTAGGTACGGTGAAGATGTTTAGTGTTGATCTTTGATGAGTCTCAATTTGAGTTATCCAATGTTGGTCACTCTAATTTCTTGAGTACTCCTATGTGAGTCAATTCAAATTTTTATCAATAAGATTGTTGTCTTACTCCTCTATGAGTCAGATTGGGGAAAATTATTGTATGAGTCTCTATATGAGAGAGCTCTTGTTATTCTATATTAAACCAGTTTGATGTAAATTATCCTCTCAAATCTAGAATGTTGGACCCGACGGAGGCGCGCAAATTTGTGCTATCATGAACCTAAAGATTACGATGACTATGTAGATTCTGATGTTCTTTGGCTAATGGGTAACCCTGGATCTGTATAAACAAAAATTTAGAATGTATTGCTACAATGTTCTACACTTTCTACTATTTATGTTATCATGCTATATTATATTGAGCAAAAATTTCCAAGATGAAAGTGTAGAATAAAACCACTTACTTGAGGGCATCTATATTCCTGTTGATTATGAACCAAGTACATGTGGTTAATTCTCTTAAGCATTGTAGTTTTCATTTGTCGGGATAATAGGTTCTTTGTTTTGCAATGTTTTATTTTTTACTTTATTTTTGCACTTAGGTTAATTAGTTTCATAAATACATGTTTGTAGGTAGTATGGCTGCAAACCCTCACGAGACAACACTCGTCCTACTAGGGCCACCTAGAGGTTTAACGGCTTGTTGCATACGCTCAATGCAATCGTGTTCCCTACGAAAGTAGTGTTTATTTTTATGCATTAGTTCCTTAGTTTGTTTGATTTTATTTTGCTTTGTTTTGCTAGGAACTAGCAAAATCTAGGTTTGGGGGTGTGATCTATACATGAAATATGCATTTTATTCTCTCCTAAACTTATGATTATGATAGTGTTTGATTAGAATATCTACTACTTTAATATAGTTTTTGGTTTTTGTAGGAAACAAGAGTAATACACAGAAATGAGGAGAAAAGTAACTTAAATGGTTAAATCATCATAACTTCGTATACAAATATCGGATTAAACTGGTTCAAGTCTCATGTTAAAGTACAAGAAGTCATCTTTCCAACGCCACCAACCACGTATAATTCGGAGTTCGGGACAGAAAGTTATAACCATTTGAATTTTATGAACAGTAACAACGATCGATCGGCTATCAATGCGATCGATCGCATTAGCCGCAAATGCAGTACATTGAAGGTAACGATCGATCGGACCTCAAAACGATCGATCGTATCTACTGGAATTTTTTATCTGCGCACAATAGTAACTACGATCGATTGTTGTTACTGTTCATGAAATTCAAATGGCTATAACTTTCTGTCCCGAACTCCGAATTATGCGTGGTTGGTGGCGTTGGAAAGCTGACTTCTTGTACTTTAACATGAGACTTGTAATTAGTCTAATACTATATTTGTATATGAAGTTATGATGATTTAACTATTCGAGTTACTTTTCTCCTCATTTCTGTGTATTACTCTTGTTTCCTTCAAAAACCAAAAACTATATTAAAGTAGTAGATATTCTAATCAAACACCAGCATAATCATAAGTTTAGGAGAGAATAAAATGCATATTTCATGTATAGATCAGTAAACTATTTCTCCACTAAGAGTCGTTGATGAATACTCTTAGAGTGAAATCATAGTATGCTCATGAGCCATTGCTAGATCCTCTGTGATCTCAGATTATTTAAAAAACCTCTGTAGTTCAGCCGATGATGGCAACGTGTGCGATTTTAGGCTGTATGATATTACGGAAGGTCTGCAGTCTCTGCCCATTGTGCCCGTAAGCACCGATGGGGCCAGCATCCTTAGACGCATAGCCGGGTTCCTTTGAAGAACCTCTAGGATGTTCTGGTATTGATGTCCATAGGGGAAGTGGACTGAGTTGAGAGCAAAAATTGTTGTCTCTTACACTTTGGATGTTTAGAGCTGATATTCATTTTGTCTTCTGCTTACGCATTGTACATTTGGAGTTTTGAATTGTGATCTTATCTATTCTTGACCATTGAGGGTCTTTGATGATGATTGGTATCGAGTGAGTAAACTCTGTATTTGCTAAACCTGATGTTATTGATCTTGTCTTACTCTTTATACCGTATTGTTAGTATTCCTGTAAATTCTTATTTTGTAGGTTTTTCTTGGCATTCTACTGGGTATTTTCTATGTAATACTCATGCATCCTTTGATGTAGGAATCAAGAAGAAAAAGAACTGACAAGGTATTTTTGTGGGAGACTTGGCTGTGGATTGTAGGCGTAAAGATACATTAAATTTTATTATGCTTTATTGGTTGTTCTTTATGAACTTATTGGCCTGTGTGCCGAATTATTTTTATTGATTAGGTGAGATTTAATGGATGTAATAGTCTAAGTAGACTTTTGATTTTGTTATTCAAGATTTTAGTACGTGCATATTGTTTAGTCATTGATCAATCCTGTATTTGTCCCATAACATGTTAAATGGGAATGAGAATAATCGAGTATTCGGCTGCTTCCTAGATCTCGAACCTCCTGATAGTCTTAGATTGGTAGGTTCCACGCTCTAATCGAGGTTTAAAAATTTGGGGCGTGACAACCTTTGTAAGAAGTTGTGGGTGAACTAAAAACCCTAACTTAGTGGAAAGTCGGAGGTCCTTGGATCAGGTGCTCCAAGAGTGGACATACCCGTTGTAGCGATTTGCTTGGCGGTGAACCACTATAAATTTTGTGTATTTGATTATGTTATTGTTTGCCTTGTGTACACACTTACACACACACACACACACTAAGTTTCTATCTCACACTCTGTGCTTAGTCAATGCCATTGTTGTCCATCGGGGTTAAGTTGTATGATAGACTTGCTTAAAATTTTAAGTAGTTGTCCTATTCACCCCCCTTTAGGACCTAAGAGCACTTTCAGGGAGAAATTCTGGTAATCAACCACTTGCGAGTGGTAAGTTCAACGAGCAGAAATTAAAATCTCCTTACACTATGGATGTTTGGAGGTATTGTTGTTTGACTATCTTCCCTCTACACTTTTTATGTTTAGAGTTTCGATTATGGTAAATTCTCTCCTTACACTGGTGGTTGTTCGGAGTCATCTTGATTTATATTTTCTCCCTATACTAGCGAGTTGGGATTGTTATTGACTGACATTTTCACTCACGTAAAGTAAACCATGTGTTCAGTCCTGATGTTATTAAATACTTCATTTCTCTTTTGTTGAAACAATACTTCATGCTATCTATTGTACCACTGGTGGGTTTTTACTTCTTACTGAGTATTTATATTAAGTACTCATACATCCTCTAATGCAGGCATGAAAAATGAGTAATTCAGGATAGATAGCAGTTGTAGGAAGGTGTTGCAGACTGCGTTGGAAGAGATTTCAAGTTATTTATTACTTTACTTATTTTATTGAACTATTGTGAATTAGTGGGAAGTGTGCCCAGAATTGTTATGTTTTCAATTGTGAACTATTTTTAATTGTTATGTTAAAGTCTAATAAAAAACCTTAGATTTTCATTTCTTATAAGTAACAATGTTTATTTTGAGACTGAATAAATGCGTATTATCAATTACACATCCTTTTGAGATGGCGTAATTGACTGTTTGTTCGAGTATTCGGTCGTGACCCGGGGTTTCGACCTCAAGAACATTGATGTTATTGTTGGCTTCCGCACTATGATCGAGGCTTGAAATCCCAAGGCGTGATAGTAATCAAGTACAAAATACCACTGCTATCGTGTCCAAGATGACACGATACCACTGCTATCTTGTAATCGATAACACGATACACTACTATTGTCCAATCGAGTACATGATAGTAAGTCAAAATTCAACGAGTTATATCTCCCTAATTTCTAATATATTTTTGCCCATATTTTTTGGGACCTTCTTTATTTTTTCTCATCTTTCTACTTACGAGGATATCCCAAAATTTCTTTACACAACTTCTAGTGGAGACGATGAATATTTTTACTCCAATGTCAATGAACTAAGCATGTGGTGAACATGACTTCATGACAGCGAATGTACGATATTTGAATTATAGTTATTATGTGTTCATGATAATATTTCGTGTTTCTCATCTTTGGGGGTGATTGGTAGTAATGAGATATGACTCATTGAATTTTAACCTGCTATCATGTACTCGATTACACGATAGCAGTAGTATCGTGTCATCGAGGACACGATAGCAAGTGCCATCATGTATTTAAGTACACGATTTGAGGGTAGCATTCAATCTCGAGTCCTACCACCAAGTTCACTTGATTATTCGGAACTCTTAATATGTTAATTACAGTTAGTTCCAATTATTTGTGTGTATCTAACACAATTAGGATTTAGGCTAATGTTAGGAGGCCCATTATGAATTATGAGTCCAATTCGGATTATTCTTAGATGAACTCTACATTCTTAGTCCCATAAGTCTGAGATCAATGAAACTTAATTAGAAGTTGAATTTAGTAGTAGTGTCTGTGATGCCCTAGATTTTCAAAACTCTTTTTTACTTGGACTGAAGTGGAAGCCTTCGATAAACCATTTTTGTTTCTAATTTAAATACACAGTTGTTCCATTCAAAACAGTGACTAAAATAATCTAGAGTATTGTAAAATCCTGCACAAAACCTTAAGAATTCACACATGCCTAAATTATTCAAATTAAAATAACATAGATAGATATTGCACAATCTACTTTCTACAAAGTCTCTACAATGCCCACACCTCAGACATCTCACAAGTCCTACACAATACTTTCAGAAAAGGCATGGTGAGTATAAAAATACCCAATAGGAAGGATAAACTGCAATTACAACAAGCCAACAATATAGGAATAAAAGAAATAAGAGATCAATGCTACATGCATGCTTTCATAAGTCACCATTAACACTAAGACATGACTGCCTGGTATCCCAGCCCTTTAGACCTTATATAATCCCTACAGTAATGGGGATTGATTCTAATATACAACTCACAATTGGATCATACACCACCTTATAAGATGTATGTACTCTTGTGTATCCTATTAGTTTCGAGCCCATTGGCCACGCCCTGTGTACAAAGGCCACAAGGGGAGTTTCATGGTTCCCACAGGCATCTCCAAAATGCAATCAATAGTTGAAAGCTGCACAAACTGCATGCATAAGCCTCTTGTCGGATGTGCCAAATTTTGGGTCAAATAAGTCTTTGCTATCTTATAAATATTGAGGGTGTCTGATCATTCTCGTATCAACGTGTTTGGTCAAGTGAGCGCCTTACCATAAAAATTAATGTTGTTTTGACATGTTCTTGTGTAGGCAAATGACAGCTGTTCCACGACATGCTAGAGTCTCTGAGGTTGCCAGTGTGTTGACCGCTTCCAGGGACTTAGTTGTCGAAACTGGCTATTGACGGCAACAGTGAGGCCTCTAGGCTGCTGTGCCCCATGTGAAGCGCTATGGAGAAATTGCAGGTATTTTTGTCAATAGTGTTAAGGAGATAGAGCTTGGACCTTTCATTATCCTCTATGGAGAACCTGCATCAAATGGGATAATTCCTGTTGGGCCAATGATTTAGAGTGGTTCCTCCATGGAGGAATTTGATCATGAGTTAATTGTTTGTCATTCCCGACAAACGTCCAATTCTGTCATTTTTGTGTCATTTTGTACCGGTGGGACACTCTTCTCATAGCAGTTGAGGGAGATATGGTTTGCGACGAAACCCCTTGAAAATTAGGCAAGTGCTTATTTTGTAGGTGGTGGCAAAGATGAGGACAACCAATTCAGTTCTAGTCGTAGGGGTTCACTGAGAGATCGAAGGGAGTGTGTCTTGTGCTACAACAAGAGGGTTCCTCTCCCACTGTGGGTGGAGCTCCTTTCTTGAGAGCATTGTGCATGGAGTGTCCATTGTTTTTTTCATAATTAAGAAAATTTTATTAGCACAACTCTAAAATCGGCTTCCTTTTGTTACATATCATAATTTTTTCGAATGTTGATGTCTTGTCATGCCCCAAAATTCCTAACCTCAATCGGAGTGCGGAAGTATTCAAAATACTATCTTTGGTGAGGTAAGTACTCTGGGATGCGACACGGATAGTCGAACCAATTAGCCAATTACATCATCACAAAAGGATGTACAATCAACATTACCAGGAATTCTCATAAACAAGGAAACTCATCATCCAATCTCAAAATAAAACCTTATAAATGTATCGAAAGAATCCTACTTAGTTATTATTACAGCAAAGAACATAAATTGCCAATCAAAAGAAATCATTAAAACTATGGCACACAACGACCAGTAATGATATCAACTTATCAAACTAAGCAAGTAATTGAAAACTCTCCAATCATCCTCGAGCTTCTGCATCACCTTCCTGCTCCTGCACCCGTCCTGTCTTAGTTATCTTTCATGCCTGCATCAGAGGATGCATGAGTATTTCATAGAAACACTTAGTAAGATATAAAAACCCACTGAAGATGAATCAAGCAGAATGAAGAGAAATATATAACAAAGAAATATTGATATTCAATAACATTTGGACTGAACCTAAGGTTTATACCCCTGAAAAGAAATGTCAGTCAACAACGGTTCCTGCCTCTCAAGTATAGAGCAAGGACAATCAATTATACGACTCCAAACAAATACCAGTGTAAGGAGAGAATTGTCAAAATACCAAAGGCTCAAGGCATCCATAGTGCAATGAGTTACAATTTTTGCTCGCTGAATTTACCGATCGCGAAAGGTAAAATATACCAGAACATCCTAGAGGTTCTCCCTTCGGAACCCGGCCACGCATCTAGGCATGCTGGCCCCATCTGTGCTTACGGGCACAATGAGCTGAGATTGCAGACCTTTCGTAATGTCATACAGCCTAAACGTACGTATGTGCCTCTTTTTGGGCAGTAAGGAATCGCAACTCCCTAAATATATAAGATCTCGCAAGGTCTATCAATGGCTCGTGAGCATAGTATGAGTCCACCTAGGAGAGATTCTTGCAAGGTCTCTAGTAGAGAAATAGGTCAATGTCAAACTGGATAATGATTCAATCAAAAGCAGAGGTCTCAACTTTCTGAGAATACGGTAACTCTTACCACAATGATTCACTCATGGAGTATAAATAAAACTTCAAGGTCTCTCGACAATATATGACTCACTCTCTGGAGTATGAATAGAATAGTAAAGACTCTCAACAACATATGACTCACTTTCTGGAGTATGAATAGAATAGTAAGGATCTCAACAACATATGACTCACTTTCTAAAATAACAAGGAGATTCACATATCAAATAATAACAAAACCCACCATAGGACTAGAAATCAAAGAACCAATACTTTGAGACACATATGTTCATGCATAGCCTTAGATAGGAATATTCTAGAAAACAATTGGGTTTATAATATGAATACATATCCAAAGTCAAGATTTAAGGATAGGTCCTTGATGATTTGATTTTCTAGTGGAATTTCAAACCGACACAAACGCTTGTCTGAAAAACAGAAATCTTGGCTTATTTACTCACTTAGACTTACCCCATATGATTAGTTTTTTTACTTATCCAATTTTATTGTGATAATTCATATTAGGAAGTATAGTGAATAGTAATAACACTTTTTAGTTTGTACTATACAATATCAGTAGTGTTACTAAGTATTAGTGCATAGTCTTAATTATACACCACCTGTCACGCCCCAAAATTCCCGGCCTCGTCGGAGTGCGAAAGATTTTTTTTTTCATGAGTATGTTTGAGGCCAGAAACCCTGAGATATGACCGAATACTCGAACATCCCGTCTAATACATCACCATGAATAGATGTGTACTCGACATAACACAACTGAGTCTTTAAATAACATCATTAACACATATGAAATAAGAACTTAACAATCTTAAATTAATCCATAATAAAAGTCATCTAAAATAACTAAAAATCAAAATCATTAAAATGCTTTGGTCAAAATACCAATAATATTAACACTAAATTTAAAATAATAAAGATGGCTTTATCTTCCACAACTATCTTCGAGTCTTCTATTATCTGCACTTGCCATAGCTATACTTTCTTCATGCCTGCATCAGAGGATGCATGAGTATTACGAAGAAATACCCAGTAGAATGCAAAAATCCACAAGAACATAATATACAATATAAGACAAAGAGTATAGTTTAATATGAGACAGTTGAATAATCAAGAATATTTGAACTGAGCAACAAGAATTCCATTACAAGAGGAAATAACATCATCAATGAAGATTCCTAAACATCAAAAGTGTAAGGAGAGAAATTACCATAATCCAAGACTCCGAACATCAACGCTTCCTGACTCTCAAGTATAGAGCAAGGACAATAAATTATACGACTCCAAACAAATAACGGTGTAAGGAGTGAATGGTCAAAATACCAAAGGCTCCAGGCATCTATAGTGCAAGGAGTTACAATTTCTGCTTGCTGAATTTACCAACCCCGTGTGGTAAAATATACAAGAATCATGCTAGAGGTTCTCCCTTCGGAACTCGGCCACGCGTCTAGGCATGCTGGCCCTATCCGTGCTTACGGGTACAGTGGGCGGAGACTGCAGACCTTCCGTAATATCATACAGCCTAAACGTACGTATTTACCTCCCTTCGGGCAATAAGGAATCAAAATTCCATAAATATCGGAGGTCACGCTGGACCTAGCAATGGCTCGTGAGCATACTATGATTCCACCGAACAATTAGTGGAGAAATAAGTCAATGTCAAACTGGACAATGTTTTAACAATAGCAGAGGTCTCAACTTTCTGAGAATAGGGTAATTCTTACTTTAATGACTCACTCATGGAGTAACAGTTATGGCCGAGATTAAGATTCTTAATTAAACTCGATTATCTTCCTTAATAACACTTTATAGATGATAATACTGTATTAACAGACATTATTACTCCCCTCCTAGACCAATTACAGACCCTATTTAAGTACACTATTTTATCATGTCTTTTACCATACCTAGCAGTTTTAAGTAACTACCCTTTGGAATATGGACAATTAAATTAAGATAGCACTTGCGACTACTTGAACCAATGAAATCAAGGAACTAACAGAGAAAGATTAGAACTTTAGACCTCAATACAATCAGTAGATATCAAACATTGATTGTATTCCCATCTAAGGACATAGTATGGATATAGCATGAACATAGCGAATAACATAACCAACAATAAGATTAGTATAACCAATAAAAAATTAGTATATATATATCAATAATAAGAATGAATGAATCAATATTCATAAATGAGAAGAAAAAGAATACGAATAGAGTAGGAAAAAACCATCCTACTCTTAATTCACCGAAAATTCCACTTTTTATGCGTTGTTCGTCTCCTCCGCTTCTTCCAAAGCTCCCGCTCCAAGCACTTGCAAATCTCCCACAAGAAAAAGCTTTATAAGAGAAGGGTGAACATGGGAAGGAGAAGAAAAAGGTCTCTAGACGTTCTAGGGCTAGGGTTTCAATAGCACAAGCCAACACTACAAGGGTTTATATAGAGTTTGGGGAAATCTCTTCTAAAAATACTCCTCCAAAATTATGGACTCTTTCTACTAATAAGAATCCTCCAAAATCCTCCAAAATCTTTAGTAAACGTCCTCTCTAAGTTTGGTTAAGATTGATATCTTTTTGCCCAATGAAATCCACTCAAAATCGCAATTTTCGTATTCAATCTCAGCCGTTGCGATCGATCGCGTACCCCGGCGATAGATCGTGTAACCCGGCCGATCGATCGCGCAATGCCGATCGATCGCGTACCCCAATCGCGTACTAAACTTCAAACTAGCATAACTTTTTGCTCCGAACTCCGAATTGAGCACCGTCGGTGGCGTTGGAAAGCTCTCTTCATGCTCTTTAACACCATATACCAAAATAAAATGAAAACAAGCATTAAGATTTCATACTTTTAGATCAATCTCAATTTTAATAAGCATACAAATTTTTTGGGTGTTACATGTCTAATATGCATTTAATCTATCCTCATTAGTTCATCGTTACTTGTTCTTTGGGGCAAATATCTTGGCTTACCTTTGCCTGATTTCTTATTTTGCAATTTACAGTAAAGAAATACACTCATAATCGATATTCCATGATTGGATCTTAGATTGGTGACCTTCATTTGAGGCATCACCAATGGCTTGATGGGGAAACCTCACACAAGCGGTTTCTTCTAATTGGTGAAGCTGAGTGTGACAACCCCAAATTTTGTAAAAAAATGAATAAAAGTGTAATTATTGGCGTCTTGAACTGAGAAACCATAATTGTTTGGACTCTGGCTAGTGTTGGATGGATAAGGTTGTTGGTAATTATCTTAGAGTCCTACTTGAAGTAGGAATGGAGTAGTGTTGCACAGTGGGTTAGCTTAGAACTAGATTCTTCAAAAGTTAGGAATCTAAACCTTTAGAATGTTTGAAGTTGGAGATATGTCTCGCGCCATGGATAAGTGTATAAAGATAAGATTGTAGAATCCTACTTGAAGTAGGAATGGTAAATGATAGCGCTAAGTGTTGATCTAGAATATTACTCCTCATAAAGTTGGGAGTTTGATCAGCTAGAGGATAAGTATAGCGCCAGGATGAGTTGCAGAAAAGTAGATTGACTCAATCTCCTACATGATATACTTCAAGTTGGAGTGGGATTAGGAAGAAGAATAAGATGGATGATGGGAAAAGAAACCCTGCAGGCTAGGACTCTATTGGGCGCCAGGGATTTGCTACTAATAAGCTTGTTGCTAATAGATAGATCTGATTGAAGATGATGATCGATACGAATAGGAAAGCTCATGATTGGCTCATGATAATTAACATTAGCTCAAATAGAAGGAGATTACATTCCAGTTAAATAAGGAAACTTAATGGGTTAGGACTCTCTCTAGGCGACAACATTAGTTTTAGAGAATCCTTGTAGTTATAAACTTACTAGATACGAATAGACTTCAAACGGGATAAGGATGAAGAGTTACCAGTTAGAATAGGACTCTAATTGGGCGTGATTGGGTCTCCTCTATAAATAGAGGAGCCGACTCCCTATTTTCCTATAACTTTCTCTCTCTTTCTCAAAATTGCTAACCCCGCTCTCTCTACTCTTTCTCTCTCTCTCGTCCTTCTCTCTTGCTGGCCGACTTGAAGAGGTGACGAAGGAGGTGTATAGGACGCTGGAATTAAGGTGAAGTGAGAAGATATCGATGAACGGTTTGAGGTAGGATTTTTTTACTCAATTCTTTCTATGATCCTGTTCTTCTACAATGCCTAGATTTTCTTGCATTTGAAGTCACATACTTGAATGTTGTTACTAATGTTGCGTTGAACCTTATTCATGCTTACTCTTGTAACTTTTATTGAATCATATGCATTGTTGTCATGTTAAAATTGTAGCAATCGATTGTGATTGCTTACATGATTCGTGTCTTTATTGCTTGTATTGTGTTAAGAAAGAACTCTGATTTGTGTTTGTCTTTTCTTGTTGCTGCCATCTTCATGTTGTGACTTTGTTGTTCAATTTTAGAAGTCCTGATTCCTAAAGTTAAGACTTATGTAATCAAGGTTATAAGATTGCTAAACCTCAAGTGTTTTACTAAGTAGTAATGTCAGTCTCGAAATACTTTTTCATTCTTGGCCAAGCTAATTTCTTCACCCTATACCAGATAATACATAATTAACTCCAAAAAAATCAGACAAATATGTCGTAAGTTGTATTGTTCAGCATGCCAGACAACTAAATACAATTGTACTGTTCTGCTATGCATATAAATTGTTCATATGAATATATGATAAAAATATTATGTTGACATCAAACACTCATCATAGGCAACCTGAGTGTAGCACTAGGCACACGTATAGTGATATTGATTTTCCGAAAAAGCATCTTTTATTTGAAAGATCACATGAACTTAATAGAAAAAAGCTCATAAATACCTTCCAATCATGGTACCACTGCTCCAGAAGCAATCATGTGGCGCAACATTGACCAAGCTTCTCAATACTAACAAGCGATGCAAGTGAAGGATATAGAAGCAACATTTTAGAAACAGAGGCACACATTCAATGTGGGGCGAAAGCATTTAGAATGTGTACAAAATGACAAAAATTGTGAAACTCTTGTAGTTAGGGTATAGAAAAGAAAAATTCAGCCTACAGAAGATCAGTGTAGTTCCCAATTTCCATCTCTGCAATTGGCCTTGATCTTGACGCTTGTGCATTTTTGTTGTGGGAACCAAGCTCATTTGTTTTTTGCTGAGAAAATGCAAGCTCTTCAAAGAGCTCCTTCAGCAGTGACAGCACGTGAACACTAGTGAAATCAGGCCCAATCTTCTGACATAGTGAAATTAGTGTAGTTGCAGAAACCTGGCCAAGCATCAATTGGGAAGCACACCGATCAACAAGGGTAAAAAACAAGTAACCAACCCTACAAGAGGGCACAAAAGTGAAAACCCACATTAGATGGAGTAAATGGTATATTGGTATAGATTACCTGAACAACATGACGGTCCAAACAAGGTTGTGTAAGAACTCGACCAGGGCAGCCTTCGCCTCGTTGACGCCCGCAATCAAATCCTCTGGGATAACTTCGATTACCCCACCAACACCGTCCTGATGGGATAGCGATTCTGCGTCGGGACGATTCTGCCCAACTCCACCTCCCAGTTAGACCTTTCCCCTGGGAATTTCTCCATCTCCATCACCGGTGAAGATGTGATCCTGGTATGGGGCGGCCAACAATACTGGAGCCTCACCACTGACGATGGGCCATTCTTGGCTTGGCACCTTCCTTCATCTCCTCTTCTCAGTTAACCCCTGGTTTGCCCGTGGTCCTTCAAATCACTCCGCTAAGATTGTGAGCAAATGAAAAAGATGAAGAACCAGAGCACCACCTAGGAAGGAGGTGGTGGGCAGGAGGCGGAGCAAGGGATGGCGGGAGGCAGAGCAAAGAGGCGGCTCTGATGGTCGAGGTCGAGGTGGGTGAAGGATTGGGGGAAAGTGGAAAAGGAGATGGCGATGGTCGAGGTCGAGGCGACCAGATAAAATAGTCGGAGGTGAGAGGGTCGCAGTGACCTGGATGCTAGGGTGGGAGAAGCGGAGATGGCAGCCCGAGAGAATTGGGGAGAATGGGTACAGGGGAGAGGCTGATGGGGGTTAAAAATCTGGGTTTTTATACGACAGCTTGTAATATGTTTCTTTAACAGTGGAGATTAAATTCTTAGAGACAGATTATAATCCATCACAAAAACCGCCGATATTCGGATCCCTTCTCCACGACAAATACATTTTTGTCATTAAATATCCGTCGTTAATGTTACATTTAGAGACAAATTCTTTTTGTCGGTTATGATCGGTCGACAATGATATCAATAGCGACAGATTTGAATCTGCCAATAAAAATCCATTACTACAGCCCACATTTCTTGTAGTGATTCATTATGTCTTCTCTACTTAATGCAATTACATATAATCGTCTGTGTTTGCTTGAATACTTGTGGTAGTTCTATCCGAAAAGTCGAATTCTTCAGGGATTGACATGTCTTTGTTCTTTTGCATCACAAAATACTTAATTGAAATCTCCTCAAAGATTGGCGTATTTCTGTTATTGGCATTATGAAATACTCGATTGAAGTCTCCTTAAAGATTAGCATATCTCTGTAGTTTATAGTATGAAATACTCGATTGAAGTCACCTAAGAGATTAGCGTATCTCTAATAGAAATCATAGTATGCTCAATAATCCATGTCAGAGACACTAATCATGCGAGGTCTCTGTATTTATATTTGGGATTAGCATATCTTTGCCTTATCGAGGCACTACGTGCACTTTTTTTTATTGTTAAGCATCATGGAAGGCCTATACAGTTTCTGCTCATTGTGTCCACGAACACCGATGGGGCCCACGTCCTAGACTCATGGCATGGTTCTTATCGAGGACCCCTAGTGGCGAATGGGTATGCTGTTTGCTTGTGAACAATAATGATCTAAGAGCAGAAATTCACTCACTCTTAACATTATCAATAGTTATGGAGTTTGATTGCTTCATTCAAATGTTTGAGTTTACTGTTATTAATGATGAATCATCTCTTTCTATTGCCTTTGAATATGTTATACTCTTTTATGGTTTTACATTCTACTGGGTATTTCTATGAAATACTCATGCATCATGCGATGTATGTTTAGCTGCTGATAGCTCATAGAGGAGAGCTAGACTTAAAGGTGGATTCGTAGAAGAAGAGTTCAAAGCTTAGACTTTATAATTACAGTTTATTTTGATGATTTTGTATTAATGGCTTTTGGCCCATTAGAAAACATAACATGTTATAATTTATTGCTAATTTTGGATTTTTATTTATACATAGTTTATCTTTTTAGAGTCTGTCACTTTATACTTCTAATCATATTTGTGTGAATGACGGCGCAATTACTTGTGACACCTCAAGTATTCAGCACATTTAAAAGATATGTACTCCATTAAGAGCTAAAAATTTGGGACATGACACCGAGGCACGTCATCTGTCTCCCTCATGTTTTACATGACTGGGTGGCCTTGGCTGGAGCACTAGCATCTCGTGATACCTCCTGAGTTGGGCATAAAGCAGCTTCTTAATGAAAAGACCTGGATTCAGAGCACTTCAGAGGCCTACATTCATATCCCACTCTTTGCGGGAATGAAGAGCCATTCTCATACTCCACTATATTTGGTTCAGAAACTTCAATTAATCTTTAGAAATTACTATACTAACTCTTGTGAAATTAAGCCTTTTCTTGTTGGTTGTAAGTGTATCTTGGTGAAGAGGCTTCCCAAGCACACTAACCACCATTCCTAAAGATTTTACGCAGAGATATTGAATAGGGAGAAGTGGGAACTTACCCAAATTGAAACCGACTTCGAGGACCAGAAATTTCTTCAATAACTGGTATGTGCCACCTGCAAAGAATTAGAAGGCGACCTTCGCAAGACCAGATGGTTGAATTCAAAACCTTATCACAATCCACAGCACAACTTAAAGAGAAAGAAACCCTCCGCCAATAAAAGCATCTCAAATGAGTTTGCGAGTTTCCAGTGCTTGGACAAGGCGCCTCTCAAGGAGATATAGTAGGGACGTTTCCCAAGAATGAGTGCGGCAGCCTTTGTCAAGCCTCCTACTCTAGAAGAGAAGAAGGAACTTTGACATAAGGCTTAAATAGAAGTTCAAAATGGTGGGGGAGATTGATGGAAGGAGAATAAAATTATGCCAAGAGACTACTCCACTAGATAGGAGGCTGCCGCCATGGCTCGGGTAGCATCAAGGTCGGAGACGGCCTAAGCCGCTTCTAAGGCTCCAAGGATGGGATCCTAGCCGCTTCTCTCTAGGGCCCTTACAAGAGAATATCATAAAGTGCCCCCCATTGTTGCATGGCCACTCCATGCGGAGCAGAGGATCAACACAATGTTGATGGTGAAAGAGATGAAAGTGGCAATTCTGCATAAAACCGGAGAAGGTGGTTTGGTGAAGAGGGAAGATCAAAGCTGTGGCCTGATTAGACGACTCGCAACATGAGTTGAGTGCATATAACGGGACTGGTCAGAAAATATATTTTCCTTGGAATATTCCACCAAGGTTACCAATGTGGGTTGTTGGGCTCTATCACTAGTAGTTTGGTACACCATTAGTGAACATAAGAAAAAATATTAATGGAGACAATCTGTTATCTTACGGTAGCAGAGGCAGAGAGGTGGTTTGGCTAATCCACACTAATTTGCCGATGTATTCTCGTACTTTGTTGGTTGTTTGGTTTTCTTTGTCGAATATCTCAGTTATTATCGAGGCCACACGATCCTCAAATGAGGGTGCTAGATTACTCAAATCTTTCTTCCTTTTCTTGCTAATTCGGCCCATAATGGTGAAAATATGATTTGGTATGGTTACTCCCTAGCTTTCCATCTCAGGAAGTTTTTTATAACAGTTTGGGTGTTTCTGCAAGGATTTTAAAAACAATGGGTCCAAGATTACATGGCTGATGGCTGGGTTTCCTTTCTAAAGACACTACAAAATTTTGGTTTCTAGCCACCACGTTATGGAGGGGGTCCTTGAAAACCCCCACTTAAAAGGGTCTTTAGAGGCAACTTTTATCGGGTCCCTGCAAATGGAACTTAACAAAATCGTGCTGCTTGACCCAGGGTTCTTTTTTGCGTTGGTGTGCTAGAAACTCCTGCCACATGCCTCGAGGCTTTGAGGCAAATCGCTGCAAAAGATCTTGCGCCAAAATTTTTCCCCTCCCCCCAATATCCCATCATCCGGATTTCGAGCGTGGTTGTTGCAAACGGTAGACTTCAGCGAGATCACAAGGTCTGGTTTTCTCTTCCACGGCAAGCATTTGAGATCACAAGGTCTAGTTTTCTCTCCACGCCAAGCATTCGATCTAGGTATTTGTCCCCTCCTGTCTCTCTCCCCCTCTTTCTGCATCTCTGCATTTTCTCGTGGCCCTAACCCCTCAAAGCTCTCGAAGTTGCCACTGACAACTTCTCCGAAGAGAATCTTCTTGGCCATGGAGGTTTTGGTCCCGTTTACAAGGCAAGTCTTCTTTAACCCCCTATTCCTATCCCCTTTCTGGAACTTGATCATAATCAGAGTCAAAATTTTATCTTTACTTGAATTGTTACGGGGCACAATGCAGGGGAGAATGGCAGATGGGCGGGAGGTAGCAGTGAAGAAACTGTCATTGGATTCGAGACAGGAACCTGGTCTGCCTCTTGGGTTCGATTGCTATTGAAAGTTCAGCATAGGAACCTGGTCTGCCTCTTGGGTTGTTGTGGAGAAGGAAAGGAGAAGGCTCTCGTCTATGAGTACTTGCCCAACAAAAGTCTGGACTAGTTCCTCTTTGGTAAATTTCAGAACTCTTGTTAAGAGATATTTTTTAGCAGTCTTGAAGAAAGAAGAGAAAGAGATCCATTTTCCAAATTTCAAATGTTATTCTTATTCCCTGCGCTTAAGCTGATCATCCCATGTCCAAAATTTTACTTCCATTCATATGCTTCACGAATGCTATTGATGATTAGAGGTTAAAATGATTATATTGTAATATGCAAGTTTTCATATTTGAGCTTCTAATATGGGGCGAGGTCAAAACATGGGGGCAGATTTTGAAATTCACCCAAGTTATCTTTGATTGTGAATGATAGAAATTGGAAAAGGTGAAGTAGAACCCAGAAGTGGAGAAGGTTGGAGTACTGTGCAAATGAGGTTAGGAATATAGGTCTTTTAAGTATGGAAGATATGCTAACATTCACATAGGGGAAAGATAAGTAGCAAAAAGAGGAATAGAAAATTGGCTGATGATAATAGAAGACAGTTATCAGAGATTAAAGGATCAAGATTTACGTAGAGATGCTATCATTCAACCTGTAATAATATAGGAGATACTCTGTTTCGGGGCAATAGGCAAAGGTGAACAAAGGTTGCGTAACAGGTCAATAGGGTGAGAGTGTCAATATATCATCCTTAAATTCGAAATAATATCAGCTGTTAAACAGAAGTTTCTAATAAATGTGAATTTGTTCAAAATACTGCAAAATATATCTAAAGATTAGAAAGAAAACAATGCTAACAAGTTGCTTTATAGAATTTGAAATCCACCAATACCTTTCCAAATTTTTGTGTCGGCCTTACCACTGTTATCACTAGCATTTACCTACAAGAAATGGATAGATCTTTAAGCTGGAAGGTAATTTGACAAGTTTGTTACAACATTATTATTGTTTTAGTTCAATTTTTTGACTAATCAATTAATTTCTAAATAAAAGATTTTTACAATACCAAAAAAGTGTAAATAGTGAATGGAAATACGTGACTGCTATGTTATCAGTTCACCAAGTTGCCCCGACGCATACGAAGCTGTGGAATCTTATTCCATTTTGAATGACAGGATAACCTTTATTTTGTCCCATGCATGTGCAGGCACCACTAACCATTCATGAACAGAGAAGGGCCGCCCTGCACATATACGTTCGATAGAACTATAATTTTATCATTTGACACCATGTTATTAACCATTTATCTTGAAGAAATAACCTTCGTACACTACCATGCATCATGAGAACCAACGTTTGACAAATTTCCTTAAATATGGATTTCAGTATAATATGTTTGCATTAGTTCACTTGTAATTTACTAATCACATTAATTTATATATGAATATATTGTGCAGTCACTGCCAACTCAATTTCCTTTCTCTCAATAGGCTTTTGTTAATTTTTCATTGTCTTCATAGCCTATTGCTGGGTAATCATACTCAACAGGTCAGTGTCAAATGTACTCTGCTTACTATGATACATGTTTGTGAAATATTGGGTCATTTAGAACAGGTACTAATAATACCCATTTAAGGCTGGTTTGGTTGCAGTTTTATTAACAAATGAGTTTGAAGAAGGAGATATTCAATGGTCTTTCTGATTTTCTTTAGTAAACCCTAAAAGATTATGTGGAAAGTTTCATGCTTCTAAGATCCTTCTGTGGATGTTCACACTATAATCTGTACTTTTGATGTGGAGAGCCAAATTTACTTAGATTGTTATGTTTTATTCCGAAGCAGCTGAGCATGCGCTAATTGAAGTAGGGAGGAGTGCTAGCGCTGCTATGTCAAGGGTGCATATTAATTAGAATAAATCATGATTTGCTAATATTAGAAATCTGAACGACAGATATAAAACAGAGCAGTCGCAGTCCAAGTTTTCAGATGATATCAGATTCTCCTGTAATAATACATGTCTGCATTAAAAAACCAAAAACTGATTTTAGATCATTTTAGTTTTTTAATGCAAGCAGGAATTATTGGACGGAGCAAGTATATAAAATCATTAACAAAAATGCTAAGAGTTCTTGCAGCGTGCGATGTTTATATGTATCTTTGTCTAGTGAAAATTTGGTGTAGAAGCTTATATTGAACTGTACCAACTAAAAAAAACCATTGGCGCATTTGTCTCAGTATTTTCATGTAGTGGAGAATACCTGAGTTTGAGTCTTGGCCCAGGCACAAGGGGGATCTTAGAAACTAATAATCAGAAGCTAATGGAATGATTAATAAATTCACTTTGTATTATTGCTTAAATTTACTTGCTAGTTGCTTGAACCTTCTTACCCCTGATTTGCCACAATATTACGAAATCTAAAAGGTCCCACTGTTGGCCCCTCTTTGTTACCTTTGGACTTTTTTTTTTATCACAAACAAAACAGCAACACTACTAACAATCCTTTCTAAAAACAGATTGCAGGAAAACTAGATACTACATGGTTGCAGCATGTGGAATTAAAGGGATTGAAGAAATATGACTAACTAGAACAGGAAGCCACTAAACTTTTGCCAAATAATCTTGCAGACTGTAAGATTTATTTGATTCCAAAGCTTGAGTATATTAAATGTTGCCCCCAACGGCCAGGACCACGCCTCATGAAGCGAGGACCTGTGTTTGAACCACCATGTCTTTGGCCACCATAGGGCTTTTTTCTCAAGTTGTGCGCCTTGTATGTGCCCAAGGGGTTGGCAGCAAGATATGGTACTCGAATAGATCATAACCAAATGACTATATGCTATGTTAAAATCACTGTGTAGCATGGTCATGAGGGTTCGGTCACGATCATCAGTGAGGCTAGACCCATTAAAAAAAACAGATATACAAACAAAAAAGCAAAAAAAGTTTGGTAATTGAAATGACATTCACAAGGGATGTCCAAAATTTACTTGCATTACATTACAATAGCAATCACAATCTCCCAATTACATAACTATATATTACGTATAGATAGTTACAATCTTTCTCATAAAAGTATACATAAAAAAGTACTTAGGCCTAGCTAAAGTGGAAGAAAACTTAAAAATTAAAATGTAAAGGGGTGACTGGGTGTACACTTATGACATTTATCATAATAATTCTGTGAAAATAAGAAAACAAAAAGGCAGAATTTTTTCCCAGTCAATCCTAGATTTTTGATCCCAATGCATCTCAAGTTGTTTGCGAATTTTAAAGTATTCAATCTCAAGCTTGTACTCAATTAATTGTGCTTCCTCGGAGTTAGTAGTCATCAGTTGGGATTGTACTTTTTTTTTCTGTAAGATCTGTTTAGGCTTTTCATTGATAATTCCCATATTGGTGTTGTTCCACCAGCTTAACTTCTGAGTTAAGTCATTAAGTTTCTCCACAAGTTGGAATGTTACTGTTTAGACCATTCATCACCCAATTAATGCAAATAAATGTTTAGACCCGTTCATTAACTTTTGAGTTGTCATTTTTTTTTAAAAGGTGCTTTTGATCTTTTTTAATCTCTTTAATCTGAAACCAAATTTGTTCTTTTTTACAGGTTAATCTAGCAAACTTGTTTGCCTCTTGTGATCAAGGATTAGGAGCACCATATTCTGAGGTACATACATATATTATTAGCTAGTAGATACAAGACTTCTTATGATGGATAAGAGTTGGATGACTAAGTCGAGGGTTTCTATTGAGTACACTGAAGGTGCGAAAAGATTCGTCGAGCTAGCTATACAGCGTGGGGCAATTATAAATGGTATGTTAAAGTGTGCATGCGTCAAATGCAACAATGTACTTTATCAAAACAAGGAAACAACCTTCGAACACTTGGTGTGCAATGGGATTATAAGAGAATATACAGAATGGTTTCACCATGGGGAGCCCCCATCAAGTCAAATTGGTAGTTCAAGCCGAGAAATTTTTAGTGGAGCTAATGTGGATGATATAGGTGATGGTATGCATACTATGGTTTATGATGCATTCGGAGTTGAATATCTAGTACATGGTGACAATCCATATCAAGGAAGAGATGATATACCCAGAGAACATGCTAGTAAGTTCTCTAGATTGGTCGAAGAGGCTGAGAAAGAGTTTTACCCGGGGTGCAAAACACATACAAAATTGTCTTCTATTCTTAGGTTATGGCATATTAAATGCCTAGGTGGATGGAGCAACAATTCCTTCACTTTGTTGCTCGAGTACTTATGGGAGGTACTTCCTGAGGGTCACACACTGCCTAAGACATTTGCACAGGCCAAGAAAATTATTTCAGAGTTGGGACTTGGTTATAACAAAATTGAGGCATGCCCAAGAGGTTGTATGTTATTTTGGAAAAATGACATCAACAAACAATCATGTGATTATTGTCATTCCTCAAGATACAAGACTAGAAAAGGTAAGGTCGTTGATGATGAAAAGAAGACACTAGCAAAAGTTCTTCGACATTTTCCTTTGAAGCCAAGATTACAAAGGTTATTTATGTCATCTAAAACTGCATCAACCATGAGATGGCATGATGAGGAGCGTAAGAGAGATGGTATTGTAAGACATCCTACTGATTCATAGGCTTGGAAACATCTAGATAGTGTCTACCCAACATTTGCATCAGATCCCCGCAATTTGAGGCTCGGCTTAGCTAGTGATGGGTTCAACCCATTCAGGACAATGAGTCTTGGACACAACACATGGCCAGTAATTTTGACTCCGTACAACTTGCCACCATGGTTGTGCAGGAAACAACCAAACTTGATTCTATCATTGCTCATTCCAGGGAAGAAGGGCCCTGGTGACTATATTGATACCTACTTGCAACCTTTGATAGAAGAATTGCAAGATTTGTGGAAATTTGGAGTTGAAACATATGATGCCTCGAAGAAAGAGACATTTAAGTTGCATGCAGCTTTGCTATGGACGATTAGTGATTTCCCTGGTTATGCCATGTTATCAGGGTGGAGCACAAAAGGTAAGTTAGCATGTCCTATATGTCTTGAGGGTACATGCTACCGATATTTGCATCATAGTCAGAAAGGTTGCTATATGGGTCATCGTCGATTTTTACCGATGGATCATACTTTTCGAAGGCAGAAACACTCTTTTGATGGCACGATAGAAAAAAGACAATCCCCTGTTTCACTCTCTGGGTCAGTTATCTTGCATAAGATAAAAAGTATTGAACATACATTCCAAAAACCTTGGCAACGAAAGAGAGCAAGAAGCACAAATGATGAAAAAACTGGGTGGAAGAAGAAGAGTATATTCTTTGATTTGCCTTACTGGGAGCATAATTTACTAAGACATTGTTTGGATGTAATGCATATTGAGAAAAATGTATGCGATAACATCATTATGACTTTAATAAATGACAAGAATAAATCAAAGGATACCTTATCTGCGCGACTCGATTTGGTAGATATGAGGATCAGAAAAGAGCTTCACCCACAATGGCAAAACAATGGCAAAGCTGCTTATCTACCTCCTGCATCTTATACCATGACCAAGAATGAGAAAAGGATGTTTTGCAAAGTATTAGAGAATTTGAAGACTCCGAGTGGGTTTTCATCCAATATATCTAGGTGCGTGAATGTTGAAGATCACAAAATTTTTTGTCTAAAAAGTCATGATTCCCATGTCATAATGCAGCAGTTACTCCCTCTAGCCATACGACGAACATTGCCCAAAAATGTCAAATATGCTTTGCTAAAGTTGAGCAACTTTTTCCATAAATTATGCTCTAAAGAATGGCAGACAAATGATTTCAAACATCTTAAATGAGGGCATTGCAGAAATCCTATGTCATTTAGAGCGGATTTTTCCTCCTTCATTTTTTGATGTGATGGAGCATTTGCCCATTCATTTAGCTTCAGAGGCTCTACTAGGAGGACCTGTTCAGTTTCGTTGGATGTATCCCATTGAAAGGTACGTTATATTAAAAACAATGCACTTAGTTGTTTGAATTTTGTTGTCTTCACTCTCATAGATAAAATTTTGCATTATGTAGGTACTTGTACACTTTAAAGTCGTATATACGTAATAGGGCTCAACCTGAAGCATCTATTGCTGAAGGATACATTGCCGAAGAATGTCTTTCATTTTGTTCAAGATATTTCAACAATGCTGAATCAAGATATAATCGAACTTTAAGGGCACAAGGTGAAGCTGAAGCAAAGGGACGGACCCAATTCCTTTTGACTGAAATTGAATTGATGCAAGCACATCGTTATGTGTTATTAAATAACGAGAGACTTGTCGGGCCATACGTCGGGTAAAAATGTGCACTTTAACTTAAGTACTCAACATTAGCACTTTCTAACTTGGAAAATATATTTTGTGTAGGCGACACCAAGATGTACTTCGCCTTAGATTCCCTAGTGCAAGGCCACATCAAATCCAAAAGATGCATAATGAACAATTCATTGATTGGTTTAAGAATGAGGTATATTTTATAAATAATTTTTTAATACACATAATAGGTACCTAATCATTTAACCACTCTTCTAGCAGGTTCGACGTGAGGTGAAGGCCAAAGTTAGTATCGAAGCGGGAGTTGACATGCTTGCACAAGGCCCAAACCGCATAGCAAATAGATTCACTTCTTACACCACCAATGAAGGATATACATTCAGAATATTTGATAAAGACCAAAGAGCACAAACTCAAAATAGTGGTATTGCAGTTGTTGCTGAAACTATAAGTTATGCAAGTGCAAGAGACAAATCTCCAATTTCTGGGGCCTTGACATATTATGGTTGTGTTATAGACATAGTTGAGATGATATATTCTGATGTTCTCCACTTTATACTCTTTAAGTGTGATTGGGTTGACATCAGAGCACAAAATAAAGGAATTAAGATTGACGAACATGGATTTACACTTGTTAATTTTTCACGAAGATTATTCTCAGGTCAGGGAGTGACAGATGAACCATATGTCTTAGCATCACAAGCTAAACAAGTTTTATATGTTGAAGATCCTATTGAGCCAGAGTGGAGTATTGTCATCAAGGTTAAACCTAAAGACATGTTTAATGTGGCAGATGAGCTTGTTCTAGAATTGCCTCTACATGAGCAACCACCTAATGATGGTGACACAGAGTATGCTGATGTAAGTTGGTTGAGACAAAGTGGGGAGGGAGAAACTATCATTGTGAACCAAGAAGAGTTCGTTGGGCAAGAAGCTCACCTAGCTGCAATCACAGAGGAGGATGACTTAGATTAGATAGTTTTAATTTATGAATGAGAATTTGTTACTCAGTTGTTCCAACTTATTTGATGCGGATAAAACATTTATATCTGGTAGATTATCAAGATCAACATGGCCATCTACAACATGGAGTTAGTCGATAGTTTGATTTATTATTTTTTTGTGTTGAGTTGTCCATGTCTTAGCATAAATAAGATTGCTTTCAATTTGTGATGTCGGAGTTAATGTTTTTGGAAAATTGTGATGGTTTTTGTGTTGCTTGTGTGAAACAATTAATTTGTACATTTATCTTTCCTCTATTTCTCATAGTTCCCATATATTTCTTTATTTCTCTATAGTTTGCAGATGGAAGGCCAACAAGAAAATCCTGAAGGAAGCCTTTCACCCCAAAAGAAGAAAGGAAGGGGGCCAACAGTAGGGTATTTCCTACCTCCAGGAAAGTTGAAGGTCGAGTGGGATGGTAAACAACCTTATGGAGAGAATGCAGGAAAGTTCACAAGAATGTTGGGAACTTATGCAAGGGATAGAAAATACTTTTCTATTTCTGATCCCTCATGGCATAAAATTCCATATTCAAAGAAAGAAGATGCTTGGGATAAGGTCTTGGTAAGTTAAGAACTAATTTTTAATGCTTTGTTCAAATGTTAGAAATTTTTTTGAAGTGACATTCACATGTAGACATTGTAGCCGAAAGAAGTGTTGATCGAAAATCAATTTTTAGAGTTTTCACTTTCTATTTTCATCACATAAATGTTGTGCAGAGAAAGTTTGACATTGATGAGCGTGCGAAGACGTGGACTATCAAGTCACTAGGAAAGAAATGGTCTGGCAAGAGTAGATTGAAACAACAACATTTTGATTCATGCACTACCCAAGAAGAACGTGTTAGCTTACCATGTCCTCAACATGTAGATCCAAACCAGTGGAAAGCACTTATTAGTTTCTGGGAATCAGATGAAGGGCAGGTATATGCAATAATGAATTATTTATGTTATACCTATAACTAACCCAATAATCCTTTGCAGGAATGAAGTAGAAGAAACAAAGATAATCGTGCAAAACAAACTATAGTGCATACGGCTAGGAGTAAAAGCTTTCGACAAATACAACATGAAGAAGTATGTATTTTACTTTACCATGCAATTATCAAATTTTGATTTATGTATTCTTTATATGAATAATGTATGTTTGTTGTTTTTTATAATAAAGAGAATTGATTACTCTTTAATTCCATTGATGCAGCAACATAAAAGAGGAACAGATCAACCACTTGGCCGTATTGAAATGTTCAAGATAACACATATAAAAAAAGATGGCACAATTGTCAATGACGATGCGATTGAAAAAATTATAGTTAACTTCTTTAAATGAAATAGCTTTGCATTCGTCCTTAGTATTCTTTCTAGTTTTCTTGACCTTAAATAATGGGATTAACAAATACTTTTTTGTATTTTAGGAACTAATGAAAGATGCAATAGAAAATGGTGCGCAAGACCTACCATTCCCTTCCCCTAATGATGCATTTGCTAAGATAATGGGTCCTGAAAAACCTGGTCGAGTCCGGGGATGTGGGTATGGAGTGACACCGACTCTATTGTGGGGGGCTTCATCTAGTCATGCTTCAACTTCAAATAAGGAATACAATGCAATGAAGGACAAAATCTCAGAGCTAGAGGAAGAGAGTTCAATGCATAAAGAAGAAGTAAATCATCTTAAAGTTGAGCAAGACAAACTGAAAACCAAACTTGAAGAAATGAAGAGGCTCATAGCCGCTCACATGGGACCAAGTAAAGCTCTAGTCAATTTTTCTTTTTCTTTTTTACCTTCTCTAGTTTCATACTATATATAATATCATCGTAAATTGTTTCCATGAGTAATGTTGAAAGCAGCCTAGTACTTAAATTGTGTCTTTTGTAGAAAATTATTTCACCATTATCATCTTAGTTATTCTGTTTCTTCATCATTTTCTTTCTCCACTCCTAAAACAATCTCTCTGTTGGTTGGCCATGGCAATGCTCGGAGGAGGAACAGATTGAGGGTACAAAGCTGGAGCAAGGGGAACCAGTACATTTCTTCCCGGTAGGATGCTTTTACACACTTGTTTAGCTCATAAAAAAACTACACTTTTGCCTCGGTTCCTTTTAAATTTTCTTTGATCACTTCTGAAATTCTCTTTCAATGCTTCTGAATTAAATCTATGAGAAAATTAAAGTTGTCTCATTATGCCAGACTTGTTGATTGAATAGTGTGTATTCGGCTCTCGTCACGTTCTCAACCGTATGCTATTGGTTTATAACAACAAATTAGTTTCTTCGTGGCGTTAGAATTGATTTACTTCAGCAATTTAATTCCATATTTGGTATAAATGTTCATCTTCTTGTAGTGTCTGTGTTATTGTGATTCGTGTTTAATTATATTGTTCGTATATCAGCTTGGTGAAGTTGAAACTTGGGGTGTTACATATACAATCTTAGGGATATTGTTAGCACATGGAGTGCACACTCTTTGAATAATATAGTATAAATGTTTTGAAATATATAGTTATGTATTTGTTGAGTAACTTATTTTTTTATTTTCTAATTTTGTAGGTTGGTGGTACATAACCTGTGGTTGTTGGCTGCAAGGATGGTTAAAGATTCAAAAATCTTAATTATGTTGTTATTAGTTACTAATAGCAAATTAGGATTCTTTAATATTGTCTTTAATTTAATGTACTAATTAGAAGTCATTGATGTTGTTGTAAGACTTATTGTTTTCTTTAAGTTGATGTAGTGATCATAACCTATTGATAAAGATTCTTTTAGTATTGTTGTTTTAATTTATTGAAGTGGATGAAGTTGTGTTCTCATATTTGAATTTAAATGTGGAAAATTCGGCATTCATCTTAGTAACGATCACATTTATATTTGTTAATCTTGTTAGTGGTGGTATGAATAGATTTTTCTTGTTATACAGTGAACTGAAAGTAATGCTCTTTGTGGACAATTAGAGCATAGTAAAATTTTTGAAAAATATGAAGAATCAGGATGTACTGGCGGTTGTAATTCGTCGCTAAAATTATACAATCCGTCGCTAATAGTTTTGGACTTTTAGCGGCGGTTTATAACTGCCGCTAGAATTTTATTATCCCTTACCAAACCAATGGGCTTTCGTGGGGGTTACAAACTCCCTCCGAAAGTTATTTTTTTTTTTGCGGCGGTATAAAACAACGTCGCTAAAACCTTTTGCCACAACACTTCCGTACGTTTTAGCGGTGGTTTTAAAGTCCCTCGGAAAATTCTTTTTTTTTGCGGCGGCATAAAAAACGTCGCTACAACCTTTTGCGACAGCACTTCCAGCGACAAATTTTGGACCGCCACTAAACGCTGTAGCGGCGGTTATGAGATATGCAGCGGGGGTTTTAAACCCCCGCAAAAAAGAAAAAATTTGTAGTAGACTAAAATCATGGGGAGATATTGGAGAGAAACTATGTTTTTTGTATGGGCCTTGCAGTGCAATAAATTAGCTCATTTTGTAGTAGGGTTCATTGCATCGTTTAGTTAAGAAAAAAAGTATATCCACATTTTGCTTTTCGTTTGGTCATTATTTGTAGTTGAGTTTATGAACATCCGATGGTGCGTGTGCTGCTTGTAGACCTTGGGTGTGCATCAGTAAACAAAAACCCTGTTTTACAACCAGTTCCATGTGCTATGCTTAAAGAGGCGTCTTTGACAACAAAAACGAATTACATATGGAATGGTTGATAGGAATGTGTTGCCAAAAACAGATACCAACTGTTATCATGCCTATATCACTAAATATATGTGGAAAGGTTGATAGGAATGTGTTGCCAAAAACAGATACCAACTGTTATCTGCTTATGTCACTAAATATATGTGGAAGGGTTGATAGGAATGTGGTGCACCTAGGTACTTAATACAGAAAAGCTGAAGGTGCGTGACATGTGGTTCTATTTCACAACTTTAGGGAACATAAAAAAGGCAAAAAAATAATGTGCTTACACCTTAAGCGAACATAAGAAAAAATAACAATGGAAACAATCTGATAATGGAGATTAGTTCGTTAAAATATTTTTGGCTTCAATATTATCACGATCAGGAAGTTTGAGAGAGTGAGAACAAATAAATATGTCAGCAATTACCAAGGTAATTTCAACAAGGAACACTTCTGAAAACGTCCACAGGGAGATATACAAAAGAGCATCAGTAGAGCAAAGAAAGAAAGACAAAAATACTACGACTTTGATCTAGAAGAAGGAAAAAGGATTCCTTAATCATTGGGCAAGACGTTCTAGGTTGCAAAATATAAGTGCGGGCATAAAACTCCAATGCCTTAAGAGTTTCTTTTTGCAAAAAGTACACTAGTGTGGTGGGGGGTTTGGCGGATATGTTAGCAGCTTATGACATTTAAAAAATTGACCAAAGGCTAATTTTTGCATTGAATAGTCCAAAGACTGGCTTTTTCTATGAGAAATTATTAGGTACACGTTGCATATGGGGAAGTCATGCTCACCACCATACGACTCCTCTGCTTGTCATAAGGGCCCATGAGGGACCCACAAATTAGAACTTGTGCCCATCACTAATTGGTGATGAGCACAACCTCCAGGTGCGCGCCTTGTACCTAATAACTTCTCCCTTTTCTATAACTAAAATACCAACAATAGCATGAAGGCCTTCAGGAACGTTAACCATAAATCATGAAGATTGACGAAAGAAAACCCAATTACTAAAGAAATCAGCTACATAGTATGCCTCATGAAAGACTAGATGAAGAGCAACCCCATGGGGTTGCATACTCAAAGAAATATCTGACAAGCAAGGAGGAAAAGCTTTTCCATGAACCATAAATGCCAAAATACAGGAGTTCCACTCAACCTGCAGTAGAAACTAATTAAAGGAGATAGCTTGACAAATGTCTTCAATCAAAGCACTAGTATCAGTCATGATATATAGTACATGCCATAATGATGGTAGTAGTGAGATATAGGATCTCCACTCGAGTAACGAATGACTCCACCACCAGAAACTCTTGGATTACCATTAGATGACCCGAGATTTTTCCATATTAACTCGACAGTGAGCCCAGAATATATTACCTGGTTTTGGGACCTAGTCTTCCCATTTTACCCTCTAGCCCAAGACTTCATGTTTTACCCACCCTGAATTGTGCCCCATTTCACATAAGCTTCTCCCGCAGTGATCATATGGTGAGAAAGTTCCTTATCGCAGGCAGACACTTGTTGGTTGAGAGACAGTGTTGTGTGGCAGACACAAGCATTTTAGATAGTTTTTTTTGGGTCAGATGACCTTCTACCCGTGGGAAGGCAGAAGAAGCTCGCCACAGCAGCCCGAGAAGCACTTTTATAACCTTTTAAGTCTATTGCTGAAGTGGTTCGATAACTTAGAATCATTGTTTTTTTATTCACATGTTCTGGGAATGAAGAAAGTGGAAATTTTGCATCGAGAAGTACTTGTGGCAAAGTGCCGAACTACTCTTTACAAATTCGTCATCCCCATAAGAAGGTATAACATGTAATATGAGATATCCTCATTGGGATAAAGAGGAGAAAAAATATAGAAGAACACCAAAAGAATAAGCGAAATGGATAAGATATTAGGGAGATATAAAGAGATTGAATGTTGCTCTCAAATTATATACTTAAATACATTATAACACTATTATCTTGTCCTCGATGATATGATACCACTGCTATCGTGCAATCGAGTACATGATAGCAAGTCAAAATTCAACGAGTCATATCTCCCTAATTTTTGATCTATTTTGCCCATTCTTTTTGTGTTCTTATTTATTTATTTCCACTTTCTCCCAACGAGGATATCCCAAAGATTTTTTACACAACTTCTAGTGGAGATGATGATTTATTTTTACTCTAATATCAATGAATTAAACATGGTGAACACGACTTCATGACAGTGAGTATACGATATCTAAATTATAGATATTATGTGTTCTTAACAATATTTCATGTTTCTGATCTTAGGGGGTGACTAGTAGTATTGAAAAAAATGAACGTTAGTCTACAGTACGATGAATTATTTTGAAGTCCTCATGAGTACATAGGTGGGAAAGTGAACCTGATGACGATTGACATACAGGTGAAGTTCTTAGATTTGTTGATTTAAGTAGAACAAAAATTAGGATGTTGAGTCTGCAATGGGTAACTTATCTTTCAAATATCTAGTTGCACCAGCATCTCCGTGCATACCATACGTCCTGTGGGATGATGAATATCTGAAAATTATCTTTACCATTGACAAGAAAGCAAGGAGGGACGTATTGGAGTTGTATATGGAGAAGACTTTCAGTGTTAATAACGAGAGGATATTCCCATTCGATCAACCTGTTTACTTGACATATGATGACCTAAAATCATTAGGAGGTGAAAAATAAAAACAACAAGAGCATGTATTTAGAACAGTAGGTAAGAACATAATATCACATCATCGTGACACGACTTGCTCATAATTCATTGACATTGGTGTCACAAAAAATTCATCATCCCCACTTGAAGTTGTGTAAAGAAATTTTGGGATATCCTCATAGGGAGAAAGATGAGAAAAAATAAAGAAGAACGCAAAAAGAATGGAAAAAAAATAAATAAGACAATGAGAGAGATATTACTCATTGAATTTTGATGTGTTGTACTCGATTACACGATAGCAGTGGTATCGTATCATCGAGAACACGATAACGGTAGTATCGTGTCATCGAGGACACGATAACGGTAGTATCGTGTCATCGAGGACACGATAACAGTGCTATAGTGTATTTAAGTACACGATGTAATGGCAACATTCAATTTCGAGTCCTACCATCAAGTTCATTAGATTATTAGGAACTCTTAATTAGTTATATAGTTAGTTCCAGTTATTTGTGTGTATCTAATGCAAATAGGATTTAGGCTAACATTAGGAGGCCCATTATGAATTACGAGTCCTATTCGAATTATTATTATATGAACTCTACAAATATGTGAGTCTATGCTTAGTCCCATAAGTCTGAGATCAATGAAATTTAATTAGGAGTTCAATCTAGTAGTAGCGTGATTGAAGCCCCAGATTTTCAAAACTCTTTTTTACTTGGGGTGAAGTGGAAGCCTTCGATAAACCATTTTTGTTTCTCATTTGAATACACAACTGTTCCATTCAAAACTCCAACTAAAATAATCTAAATAATATCAAATCCTGCACAAAACCTTAAGAATGCACACGTGCCTAAATTATTTAAATTACAATAAAATAGATAGATATAGCACAATCTACTTGCTACAAAGTTTCTACGTCGCCCCCCTCAGACATCTGACAAGTCCTGTACAATACTTTTAAGAAAAGGCAAGGTGAGTGTAAGATAAACTACAAATACAACAAGCCAACAACATATGAATGGAAGAAATAAGAGATCAATGCTACATGCATGCATCCATAAGTCACTCTTAACTCTAAGACATGGCTGCCTCGTATCCCATCCTTTTCACAACCTTATACAATCCCTACATTAATGGGGATTGACTCTAATATACAACTCACAATTGGATCACATACCACCTTATAAGATGTATGTACTCTTGTATATCCTATTAGTTTCAAGCCCATTGGCCACGCTTGGTGTACAAAGGCCACAAGGGGAGTTTCATGGTTCCCACAGGCGGCTCCAAAACGTAATCAATAGTTGAAAGCTGCACAAACTGCATGCATAAGCCTCTTGTGGGATGTTCCAAATATTGGGTCAAAATAAGTTTGTTTGCTATCTTATTAATTTTGAGGATGTCTGATCATTCTCGTATAAATGTGTTTGGTTAAGTGAGTACCTTACCATAAAAATGAATGTTGTTTTGTCATGTTCTTGTGTATAGCTAGGCAAATGACAGAGC
The DNA here is from genome assembly GCA_039654745.1 of Houttuynia cordata. Classification (NCBI taxonomy): domain Eukaryota; kingdom Viridiplantae; phylum Streptophyta; class Magnoliopsida; order Piperales; family Saururaceae; genus Houttuynia; species Houttuynia cordata. Next base: position 43,565,497 of record CM077506.1, read on the forward strand.
AGTTACACACATCCTAGAGCCTTTGAGGTTGCCAGGGTGTTGACTAATTACAGGGACTGAGGTGCCGAAACTGGCTATTGACCACAACAGTGAGGCCTCTAGGCTGCTGATGCCCCATGTGAAGTGCTATGGAGAAATTGTAGGTATTTTTGTCAATAGTGTTAAGGTGATAGAGCTTGGACCTTTCATTATCCTCGATGAGAACTTGCATCAAATGGGATAATTCCTACCACAGTCCCAGTCGGGCCAATGATTGAGAGTGGTTCCACCATGGAGGAACTTGATCATGAGTCACTTAATTGTTTGTAATGGTCCCGGCAAACATCCGAATCAGTCATTTTTGTGTCGTTTGGAAGCGGTGGGACACTCTCCATAGAGTAGTTGAGAGAGATGGCGCTTGGTCTGGAGCTAAGCCGGTAGAGGTTCTCGTGGGTTGCGACGAAACCCTTTGAAAAAGAGGCAAGTGGTTATTTTGTTGCTGGTCGAGAAGATGAGGACAACCCATTTCAGTTCTTCTCGGAGAGGTTCACTAAGAGATCAAAGGGAGTGAGTTTTATGCTACCATGGTGGGCCCGGAAGGCATAGATTCTAGACCATAGGGCCATAGGAGGGTTCCTCCCCCACTGTGGGTGGAACTCCTTTCTTGAGAGCATTGTGCATGGAACCGGATCCTGTGGTGAAGCTTCACCAGCGAGGCCGCTGGTGAAGCTTCACCAGCCGTCGATCATAAGGAATCGACGGCGCACACGGTTTCCTTGTGCGCTCGGCCAAAAGACACGCTTTTGGCTGAGCGCACATCATATCCGTGTGCGCCGTCTCGCTGGTGAAGCTTCACCAGAGGATCCGGACTCATTGTGCATGGACTACCCATTGTTTTTTTTAAATTAAGAAAATTTTATTAGCACAACCCTAAAAGAATACAAAGTAACTCTTCTACAACTCCACTCCGAGCAAATATACAAAATACAAAACAAATCCTTACAATGATTAAAAATAAAAATATTGAACTAGAGAAAATAAAATTTTCCTTATTATCACTTTATATTTTTCCTTCTACGCCTTCTCTTCTTACTGCTTAGCTTGTTGATTCTAGGAGCTTAGGAGCTGGTCGTGGCAAGGAAGTTCTAATCTCCTCTTTTTCATCATAGTCACAATCCCTATCATCCAAGTCAGACTTGATCCATCTTTGGAGAGGTCGCCATTAAACATGGCATTTGCTCGGTTCAAATCCACGAAAAGTTGACGCAATTAAGATCAAAAATCAAAATTTCCCTTGTTTGGCCCCCATTATTGTTTGGCCTGTGAAGATTGTCAACAACAAGATTAGCAATCTTATCATAAGTAGAGATATAGGGCGATTTGATTCCTCTTGTTGATCTTGATCTTCCAAAAATAGAGGATTACTATGCATAGTGGCTGATGTACCTGCCCCAAACACTTCTTTGTTGTTACCAACAGAATTCCTCGAATTTTGGGTGGACTGCTGCTCTAGGATCGATACTCCCTGATTGGATCACGGTTTGCCGACCTACATTTCAGGGATCACCATTGGCCTGATGGGGTGACCTTACACAAGCGGGCACTTCTGATTGATGAAATTGAGATACGTCATTTGTCTCCCTCATGGTTCCAGAGATTGGGCGGCCATGGCTGGAGCATGAACTTCATGATCAAAAGACCTCCATTTAGAGCACTACAAAGTTTTCGATTCATATTCCACACTTAGCGAGAACGAAGAGCCATCCTCATACTCCACAGTAATCTGGTTCTATCTGGTTCATAAACTTGAAATCTTTAGAAATTTCTATACGAACTCTTGCAAAATTAAGCATTTTCCTATTAGCTGGTGGTGAAGATGAGGACAACCGAATTCAGTTCTAGTCGTAGGGGTTCACTAAGAGATCGAAGGGAGTGAGTCTTGTGCTACCGCGGTGGGCCCAACATGCGGAGGGTTCCTATCCCACTGTGGGTGGAACTCCTTTCTTGAGAGCATTATGCATGGACCGCCAATTGTTCTTTTCATAATTAAGGAAATTATATTAGCACAACTCTAAAAGAATAAAAAGCAACTCTTTTACAAACCTGGGCGAATACACAAAGTGGAAAACAAATCCTTCCTTATAAGGATTAGAAGATGAAAATATTAAACTAGAGAAAATAAAAATTTTACCGGTCATCGCTTAATATTTTTCCTTCTATGCCTTCTCTTCTTACTGCTTAGCTTGTTGGTTGTAGGAGCTAGTTGTAAAAGTTCTAATCTCCTCTTCTTCATCATAGTCACAATCTCTATCATCTGAATCAGTCTAGTTCCATCTTTGGAGTGGGTGGCCATAAAACATGGCATTAGCTCGGTTCAAATCCACTAGAAGTAGTATGCAATTAGGATAAAAAATCGAAATTTGTTTGGGCCTTCATTTGCTTTATAATATTGTCCGGCCTGTGCCGATTGGCTTGAAGAGGGAGAAGCTTCCTCTAGCCAATGCACTAGCAATCTTCCCCATAAGTACAGTTGCCAGCAAATTTAGAACTGGCATATGTAGATTTAATTCCTCTCGTTGATCCTAATCTTCCAAAAATAGCAGATTACTATGCATAGTCCCTGATGCACCTGCCCCAAATACTTTTTTGCTGTTACGAACAGAAGTCCTAGAATTTTGGGCATGTTGCTGCACTAGGATTGATACTCCCTGATTGGATCTCGGATTGCCGACCTTTATTTGAGGGATCACCAATGGCTTGATGGGGTGATCCCACACAAGCGGGATTGGTGAAGCCTAGACACGTCATCTATCTCCCTCATGTTTCCAGACAACTGGGCGGCCATAGCTTGAGCATTAACATCTCGCCATACCTCTTGAGTTGGGCATAAAGCAGCTTCTTAATAAAAAAACTTGCATTTAGAGCACTGCAGAGGCCTATATTCATATTCCACTCTCTGTGGGAATCAAGAGCCATCCTCGTACTCCACTGTATTTGGCTCAAAAACTTGAATTAATCATTAGAAATTACTATACGAACTCTTGTGAAATTAAGCCTTTTCCTGGTGGCTGTGTAAGTGTATCTTGGTGAAGAGGCTTCCCAACGTGGTTTGACAACTCGGATTTTGACTCCATAAACTCGCCGAGTTAACTTGGATTGGCGGCAAAGCGAGTCAAACTCGCCTGCAGACTCGAATATGCATGATTCAGCAGAAGACTCAATAGACTCGCCGAGTTGACTTGGTGAGTTTTGTGACTCCAACGAGTCACCAATTCGACTGCCTAATGTCATTTAAACTTCACTAATGATGTTTATTGAACCTTTTAAAGAAACTTGTCTATTACCAAGATAATTTAGTTAATTCATTAATGGCTTTTGATCTTTCTTCTATTTCCAATGAAGCTTTACTCATTTTGTAAGGAATCTCCACTACTAATATATTTTTTAGTAAATTGAAACACTCTCTCTCTTTCTCTCCCCAAAGGTATATATGCACTGGTTAGTATCACCTGGTAGGTTATCATATATTGATACGAAATGACTAGTTCACTGAATTTACATCCTCCACTATTTAAAACCAAAAAGGATATCTACTAACCAACAATGCTTAACTCTAGGACTGCATGTCATAATCTCTTATTTCACTCCTTATATAAGAAAAACTACTATAATGACATCTATCATTTGCTAATTTGCATAAAAGTACTACAATGCTTATTTTTTTGTAAGTCTGATAAAATATGTAGTGTAATTTTACTTATATCCTCCTCAATAATGGAAAATTTTCACCTGTATGACTCCATTATAACTCTGTCAAGACTCCACTCTATGGCATATGGAGTCAAGTCCGAGTCTTGAGTTTTAGAATATTGCTTCCTAAGAACACTAGCCACCATTCCTAAAGATTTTCCACATAAATATTGAAAAGGGAGAAATGAGAATTTTACCCAAATTGAAACTGATTTCGAGGACCAGAAATTTCTTCAATAACTGGTACGTGCAACCTGCGAAGAATCAGAGGGCGACCTTCGTTCAAACCTTGTCACAATCCACAATGCAACTTAAAGAGAAAGAAACCCTCCGCCAATAAAAGTATCTCGAAAGAGTTCGTGAGTTTCCAGTGCATGGACAAGGCGCCTCTGAAGGAGATATAGCAGGGACACTTCCCAAGAACCCTATGAGCGAGTGTGGCTGCAATTGTCAAGCCTCCTACTCTAGAAGAGAAGAAGGAACTTTGATATAAGGCTTAAACAGAAGTTCAGAATGGTGGGGGAGATCTATGGAAGGAGAAGAAGATTATGCGAAGCGACTACTCCACCACCGGACCCATAGGAGGCTGCCGCCATGGCTCGGGCGCTTCTAAGGCACCAAGGATGGGATCCTTAGCTGCCTCTCTCTAGAGCCCTTACAAGAGAATATCATGGAGTGCCCATTGTTGCATGGCCACTCTATGTGGACCAGAGGACCAACACAGTGCTGATGGTGAAGGAGATGAAAGTGGTGATTCGGCCTAGAACTGGAGAAGGGGGTTTGGTGAAGAGGGAAGAGAAAAGGCTGCGGCCTTATTGGACGACTCGCACGTGAGTTGAGTGCATATAACAGGATTGGTTAGAAAAATATTTTCCTTGAAATATTCTCTAAGGTTATCATGTGGCTAGGAAAGAAACAAGGTGATTTTTCTGTTAAATCTACTTATCAGATGGCAGTGGATGATATTTACCATGCATGAGTAGAAGAAAATGATGATTGGTGTAATAATCCAAACTGGAATGCAATTTTGGAATATGAAGGCCCCAGGAAAAATTAAACATTTTGTTTGGAGGATGTGCAGGGATATATTACCAACTAAAGTGAATCTATGGAAAAGGCATATTCTGGACAACCCTAGTTGTGAGAGATGTATAGAGGAAAGTGAGGATTCAGCTCATGCAATTTGGCATTGTCGACAGCTGACAGCAGTTTTGGAGGAGAAATGGTTTCAACAGTTGCCTGTTGAGGGAGCCTCATGTCCAATGAATGTAGTTGAGCATATTATTAAAAACTTTGGGAAGGAGTTAGAAACTATGTTCTTCATTGGTTGGGCTGTGTAGTATGATCATAATGCAATTAGAAGGAAGGTTGGCATTGGTGATGTTCTAAAAGTAAGAGATTTTTTGGTGGAATATTTAGCTAACTTTCAATATACAGTGGGGAGAAGTTCGGAGGAGAAGCAACCATCTAAACGACTAACTTGGAAACCTCCAGCTGCAGGTTTTATTAAAGTTAACTTTGATGGTGGAATTTTTAAGGAGAGGCAGAAATCAGGAATTTGCTATTGTGTTAGGGATTTCAATGGGAACTTAATTTATTGCATGAGTAACCCAGAAGGCCCATTTAATGACCCTGAGGTGGTGGAAACAATTACAACATCCAAAGCTGTTATTTTTGTAGCAAGACAATAGTTCAAAAATGTCATTTTTAAAAGGGACTATTTGGGTGTGATTTTATTGTTTGACAAAAAAGAGGAGAATTGTGGACTAACAGGTTTTTTGGTTAGAAAAGCTACGGAAGTTTTAAGATGTTTTACAACAGCTCTATTTATCCATGTTCAGAGAGAAGGGAATGGTGTTGCTCATTGTTTGGCAAGATATGTGCAGTACTTGACAACCTCGATGGCTTGGGCAGGGAGTTATCCCTCCTTCTTAGAGCTGGCTCTGGAGTATGATCTAATCCATCTTATGGATATGTAGCTTTCAGGCTTTTTATATACAAAAAAAAGGTTACCAATGTAGGTCGTTGGGATCTATCACCAAGTATTAGTTTGTGTACACCTTTACTGAAAAGAAAAAATATTAACGGAGACAGTCTGTTATCTTGCAGTAGCAGAGATCTACTAATTACTACCTCTGACCGAAATTATTATTAACATCTAATTTTCGTAATGAATTGACTTTTGTTGATTTTGAAAAACAAAATGTTAATAGTACTTCAGGCCCGAGGCAAGAGAGGAGGTTTGGCCAATCCACAACAATTTGCCAATGTGTTCTGCTGCTTTGTTCGTTGTTTGGTTTTTCTTGTCGAATATCTCAAGCATCATCGAGGGCACACAATCCTCACATAAGGGTTCAAGATTGCTCAAGTCTTTCTTCCTTTTCTGGCTAATTCGGCCCATGAAGGTGGACATGTGATTTGAGATGGTTCCTCCCTAGCTTTCCGTCTCAGCAGGTTTTTTTACGACTTTTTGGGTGTTTTGTAAGGATTTGAAAAACAATGTTGGGTTTCCTTTGTAAAGACCAAAATTATGGGGAGATGGAGAGAAACTATGTTTTTATAGGGGCCTTGCAGTGCAATAAATTAGCTAATTTTGTAGTACAGATGGGCTTCATTGCATCGTTTAGTTAGGAAAAAATGTCTATCCTCATTTTGCTTTTTGTTTGATCTTTATTTGTAGTTGAGTATAAGAACATCCGATGGTGCGTGTGCTGCTTGTAGGCCTTGGGCGTGCATCAGTAAACAAAAACCCTGTTTTACAACCAGTTCCATGTGCTATGCTTATACAGGCTTCTATGACAACAAAAACTAATTAAATATCGAAGGGCTGATACGAATGTGTTGCCAAAAGCACATACCGACTGTTATCATGCCTATATCACTCTATATATGTGGAGGGTTCAGTGGTGTACCTAGGTACTTAATACAGAAAAGCTGAAGGTGCGTGACATGTGTTTCTATTTCAGACCTTTAGTAAACATAAAAAAGGTGAAAAAATAATGTGCGTACACCTTAAGCAAACATAAGAAAAAGTAACAATGGAAACAATCTGTTACCTTGCGATATATAGGAGCTATTAATTACTCCTTTGTCCGCAATTATATATGATTTTTGCAAAGAACTGACTTTAGTACATTTTGAAAACCAAAATATTAATAGTACTTCTAGACGGAGGGAATAGCAACCATGCTTCATGCCATACGCTACAATGGATACTTTAATTTTTGGCATCTGCGTGATAATGTCTTCTTCCCAATTCACGATGTAAACCAAAATTTGGAAAATCAATATAAGCATGGTGTTAGCTAGGTTATTCAGTATCAGTACTCTGGCCAGACTATATCACTTTTACTTCTCCTTCACCAGAGCCTTCGATCTCCAAGATCACGGTGCACAGGGAAGAGTTGTGAGCTGAAGGAGAAGTGGTTACCAGGTGGAGGGAACAATTCCTCGTGAGCTAGAGGTGATAATGCTTCTCATGTGGTCCTTGTTGCCATCTTCTTACCAGAAACCAAGTAGGCAAGAGAATGGGCCTTAAATTTTCTGTAGAAGCCCCAATCCCCTATAAAATCCCTTCCCTCCCACCTCCACAGCAAAAACAACACCAAATTACCATCCTCTTCTTCAACACCTGCATCTTCCCCTTGCCGGCTAATTAAGCAAGTGATCATGTCGAAGATGACTCAATTGGTGGAGAGCCAACGGGAGGGTGCGGAGGTGTACCACGGGCACGCCATGGGCAAGAAGAAGTGCGTTGAGCTGATGAAGGAAATGAATTTCCCGTTGGGGCTGCTGCCGCTGCATGATATTGAGGAGGTCGGCCACAACAGGAAAACAGGCTTCTTCTGGGTGAAACAAAAGCAGAGCTACACCCACACTTTCCGCAAGATCGGCCGTCAGGTATGGTATGACACCCTGACCAGTTCCTTCATTGAGGACAGGCGCATGAAGAAAGTTACAGGAATCAAGGCCAAGGAGCTCCTCATCTGGCTCTCCCCCTGCGACGTCTTCATGGACAAATCTTCATCCTCCACGCTCACCTTCAGCACCGCCGCTGGGCTTCGTCGCAGCTTCCCTGCCTCTGCTTTTGACCTCGAGGAGGAGGACGCTGGTGCAACTTCGAAGAAGTGAGCCTGCTTCTTATGCAATCCTATGAGTCATGCATTACAAGATAAGATGGTTTGAGAATTTGAAGAAATAATAAAGATTTGGAATATCTAGTTGCAGTCATGGTTCAAGTTTTTCTTTGTGTTTTTGGTTGATTATCAAAGGAAGGTTGTTTGTGTTGAGCATTCTTCAACAAACGAGTTTGATAATGGAGATTAGTTCGTTAAAATATTTTTGGCTTCAATATTATCACGATCAGGAAGTTTGAGAGAGTGAGAACTAATAAATATGTTAGCAGTTACCAAGGTAATTTCAACAAGGAACACTTCTGAAAACGTCCACAGGGAAATATACAAAAGAGCATCAGTAGAGCAAAGAAAGAAAGACAAAACTACTACGGCTTTGATCTAGAAGAAGGAAAAAAGATTCCTTAATCGTTGGAAGACGTTCTAGGTTGCAAAATATAAGTGCGAGCATAAAGCTCCAATGCCTAAAGTGAGTACGTAGGGTTCGACAACCCTAAGTACTCACTTTAGTACGATTGCATTATGCACTTGCAAGGGTTTAATATATAAACAATCAAGTTTTTGGCGTCGTTGCCAGTGTTTGGTACATGCTTTGATGACTGCTTGTATAATCTTCTGTTGGTTTTGAAAAGATGCGAGGAAATGAATTTAGTTCTGAGTTGGGAAAAGAGTCATTTTATGGTTCAACAGGAGACTGCGTTAGGTCATTTTATATCTAAATGAGGTATTGACATTGACAAGGCCAAGGTGGACCTTATTGCTAATCTTCCACCACCTACCTCTGTCAAGCAAATACGGTCTTTCCTTGACTCTGCAGGGTTTTATAGACGTTTCATCAACGATTTCAGTAAGATTTCACGTCCATTATGCCATCTCCTAGTGCAGGATGAGCCATTTTATTTTAATGAATTGTATAAGGAAGATTTTACAAAGCTCAAGACCCTCCTCTCTAGTTCCCCAATAATTCAACCTCCATACTATACATTGCCCTTTGAGATTATATGTGATACATCTAACTATGCGATAGGGTAGTGTTAGGCCAACGCATTAATAAAATTATTAATGCTATTTATTATGCCGACAAAACACTTAATGATGCACATTTAAATTACACCACCACTGAAAAATAATTGCTTGCTGTTGTGTTTGCTTTGGATACACTACAACAAAATCGGATATTAGCAACGGTTTTAGTTCTGTCACTAAAAAATCGTGGATAAAGACATTCTTTTACCATAGAAAATAAACCGTGGAGAAAGATATAGCATTTGTGATGGATTGTGACGGAGAAAATGAACTATCGATAATAGTAACTATTATCCACGGTTTATTATCCGTGGTTAAAAATAACCATGGGTAAGATATATTATCCATGGTTTTTTATCCGTTATTAAAATGTCCGTCTGGAAACCCGTCGTTGTTAAAATGTCCCTCCCTGCCATAGCCACTCCTCTGAGGGCGATGGGCTTTATCCGGCTACAATCTTCGGAGCTTTGTCCGACGACGATCACCGGACCTTCTCCTCCCTAAAAGTCCTGCAAGACCAACATAAAATCTGCTCCACCAAGGAGGCCAAGATCGACGACCTGAGCAAGGAGATCCGCTTGCTCGACGACCGGCTCAGGTCGTCTGACTGTGATGTGATCTACAAATGAAATATACATCATTATTCCCATCTATAGACTAACATGAAAGTATTAGAAATCACATCACAATATGAATAACATATGGAATCATGGATCATCAAGTTCTAATTAATCAAAGCAATCTATGTAATCATAAGACTGATTGAGAGTACTCACATATCATGAGGAGAAAGAAATTAGAAGGGAAAAACCATCCTACTCTTGGTTTGCAAGTATCTTGCTCCTTTCCATGTAATTTGCCTCCTTTGCTTCACAACAATGCTTCTGCTCCAAGCTCTTCAAGAAAAACTCAAGTCAAGATGAAGCTTGAAAGAAGGGTGAACGTGGGTAGGAGAGAAGAAAAAGCACAAGCCTTCTCAAACTAGGGTTTTGGCATGAATAACACAAATCATCCTCTCTCGTGTGTTTATAAAGAATTTAAAGTTTCTCCTCTTATACAAATCCTTCCTTTTCATGATCTCATTCTCCAATAGGAATTCTCCAAAATCTCAATATGGACGTCCACTCCAAGTTTGGTTAGGATTTGGTATCCTTTTCTTATGAAAATCCTCACAAAATACCCAACTTTCGTATTTGAGTTTTGTCGGTGTGATCGATCGCTGCTTCTTTTCGAGTGATCACAGTAGTTACGATCGATCATTCCTAGCAGCGATCGATTGTTGTACAACTTACGATAAATTCCAGTACTTACGATCGATCGTTCCTGGCGACGATCAATCATTTTATGCCTTACAATAAATTCTAGTACGGATCGATCGTTCCTGATGGCGATCGATCGTAGCACAAAAACTGCAACTCACAGTAAAAATGATGGATCGTCACCTGAGGTGATCGATCGTGCCTGCCTTATTCTTGGTACTGAAATTGTCCCGATCGATCGCATATCCCTGGCGATCGATCGCATTCAAATTTTCAAAAGCCCATATCTTTCTGCTCCGAACTCCAAATCGCGAACAGTCGGTAGCATTGGAAAGCTTCCTTCATGTACTTTAAACCAGATTGAAAAACACAATAAAATAATCTTAACAAACATCAAAACTTCTTATTTTAGATCAACTTCCTAAAATGTCAGTTTTTTTTTAACATGCCAATTTTTTTGGTGTTACAGGTCTAATCCAGGAACCTTTGTGGTTATAGAAATGTCTACTGATATATTTGAAATAGAGTTAGGCGGATACGATTTCAAATGTGTGTTTTGGATGTTTGACCCTCTTGCAAGAGCTTTTTAGAAGTTCACTTAGGCCTCTCTTAACTGTGGATGGAACATTCTTAAAAGTAAAGTATTCCGGATGTCTTCAAATACCTATAACCCGAGGTGACGAAATCATCCAAATTTTGCCTGGAGACAACCTAACCAGGGGCCCACTTTTAATCAGGCCCCAAGACAGGAATTCCAAAGCCAACCTCAACCTTATCAACCATCCTCAGCTCTTCAATTTGGCCAATCCAACATGAAACCATCCTTAGAAGACCAGATGAGCCAAATACTAGCCACCCTAACAGAGATGAAAACAGACCAAAAATCCCAGGCCCAGCTTGTCCATTCTCATACACAATCCATTGCCAAATAGAAACCCAATTAGGACAGCTAGCCCAATCCATGAACCATAGGGAAGTAGGTACCTTGCCGAGCCAACCACAGTAGTACCCTAGAGGATAGTTTGCTGTCGAGGGTTCTCATTTTCCAAATGAACAGGTACAGGCCATCACTACCTTGAGGAGTGAGAAGCAAGTTGATAATCAGGTTAGGAACCCATCCATTAGTATCGTGAGTGAAGAAACATTCCCAGATAGAGCTAAAGAACCCACTCCTACCACACCTGTCTCTGTTAGACTCCCACTACAGGAGGATGTCCCATCTGAGCCCACCAATGGAAAATCCTATATCCTTTGGGCTCCTTTCCCCCAATGTCTCAACAAACCCTCCACGTTTAGTAAGTCTCATCAAAGAATGGAGGAAATGTTAGAGGTGTTCAAGCAGGTTAAGATAAACCTTCCCCTCTAAATGCCATGAAACAAGTGCCTGCCTATGCCAAGTTCCTGAAAGACCTGTGTACCAAAAAGAGGAAAGCCAAATCTAATGTCACCCAAAAAGTCTTCCTGACTAACCAAGTGAGCTCCTTGCTGACCAGTGAAATGCCACCTAAATATAAGGAACCAGGAGTCCCTGTTATTTCCATTATGATAGGTGACCATACCATTAGTAGAGCTCTCTTGGATTTAGGGGTCAGTGTCAACCTCCTCCCATACTCCGTTTATGAACAACTTGGCCTAGGAGAGTTGCAGCCAACCTCAGTCACCCTTCAGTTGGCCGATCGGTTCATTCGTAGCCCTAGAGGTGTTATAGAAGACATTCTTGTTGGAGTTGACCGGTTCTATTTCCCTGTTGATTTTGTCATCTTAGACATGGAACCTGTTGTCAACTCCAAATCCCAAATTTATGTTATTCTTGGCCGCCCTTTCCTAGCCACAGCCTATGCCACCATTAACTGTAGGTCAGGGCTCATGAAAGTCTCATTCGGGAATATGAAAGTTAAGTTAAACATCTTTAGTTCTTCCCAGCAACCCTGGAGTGAAGCTGAGTGCCTTATGGTCGACGACCTAGATGACCTAGTCTAGGAGTACCTTCCCTTTGCTGTGCTTAAGGATGCCCTAGAGCACACCCTTTTCTATGACTGGATCGAAACATATGAGAGCACACCTGTGAGGAGGTCCATCACCATTTAGTGGCTGCCTTACACCCTGGACATACCCCATGGAGAACCCACCCTGACCCTCTTCCTGTGTCCACCGCCCCACCACTAAAACCGTCCATAGAGTCCCGCCCCACACTTGAGCTGAAAACCCCTTCCTAGCTCCCTGAAGTACGCTTTTCTAGGTCCCAACGACTCCCTTCCTGTGATTATTTTCTTGAGCCTATCTAGTGACCAGGAAGCCCAATTGTTGGAGATCCTTACCACACACCGGCAAGCTATAGGGTGGACAGTGGCTGACCTCTGGGGTATAGACCCCTCTGTGTGCATGCATCGCATAAACCTTGAGGACCAGGCCAAACCTTCTAGGGAGGGGCAGAGACGGTTGAACCCTCACATGAGAGAGGTGGTGATGAAAAAGGTCGTGAAACTCCTAGACGCTGGCATCATATATCCTATATCAGACAGTGAATGGGTGAGTCCCATCCTAGTTGTACCTAAAAAGTCGGGCTTATCTGTGAAACCAAACTCTGATGGTGAGCTAGTGCATGTGAGAGAGACCACCAGATGGCGGGTGTGCATTGACTATAGGAAGCTGAACTCTAACACTCGTAAAGACCATTTCCCTCTCCCATTCATTGACCAAATCCTGGAGAAGCTAGCAGGCCAAGAGTTTTATTGCTTTTTAGATGGGTACTCAGGATATAATCAGCTGCCGGTCTTTCCAGGGGATCAGGAGAAGACAACTTTTACATGTACCTTTGGTACATTTGCATACCTTAGGATGCCTTTTGGTCTTTGCAATGCCCCTGCTACATTTCAGTGCTGCATGATGTCAATCTTTTCTAACATGATTGACAAATTTTTGGAAATTTTGCATGGATTATTTTTTTGTCTTTGGTGCTTGTTTTGATGATTGCTTACACAACCTTACTTTGGTTTTAAAACGCTGTGAGGAAACAAACTTAGTGTTAAGTTGGGAAAAGAGCCACTTCATGGTTCAACAGGAGATTATGCTTGGCCATGTTATATAAAAAAAGGGAACAGAGTTTGACAAGGCCAAGGTTGACCTGATTGCTAATTTACCATCATCTACATCAGTTAAGCAAATACAGTCATTCCTTGGCCATGTCGGGTTTTATTGCCGATTCATCAAAGATTTTAGCAAGATATCACGTCCATTATGTCACCTTTTAGGTCAAGACGTGCAAAGAAGCTTTCACAACACTAAAAACCTCCTCTCTAGCTTGCCCATCATTTAGCCCCCTGACTATACACTGCCCTTCAAAGTAATGTGCGATGCATCTAATTTTGTTGTAGGGGTAGTGTTAGGCCAACGCATCAACAAAATTTCTCATGTCATATATTATGCTAGCAAGACACTCACTGATGCTCAATTGAATTACACTACCACAGAAAAAGAGTTGCTTGTCATTGTGTTTGCATTAGATAAGTTCATATCCTATCTCCTCGGCTGTAAGATCATCATTTTCTCTGACCATGCAGCCTTGTGGTACCTTCTTTCCAAGAAGGATGGCAAGCCCAGGCTGATCCATTGGATCTTACTCCTGCAGGAATTTGACTTTGACATTAAAGATAAAAAGGGATCTGAAAATGTTGTGGCTGATCATTTATCCCGAATCCCTACCCATGAGTTGCTTAGCTATGAACCCTTAAGGGATTCCTTCCCTGACGAGCAGCTCTTTGCTGTCTCCACTATATCCCCACCTTGGTTTGCACATATTGTAAATTATCTTGCTGTGGGTCAAATCCCAACCTTTTGGTCTAAACTGAATAAAGACGTGTTCTTCTCATGCGTTAAACATTTCTATTGGGATGACCCTGATCTATTTAAGATATGTGTTGATCAAGTCATAAGAAGATGTGTCCTAGAGAGTGAGTTTCATAGCATCTTATCTTTTTGTCACTCTCAAGCCTGTGGTGGACACTTCGGGGGATGGAAAACTGTGGCCAAAGTATTTCAAAGCGGTTTTTATTGGCCAACTCTATTTAAAGACGCCCATGCTTATTGTCAATCTTGCGATAGGTGTCAAAAATTAGGAGCTTTGCCTAAAAGAGATATGATGCCCTTACAATCTATTTTAATTGTTAAATTATTTGATGTTTGGGGTATTGATTTTATGGGACTTTTTCCACCATCTTTTGGTCATACATATATTCTTGTTGTTGTGGATTATGTGTCTAAGTGGATTGAAGCTATTGCCACTAAGACCAATGACCATAAAGTTGTGCTGTACTTTTTGAAATCTCATACCTTTAGCAGGTTTGAAACTCCTCGGGCTATTATTAGTGACGGAGGCTCTCATTTTTGCAACAGGTTTTTTGAGGCACTTCTTAAGAAATACTCTGTCACCCACAAGGTTGCCACTCCATATCATTCTCAGACGAGCGGCCAAGTGGAGGTCTCCAATCACCGAATCAAGCAGGTTCTTGAGAAGACGGTTCGCCCCGATAGAAAGGATTGGTCTTTGTGACTGAAGGATATATTATGGGCTTACCGGACATCAATCAAGACCCCTATTGGCATGTCTCCTTACAGATTGGTATACAACAAAGCTTGCCATTTACCTGTGGAGTTGGAATACTGGGCTTATTGGGCTATTAAAGCATATAACTTTGATATGGATAAAGTCGGTGAACAGTGGAAACTCCACCTCAGTGAGTTAGAGGAGATGCGTTATGAGGCCTATGAGAATGCCAAGTTATACAAAATGAGGACTAAAGCTATCCATGATACGATGATTTCCAGAAAGTCCTTTGTGCCTGCTCAGAAGGTACTACTTTACAACTCTAGGCTACACTTATTCCCTGGGAAGCTCCGATCTTGGTGGTCTGGGCCTTTTATTGTGAACGAGCTGTTTCCACATGGCGCTATTGAGATCCGCAATCCAAACGATGGGAGTACCTTCAAAGTTAATGGCCACCGCTTGAAACCCTATAGCAAAGCTGTTAGCGACATGGCAGACACGATGCTATATTTGACTGCTCCACCAATTACAACATGATCGCAGTCTCGTCTGGCTGAAGACGTTAAACTTAGCGCTTGGTGGGAGGCAACCCACGTATTCAGGTACAATGCCTCAGAAGACGACTGCTCAGAAATGCCCTAGGGGTGAGGCGTCTACATCACGCCCTGTTCCTTCCACCCCTCCACCTGAACCTGCTCCACAGCCACGACCCATCCAGTATGAGAGGCAGGTGGTCCTGAACCCTTACATTCCCGACCTTCCGACATAGAGATGGATCGAGGAACGGCTGGATTGGGTGAACTATTTCACCCATATAGCTGCCAAGAGGCAGAATGCTTATGCAATGGTGCATGAGGATCCGGTTCGGGAGTTTTATGCAAATGGCACCATTGAAGATAATGATGATCCAGAACGGGTGACCATCCAGAGCGTAGTATGTGGTACTCCCATCCGAGTCCGTGTAGCCGATATTTCTAGCGCCATGGGGTGTGACAGAGGTACAATTCATCATCCAGAGTTTGACAGGTATAGGTTTCCTCCCAACCGCAATGTCACAAGTCAGTTGACGGGATCTTCAGTAGGGCCTGGGACCTCGACATACCTGGCCGCCATCAGCATGCGATATGAGTTCCGCTTCGCCTTCTTGATTCTACAGCATGATGTATGGTCAGCCCAGAAGGAGAAAGTCCACCGAACCATGACTGATTTGCTATATGTATTCGGCGATTACACCCGGCTCCGTGATCTTGACTTGCCTTCATTTGTCTTTGGCCTGATGAAGCAAATGCTGGTGGGCCAAAAAGATGAGAGGTTACCGTATCCCTACATTTTAGAGCGGGTATTTCAGACCCATGGGGGCGTTTTCCTGATCATTCTAGAGTATCTCATGGACTGGGGCGCATTGGAGTTGATGCGTACAACCGTATGATGGGCCATACACGACGCGGGTGGCCACGGGTCCACCATCCTGAGGAGCAAGCCGAGATACCCGAGGGTCAGCCTGTTCAACAACCACCCTGGACGACTATGCTGTAGTAGCTCACTGATCTCACTGGCCATGTGCAGGAGATTAGGACATCACAACAGGAGATTAGAGCCGCACAACATGAGCTTAAGGATTCTCAACAGGCTATGACGGAACGCCTCGACTCCATCGTCGATTTCCTTCATGAATGGCGTTTCACTCCTCTGGGTGGTGGTGATGGTGATGATCGGGATTTCTAGTCCACTTCCTCTGGTGTTTTCCTTCCTCTTTCTCCTTTACTTTTATAAGATTATTGTATTTTTTATCTTTTGTTGTGCATTGAGAACAATGCTTATATTAAGTTTGGGGGAGAGGATGTGCTTCATTGTAAAATCAGAAAAAGAAAATAAAAATAAAAATTTGATTAGTTTTTAAGCTGTTTACTAGAATTTTTTCTGTTAGGTTTTGATAGTTTATCCCATAATAATGCATGTTACAATTCTTAAGTGATTAATTGACATTGGAAGTGTGAGTAAGTATACTGGAGGATAAACACACTTAACTATCTTTCTGTTACAGTCCTCTTTGATCAGGTGCTTGAGCTAAGAAAATTCACTCACACACATTAGTACATAAAGTAATGCCATCTAGAGATTTGTTGAATGCTAATTTACAGTGGGATGTCTTTAGTCAAAGTCATTGGATGATGTGATGTGTAGTTATTTGTTGAGCTTAAAAGATCATGATAGACCATTTACTTAGCTATGGCAAGGGCTTGGAACCGGAAATAGGTTGATAGTATAATACAACCTGGACAGAAGAAAGATTGCTTGAAATATATATACTAAAAAATAAATACGAAAAATGAGAAAACAAAAATGAAATAAAGGGGCTGCTTGACTATTATAGGATTAACTTAGGCTAATGCTCAGGCCCGAAGTGGTCTACTTAAAACCTAATGCCCTAAGCCAAACTGGTTGGGAGTCATTGGCCTGTGTCATCGCTAAACTTAAGCATCTTGAAGTCAGGCCTTACGCAGTCCTATTGAAAAAAAAAGTCTATGGTGTATTATCCTCTCAAATCTAGAATGTTGGACCCGAATGAGGCGCACAGATTTGTAATATCATGAACTTAAAGATTACGATGACTATGTAGATTCTGATGTTCTTTGGTTAATGAGTAACATTGGATTTGTGTGAAACAGAAATTTAGAATGAATTGCTACAATGTTCTATACTTTTACTATTTATATTATCATGCCATATCATATTGAGCAGAAATTTCCAAGATGAAAGTGTGGAATAAAATCACTTACTTGAGGGCTTCTATATTCCTGTTGATTATAAACCAAGTACGTGTGGTTGATTTTCTTAAGCATTGTGGTATGCATTTGAAGGGATAATAGGTTGTGTGTTTTGCAATGTTTTAATTTGTTTTATTTTGTTTACACTTAAGTTAATTAGGTTTATAAATACATGTTTGTGGGTAGCATGGCTGCAAACCTTCGCGAGACACAACTCGTCCTACTAGGGACACCTAGAGGTTTAACGGCTTGTTGCATATCCTCAATGCAATCATGTTTCCTATGAAAGTGGAATTTACTTTTCTGTATTAGTTCCTTTAGTTGTTTATTTTATTTTGTTTTGTTAGGGACGAGCAAAATGTAGGTTTGGGGGTGTGATCTACACATGAAATATACATTTTATTATCTCTTGAACTTATATTTATGCTAGTGTTTGATTAGAATTATTACTACTTTAATATAGTTTTTGGTTTTTTGTAGGAAACAAGAGTAATATACAGAAATGAGGTGAAAATGGACTTCAATGGTTAAATCATCATAACTTCATGTGCAAATCTCTGATTGTACTGATTCTTCACATTAAAATTCAATAAGTCAGCTTTCCAACGCCACCAACCACCTGCAATTCAGAGTTTGGAGCAGAAAGTTATAACCATTTGAAAAGTATGAATAGTAACTACGATCGATCGGCATTTCACACGTGATCGATCGCCAGTCCCGAAAAATAGTGTATATTGAAGGAAATGATCGATCCACCATCAATACGATCGATCATATCTACTAGAGTTTTCGGTTCGCGAAATACAGTAAACACGATCGATCGATATAGAAGTGATCGATCGGCTGATGAGACGAAACGGACGATCGGCACGATAACGAAGGATTTTGTGAAGGAAAGTGATCGATCATAAAGCGATCGATCGGCTATACAGAACGATCAACTGCCATGTGCGGAAAAACCTAAATCAAGCCTATTTTGACTCAGATTTGGAAGGGGACTTCAGGGTTTCTCTTCAAAAACATAAATAAACCTTATGGGAGGACGTTTTGGAGGTATCTTGAGCAGAAATGGAGGCTAGAGCAAAGGAGAGAAGATGAAGAACTTAATGATGGATTCTCTTCCAATGCGAGGCTAAACACTTTTTCAAGGCGTAGATGAAGCCAAATAATCTGGTTGTGTAGTTTCTTTTCTCTCATATTATATTTTTACTCTAGTTAGTGTGTGGATTTTATTGTATAATCACTATTAATTCATTAAAGGTTTATTCTTTGTACTCGAGAGAGACAAGAGTGAATTCTTGTGAGTTTCAATCCGAAGAATACTTGCATATCCAAGAGGAACGTAAGTAGACTGAGGTGTTATATATCAATAAAGTTTCATTGATTTATACTCGAGGGAGATAGATCACAATTCCATGTTTTAACCGTTTTATGTGCTACGTCCGAGAGGAGAGCAATATATTTTGAGTTGACAATTGTATGTCCGAGAGGAATATGCTAGCCAATTAGAAATTTTTATTCAAAAGAGAGAAAGAAATGATACACTCATTTATTGTGGTGGATTCGAAGCCTTGGCCTTCTCCATATTAATTAAATCTTGGTTAGATTAGCAAAAGTTCATCGCTTTCTCTAGATTAATTAAAAATTGCAACTTTATTTTGAATTTGGTAAATTGTTTAACCGTCCTTGGGGTTTGACAACCCTTTCTATACTCGCCGTGGTGCAATTACCTTGTCTACTTGCAAGGATTTTTATTTAAACGATCATGACACCGTGGACCGCTAGAGGTTGTAGAACCTCCTCAGGTACCGATCCACTCTCATCGACCGCGCCGCCTCCCAGACCGACCTCATCCGGGCGCTTCACGACGAGCTCCTCGTCCTCTTCACTCAGCGCAAGCAGCTCCGGCAGTCGGATATGTTCTGAATTTGGTGAAATTGAGTTCATTTTTCCTTTTCTAAACTGCTTATGCTTAAGTTAGTGAATAAACTAGAGATTGGTAATTGGAAAGATTGCAGCTCTTTTCTAGGGTTGTGGTTATTTGCTTTATAGGGATTTCATTGAGCTTTTGGCATACTTCAGATGGTGCAGCAGGAGTGGCAAGCATGGTTGTGTTGCCCAACATATCTATAAGCTTCGGTCTGTCAAGTGGGGATGACGAGAAAACTCTATTTATCTCGATTGTCGAGTGGGGATGGCGAAACTCTGTTTTTTTTAGACGGGACTTCAATTATAATGGGTTTCTTTCTGTATGGTCTTGTGCAGTTCTAGATGGATTGAAGTATGCTTCTTCCCATGAATGGGTGAAACATGAGGGATCCGTGGCTACTGCTGGTATCATTGACCATGCTCAGGTATGTTATGTTATTATTTCTACTGCTTCATTGTTGTAGGGTTTTAAATGGCATGAGCATTCCCACTACAGTTTTTGCATTGCATCTTTACGTGCCCAAACATATTCGCTGAACTTCTTATTATGGCATTTACTTTTGGTCTACTTTAATTTTGTAATTCAGCATTTAGCGAGAACCTTAAACGAAGAGCTCTTTACATATGACCTGGCGCCAATTTTGGGTTTCTCATATTACCCGGAATCTTTGTCTTTCTTCCATATGACCCGGAAAGTACCCAACATACCCTTAGGTTTAGGTCTAAGCACCCACACTTTGCGTTTTTCCATATTACCCAGAATATGAGGAGTAGGTACTCGGAGAAGCTCGCGTTCAGTTGGAGAAGAAGTTCCGTCTGGCATCTCCCCCCATATCATCACCGGCGCCGGTGCCGTCCAAATCAGAAAAGTAATCTTCGCGCCAAAAGGCAGAAAAACGAGCGGGATGAAGAGATTTTGATATAATAATAGCGGGGAAGCCCGCCCAACTACAAAAATTAAGATCTACATGTAAAGAAACACATATAAAGGTCACCCATTGGTGCTCGATAGCTCCTGAACATGAAATAAAATAATAAAAATGGGCAAAAGCGTGAAATACTCGCCGGCGAGCGATAATTCAATTTATATATCTTTCTGTGATCTTAATTAGGTGAAAGAGGAGGAAAAATGAGGAAGAACACAAAAAAATGAATAAAATGTATGTACACGATAAATACCCAAGTCGTGTATATCCTACACGCTAAAATGACAATCTTCAAAATGTCATAACTCGCTCATTTTTCATCCGTTTTTGCCCATTTTTTTTGCGTTCTTCCTCATTTTTCCTCCTCTTTCACCTAATTAAGATCACAGAAAGATATATAAATTGAATTATCACTCGCCGGCGAGTATTTCACGCTTTTGCCCATTTTTATTATTTTATTTCATGTTCAGGAGCGATCGAGCACCAATGGGTGACCTTTATATGTGTTTCTTTACATGTAGATCTCAATTTTTATAGTTGGGTGGGCTTCCCTGCTGCTCTTACATTAAAATCTCTTGATCATAGTTTTTGTTAGCGTGGGTGGTGCGGCGAAGCTCCGAACGTGGGAATGCTTTTACTTTCTTCTTTCTTCTTATTTTTTCTTATTTTCTCAACCTGCAATATCTTAATGAGGTGGAAGAGGAGGAAAAATGAAGAAGAACGCAAAAAAAATGGGCAAAAACGGATGAAAAATTAGCGAGTTATGACATTTTAAAAATTTCAGTTAAAACGTGTTTTAAAAGACACGACTTGTAGTATAGTCGTGTCATCGCGTACACGACTATACTGCAAGTCGTGTATTTCAAAACACGTTTTTACTAGAATTTTCAAAATGTCATAACTCACTCATTTTTTATCCGTTTTTGCCCATTTTTTTTTGTTCTTCCTTATTTTTCCTCCTCTTCCACCTCATGAAGATATATTAGGATGGATGAAGAAGAAAAAATTAGAAGAAAGAAAAAAATTGAAGCTTTCTAGCAAAGAGCTTCCATTTTCTTCTTTCTTCTTATTTTTTTTTACTCTTTTATCATAATATATCTTCATGAGGTAGAAGAGGAGGAAAAAATAAGGAAGAACGAAAAAAAATGGGCAAAAACGGATAAAAAATGAGTGAGTTATGACATTTTGAAAATTTTAGTAAAAACGTGTTTTGGAATACACGACTTGCAGTATAGTCGTGTACGCGATGACACGACTATACTGCAAGTCGTGTATTTCAAAACACGTTTTTCCTAGAATTTTCAAAATGTCATAACTCACTCATTTTTTATCCGTTTTTGCCCATTTTTTTTTGTTCTTCCTTATTTTTCCTCCTCTTCCACCTCATGAAGATATATTAAGATGGAAGAAGAAGAAAAAATAAGAAGAAAGAAAAAAATGGAAGCTTTCTAGCAAAGAGCTTCCATTTTCTTCTTTCTTCTTATTTTTTGTTACTCTTTTATCATAATATATCTTCATGAGGTGGAAGAGGAGGAAAAATAAGGAAGAACGAAAAAAAATGGGCAAAAACGGATAAAAAATGAGTGAGTTATGACATTTTGAAAATTTTAGTAAAAACGTGTTTTGGAATACACGACTTGCAGTATAGTCGTGTACGCGATGACACGACTATACTGCAAGTCATGTATTTCAAAACACGTTTTTCCTAGAATTTTCAAAATGTCATAACTCACTCATTTTTTATCCGTTTTTGCACATTTTTTTTTGTTCTTCCTTATTTTTCCTCCTCTTCCACCTCATGAAGATATATTAGGATGGAACAAGAAGAAAAAAAATAGAAGCTTTTCGGCGAAAAGCTTCCACTTTCTTCTTATTTTTTCTTATTCTTTTATCCTAATATATCTTCATGAGGTGGAAGAGGAGGAAAAATATGGAAGAACGCAAAAAAAATTGGTAAAGACAAATAAAAAATGAGCGAGTTATGATATTTTAAACATTCCCATTTTATCATGTGATACAAAACACGACTTAATTCAAGTCGTGTCTTTCGTGTTTTCGACGACACGATAAAATAGAAATTTTTAAAATGTGATAACTCGCTCATTTTTCATCTATTTTTGCCCATTTTTTTTTGTTCTTCTTTATTTTTCCACCTCTTCCCCTTCATTAGGATCATAGAAAGATATATAAATTAAACTTGTTACTCGCCGAAGAGTATTTCACGTTTTTGTCCATTTTTATCCTCTTATTTCATGTCCAGGAGCGGTCCAACACCAATGGGTGATCTTTATATGTGTTTTTTTACATGTAGATCTTAATTTTTGTAGTTGGGAGGGCTTCCCCGCTGTTTTTATATCAAAATCCCTTCATCCCGCTCGTTTTCTCACTTTTTGGCGCGAAGATTACCTTTCCTGATTTGGACGGCGCCAGCGCCGGCGATGATATGGGCGGAGATGCCGGACGGAATGCCTTCTTCTCCGACTGAACACGAGTTTCTCTGGGTACCTCCTTAGATTCCAGGTAATATGGAAAAACAAAGAGTGTGGGTGCTTATACCTAAAGTTAAGGGTATTTTGGGTACTTTTCGTGTCGATTCCGGGTCATATGGGATTTTACTGGAAAAACCAGGCAATATGGGAAAACAAAAGTTGGCGCCAGGTAATATGGAAAAAACTCTTAAACGAAAGATACATGCTATGTGCTAGAATATATCATTTGCAATTGATTGCTATAAAATATAGAAATGTTAATTGGACACCAAGCCCATACACCCATGTTTTCTGTTGGACCATGTGCGATCACTTCTAGGTACAGCACAATGGTTGTCTTAGCTGGTAGAAGATGACTATGATTACGCAGATAGAATTTAATAGGACATTGCTTTGTGTATTAAATGCTTTTTCCAATCATAAATGTGAAAACAATGGTTGATAAAGGTTATTTGCTTGTCATGTAGAAATATCAGTTAAATGGGCACCTGCCTATGTGTCATTGCGAGTCTCATAATTGATTGTGCTTTTATATGCTTGTTTCCTCTGTTATTACTGACTATGTACAAAAGATTTCCATAAGCCTTCTTTCTATGTGATAATAATGGCTTAAACACTATTTTTTGTTAGAATACCATGAACACGCTTGTTTCCTCTGATATTACAGACTATGTACAAAACATACCCATAAGCCCTGTTTCTTGGTGATAATAATGGCTTAAACATTATTTTTTGCCATGAACTATTTTTCAGGTCTTTTGCTTGTTTTGTCAGTTAATCTATGGCTATTGCAGCTAGTAATTTCTTTTTGTGACCTACAACACATCAAAGGAAATACCAGATCTAGAAGGCGAACTTCTTTCCATAAGAAACCATTTATCTAAACAAGTGTTTCTTGTTCATGGCTTAGGTGAAGGCATTCGTGTTGATTTCTTGTCTTCTGGCCTTGAAAGTACTGTAGAGAATGATTATTCTAGTTGGGAAGATAGAGAACCGTCTGATATAGAAAAATGGTCAATGGAGTTTTCTGATTCCATATTTAGCACAGCAGCATAAAGCTGCTATTTTTTTTTAAATTTTTTTGAAGTCTGTACCGACAGATAAAATCTATCACAAATGAGCTAAAACTGTCGTAGCTAACGTAGTAGAGTCGTTTATTTATACCGACGGATAAAAATAGTCGCTACATATCATTCCCTGCAATGAGATACCCTTTAACAGAATTTATCCGTCACTAAAGACTCCTTTTCGACAGTGGAGTCGTTTATTTATACCGACGTAAGTAGTCGTTTATTTATGTCAAAAAACCATATTTTCAACGGAATTTATCCGTCACTAAAGACTCCTTCTCGACAGCATATCTACCGGAGCAAAAACGGAAGTTGTCTGTCGAAATAAGACACGGAAAAGGCACTTTCAGCAACAAATTTTGCCATTGCTAAAGGCACTTTTTGTTGTAGTAATAAATTCAGATCATATCTTCTTGAGAACAAGATTATTATTTTCTCTTATCATGTAGCCTTGCGGTACCTTCTTTCGAAGAAAGATGCCAAACCAAGGCTGATTCGTTGGATCTTATTCCTACATAAATTTGATTTTGAAATTAAGGATAAAAAAATGTTCAGAAAATGTAGTGGTTGACCATCTTTCCATAATTCCTATCCATGAACTTCATAGCCCTGAACCTCTTTGGGATTCATTCCCTAATGAGCAATTCTTTGCTGCCTCTACTAATTCCCCACCTTGGTTTGCTTATATTGTGAATTATCTTGCTTTGGGTCAAATCCCATTTCACTGGTCTAAACATGATAAAGACTTGTTCTTTTCATGAGTCAAGCATTATTATTAGGATGACCCTGATTTGTTTAAGATATATTCTGTCCAGGTGATTGGATGATGCATCCCCGATAATGAATTTCATAGCATTCTATCTTTTTATCATTCTCATGCTTGTGGTAGACATTTTGGGGGGAAGAAAATTGCCGCAAAAGTGCTGCATAGTGCCTTTTATTGACTCACACTATTTAAGGATGCCCATGTTTTTTGTAAATCTTGCGATAGGTGTCAAAAACATGGAGCTCTTTCAAAAAGGAGCATGACGCCCCTGCAACCTATCCAGATTGTTGAATTTTTTGATGTATGGGGTATTCATTTTATGGCCCATTTCCACTTTTTTTTGGTCATGTTTACATTATTGTGGTTGTTGATTATGTGTCTAAATAAATTGAAGCTATTGCCACAAGAACTAATGACCATAAAATTGTGTTGGATTTTCTCAAGACTAATGTGCTCAGCCAGTTTGGAATCCCTAGAGCTATAATATTGATTATAGCTCAAGATTTACTCATTTTTGCAACCGGTCTTTCGAAGCTCTTCTGAAAAGTACTCAGTAACCCACAAAGTTGCAACTCCTTATCATCCACAGACGAGTGGACTGGTGAAGGTTTCTGATCTATATATGAAATATGTATTTTATTATCTCCTAAACTTATGATTATGCTAGTGTTTGATTAGAATAACTTCTACTTTAATATAGTTTTTGGTTTTTGTAGGAAACGAGAGTAATACATAGAAATAAGGAGAAAAGTAACTCAAATGGTTAAATGATCATAACTTTGTGTACAAATGTCGGATTGGACTTATTCAAATTTTATTTTAAAGTTCAAGAAGTCAGCTTTCCAATGCCACCAACCACACACAATTCGGAGTTCAGAGCAGAAAGTTATAGCCATTTGAATTTTATGAACAGTAACAACGATCGATCGGCTATCAATGCGATCGATTGCCAGAGCCACAAAAGCAGTGTATTGAAGACAACAATCGATCGTACCTAAAAATGATCGATCGTATCTACTGGAATTTTTCAATCGTGCAAGACAGTAACTACGATCGATCGGTATCGTGCGGCATCGATTGGCAAAGCGATCGATCGGAGGAAAATAACGAAGGAATTGCGATCGATCGGACAGCAAACGATCGGCAATACGGAGCGATCGATCGCCGTATGCGGAAAACCGAAATAAGACCTATTTCGACTTGGATTTGGAAGGGGACTTCGTAGTTTTTCTTCAAACTTAGAAATAGGCCTTATGAGAGAACGTTTTGGGCTATCTTGGAGAAACCAGAGAATAGACTTTAGAGCTTTATTGGAGGCTAGAGCAAATGAGAGAAGGAGATGAAGAACATGAAGAACACGATGGTGATTTCTCTTCCAATGCGAGGATAAATACTTTTCCAAGGTGTAGATGAAGCCTAATAATCTGGTTGTGTAGTTTCTTGTCTCTTATCTTATGTTTTTACTCTAGTTGGTGTATGGATTTTATTGTGTAATCACCGTTAATTCAATAAAGGTTTGTTCTTTGTACTCGAGAGAGACAAGAGTGAAATCTTGAGTTTTAATCCGAAGAATACTTGAGTATTCGAGAGGAACGTGGTAGACTGAGGTGTTATATATCAATAAAATTCCATTGGTTTATACTCGAGAGAGATAGATCACAATTCTATGTTTTAATTGTTTTATGTGTTACATCCGAAAGGAGAGCACTATATTTTGAGTTGACAAGTGTATGTCCAAGAGGAATATGCTAGCCAATTGGAAATCTTTATTCAAAAGAGAGACAGAGACGATACACTAGTTTATTGTTGTAGATTCGAAGCCTTAGTCTTCTCCACATTGATTAAATCTCACTTAGTTTAGTTAAAGTTCATTACTTTCTTAGTCTAGAATCAACATTGCTACTTTTTTTTGAATTTGGTAAAATATTAATCCGTCCATGAGGTTCGACAACCCTTTAATACTCGCTGTAGTACAATTGCCTTGTGCACTTGCAAGGGTTTTATATTTAAACGATCAGTTTCAAATCGGCAAATTAAGCAAATCCTGGAGAAGACGGTGCGCCCTGATCGAAAAGACTGGTCATTGCGATTGAATGATGCATTTTGGGCCTATCGGACAGCTTTCAAAATTCCCATTGGCATGTCTCCCTACCGCTTGGTATATGGCAAAGCCTACCATTTACCTATTGAGTTGGAACATAGGGCTTATTGGACCATTAAACCCTACAATTTTGATATGGACAAAGTCGGTGAACATCGCAAACTCCAACTTAATGAGTTAGACGAGATGAGATTTGATGCCTATGAGAATGCCAAATTGTAAAATATGAGGACTAAAATCATGCATGACAAGCTGATTTCCCGAAAGTCCTTTGTGCTTGATCAGAAAGTCTTGTTATACAATTCTCGACTACATGTTTTTCCAAGAAAGCTCTGTTCGAGGTGGTCAGGCCCATTCATTGTGACACAAGTATATCCCCATGGAGCTATTGAGATCCAAAATCCTAAAGATGGTAGTAAGTTCAAGGTCAATGGTCACAGACTGAAACCATATCTCGAGGCTGTTACAGATATGGTGGAAACAATTGTCCATTTGGACGACCCTAGCCCTGCAGATTGATTGTCGGCTTCGTCTGGCTGAAGACGATAAACTTAGCGCTTGTTGGGTGGCAATCCAAATATTTAAGTATATTCTTTCCTTTTCTTCCTTTCCTTTTTATGTCATCAATGTAGTTTTATATTTCTTGCACATTGAGGACAATGTTCATGCAAGATTTAGGGGAGAGGATATACTTGATTAAAAAAATTAAGAATTTCAAAAAAACATTTTAAATTAATTTGTTTTTTAGGTTGTTTGCTAGTATTTTCATAGGTTTTGGTAGTTTATCCTTTTATGATGCATACTTCAATTTTTAAGAGATTAATTTATATTGGAAGTGTGAGTAAGTATACTGGAAGATAGAGACACTTAATTGAGGAATAGCATTCTGTTATAGTCCTCTTGGATCAAATGCTTGACTTAATAAAACTCACTCACACAAAATTTAGTTACATAAAATAATCCCTTCTAGAAATTTGTTGAGTACTAATCTACAGTGGGATAACTTTGGTTAGAGTCATTAGTTGATACACTGTTATTGTTGAGGTTAAACGATCATGATAGACTATTTACTTAGCAATATGGCAGAGGCATGGACCGGAAATAGGTTGAGAGTATAATACAACCTCACAAAATATTGCTCTCAAAAAAATAAATGAAAAATAAAAAAATGAATGAAAAAAAAACAAACTCGGGGTTGCTTGACTTTATAGGATTAACTTAGGCTGATGCTCAGAACTAAAGCGGTCCATACGTAAAACCTAATGCCCAAAGCTAACTGGCTAGGAGTCATTGGCCAGAGTTTTGTTAAACCTAAGCATCTTGAAGTTGGGCATTGCACAAACCCATTTAATAAAAAGTCTATGGTGTATTATCCTCTCAAATCTAGAATGTTGGATCTGAAAGAGGTGCGTAGGGACTACCAAAATGTAGGTTTGGGGGTGTGATATATACTTAAATTATGCATTTCATTAGCTCCAAAACTTATGTTTATGCTAGTGTTTGAATAAATTTTATGTTCATTAATGATTATTTTTGGTATTTTGTAGGAGAATAAGGTTTGCACACCTTTTGGCATAAGAAGAGAGAAATCAGCAAAAGAATATGCCGAAGCAATAGTGTGCGATCGATCGCCAGGCATACATGATCAATCGCCTGACCCAAAGAAGAAGTTACGAGATGACAATGCGATCGATCAACAGGCTTCTCGATCGAATGTATCTATTGAAGTTTTTGTGGTAATGTTTGCGATCGATCGCCATATGAAGAAAAGTTGCGAACGAAATATGCGATGGAAATATGAGATCGATCGGAGAGCGATCAAATGCAACGATCGATTGCCGTATACGGAAACCTAAAATAAAACCCTCACTGCAACAAAATCGGGCATTAGCCACGGTTTTATTTCTGTCACTAAAAGAACCGTGGATAAAGCTCTCTTTTTACGACAGAAATGAGCCGTGGAGAAAGGCATAGCATTTGCGATGGATTTGTACGATAGAAAAAAACTATCAATATTATTAGCTATTCTTTACGGTTAATTTGTCGTAGTTAAAAAACTATGGGTAATATACATATTATCCATGGTTTTTGATCCGTCGTTAAAAGTTCAGTCAGGAAACAGATCTGAACCTTTGATTTGAAGGGCCTTTTCCTCCTCCTTGGGGGTGGGGTGGGGTGGGGGGGGGGGGGGGCTGTGACTCCATCGTAAGCTCCGCCATTGCTGCAAGGAAGGCCGATCACTGGATTCCAATCAGAATCCATGGCGGCGGAGATTGCCGAAGGCTCGAAGTCGGTGAGCTCTTTTTAAACGCTCGCTTTCTTTCCTTTATCTTCTTATTATTGGGTTCTCAGAAAGTGAATTGTTCTCCATTTTCAGCAACTGCTCCCCAAATGGGCCCTGGACGACTTCGAGATCGGGCGGCCGCTCGGCCACAGGAAGTTTGGCAAGGTTTACTTGGCTAGAGGGAAAAAGGTGGCATCAAGAATCCCTCTGTTCTATTGTTAGTTTCATACTGCCCAATGAAGCCCATTTGCGTTTGAAAATGTGGTTTTAATACAGCGAAGCAAAGTCAGCCATGTAATGATGGAACTGTATTTTTTTGAATGCAGACAGAGTTCAAGGGACAGCGGGAGTATATTTTTCCCCTTTTTGTAATTTAAGATTGGTTTTTTCTTGGGGAATTTAGAGCAAGTACATAGTGGCGCTGAAAGTGCTATTCAAGAAGCAGATGGAGAAGTACCAGTTCTTCAATCAGATTCGGGGGAAAATCGAGATTATGACAGCCTCAAGCACCCCAACGTACTCCACCTCTTCGGATGGTTTTCGGATGAGGAGAGGGTTTTTCTCATTCTGGAATATGCGGCAGGGGGGGAGCTCTACACGGAGCTCAGGAAGCACAAGTATTTCTCAAAAAAGCGTGCCACGATCGTACTGGATTAGTTCTTTTGATTCTCAATTTTATTTTGGTTGTTCTTTCTCGTTCATAGTTCAAATCTTGATGTGTTTTTGTGTGATCTTGTGTTGTCTAGTATATGGCTAGTTTGGCAAGGGCCCTAATCTACTGCCATGTGAACGATGTCATTCACCGCGATATCAAGCCAGAGACTTTGCTGATATATTTCCAGGTATCACCTCATGGTTTAACTTATCTATCTAATCTAAAATGAAAAAAATTATGAATATAGATTCAAACTGTGACGACAAGGTTATGTGTACTTATCTATCTAAAAATTATGAATATACCTCATTGTGTTCTTCTTAATTATGTGTATTTTACAAGGTTCCTGCAGTCTTGTATAGGTAACAAACTGTTATAGTTATCTGCCATGTATATTTCTCTGTTATACTGGTTGGGAATATTGTCCAGTTTCATGCCAAGAAATTGACCAAAACATAGAAGACTTGAGTTATATATTTGCATATAACAGTCTCATTGCTATCAAGATAGTAATCAATAAATAAAGAAAAAGATTTGTCATCCATGTGCCAGCAAGCAATCATATTTAACATCTGAGCAGGGTGGCAGTTGAGTACAATGGTTTAGAACCAGTAGTACTCTCTGACTAATTAGTTCTTGGTTTGTTTTCCACTAATAGCGTTGAATAACTCTTCATCTCTAACATGTGTGCTATGAATAATACGCTTGTTATATTCATGTATCTTGTATATATGCCATACAGCTAGAATGTGGGTGTTGGAGCAATAGTAGTTGTTGCATCCATATGTATGATGTGTACCGTTGTTTCCTGGGAGGTTTAAGGAAACAATAGTAGTTGTTGCATCCATATGTTAACATGATAGAAGTAATCCTATTACAATTTTTGAGTCTTAACATATTGTTAACTAGTTACTAGTTTCCACAATTATTGGTTAAAGATGACAGTATATATGTCACAATATATTTCTTGAAACGTGGGAACAATGGCTAAGAATTGCATTGAGGTGTTATCGCTCAGCAAGCAACAGGCCTAAATATAGATTATATTTTGTCTACCTTTCAATGTACTTAGCCGGTTCATCTAATTCTTTCAGTATATTACTATCTCAAGAGTTCGCTAAGGTTCTGAAGATGATTGGGTAATCCGTCGTTCCTGAGCAGTTGTGCGGTTATTGAGGGATTTAGCGACGGAATGGTTCCGTCGCAATAAGGGTTAACCACGGAAAAGGTTCTTTTAGCGATGGATTTTGCCGTAGCAAAGGCAATTTTTGTTGTAGTGCCTGTTCAAGTCGGATTTGGAGAGGGGTTTGGTGGCCCTTCTTACCCTTCCTATATAAGCCTTAAGAAGGGCTAAAAATGGAACGTCTTGGAGTTTTGGAGAGTTCCTTTGAGAGTCTTGTGACGGCTATAGAAGAAGAGAGAAAATGAAGAAGATGATGGCGTGTGTTTCTCATCCAATGCTCGGCTAAACTACTTCCAAGGCGTAGATAAAGCCCGATTAGATTAGTTGTATCATTCTCTTTCTCTATTTTTGTTTAGTTGATGTATGAATCTTTATTTTATTATCAATGCAAGTTCATTTAGATTTGTTCTATGTGCTTGAGAGTGACTAGAGTGATTCTTATGAATTTTAATCCATAGAATGCTTGCATGTCCGAGAGAAACGTATGTAGACTAAGGTGTTATTTATGAATAAAGTTTGATTTATTCTATGCTCGAGAGAGATAGTGTCACAATTCAATGGTTTTAATTGATTTGAGTGCTACGTCCGAGAGGAGTATGTACAATATTTAAACTGATTAGCATATGTCTGAGAGGAATATGCTGATTAGCGTATGTCCAAAAGGAATACGGTAATCTCATCAACTATGAATTTCACGCAAGATAGAGAGATGATAAAACTAGTTTAATTAGTGGTGGATTTGGTGCCTTGGTACTTCTCCATATTAGATCAACTTATTTTAAGTAGCTAAAGTTAATTGCTTTCCTTAGATTAAATTAAAACAATAACTTTTCTCTTGAGTTTGGTAGAATAATCTTCCGTCCCTGTGGTTCGACAACCCTGAGTACTCACTTTAGTACGATTGTCGTGTGCACATACAAGGGTTTAATATATAAACGATCATTGGGCATAAAACGGTTTCATGATCACAAGACATCTATTTAGAGCACTGCAAAGTTATCTATTCATATTCCACACTTAATGGGAATGAAGAGCCATTCTCATACTCCACAGTAATTTGGTTCAGAAACTTGAAATCTTTTGAAATTTCTTTATGATCTCTTGAAAAATTAAGCATTTTCCTACTAGCTTTAAGTGTATCTTCATGAAGAAGCTTCTCAAGAGAACTAGCCGCCATCCCCAAAAAATTTTAGAGAACTATTGAATAGGGAGATGATGGAATTTTATCCAAATTGAAACTTACTTCAATGGCCAAAAATTTCTTCAATAATTGGTTTGAGTCCTGCATGCCACCTAAGGGTGTTCACGAGCCGAACCAGCTTGCGAGCTTTTTCGGCTCGACTCGGTTCGGCACGATTTTTGGCTCAATTCGAACCCAGCTCGATTCGAGCTCGACTTTTTTTGAGCTCGAGTCGAGCCACCTTAATTTTGGCTCGGCTCGACTAGAAAAAAATCGAGCTCGAAGAAGCTCAAGCTCCCATTAGATCCGGGATGAAACAATTGGAGAATTTGTCGTTTCAGCATGTGGCAGGCCATAAAGTTGGATGGTGATTGGTCTGAATAAAGAAGAGACACTTGGCAGATTTTAATGCAAAAGGAAATAAAAGGTTTTTTTGGCCCATTGCCCATTCGGGTGGGACATACAAGCTGACTGCTGAGACTTCAAAACCAATGCCAGTTGCCCCCGCCCACGGTTTTCCAATACCATTTCCCCGGCCACCAAACAAACAGTCGGCGGTGTTTTCTTCTCCGACCACAAGCCCATACAGCTCCCGCACTTCTCCCGTAGACATTTCAACAAACAGTCGACAGGCTTAGCGTCATCAATGCCATCGCCGGAACCTACAGCGAGAAACTCCTCATCATCTACATCGTCGACGGTCCCAACTCCAACGACTATGACACCAATCGGATCCTCCATCACACCATAGGCCTTCCTGACTTCACCCGGGTGCTCCGCCACTTCCAAATGGTCACCCCGTCTAGGTGGGCATAGCTTGACATTTTGATTTTTAGTTCGAATTTACAATCCCTACCCAAATTTCATTTGTTACGGTTTGGATTGGAGTATACACATGAGCAGATTGACATGGCGATATCAACAGCTTTGAAGGAGTGCAAGCTCGGGCTCGAGCTTAGGCTCGCGAGCTTGATCCGAGCCAGCTCGCGAGCTATAAATTATATAACGAGCCGAGCTCGAGTTGTTAAATCTTAGGATCGATTCGAACCGAGTGATATATACGAAATATATACATTTTTATATGCCTTTCTGCCTATATGTTAGTTTTAATTTCAGTGAAAGTAAGGATAATTAACGGTTAATCATGATTAGGTGAATAATTAGGGGTTTAATAAATAAATACGTTTAATTGATTAATTTAGATGCATTAATTGGATTTATATTTTTATTATGCATCTAAATTATATTTAATTTTATTTATGCAGGTTTGAAAAAAAAAGTCCCAATTGCAAATCGCCAAAATGAAATGCACGCCAAACAGTCTCTGTGAAGAGATCAAAGATCAAATGGATGAGATGGTTACGACGGGTTTTAAGGAAGAAAAAAAAAAGAAAATGAATTGGACTGGTTTAGTGCTGGTCCGGTTTAGTTTGAAAAAAAAAGAAAGACAGCCTGAGCCGAAGCTCGGGCGTCTGTTTCAGCAACAGAGCAGCGCTCGAAGCTCTGCTCGAGTGCCGGCAAGGGTGGAGCAGGCTTGAGCGACGACGGCGGCGATGCTTTCACGGCGGAGTGATGACGGCGACCCGACAACAGCCATAGATTCCGACGACGGCATGATGGGTCATGGTGAAAACAGAACGACGACTGTGGAGATTCCGGCGGACAAAGAGGAGCTCAAATCGACGGCAGCTATGGAGGCCATGGCGACGGAGGAGAAATCAGGTGAGGCTGATGGCAATGTCGACCTCCACGGCGGATTTGGACAGTGTATTCAACTCGGAAACGCCTAAGGATCGAATGAGGCGTGCTCGATTTGGAATGTGAAGAATCCAATCTGATTTGGAAAGTTCTGATTTTTTGAGACGGATTTGGGCTCATCTCAAGGTGGATTCGGATTAGAAAAGGACTCTCTTTCAAATTGCCTATAAAAACCGAGATGAAGGACAGAACTTAGGACGGTTTTCTGAAGAAAAAAAATAGACCTTGGACGAGGCTGAAATTTTGTGATTTGGGTAGTGCTCTTGGCTGGAAAACAGAGATTTTGGACATGCTAAAGTGGAGAATCAATCGGCGAAGAGAAGAGGAAGAGAAAGAATCGATTTTGGGCTGATTTTGCAATTGCTACAGTAACTGTAATTTGCTACAGTACTGCGGATTCACGAGGGAGACGATGATTAGTGCCGATTTGTGAACAGTTCGTAGTGAACAGTGATTTTGTGAACAATGTTCCTGCAAATAGTAAAATCGTGAATATTGTTTCTGCAATAGTGTTATTAAGGCAAATCTTTTACAAATCTGATTTTTCTTTTCTCATGAATATGAATAGCTAAATCTTTTGTCAAAGATAGAGGTGATATTATTTGATTAATATTTTTATGTTTTTGAAAGAGCTACTTATTGCTTATTTGGTTGAATGCGATGTTTTGATAAAGTCATAATCTATATAATTATTTAATTTCTCATTAACGTAAGGTACGGCGAATGTTTATAATTCCCTGTGATTAGTAGACTATGCTTGTTAATAATAAATATTCGATTGAAATTTTTATGTCAATTATTGCGATGAATTTAATGCAATATTTTCCGATTAGGTCAAATTATTATTTGAACCTAATTGAGAAATTAAATAGACATAGAAGTATTAATTAAATAATTGATCCTTTAAGCTTTGATATCTCTCATCGATTATCTTTACTATCTTTAGTTAGTTTTAATTGAATCTTTAATCGTCATTTTAGTCATTAATTAAATTACAATTTCTCTACATAATTTCCTAATACAAATCTTAATTTGCTGAGTTAAGTAGTTTTAGATTAGTTTGGAGTAGAATAATCCGACATCATTCCCTGTAGTTTGACCTTGGACTTACTAAGAATATATTACAATTTGTCAACCTTCACTTGGGTTTGATCACCGAGCTCGAGCTCAAGCCAAGTTTCTAAAAATCGAGCTCAAGTCGAGCTGAGTCAAAACTCGACTCGACTCGGCTCATGAGCAGCCCTAAATTGCCACCTGCAAAGATTCAGAGGGCGACATTCAAATGACCAGATGGCAGAATTCAAAACCTTGTCACAATACATTGCAATTGAAAACTTAAAGAGATAGAAGCCCTCCTCAAATAAAAGCATTTCAAATGAGTTCAAGAATTTCCAGAGCTTGGACAAGGAGTCTCTCAAAGAGATGTAGTAGGGATGCTTCCCAAGAGCATACCCTAAGAGAGAGTGTTACCATTGTCGAGCCTCATGCTTGAGAAGAGAAGAAGGAATTTTGACATGGCTTATAATGAAGTTCAGAATGGTGGGGGAGATCGGTGGAAGGAGAAGAAGATTATTCAAAGAGCCTTGGTCTCTTTTTGGCATAGGGCTTATATTGAAGTTCACGATAGGCGACTAACGCCATGGCTCGGGTAGTGGCCGGCAAGGCCGGAGACGGCTTAAGCTGCTGCTAATGCTCCGAGGAAGTGATCCCTAGCAGCCTCTCTCTAGATCCCTTACAAGAGAATATCCTGGAGTGCCCATTGTTGCATGGCCACTTTATGGGGAGCAGAGGACCAACACAGTGTTGATGGTGAAAGAGATGAAGGTGGCGATTCGGCCCAGAACCAGAGAAGGTAGTTTGGTGAAGAGGGAAGAGAAATGGTAGCGGCCTGATTGGGCGACTCACACGTGAGTTGAGTGCATATAACTGAACTGATTTTTCTTGGAATATACCAATAAAGTTACCGATGAGGTTGGTGGCCTCTATCATAGAATGTTGTATCGCGATATATCGCTGATTTATCGATATCGGGCCCCAGCCGATAAAACGATACGGACTAATATCGTTTAACCGATATATCACTATTTTTAAAAAAAATGTTTCTAAAAAATAATTTTGAAAAAAAAAGGAAAAAACATAACTTTTCCGTTTGTTTCCCATCCTAATATGCATTTTTATACATATTTTGAAATCTATGCTTTGTCTAAATTAGTATAATTCATTTTAGAAGTTAGATTGTGAAAATATATGGTAAAAACTAGTTTTCCACCACCGATATTTTTTTACATAATATTTCCGTTATTTTATCCCTTTGGTCGACCGATATTTTACCGATATCCGATACGGAATTCTTTGGCCTCTATCACTAAATAATAGTCTCTGTACACCTTTAGTTAACATAAGAAAAAACAACAATGAATGCAGTAGCAGACAACTACTAATTACTCCCTCTGACTGAAATTATTATTAAGGGGCCGTTTGGGGCGTGATTAAAAGCAAACATCCAGGTATTTTATATATCCAGCTGAAACACCTCAGGACGTGTTTCAGCTGGATGTAAAAAAAAATATGGATGCTACAGTGGATATCCAAAATCCAGTCTGCATGTTTTGCAATAATCACGCCCCAAACAGCCCCTAACATCTAATTTTCACAACGTCTTTAGTTGATTTTGAAAAACAAAATGTTAATAGTACTTAGAACTAAGGCAGAGAGGTTGTTTGGCCAATTCACACCAATTTGCCGATGTTCTCGTGCTTTGTTCGTTGTTCGGTTTTCTTGACGGATATCTCAGGTATCATCGAAGCCACACGATCCTCACATGGGGGTCCTAGATTGCTCAAGTCTTTCTTCCTTTTCTTGCTTATTTGGCCCTTGATGGTGGACATGTGATTTGGGATGGTTCCTCCCTAGCTTTCCATCTCAGCTGATTTTTTACGACTTTTTGGGTGTTTCGGTTTCAATTTGAAAAACAATGGGTCCAAGATTACAAGGTTTATGGCTTGGTTTCCTTTCCAAATACCAAAATCATGGGGAGATTGAGAGAAACTCTGTTTTTATATGGGCCTTCCAGTACAATAAATTAGCTCCTTTTGTAGTGCAAATGAGCTTCATTGCATCGTTTAGTTAAGAAAATCAGCCTATCCTCGTTCTGCTTTTCGTTTGATCTTTATTTGCTGTTGAGTTTATGAATATCCGATGGTTCGTGTGCTGCTTGTAGCCCTTGGGCGTGCATCAATAAACAAAAACCATGTTGTACAACCAGTTTCATGTGCAATGCTTATACAGGTTTTTATGACAACAAAAATGAATTAGATATGTATGCCGACTGTTATGATGCCTATATCACTAAATAAATGTGGAAGGTTCACTGGTACAGGTAGATACAGAAACAGTTGGTCTAGCCTAACCAAAATCCATTACCAACAGCACATCACCACCGAGAAGAGTTACCCACGTCATCAGGAGAGAAGAAGAAAGGGCTGAATAAAAAAAAATTATAACTTTACCTAAATTTTCAGGGTTCTACCTCCACGTGGCCATTAGTCCTTCTTGCTGGTCAGCAAAACATTTTTCATACAGAAAAGCTGAAGGTGCACGACATCTTGCGATATATGAGAGCGACTAATTACTCCCTCTGTCCAAAATTATTATTAACATTTGATTTTAGCAACTTTAGTCCAAAATTATTATTAACATTTGATTTTAGCAATGAACTGACTTTAGTACATTTTACAAACCAAATGTTAATAATACTTCCGGACGGAGGGAGCAGCAACCATGCTGCATGCCATACGCTACTATGGCTACTTTACTTTTTGGCATCTGCGTGATAATGTCCGACTTCCCAATTCACGATGTAAACCAAAATTTGGAAAAGTAATATAAGAATGGTGTTCGCTAGGTTATTCAGTATCAGTACTCTGGCCAGACTATATCACTTTTACTTCTTCTTCACCAGAGCCGTCGATCTCCAAGATCGCGGTGCAGAGGGAAGAGTTGTGAGCAGAAGGAGAAGTGGTTACCAGGTGGAGGGAACAATTCCTCGTGAGCTAGAGGTGATAATGCTTCTCATGTGGTCCTTGTTGCCATCTTCTTACCAGAAACCAAGTAGGCAAGAGAATGGGCCTTAAATTTTCTGTAGAAGCCCCAAACCCCTATAAAATCCCTTCCCTCCCGCCTCCACAGCAAAAACAACACCAAATTACCATCCTCTTCTTCAATACCTGAATCTTCCCCTTGCCGGCTAATTAAGCAAGTGATCATGTCGAAGATGACTCAATTGGTGGAGAGCCAACGGGAAGGTGCGGAGGTGTACCACGGGCACGCCATGGGCAGGAAGAAGTGCGTGGAGCTGATGAAGGAAATGAATTTCCCGTTGGGGCTGCTGCCGCTGCATGATATTGAGGAGGTCGGCCACAACCGGAAAACAGGCTTCTTCTGGGTGAAACAAAAGCAGAGCTACACCCACACTTTCCGCAAGATCGGCCGACAGGTATGGTATGACACCCTGACCAGTTCCTTCATTGAGGACAGGCGCATGAAGAAAGTTACAGGAATCAAGGCCAAGGAGCTCCTCATCTGGCTCTCCCCCTGCGACGTCTTCATGGACAAATCTTCATCCTCCACGCTCACCTTCAGCACTGCCGCTGGGCTTCGTCGCAGCTTCCCCGCCTCTGCTTTTGACCTTGAGGAGGAGAACGCTGGTGCAACTTCGAAGAAGTGAGCCTGCTTCTTATGCAATCCTATGAGTCATGCATTATCAAGATAAGATGGTTTTAGAATTTGAAGAAATAAAAAGGATTTGGAATGTCTAGTTGCAGGCATGGTTGAAGTTTTTCGCTGTTTTTTGGTTGATTATCAAGGAAGGTTGTTTGTGTTGAGCATTTTTCAGTAGTTTGGGTAACGCAGATTAGTTCGTTAAAATAGTTTTAGCTTTAATATTATCACGATCAGGAAATTTGGGACAGTGACAACTAATAAATATGTTAGCAGCGCTTGACGAGCCGGAGGCTGTCGTTGGCGAACTCCCTTAGCAGATCCACCACCGATTCCACTGCTTCCATCTCTCTTAGCTCTCTCTCTCTCTCTCTCTCTCTCTCGCCTACTGTGATCGAACAGGTTTGGAACGGACAAGGAAGCCAAGATAGAAGAGAGGCATCAAGGGTTTTAGGAACGCCTCACCTGGCAAAGAGAGAGTGGGCTTACCTAGAGAGAGGTGGAAGAACGGTTGTGGGAGGAGAAGGTCCAGCGATCATTGCTGGACAAAGCCCTGACGAGATCGATTCGCCCTCATAGGAGCGGCTAGGGCAGGGAGAGAGGTCAATTCGCCCAAGGCCCCCGCCTTTTATTCAGTCTGGAAAAAATCTTTCGTACCCTTTTAGGTTCAAAAATTTTGGCGTGAGATACATGGCCATTAACGAGTTTTGGCGCGAGGATTGAAATTGGGGATAATATGGACACCGTTTAATTTAATATCAGACACTAGATTGCCACGGCCAATTGATATTATAGTGGTTCCTCCAAAAACCAACTGCTATGAGAGTCGTTCCCCCAAAAAGGTACTGGTAGAGTGCTAGACGCCAAGAGTCGACGATTTGTGATCTGATGGTGGACATGATAGATGAGTGATTAAAGGGTATTCAACATAAAGTATTGTTATTACCTTGCACTATTGGGACACCTATAGTATCTATAACAATTGTGATCGCACTATGTTACGCTTTTCTATTAGTGTCGCAATAACTTGAGTGTTGGCGCCCAACCTGACATTTTTACTACGCTTTTGCCTCAATGTCGCAATTACTTCAATAATAGCGACGTTCTTTTATTGTGCGTCGCTAATGTCCATTGCAATAGTAACTTTAATTTTTTCCGTTGCAATTAGCAGGTACGTACGGCGCTTTTATTTAGCGTTGAAAAAAAAGTGTCGCTACTAACCTTAGTGAACTGTCCACAGGGACATATTCGAGAGATCATCACTAAAGCAAAACAAAGAAAGGCAAAAATGGATATACAACTTGATCTTGAAGATGGAAAAAGAATTCCTTCATTTGAAAAAAATACATGGTGGGGGGTTTGGGGGACAGGTAGCAGTTTATTACATTAAAAAAATCGACCA
Organism: Houttuynia cordata; assembly: GCA_039654745.1. Lineage (NCBI taxonomy): Eukaryota > Viridiplantae > Streptophyta > Magnoliopsida > Piperales > Saururaceae > Houttuynia > Houttuynia cordata. Next base: position 43,605,417 of record CM077506.1, read on the forward strand.
AAAACTAACTTTGCATCGAATACTCCCTCGCTGGTGAAGCTTTACCAGCGGATCCGGTTTCCTCTGGAGTTCAGATCCGTTGGTGAAGCTTCGACGTGTATTGCCGTCGCAAAAGGAAACTTTCCTGCCGAGACTGATATGTATCGACTGTTTTGTAAGACGGACTCTAGACTCCGTTAGATATCTATTTCGACGGTTTTAGCTCATTTGTGATAGATTGTATCTGTCGGTACAGACTTCAAAAAAATTTAAAAAAAAAACAGCAACTGTATGCTGCTGTTCTAAATACGGGTAACCAGCATTATTCATAAATACAAAAGATATTCTCATATATTATTCATATAATTAGTACCACATTGTATAACATATATGTATATAATGTCATCTTACAACAATATGCAAAAGAAAATACTAAGACAAAAAAATTAATCAAAGCAAAGGTTATTCACATGGACGCAGCTTCATCTTCAAGCAACAATCCTTTTTCATCCTTGTATATACGTTCAGCTTCCTCCTCAAAGCTTTGCAAAGCCTTGTCAACCTAAAAAAAGAACCAACAATAAAAAACCTACTTTCACGAGGACCAAAATAAAACATCATTTTATACTAAACTAAGAGGCAACCACCACATTGAGAACTGTTCTTAACAAGTACTCTCACGAAAGGAATAGATACAGGATAACATCCATGCAATAAGATGCCTACAATGATGCCAGACCGATAAAAACTACGGAAAAATTTAGACAATAATGCCTTCAAAGCTATAACACAAACCTCTTGTTGATGAGTTTCAATCAACTCCAGTTGGCGCCCCAAGCTAGTCTGTGTCTCCACAATTTTTGCAACCTCACTCTGCAGTTACAGTACAATGATAGGTATTTAGCATTTTGCTCAGCAAAATTCAATCCAAACAGAATTAAGTGGGCTTCCATATCATTCTTTAGATAACTTTCTAAACATTATCAATATGTGAACAAAATTGATTGATATGGTAATTTCAATCTAGTCGGTTGGATTCAATGGCTATTGAAAATATGCCAAAGCTATGGAGTGCCCAAATCCTGCATTACAATAATTGAGCATGAAGAAACTGTTGTGAACGCCATACCAGGCTAGTATGAATATGTCAGCGGGCCAACGTCAGCAGCAGCCATCATGCCAGTAGGATATTTGATTAGTATTGCGTATCTTAGTGGCCATTGCGTCAGCAGCAGCCATCATGCCAGTAGGCCCGTTTAGGCTAATTGTTAGGTAACGGGCTGATTGAGAATAATCAGGCCAATTAGTGGCCATCAGTTTGGCTAGATGGCGCGCGCCCCTAGGCAGACGCGCCCATCTTTTCCCCTTTATATGTTGGACGTCTTCCTCAGTTAGAGGTTATGCAATTGAAACCATTTTAGTTTATTACTTTTCTTCTTTCTTTTCACTTTTTGCCATCGATTGATACCTTGTGACCTTTGCCGGTCACAACATTGGTATCAGAGCGGTGCCGATCTGAGAGCAATCATGCCTCCTCGCAAACAACCACTGGGTATGCCAGAAATCTGAGAGGAACTTGAGGCGGCGAAAGAAGTGACTAGTCCACGACCGACGATAGAATCCAACCAGGAGGGTACTGATCGCCATGATCAGTGGACTTGGTGTCCAACTGCATAATTTTGAGATGATCCATTCCCAGAACCAGGCGCAGAACCTGGCCAACCAGACAGCCATAGTCACTCCACCCCACCAGGAGTCCTGGTGGTCCACTTTGACAAGGGGGTCCAGTGTGCTTGGCAGCTCTACACAGTCCCTGAACGCCGAATCTTCCATCGCACATGGAATCCAACTGGGTTCCTTTAACCCAGGCGCTGAAGAGGGCAGATCTGACCTTGAGGGACGAGGCACTCAAGGTGTTCGAGGAAATGACACAATGAATCCGCACCTGCAAAATGTCCAGCGTGAGTTGGACGCGGATTGGGAGGAGTCTCTAGGCTATCGTGGAGGCTAGAGGGGGTAGCACAGAACCCAGGCTGGCGCGGCTCCAAGTTCCCACGATTCAATGGTGAAGAAGACCCCGTGGAGTGGCTATACAAAGGCTGACAAGTTCTTCGCCTATCAGGAGACTTTTTCAGATGCCGAAAGTCTGCGAATGGCCGCTTTTTTACTTAGATGGCGACGCTTCGGTCTGGTACCAGGCCTTTGAGGAGGTAAGATTTCCAACTTGGGCATCGTTCTCGGATGAGTTGTATATCCAGTTTGGGGCCGAACGAATTTCAGGATTTCAACGAGATGCTCTCCACCATCAGGCAAACAAACAAATCGTGAGGGCATACTATTCGGAGTTTATGAAGATTGCGAACTACTTGCCAGAATGGCCGATTGCAGCACTGGTTGGCACTTTCAAGCACGGCTTGAAACCGGAGATAGCGGAGGAAATGCGGCATTTTCTTTGTCACACGATGAGGGATGTGGTGCGTCACGCATGCATCGAAGAGGAGAAGCTGGCCAGACAAAGGAGGGAGGGACATGGGAGCTTTCCAGCAAGGACCCCTGCTAGCCCAGCGCTGGGGCCACTACCGTCTCCTGCTCCAAATCCGAGTCGACCTATGACGACTGGCTCTATTGTTCCCCCTATTCGGCGATTCACAATCACTCAGATGGAGGAGCATCGTGCCAAGAGGCTATGTTACAGGTGCGATGAAAAGTTTGTTCCCGGGCACAGGTGCGCAGTACGGTGAAGTTTACTCATAGAAGAAGTCGACGAGGATGTTTCTTTTCAGGCCGAGGAAATGACCCCAGAGTACCCCGACATGCAACCTGAGATCTCCGTGCACGCTTACTCAGGGACCTTCACCCCACGCACCATTGCGGCTACAAGGACTCCTCAAGCGACAGGAAGTCGCAGTATTGATTGACAGTGGGTCAACCCACAATCTTTATCAACGATAAGGTAGCACAGCAACTTGGGTTGTTATGTGGCCGATGCCAAGCCCTTTTGACGTGCTCAATGGGGACGGCAAACACCTCAGGAGTTCAGGGGTATGCACCCAAGCTGTCCTTACTATCCAAGGCCACACTTTCACCACAGGACTTGTTCCTACTGCCGACGAAAAAGGGGCCCAACCAGGTGCCTTGCATACGGCCCAGGCTGTGGGGTCATTCTTCAAGTTCGCGCCACAGGGGCTATTGTTGCAGCAGTGGGCCATGGTGGACGTTGAGCAAACTGACATAACCGGAGGATTTGTGCTCCTTTGCTCGATGATCATGCTGGACATATTCTCTGAGCCAACCGACCTACCTCCAGCCCGATCACATGACCATGCCATTCCTATTCTACCTGATGCTGCGCCCGGCCAATGTGCACCCATACTGCTACCCTCATGTTCAGAAGGCAGAGATTGAGCACCTGGTGCGCGACATGCTACAGTCCGGTATTATTTAGGCCCAGCAACAACTCCTTCTCCTCACCGGTTCTATTGGTCCGCAAGAAGGATGGGTCGTGGCGATTTTGTGTCGACTACCGCGCCTTAAATGCTATTATAGTCCAAAGACAAGTACCCAATTCCGGTTATAGAGGAGTTGTTGGATGAACTGGCCGGTACGAGGGTGTTTAGCAACCTTGACTTGCGCGCAGGATATCATCAAAATCCGCATGAAACCATCAGATGTCTACAAAACTGCATTTAGGACACATGATGGTCATTTCGAGTTCTTGGTCATAGCCCTTCGGCCTAACAAATGCTACTGCTACCTTCCAAAGTCTCATGAATGACTTGTTCCGGCCCTCTTCTCAGACAGTTCGTCCTAGTTTTCTTCGATGACATCCTCATATACAGCCAGTCGTGGGATGTACACTTGGAACATTTGCGGTCAGTTTTCTCCATTTTACGGACTCATTCCTTATTTCTTAAATGGTCGAAGTGTTCCTTTGGTAGCAGGCAGATGGAGTACTTGGGCCATATCATTTCGCACGAGGGAGTTTCCATTGATCCCGCGAACGTATCCGCCATACTGTCTTGCCGGCTCCCACATGTGTCAAGGGCCTCCGAGGCTTTCTGGGGCTGACAATGTATTACCGCAGATTCATCAGCTAGTATGGGATTATTGCCAGCCCGCTGACTGCATTACTCAAAAAGGGGGCCTTTGCACGGACAGATGAAGCGCAAGAGGCTTTTGATCGTCTGAAATAAGCTATGGTTACTGCAACCCGTTTTGGTCCTTGCCAGATTTCATGCTTCCATTTGTGGTAGAAACAGATGTATCGGACACAGGCATGGGGGTGGTCCTCTTGCAGAAAGGAACGGCCGGTGGCCTTCTTCAGCAAATCTCTCACAGGTCACTCCTTGACACTCTCCGGCCTACGAGAGGGAGATGTTGGCCATTGTTCATGAGCAGTCACCAAGTGGTGACCTTATTTGTTGGGTCGACGTTTCATCATCCGCTCCGACCATCAGCCATTGAAGTATTTTCTTGAGCAACGGGTGTCTACACCAGCCCAGCAGTGTTGGGTGAGCAAACTGCTGGGGTATGACTATGAGATCGTATACAAGAAGGAGTCTGAGAATAGTGTCGCAGACGCTCTATCAAGGGCGCTCGACGAAGGGTGCCTGTATGGCTATGACTGGCCCGACTTGCCCCTTTCTTCCTGATTTGCATTGCGCCTATACGGAGGACCCCGACACTAGCCAACTGATCGAACATTTCCACAAGCATCAATTGGATGATCCTTCCTTCATTTGGCACGGTGACACTTTATTTTGGAAAGGGAAGCTGTGGGTGCCTAACAGTGGGGACTTGCGTCGTCGTGTTCTTTCACATTTTCATGTTACGCTGATGGCGGGACATGAGGGTGCCTTCCAGACCTACAAACGAGTAAGCCAGAGTTTTCTATGGCCAGGATTACGAAAGGACATTCAAAATTATGTGGCTGCCTGTGACACGTGCCAGCGCGCTAAGGCTATCACTACCTCTCCACAGGGTCTCCTTCAACCCCTCCCAATTTCGGATCAGATATGGGAGGATATCTCTATGGACTTTCTCGAAGCCTTGCCCGTGGTCCAAGGAAAGTCGGCCATTCTTGTGGTGGTGGACCGGCTCTCAAAATATGCTCATTTCTGTGCTTTGAGCCATCCTTTTACAGCCCGGACGGTTGCTGAAACCTTTGTCAAAGAGATCGCTCAGTTGCATAGAATGCCTAAGACTATCGTCTCGGATAGAGACAAGATTTTCATTTCTACATTCTGGCGTGAGTTTTTTGCTATCCAAGGTACGAAACTCACCATGAAGATGGCTTACCATCCCCAGACGGAGGTCATCAACAGGTGTGTGGAGCAATATTTGCGCTGCTTTGTGGGGGATCAGCCTCGTAAATGATTACAGCTTCTTCCTTGGGCTGAATGGTCTTATAATACGACTTATCACACACGGACAGGGTTTACACCGTTTGAAGTTGTCTATGGCCGTCCACCTCCTTCAGTTCTCTCTTATGTGCCTCACAGGTCGTCCGTTGCTGAGGTTGACTATTTGCTGCAAACAAGGGATGAGGTTCTTAGGCAGCTTAATGCCAATCTCGCAGCCGCCCAGAACCGTATGAAACAACTTGCTGATAAGAAGAGGACTGATCGGGCCTTTCAGGTGGGTGATTTGGTCTACGTGTCCGTCCTACCACAATGCCAGACCTCTTTGTTCAGATCGGATCAGGCCAAGCTCGCACCTCATTAACCTGGGCCATATTCTGTGCTCGAACGTATCGGGCCCGTTGCTTATCGCCTGACTCTACCCCCGGGGTCCGTTGGTGCACCTGGTTTCCATGTTTTGTGGGAGATGCATCGTCAGTCACTATAGGCAGGCCCTTATCTCTCATGCCTCTTGTGGATACGGATACTCGAGTGCCAGTGTCTATCCTTGACAAACGACGCATTCGTAAGGCAGGTCGCATTATTACAGAGATATTGGTGGGATGGAAGGGTCGTTCACTAGAAGATGCTACATGGGAAGTGGAGGACGACATTCTGACTTGTTTTCCAGACTAGTCGCCTTGAGGTCAAGGTGATAAGCGGAGCATGGTGGATTATTGTGAACGCCATACCAAGCCAGTATGAATACGTCAGCAGGCCAACGTCAACAGCAACCATCATGCCAGTAGGATATTTGGTTAGTATTGCGTATCTTATTGTAATCAGGCCCGTTTAGGCTAATTATTAGGTAACAGGCTGATTGAGAATAATCAGGCCAATTAGTGGCCCATCAGTTTGGCCAGATGGCGCGCGCCCCTAGGCAGATGGGCCATCTTTTCCCTTTATATGTTGGACGTCTTCCTCAGTTGGAAGTTATGCAATAGAAACCATTTCAGTTTATTACTTTTCTTCTTTCTTTTCACTTTTGCCGTCGATTGATACCTTGTGACCTTTGCTGGTCACAACAGAAACTACCTCTAGTCAAAGCAGAATGTCCCGATTCTGCAAAATTCTTCGGTCCCACTCAGCTATTGCAGTGGCTTTTTCTAAATTTTCCAGTCTGTTCCTGAAGCTCAGCATTCCAGTCTTCAATGAAAAAGAGATGAAAAGTCAAGGGTCAAACCAAAAAGATAGGCGAAATTAGGATATAGAAAATTTTCGTGAGCTTTCAAGACAAAATAAGCTTTACACAAAAGATTTACAAGTTTCCAGGCTGACATACCTTTAGAGTCATCTAATAAAGAATTACCTCTTCAACAGTTTTCCCAGTAATTTCAGATGGTAACTTAGGAACTGCAGATTGTGTTGTACTGATGGTGGAAGATTAGGTCCTATGAAATAACCAATAAGAAAAAGAGATGTCACAAACAAAACCCACTAAATTGTAATAACTTTCAATAGAACCAAAGACTTTAAGAAGAGTTGTCAACTATTTTATGCAGATAGGATACAACTCAGCAATTCAGTAACGAATTATAATTTTGACTGGTCCAGGAGAAGGAAAGCACCAAGAGCCAACTTTGTTATCTGGTCCAGCATTTGTTGGCATAGGGTTCAGTTGAATTAAATCATAACTTGAATTTTGACTGGAAAGTCCTCTGTTTGCACCACTATTATCAAATGGGACGCAGGCTTTCTCTGCTGGATTATTTCTTGGGCAACTGATGGTTTGATTTGGCTTTTGACAATCATCCCTCTGGTTGACAGCTGTAGCTTGAGCCTTAAGAAGCCTCTCAGAAGGCAATAGCATGATGGAAGAAGCCTTTGGAGGCTTCCGGAAATAAGACTGATCATCTAACAGTAGATGAGGTGAACCAGCAATCAAGTTAGAAATGATTCCATATTTACCAAAAATTAAAAACCACCCCATCTAGATGTTCTTTTTCGTTTGTTTCAACTTCATCTACAACTAGTGTAATACATATTTCTTTTGTTTCAAACTCTCTTTACTGAAAATAAAACCAATGAGCTTGCCTTTATCAATCTATGTAACTAGAATACTTGGACAGCAAAAACTCTCTGTTGACTGCAATAAAAGAGGAACTTTAGATGAAATGCACATTAACAAACAGTCAATACAATTGAGACCATCAGATATTCAGATAAATGAAAAATCGCCCTCCCAGCAAACAGCAGCAAGGTACAAGATAGTGACAAGTTGGCTTACTAAATCAGAAACAATTACATTACAAAAATCCAACAAACTTCAGTTGCAAATCACAGGAAGAAAACATTTTGATTCTCTTTTCCTGGTTCACTGTTTTCTTTAAGCCACACGAACAAGCTGGGTCATGCTTACAAGGTTGAGTTTCGAGCCAACTGACAATTCGGGGTTTGTGACCTAACTGGACAAATTGACACAGCTTGCAGCAGCCTGTCTGACCTGGAAGATCGGTCTTTCCCATCCCTCCCTGGGCAACCAACAATATGTTCATTATCCCCTCATTCAATTCCTCTTCCCCTTCTTCTTCCAGTATCGCTCCTTGTCGCCTACTCTTTTCCTTCTGCCCCTCATTCTCCAGCTACACTACATACCCTCATTGGTCACCCCATTACCAATCTGAGCAAATTGCCCGGGCCAGGTTTGATTCTTTCATCCATATGCACTTTATTCAACTAATTTTCCGACCAGAACAACATAATCTAGTAACTAACATTCACATCTAAAACAGCATCTTTTTCATATTCCCTGAAGCGTGAGGACACGGACTTTCTCTGGTGGCTTCTTCCAGTATATTGTCTTTTTTTTCTTCCTCAACAGCCCTTTTCTCTTCCCAGAGCCCCTTCCTCTGATCATGGCTCTCCTTTGGCTTCACTGTGAACTTTAATTGGTCAACCCAAACGACATACAAATCAGCCCAGTCCAAAAAACGTACAGTTACCAATACATCGATCCAAAATTTCAGCAAAAAAACACGAATGACCCAGATCATAAAAAGCCTATAAAACGAAGAAAAACCCAAACTTTAACAGCAAAACTCAAAATTCATGATTAAACTTAAATTAGCCTCTTTCAAATATCAGAACATTTTAATTATAGTCGACAAACCGTAACAACTCCTTTCTTGAGTGTGAATCTTCCACGCGAGACTGTGGTAACCCAATAAGCATGGCAAGGCCGCGGACTGGCCTGGCCTCGGATGGCCACGACCCTGCCTGGCCGTGGCTGAGTGAGAGCCTGGCCCCGACGAATCAGGCGAGGGAGACAAAGATGGCGGCAAAGCCCACCACCCGGAGGACGCTCTCGCAGGTGGTGCTGCTCGCCATTCACAACCCTCCGCCAAGAAAAAAAAAGAAATTGGGGGTGGGGGCGTACCTAAGGAGGAGCCTCGTCGTCGTCGGAGCTGCCGGAGACTATAGAGCACGCCACATAAGGAAATCACGACGGAGAAAGGATGTGCCGGGGGCTAGGGCACGGGGAGGGAGAAGGGATGGGGGGTGGCTTTGCGGAGGGTTATGACTTATGAGGTAACGGACACGGATTTCCCGACAGATATTTTAACCACAAATAATAAACCGGATACTTAGTGACTATTATTGACAATTTATTAGCTGTGGTAAAAGGCCATTATATTTGCGACAAATGACCTATTTGGTCGCAAAAATCATTGTTTTTTGCAACGACCAAGCCATATGGTCGCAAAAGCATATATATTGCGACGATCTTGGCTTGTCGCAAATAAAGGTAGTGTTGCGACAGATTATCCAGTTTGTCGCAAAATCAATATACTTTTTTTCTAAACAATAATATAAAAATAAAAAAATATTTTTGACCAATCTCGTTATTTGCACCTGCTTAGTAAGACGGTGGCAAACGGTTACTTTTTTTATATTTCTTTATAAAAAATATTATTTTCAAAAATAATTAGAAAAATAGTTGAGTTCATCACAACAAGAGTACCTTTTTTTGTTGAAAATAATATTTTTATTTTTTTATGTCTTTACTTAAACTCAATAAAATGCTTAAAATATTAGCTATTAAATTGATGAAATGTACTAATATAATTTTATATATTATTAAATATTTTTATTGTCAGCACCTTAATTTCATGGTGTAAGTGATGGAAAGTTGTGCTTGATTGAAGATGAACTAGGCATGAAGGTTCAGGTTTAGTTACACAATACGAACTTCAAAGGATGTTTTTTGCATACGATATCTTTTTTTTTTTATAATACACACAATATCTTATTAGTATGAGTGTTGACATGGTAAGAGAGGGATAAAGGGAATAGATGAAGTAGATGGATGGTGGTTTAGGGATGTGACCAGCCCCCATGAATATGCCACATGACAATGACAATGACACCCTAAACCTCTATGCACCAAACAACTTAGCACACATGTAAAACTTGTGCGTTGTCGAGTCAGAGATTAATGGCTCCCTGATGCCGCCGAGGAGTAATGTTCCAAAGACACCTAATAATTGAGACTGTTTATATGAGATTGGGCATGAGACCACCCGTTTTGACATTTGGATTTCAATCTGACGGTGCTCCTTAATATAGGGGTAGACATATACTTATCCGGAGTACCGTTGGATCTAAATCCAACAGTTATGACTTAAACTGGGTTCATATAAGCTAAATAAAACAAGTTTAAATGAGACTGGTCTCATGCAGCTTACATGAGACTAAGTAATCTGATGGTTACAAAGGTGGGTCGTGATTCACAGTTACGTAACCACTAATGTGACACTAGCCGTTGGATTAAAATTCGATGGCTCGAGATGATTTGACTCATAAAAGTTGCATGAGACTTTGACTCTCTAAACTTTCCCCATTAATTTCTCCGAAGAAAACCCCCTCATGCACCATACAGTCGATCTCGGAGATCAACGGCTGCCTGGCAATCCTGCCCCTTAATTTCATTTCCCCTGGCCCAATCCCTGCTCAATCTGTGGGACCCCCCAAAAAATCCCCCCTTCTCCGTCCCGACTGCTTCCCCACCACTGCTGCCCTCCGATGGACGAACCTCTTTCCCCTCGGAAAGGTCCTTCCCATGGCGTCCTCTGCAACCTACTTCTCACCCCATTTTCTATCTAGAAAAAGCCCCGCCCCACGTCACTTTTCCCAACGGCAGCGTGCGGCGAACTCTCTGGCATAGGGGTTTCTTACCGGATACTTTCTCCGCTCACTCCTGTATCTCCCTCTCATCTCTTCCTTCCCCTCCCTCTTCCCCAACCCTTAGATTTTTCCCCGGTTCTATTTTTAGGTTAGGGATTCATTCGTTATTTTTCGAGTATTTGGTCTGATTGCAATTCCGTGGCATTTTATGGTTGATTGGTATACCATTACATCTCTGTCGATTACGGCTTCGACTCTTAATGTAGATGCATCGTGTTTTTTCATCAAGCTGCTTCCTTTGTTGGAAGACTGACTATATATATCTGGATTGTTAACTATTCATTATGGTTATAGATACTGCCAAAAGAAAAAGTAACATTATGAGGGAACAAATGAAATCTTATTCAAATGACCCTAATGCACAAAGGATAAGTCGCATGGGAGGCGAAATTTCAGCTATATCAATGCTTTAAGCTATTATCTTTTCACCTATATGTTTTTTTTTACTGTTTCATATTCTCATGCCTGCCGTCCTTTTTCTCCAACAGCAGAGAGCGTGGGTATAAAATCATGTCTGATGTTGGAAGTGATTTGAGAATGAAGTTAATCATTCTATTTTCATCTGGTCCTTTATTAAGTGAGTAAGTGCGCGTCAAGAGGAAAACAAATATTTTGTCTTGCTTGGATTAGTGCTTTTTTATGCTGACATCATTGTGCTATTGAAAGTTGTACTGAAAGAGCATATTCTGGAATTTAACTTTGGAATGCTTTCTATGTGCAAACAAATGGTTCTTCTGAGCAAAGGGAATGGATGCAACTTTATTAAAAGAGTGTCAAGTCGTCACTGTTTTTCAAAAGCGACCACTCTTAATGTAAATCTTCCCTTCTTTTGTTCCCCCCAATTTTAAGGTAATGGCTTTGGGTCTCTGCAAGTCCTACTCATATTTTGACATTTGCATGTGCAAGTCCTACTCATATTTTCAATCAATACCATTGTCTTTTCTTCTTCCTAGTGGTGAGGTGTTAACGAAGGTAATGATTCTTTCAATGTAGGATGAGAAGCAATTTTATGATGTTGTGATTGGACGAGCTGGCCCATCAAAGACAAGGCCATCTAAGCAATCCTGAAACCATGAGTTGGGATCTGTAATCTAAAGGTAGCGTGCTTTCTTCCAAAGTTGTAGTTCTCACATTTTAATTGAAATGCACAATTTCCATGATGTCTCTCCTAAGCTGTTTGGGTTGTTTGGCTTGTATTGATTTCTCTGAACATCAAGTTGACTCTTTAACTTTAAGATCTTTTTCACACATAAAAAAAAAGAACTTTTTCTCTTGACTTTACCAGGTGATTGGGTGAGGATAAATTTACAAGAAGAGACTTCCTCTCTCTTCTTTTGCTTTAATTAAATTACTGATCACATGATTGCTCTACCACCATTCCAGGTTCCAATTAAGTCTTAACCATCTTCTCTTACTTTTGCCTAAGGCCTTCTCCTTCGAAGTGGTGCAACTGGTTCATGGATATTGCTCTCTTCTGGAGTCTTGGGGGGGGGGGGGGGGGGTGTGCAACTGGTTTATAGTTCTCTGCATGGCCAGTACACTTGATGAAAGTTGTGCAGCTAAGATCCAGGCCTCCCTGCGCTTACTCATCTTGCTCTTCCTCATCCTTGCCAGCCCAACTGCTCAGTGGAAGACCTCCATGACCTCATTCTCCTACTGAAGGCTTCTCCACCTTTCACATCCCAAACCATGAATTAGCACCCTCAGAACCGCTCCTCAGTTTGAAGCTGACGCCCATGAAGTCCCCAGTGGTCCCAATCCAATCTCTAACAGGTGGAAAACATTACCACTATGGAGCTCATTATCATTGAAAGTGCCTTTGCTTCTGCCACCACCTGGGTCCTCTATTCTTAACTTCCTTCCTGAAGTGTATAGCATAAGTGTTCTTGTTTTTTGGTTGTTTAGTTTTCTATATGTAGCTGATTGGGAGAGAGATGCTTGCTGGTGTTATTTAAGATATATTGTAAAGTGACATCTAGTGTAGAATGCCTGATTTTTTTATGGTGGTCATTTGCTAGTATATTAATATACTTGTTGTACAAAGTATTGTACTTATTCATGAAACCCCTAAGCGAGTTCATAGTTTTCGTGAATTTCATTAAATGATCCTCCATGAACTTTCTTGTTATTGGTTTTGCAGGTAAATATGATTTTTAGGATGTCAGGAATGTTGTAGCCCATCGAAGATGGATATATTTTTGGCATTAACCATTCTCACCATTACCTAGCAGTTGTTATTGGAAGTGTTGAGGATGATAATAGCATCCTAGGAAGCAGAGTTATAACTTTTTATCTACCACTGTTTAATGATTTCGTTGGAGAAGTATAAATGAAGCAACTTGTGGTTGTTAATATGTCTAGTAATGGAAAGAATGGCTAAGTTAGTAGAAGACTGTTGTCCTCTTCCATATTTATTTAATGGGTTTATCCTGTTCTAAATCTTAGGAAGTCCACAAATTGCTCCTATCAGCAGATAAGACTTTGAAGACAATAGCAACGGAGCTTGCAAAGTATCAGGTTAGTTCTTCTGTAGAAAAAGACTCCCTATAGATTTTGGTACTTAGATACACGCGCAGGAAATAAGACCATTTCTGGCAACATGATCATGCATGGTGCACAGGGTTTTCTGTAAATACTGCATATGTTGTTCTAAAAGTGACAATTATTTTTTCTTCAAGTATGCTTTATTTATGACTCGAACCTTATTGAAATTGGAATAGATTTGGGAAGTGGCTTAATGATTTATAGCTTATTAGGTTTGTGTTGATGTCTTAACATATGATGTTTTGCAATTAAATGCTGTAAATATTGGTTTTTTAAATAATTTACGGACCTTGTGAAAATTTTACTCCCTCCGTCCTGAAATAGATGCTCCATGAGAAAAAAAATTAGTTAGCATTGTTATTATGGATCATCTATTACAGGGTGGAGGTTTTTCTTTATTAATAAATAGTTTTTGCGACGAACTAATGTCGTCGCAAAACATGTGAAACGTTTTTTTAGAAAGGAGAACTCCCTTTTTTTTAAACGGTTACGTCTTTTGCGACTACATTAGTTCATCTTTTTAATTGATTTTTTTCATTTTTCTTCCTGTTTCCATGGGAATTTGGCAACAAAATTCTATCTTTTAACGACGGCATTTTTCGTCGCAAATATTATTTTTTTTGCGACTAAACTCATCCCTTCGCAAATACTTTTTGTGACGGAATATTTGCGACAGAGTGGCGTCGAAATTAGAGGTTTTGGCGAAGAATATGGGTGTCACAAAAGCCATAATTTGTTGTAGTGTTGGATCAGAATGAGTCAAATTGCCATGTTCAAAATATTGTGGAATTCATATCTTTCTCATATCAACTTATTTGGTCAAGTGAGCACTTTACCATAAACATGATATTTTTTGGTCATGCTCATGTATAGCCAAATGATGGGGGGAGTTCCACTACATCCTGGAGCCACTAAGGTTGCAAGGGAGTGGACCGATTCTGGGGATTGAGGTGTTGGAACCGGCTAATGACCGCAACAATGAGGCCTATAGGTTGTTGGTGCCCCATGTCATGTTATGTACATAGAGCTTGGACCTTAGAATATCCTCTAGAAGGAAAGTGCATAAAGTGGTATAATTCCACCCACAATCCCACACTTGCTCCTTAGCGACAGAAAAAATTGTCGATAATTCTCTTTAGCGAAATTTTTTATCCGTCACAAAGTCAAGGTGGCCTGCTTTTGACCTTTGCAGCGGAAAAATGAAAATGTGTTGATAATCTAATTAGCAATAGATTTTTTGCAAGGTTTTAAAACCCAGACTTGTCATCGACTCGAAATTCTTGCGGAGTAGGCCCAACCGGGACTCAATTGCTGTTGTCATCAATATAAGAAAATAGAAAAAACCCCTTCCCAAAATTTTATTTGATATAAAAATATTACATAGTCTAATATTCCCTATGTGGTAATTTTATGAACAAAACAAGAACATTACAAGAAGTAAAACTCTTAAATAAAAATTATAAATATTTTTTTAGACAAAAAATATGCAGTATGAGATTCTACCAAGATCGATGTCGAAAGAAAATGAAAGAATGTTGCAAAGAAAAAACAAGAAAGAAATTGTGTTGAAAATAACTTATACCCGACTCAAACCTATGGGTCAAGGTTTAAAAAATCGGCCCGGCCCGGCTGGTTCAACCCGGTTCTACTGGGCAAGTTAAACTGGGTGGGGCAGCTTTGGTTTTTAAAACACTGATTTTTTGCGATGGATTTTTCTATGTCGCTAAAGTGCTTTGGCGACAGTTTTCATAACAAAGTAAACATCTGTTAACGATCTATTAAGGTGGTTTTTTATTCTTTAGTGACGGTTTTTATCCACTGTAATCGATTTTAAAATGAAAAAAATACTGCAATACATTGCCAACTATAGTTTTTCCTTTGTATTTGTCCAGATTTTCTATGTAATCGGTATAAGAATGACCAAGAACATCAGCTTTTTTCATCATTAACATAAATAATACTTGCATTACATAAAACATCATACATCTACTACAGTGAACGGCCAATAACACTTCAGCCACTCCCAACCAAATGAATTGCTCTGTAGATTGAAAATATATTCAACTTGGTTAAGATGGCCAGCTACTCATCAAGTTTAGGTAATGCCACCTTGTGAGACCACTAAAAGAATTAGAGTTACTGTGTTCATCTCTTTAGCTGGCTCATCTCTTCCTTGACCTTCTGTAGATCTCTAGTGGTAGTGTTTCAAGGACAATGCCCTCGTGAAGCTTCCAGTTATGAATTGAAACCAAGCAAGGACTCATGACCCCTGACATCCTCCTAGGCTCAACTAAGCATGAACTCTTGTAACGACCAAAAAATTTGTATAAAAAAAGTTATTTTCTGGATCGACCTAAATTAGAAAAGTCAAGTTTCCATTTTGAATTCTTGTGAATGATTTATTTTGATGTGTGATTTTCTTCATATGTTGCAATAGAACTCGCTTTGTAGAACACTTGGTTGACTCGGGACTCACAGGCGCTGATGCCAAGCCTGGCGCCAGGGTCAGAGTAGAGCCTGACGTCAAGGTGAGGCAAGGCGCTAATGCTAGGTTCGTGTGGGGTTCAACATTTCGTGTATGAGTTTTGATTGACGAATTAGAATTAAAGGTAATTTCCTAGTTAAGTATGAAGTAATACTGGAAGTTACCAATTGGAGTAAAAGTTTGGATTAGTAACCAACTTACTTGGCGTCAGACCTGCCTGGGCGCTAGGTAGTGGTGATGGAATCAAATCCCTTAGATGGTTATCTTTTTTTATTAGAAGTGATTTGTGATAAGGATGGTAGTTACTTAGTTTACAGTACGATAAAAGTTGAAATGGTAGTGAATCAAGAATGAGTTGAGAGTCCTAACCAAACTGGACACTTCTAGGACTAGGCGTCAGAGAGGATAGAGGTGTCAAGATGCTCGTAATTTAGGATGTGAAGAGACACCACAACAGAAAGTGGCACCAGAAATCTTTGAGTTAGTTAGGCAATTACTAGTTTTAGGGTTGCGATAGACATGGAAAGTGGTTGTGCAGTTTGAATTGGATTTGGAATCTAAACAAACTAGGCGCCAATAGTGAATGGATGCCAAGGGGTATTTGGAGAACGTGGATGATGTACGGATGAGATCAAAGTGGGGTTACATCATGGGTTAAAAGAGAGTTCTAGTCGAACTAGGAAAGCCTAATCCTATTTAAACCAGAAATAGGGCTGGCCGACTATTACTTTTGGCCGACCAGTCACCTTTCTCTCTCTCTCTCCCTCTCTCTCTCTCTTTCGTCCTCTCTCAGTTCCCTCTCTTCATTATTTTCTTCTTCTTGATTGTTGGTTGGAGTGGTGAAGCGACGCAAAGTGGCGTTTGTAGAAGATTGAATTCACTAAGCGAGAAAGAACTTCTTCTAAAAGGTAGGATGATTTTTACATTGTTTTCTCTCGATTTTTATTCCATGATGGATGAACTAAATTCTGATATCCTAATGTCAATTATTTCATCTTGATGTTGAATTTAGTGTGCTAAAATTTTATATACACGAGTTATTTATTTTCGTGATTCTGCTTTGATGATCCATTGAATTGATAAGATGTACAGCAGTTATGTACATGCACTATTTCTTGTTACATGTGCTAGAGTTTCAATAAGGATTTATTCTATCATGATCTCTCAGTTGTTGTCTTGATTGTTTCACATCAGTTTACTGATTCCAATTTCAAGAATGTCTGTTATTAATTATCCTAGAAACCGATCTTGCAGTTTTTGGAAACTAGGGGTGTGTTTGGAAGCTGAAAAAAAACACCTTTTAGGCCTGAAAAAGAGCTATCGGGCCTGAAAAGTGTTTGGAAGCTGAAAATACTGATAGTGGTCCATGACGGTGATAGGCGAGAATTTTCACCTTTCACCCCTGAAAATGTAACAGGCTGACGAATCAGCCGTCGCTCCTTTCCAACAAAAAAAATCAAATCAGCTCCATCTCCCTTCTCTCTTCCGAATCATATCTCCCTCATTTTTAGTCTATTTTGGCCATTTTTTTGTTCTTCCTTATTTTTATGCTCTTTCTGATCATCATGATATCCTAATGACCTTGATATCCTATCGAAAAAAATACCATAAAATCTAGGATAAATAGTACGGGGTGGCTCAACATCTTAATGATCTCATCACTATATAAAAAAATACTAAAAATGAGGAAGAATGAAAAAAATGGACAAAAACGGATCAGAAATGAGTAAGAAATGTATCATTGAAGTTTATCCTATTAAAGTTATCGTGTAATCGATTACACTTCAACGGTTCATATCTCCCTCATTTTTAGTTCGTTTTTAGCCATTTTTTTTATTTTTCCTTATTTTTGATGCTCTTTCTAATCATCATAATATCCTAATGATCTTGATATCTTATAAAAAAATACCACAAAATTCATGATAAATAGTACACACTAGCTCAACATCTTTATGATATCATCATTATAAGAAAGAATACTAAAAATGAAGACGAATGGAAAAAAATGGGCAAAAACAAATCAGAAATGAGTAAGAAATGCATCGTTGAAGTTTGTCCCATTAAAAGTTATCGTGTAATCAATTACATGATCGTTTATTTTTAAACCCTTACAAGTGCACAAGGCAATTGTACTACGGCAAGTATAAAAAGGGTTGTCGAACCTTAGTGACGGTTATATAATTTACCAAATTCACGAGAAAAGTTGCAGTTTTTTGTTACTCTAAGGAAAACAGTGAACTTTAACTACTTCTAAAGGATTTGAATCAGTGTAGAGAATTATCAAGGCAATGAATCCACCACTAAAAATGCAATTACTACTCTTGATTATTATTACACACAAATTGACATGATATGGTAATTCGTATTCTTGGTCAGACACACAAATTACTAATGAATTCACTAACGTTCTTGGTCAGACACGAAAGTTCATCCACTATTGTGTAATCAATCCTATCCTTGATCAGGCATAAAATCAATCACAAACCTGTTCTTCGTTAGACACATGGATTAAAAATATCTAATTTCATTCATATCTATTAAGTCGATAGTCAAGCACTCAAAAGAAACTCATAAAATAGCATTAAGCATGAATCATAATCAACTTTATTAAATAAAATTAACAAGAGTAACAATACACATATGTAGGGCTTCATCTAGCCTTGACAAGGAATTTAGTTACACATAGGAAGAGAGAAAAGAAAAGCCTGTTTTTGTAGTTCCATTAGCATGGATCTCTTCTTCTTCTTTGGCATCCACAAGACTCCCTCTCTTGCTCTTCTCTAGCCTCTAAAATAGGTTCTCTAATGCCCCATACATTCTATTTTAAGGCCTATTTATAAGGGTGAAGGGAAACTACGAAATCCCCTTCCAAATCTGAGTCAAAATAGGTCAAAATCGCGTTTTCCGTATACGGCGATTTATCGGCACTGTTCATCGATCGATTGGTTAGTGTTCATCCAAATTTTCCAGTAGATACGATCGATCGCAAAAATTTCAATTTTTTTCTCAGGCGATCAATCGCCTCATTTAGCATATCGATCAGTTACTATTCATCCTGCAGCATAATTTTCCAATGGTCATAACTTTTTTCTCCGAACTCTGAATTGTACGTGATTAGTGGCGTTGGAAATTGACTTCTTGAAATTTAATATGAGATTTGAATGAGTCCAATTAGAGATATACACACGAAGTTATGAAGGTTTAAACATTGGAGTCATGTTTCACCATGTTTTTGCATCTTTCTCACATTTTCCTACAAAAACAAAAAACTATATTAAAGTAGTAGTAATTCTAATCAAACACTAGCATAAACATAAGTTTAGGAGATAATAAAATAAATATTTTAAGTGTATATCATTACACGATAGCCATCTACATCTCCTTTTCAGCCTCAACAATGTCGATGTCGAGTATTCCTTTCCAAACACAAATCAGTGTGATTTATTTTCAGTTCCCAAATAGATTTTAACTTTCATAAAATCAATGTGATAATTTTCTCCCTGAAAGGCAGTCACGCCTGATAGTATTTTCGCTTCCAAACGCACCCTAGATGTCTCAATTTGTATGTTTGCAGTTTGATCAGCATTAAATTATTCTCTGATCGATCCAATGTCTGGCTAATCATTAGGATCACTCATCATACACGTTGTAAGCGTACGTGTAGAGGAGTTGATAGTGTTCAATAATTGTTGTCCAGTTCTTCTAATTGATCTAATATAAGTGTTATGATTATACAATTGTATATAGAGATTGAAATAAACCTAAGATCATTCTAAAATACTAAAACTATGAACTCATAGAAATCTGATATAATGAAAAGTGTAATGTTAACCTGTACTTAAGATCACTAATTTCAAAAAATTAAGTACTAGAGATAGTAATTAGTCTTATTAAGTAAGTTAAATATAAGCATTCCTCTCGACCAGAACTAGTTTTGTGTCAATGACCTGCACAAAGAAAATCATAACTAATTCTAAAAAAATACTAAAACTAGGCCGTAAGTTTTGTATGAAACTAGACTCATAAGAGCACCTACTGTAAAGATTTCCAGTGTCAGTTTGATCTGTACTGTCGTGGAAATTATTTGATTTCACCTGATCTGTCAAAACAGCACACTTTCCTTACACTAAAAGAAACTGATACTTGACTAATATAAGTTCTTATACTATAATTAAGTATATGACTTATTTAATGAATGTTACTAAGCTCTAGATAATAAATTCAGTAAAATTAACTGAGTCACAAGACCTTTAATAATTTGTTGACTAATGGTCTTCCATCCATTTGATAACCTTCGGTTGTTCTGTTCTTGTGTTTGTCTGATTCAAGTCTTCATTTGAAACTTGAATGTAATATTCTTCATGACCAAGATTATTAGTCATGATAAGCAGTTCTTGACCAGTCTCTTTTCACGAGTTCTTATCCAATGTTTAGTCACATGTAGCATGTTCGAGTATCAACTATCTCAGTTTGATCTGTCACTTGGCTGGAAGTAAGGATATGATGTTCACAAAGGATATTTTTATATCTATGTTGTGAGTATCATTGCTCAAGAGACTCTCCACAAGAGACCATTTAAGGACCTCTCTGAAGTGGATTCATAGTATGCTTGAAGAGCCATGAATAAATCTTGCGAGATCTCCGTTATTAAATTTGAACCTTGTGCGGCTCCCACCCAGCACGAGGCACATACATACGTTATTTGGCAAGTTAGACATAACGAAAGTTATAGCAATCTCTGCCCATTGTGTCCACGAGCACTGATGGGACCCGTATCCTAGGCACATGGTCGGGTTCCTGCACAAGAACCTCTAGGGTAATCGGGTTGTGTTGATTGAGAGTAGAAATTGTACCCCCATTCACTTTAGTTCTCTTGGAGTCTTCATGAATGATGAATATTTCTCAATTGATGAAAGTTTTGTATTTCCAAATATGGAAGTGCTGATGTTCAATTTTTTATCACATTGAACCTATTTCTTATCATATATTGAGTATCTTTATTCTGTTGTGGTATTTTGCATCCTACCGGGTATTTTTTCGGAGTACTCATATATCTTGTGATGCATGTATAGAGAAGAATTGAGCTTGGAAAAGTTGCAAGAAGCGAAGGAATCGAAGCCTCCAGTAGAGGAGTTTTAATTTAAGTTTAGTTTAGACTATGTAATAATGGGGCATGTGTGCCAAACTTTTAATTACTGTATTTCCATTAGAACTGTCTGGATCTTTTGTTTTATTTTATTGTTAAATTTCATTCTCATGCTATTTCAATTATGCGTTTTTTTATGATGGTATAATTGAAGGCGAGGTTGTATTTCAGTCGCATTCCAAAACTTCTGGCTTCATTATATATTCATTATCTTAACGACTTTCACACTCTGACGCAGTCGGGAATTTTGAAGCGTGACAACTCTCAAGCCAGTACTCGATGTTTCTATCAGAATTCTTGTGCTGACATAGCCGCTCACCTGTTTCCTTCATAAACCTTCCCAACTATGTGCTTCAACAAATTATCACCAATGTGATTGAGCGCCTCCAATCTTAAAACTGGCTGCAGAATAAGATTTCCTAAAACTGCTCTCTTCTCCTTCATAATATCCAGTAGCTTTAGCTCAGCAGCCTTGTACCTGCATTACATTACAAATTTAGCCTTCAGTACTAGTATCAGCCAAGGTATTACAGTGCAAAAGGTTATAGAAAGGTGCACTTTTTGTTATTTCACCTTTCATTAGACCATAAGGACATTGAATTACTATAGCTTTGTGAGGTCAAGTTTGCCTGCACACAAGACGCATATGATATGAAAACCGACACAGACATGTCATAGAAGTAGGCTAATAAGCACCTCCTGAGAAGTAGTAAGTTCACAACCACTTTGGTAACAATTAGCCAAGCTATACGCTCAACTTCGCCTTCGTTCTTATACTCAAGTAGCTGCTCCAAACGCCTGTTCATTTGGAATTCTTAGCACGGCTTATAAAATGTCTCTAAAAAAGCCAATCAATATAGTGGACCAACATTCACTTGGACCAGAAAGTATAGTTTGTCTTACCATGAGGGCCGGGCATATACCCAGCTGCCAAGCTCCAAAAATTCATTGCCTTTGAGCCATACCTTCAATCATTTTTGCACTAAAAAATGCCAGGGCCGATATCTCCTTTTCCTAGGCCTTCATGCCTCATTCTTATAAGACAATGGAATGAGCAGAAGCTGCTTGAATGATACTGCAAAGGAACACAATAGGCAAAACATTCTTATAAGACAAGGGAAATTCAGTTCAGCCCTTGTTTTGGGAAGAAGAGAGATGAAACCAGCCATGATACTGATTGTGTAATTTCAGCCAGCAGAAGAACTTTGCTAAACCTCAGATCATATTCTCGTTTATGTGACACCTGCTATAAAAGAAAAGGGCATTTGTCAAAAGTTGTGGTGACTCAGCAACCCCTTTTCTGAATATAAAATAGAGAAAGGGAGCAGATAATGAACGGTAAAAGAAAGGAGAGTCGGTGATGGCAGAGCCACAACCGGCGACCCATGAGGCTAGGACGACAGCGATGGGCAATGTCATGCCTTATCCTCCATTTGTCAAAAGTTGTCGTGACTAGGCAGCCCCTTTTATGGATTTAAAAGAGAGAAAGGGAGACGATGATGAACAGTAAAAGAAACGAGAGTCGGAGACAACAGAGCCACGATGGGTGACCCATGAGGCTAGGACGACGGTGATGGGCAATGTCATGCTGTTCTGTCCGGACATTCACGGTGGAGACACACAGCCATGGAGGGGAAGTCCAGGGCCGCAATTCTTCCTGTGACCTGCGCAATTCTTCCTACGACCCCAACAATCGCACGAGGTCGGATCTCGTACTTGCTTCGTCAATTTTTATTATTTTGTGCATTCATTTATTTTCTGCCAATAGAGGGGACAACGGCGCCGACAGAAGAAGCTGGGCACCCATTTTCTTATGTCATTTTTGTCCAAATCTTAGGCAGACTGCGAGGAAAATATAAAAGGAGATAGAGGAAGACTAGTAGAGGTCGACAAAGTTACCAGGGCGGCAGTGAAGCCACTGCAGCCCTGAAAAAAGGGATGCTTTAGTGGCGAGCAGCAGCTGCTTGTGCTGCAAAACAGAGAAGGGATGTGAGCATATGGGGAGTCGGGTAGCGGTGTCACGACGGCAGACGCCGTGGTGGCGACCCACCGCAAGAGAAGCCAGCCCATTGATGGCAGGCTGAGCCTGATGCCGCCTGTAGCTGATCGGGCGATCAGTGAGGAAGACTTCTAGTTCAGCAGTGAATCGAAGATGGACAGAATAGTGAACCAAACCCGGTTGAAGAACCCGGATTGGATTTAAAGTGTTGGTGAACATCCACCGAATGTTAGAACTTTTTACAACAAATGATAGCTCCTGACTATTTGTATATTGTAGTGCAGTTAGGTACATATGGAGTCAGCATGGTACATAGGCTCAGTTTTATTATTTTAGACTTTCTGATAAATGATTTAAAGCCCAAATTGATGTAGTATCTTTATGTACTTTATGTTACTGTATTTATGGGCATTTGCCCCTCATTTTATGCTAAATTAACTAATAGTTAAGGACCAAGATAATAAGAAAAACCTGATTAATAAACCTAAATAGTTTAGTGACTTAATCATTTTATGAAGATAATAAAATGATGATAGTTAAGGATAAACTTGAGGGTTGAGAACGAACTTAATCAAGATAAATACTAAAATGTCTTTGGGATTGTGAGTCAGTTCTTGAGTGGAAGTGACTCAAAAACTATGGCCATGAGTTCTATAGTCGGAGCTTGTTGGGTTTAAAGGCAAAAAAGGTTAAGCTACAGTGCTTCAGCGTGTGTATGAGAGTGGGTAGCCAGATGAGCATATTTTCATGGCTATAGAGGGCCTTTTTCCATGTGATGAGAAGGGGTACTGATTATCCTGAGTGCAGTTGGGACCACTTAGCTCCGGCATTCGAAACCATGTGACATGGTTGTGATGATCATATTTTGATCAACTATCACAATGCAAAAGGTGTTTAGTGGCGATTGGTATTGTCTGTCATTGGTTGGGCTTAGGCTGTTTTGCATCTTCCCTATGGTGGAAGCTCTGGACTTCTGTTCTGCATCTTCCTTATGGTGGAAGCTCTGCACTTCTATTTTACATCTTCCTTTTGGTGGAAGCTTTGTATTAGTGGGACCTGATCTATACATGAAATAGGCATTTTATTATCTCCTAAACTTATGTTTATATTAGTGTTTGATTAGAATTACTACTATTTTAATATAGTTTTTGATTTTTGTAGGAAACAAGAGAAAGATGCAGAATTGCAGTGAAACGTGATTCTAATGGTTAACCTTAATTACTTCGATTGCATATCTCTGATGGGACTGATTTAAGCTTCATGTTAAAGTTCACGAAGTCAGCTTTCCAACGCCACTGACCGTTCACAATTCAGAGTTATGAGCAAAAGGTTATGATCATTGGAAATATAGCATTCGAAAGAGACAAAACTAAAGAGAAGAACCGTCAAGATGAGATTGGATGGATGAGATTGATACAACGGGTTTTTGTTTAATAAAGAAAAAAAAGGAAAAGAATAAATATGAGCTGAACTGACCGGTTCAGTTCCGATTCGGTTCAGTGAAAGAAAAAAATAGAAATGACCCGAACCGAAGCTATGGCCTTCCATAACAGAGTTCGGTGCTTTGTTCGAATAGTCGCGGGCGAAGGAAATAGGGCGGAGCTGGGCTGGGCTGAGCTCCGTGTGGCAACGACGATGGCGGAAGACGACAGCGGCAGCGATGGCCGGCGGAGAGGAGAGGCTCGATGATTGGAAAAACAGCAAGTTATGCTGAATCGAGAAACAGAGACCGACTCTTATTCAACTTAGAAATTCGATTTCATTTTCGATTGGGGTGCGGATTTGGGATCAATTTGATTTCAATTAGGACTTGGACTCTGAATCGTCTATAAAAATAGAGAACTTTGGCCGGAAAAATAGAACTTTGAAGGAGGAGACTTCTGGCCGAAAAAACACAGACGCTTTTGGGTGTGTTTTTCACCGGAAAGTGGACCGGAATATTCCGGTGCTCTTACTGCCGGAAGAGGAAGAGGGAAGAGGAAGGAGTGGCCGGAGGGGAGAAGGAGGAAGAAAAGGTGTGATTTTGGGAACTGCTATAGTAAACCCGATTTGCTATAGTGCGCGGCTGATGGGAGGGGATGTGCACAGTAACCGATGAACAATGTCATTGCTACAGTACCAGTGAACAATGTTTTTTAGTGAATAGTGAATGATGGTTCCGATAAATCAGCAGCGTGCTCCTCATTCGATGGCCGGCTAAATTCGCATCCAAGGCGTAGATGAAACCCGAGTAAATTGGTTGTATCGTTTTCTTTCTCTCATCTTAACTTTTACCTTAATTGGTGTATGGATCTTATTATACAATCACTATTAATTGATTGAGGTTTATTCTATGTGCTCGAGAGAGGCTAGAGTGAATTCTTATGAGTTTCAATCCGAGGAATACTTACGTGTCCGAGAGGAACGTAAGTAGACTGAGGTGTTATAAAGGAATAAGGTTACATTGATTTATGCTCGAGAGAGATAGATCACAGTTCCATGTTTTAATTGATTTATGTGTTACGTCTGAGAGGAGAGCACGATATTTTAAATTGATAAGTATATGTCCGAGAGGAATATGCTAGCCAATTAGGAGTTTATTCAAAAAAGAGAGAGAGACAATAAACTGGTTTATTTTGTTGTGAATTTGAAGCCTTGGCACTTCTTCATATTCGTTTAATTAGTTAAAGTTTACTGCTTTCTTAGATTAAATTAAAAATTGTAACTTTCTTTCACTTGAATTTAGTAAGATTATTCATCCGTCCCTGAGGTTCGACAACCCTAATACTCATTGTAATAAAATTGCCTAGTGTACTTGCAAGGGTTTAATTTTAAATGATCAAGTTTTTGGCGCCGCTGCCGGGGACGGATGCCAATAATTTACCAAATTCTTAGCGTAGCTTAGTTTTTAAAGTAGTTTAGTTTAATTTAGTCTAATTTTTAATGGCTTAATTTGTGTTTTGCATTCTTGTGTAGGATTAAAAGAAGACGTGGAATTCTCATCAACGTTGGAAGGGCTATCCCTTCCCTTTGTTTGAATTATCTTATCCTTTTCTTTTTAGATTAATTTGTGTGTTTGGTGTTTTCTTTTCTTTCTGTGATTGCATGACGTGCTAGTTGTGGCTATTAGGACTGTTAGTTGTCGATATCTAGGACTGTTGATTGCTAGTTGTGGATATTTAGGGGTTGTTTCTTTAATTTGTGGATGAGTGATAGTGTGGTTCGGATGTTGATGAATACATGATGAAGAAATGTCTTCACCTTTCTATGGATTTAGCCATGAGAACCCATATAGGAGCTTTAATGATTATTATTCCCCACACATACCTAATCCCCCTGCCTATGAAGTGCCCTACCACTCATATCCCTTATATGCTAATACTTACAACCGTGGTTGGGATAATCACTCTAACTTAAGGAGTAGCACATCTTCCCTACAATCTACAACTCATTTTATGTCGAAACCATGTGCTCTTTGTTTAAGTCCTATTCATGCCCTAGTGGAGTGTCCTTCGGCCCATGAGTACCCTGATTTTATACGCAAGTATGTCAATGAGGCCCAAGGTTTTCATAGGTGGGAGGACCATCCTAACGCCCCTTGGACACAATTTAATCAGGCCTCTAGACAAGATTTCCTAAGCCAACAACTACCTTACCAACCAGCCTTAGATCCATTTTGGCAATCCAATATGAAATCAACCTTAGAACACAAAATGAACCAAATAATAGCCAACCAATTTGCCATCCTCACAGCCTTAACTGAGTTGTCAACTGGATATAAGGAAATGAGAGAAGAGAACACCCCACCTGTCCAACCCCAATATCCAATGGGCCAATTTTTTGATGAAGGGATATGTTTTTTCCCTGACCATGATGTTACATCCCTTCAGCGTGCCCAAAGATTTGAAAATGAGCTTGAGTGGGTTTTACAAAATGATCAAGAAGGTTTGGAAATGAAAGAAGAAGTGAGTATGTTGATAGAACCAATTTTTCAACCTTCTTCTATATCTGAGGAGTCACAATCTATGGCACTATTAATGGAACCTTCTATTCCTGAAGCACCATTTATACCTTGTCTAGATCAATCTAACTCTTTGTTTATTGAAAGTAACTTAGATTGTTTCATAGATTGTATATATGAGTCATTATTAGATGAGTCTCTTCAGCAGGTGTTCCTAAACAAGGCCCCAATGGCCAAATTGGTTGATGTGGGGGAGGAGGTTCCCTTTATATTTGTAACATCCGAAAAATTAGTAAGTATCTTAAAACTGAAATTTGACCCTCTTAATGATTGATTTGACCGTGTGTGCTTTGTTTAAATTAAAGTTGGTGAGAAGAACTTTCCAACGACACCAATTTTGTGTGATTTGGAGTTCGGAGTAAAAAGATATGGGAAATTGAATAAAAACGATCGATCGCGCTAAAAACGATCGATCGGCTTATGGAACACGATCGATCGGCTTCGATCGGCGCCATCGCACAGTTTGTAAACAGTGCAGGACGATCGATCGCCGTATTGCACGATCGATCGCCAGTTGCGGTTTGGCGAATTCTAACTTATTTTGAGACGGATTTATTTGGGAGAGATGCCATATCCTAACTAGACTTGTATTGCACGTTCCTAGGGTGATTTAGGGACTCTCCCATTGGTGGAAAGTGCCCAAGATATGGTAGAATTGATTGGGCAAAGATCTTCTAAAAACTCTATATAAACCCATAGAGTCTAGGCTTGTGCTTTTGAAAACTAAACCCTAGAACGTCCAGAGGCTTTCCCCTCTCCTTCCCACGTTCATCCCTCTCTTAGAAGACCTCTTCTAGTGGGAATTGCTCAAGAGCTTGGATCGGGAGCTTTGAAGGAAGCGGAGGAGATGAACATCGCGTAGAAAGGCGACGTCTTTTGGTGATGAAGTGTAAGATGGTTTTTCCCTCTTGTCTTCTTCTTTTCTCACATTATATGATGAGTGTTCTTACTGATTACCTTGGAGTATTGCTTTGAATCTTGCGAGATTAATGATTTATGTCTTGTTTTCTATGTGTATCGCGATACATGCATATATGCCTTCATGCTTCATGTCTAGATGGTAAATCAGATCAAAGTTGGATGCTTTATTAATTTTACAGAAGATAAAAGTTCTGATATTGCTTTGATTATGATGTCTAATGATTGAGTCTTATGCCTTAATGATCGTTTTGCTTAAATTGACTTAATTGAAAGATATTATGGTCTAAGATTGTGTTATATGGGGAGAAACATGATAAAAAGGGAATCTTTTGGTAATTCTAGTTAATTCCAGGATCTGTAATTGATCTAGGAGGGGAGTACTATCATCTATCATGAGTATATTATCATCTATAAGTGGTTCGGAATAAGAATATTAAAGTTTAATCATGTGTTTCACTTTCGGCCAGAACTGTTTCTGCACGGACAGTCGACAGTAAATAATTCATAACTAATTCATATGATATCAGAAAAATATAAAACGGGTGGGGTTAGAAACTAGACTCACAAGGGTATTCTCAGTAAAAATTTCAGAAGATAAACTTAACTGTACAGTGTCTGGGAGCCGTCGGAAGGGGACTGTTGTGCATAAGACAGTGAGCAGAATCTAAGTGAAAATACTAAGTACTTAAGTAAAACCACTTAATAAGATGTGAAGATGGTATGACGTGCTAGTAACTAATACTAGACTATATCCTTATGATTATCACAGTAAGGTTGGGTTATGGTTAATATGATAAATGGGGTAATACCTATGTTAAGAAAACCGTAATCGTGTATTTGAAGATAAAGCGTTTGTGTCGGTTTGAGGTTCCATTTGGAATCCAAATCATCTAGGACTCATTAACACCTTGTCTCTGATTTATATATATTTCAATAAGACCTATATGAATTTCCATCTAGGGCTGAGCATGAACGTATGTATGGATTGTGTTATTCTCTTTGTGTGACATTTCTACTTATACTCCGTATGAGAGTCTATTCCGGTGATTGATACCTTATGTGGTTAGAGTGTTGCGGCCTCTATACCTTTGAATTATTATTCATCATGATTATTTGATTGATTCCTCCACTAGAGGTCTTGCGGGACTCTCTCCGGAAGTGGATTCATAGTATGCTCAAATTATGCCATTGCTTGATCTTGCGGGGTCACTAATATTTGTGGTACTGTGGTTCCATACTGCCCAAAAAGAGGCAACATACGTATGTTAGATTGTTGACATTACGGAAGGTCTTCAGTCCCCGCCCATCGTGTCCGTAAGCACTGGTGGGGCCAGCATCCTAGACGCATGGCAGGGTTCCAAAAAGAGGACCCCTAGGGTGGTTCTGGTATAGTCACTTGCGGGTGATCGGTTCAGCGAGCAGAAATTGTACTCCTTTCACTTTTAATGTCTGGAGCTTTTTAATATGATTATCATTCCCTCCTTACTCATATGTGTAGTAGGAGCCTTATTGTTGTTTTCCCTACTTGCGGGTTGGAATTATTATTGACTAACCTTTCAGGTGCATAAATCCTTGGTTCAGTCCAGATGTTGCGACATATTCATAAACCTTTGTTATTCTTATCCTATTCATATTGTTTGTCCTAATTCAGTGGGTTTTTACATCCTACTGAGTGTTTCTATGAAATACTCATACATCCTCTGATGCAGGCGCAAATGGAAATTGAGATCAGGAAGTTGCAGTAGTGAAGCGGTCGCAGGAGCCGTGAAGATTTAGAGTTTATATTATTTGCTTTGCTTATTTGATGCTTATGACTGTTAATGGCAATTGTGTGCCATAGATTTATAGGTTTATTTTATTTTGACTTTCTTAAATGGATTATCATTATTAAGTAAATTTCCATTCCATAGTATTCATTAATGTTTGTATTTGTATTGCACTGATTATGGGCATGACCGATTACACATCCTTTTGAGATGATCGTAATTGGTGGTGAAATCGACTGTTCGGTCTCGCGCCCGAGATTCTCTACCTCCAAATGTATATCATTGATTGGCTTCCGCACTCCGATCGAGGTATGGGATTTCGGGGCGTGACAATATTAAAATTCTCTGGTGACATTCTTCCATGGACAATGCAGGGACCCATCTTTCCACTGTTTCCCCTCCGGCCACTCCACCCTTTCATTCCACGATATGCTCCATACATAAGCCACACGGATAGGAGTGTATGGGGCAATCATTTAATTGCTCCAGGTTGAATTCTTGAGGATCCGAGTCCTGCAAAAGATGTGGCTCAGTCTGGCTGAAGACGTTAAACTTAGCGCTTGGTGGGAGGCAACCCACGTATTCAGGTGTATTCTCTTCTTTTCTTCCTTTTTCTTGCTATGTTATCATCGTCATTTTTATTGTATTCACATTGAGGACAATGTTCATAATAAGTTTGGGGGAGGGAATATTGCTTGCATATAAAAAAAATCAAAAAAATTTAAAAAATCATAAAAATTTGATTAGTTTTTAGGTTGTTGGTTAGTATTTTTGTTAGGTTTTGATAGTTTATCCCGTAATAATACATGTTTCAATTCTTAGGTGATTAATTTACATTGGAAGTGTGAGTAAGTATACTAGAGGATAGAAATACTTAACTGAGAATATCTTTCTGCTATAGTCCTCTTGGAACCGGTGCTTGAGCTAATACCACTCACACGCCCTAGTACATACTCACACGCCCTAGTAAGTATACTAGAGATTCGTTGAATACTAATTTACAGTGGGATGTCTTTAGTCAGAGTCATTGGTTGATATGTGGTTGTCTGTTGAGCTTAAAAGATCATGATAGACCATTTACTTGGCAATGGCAAGGGATTGGAACCAGAAATATGTTGAGAGTATAATACAACCTGGACGAATAAAGATTGTTGAAAGATGCTTGAAAATGTTAATGCTAAAAATGAAAATGCGAAAAAAAAATGAGAAAACAAAATGAAAGAAAAGGGGCTGCTTGACTATTATAGGATTAACTTAGGCTGATGCTCAGGCCCGAAGCGGTCTACTTAAAACCTAATGCCCTAAGCCAAACTAGTTGGGAGTCATTGCTAAACCTAAACATCCTGAAGTCAAATCTAGACTGTTGGACCCGAATGAGGCGCGCATGCATTTGTGCTATCATGAACCTAAAGATAACGATGACTATGCAGATTCTGATGTTCTTTGGTTAATGGGTAACACTGGATATGTGTAAAACAGAAATTTAGAATGTATGACTACAATGTTCTACACTTTTACTATTTATATTATCATAATATATCATATTTGAGCAAAAATTTCCAAGATAAAAGTGTGGAATAAAACCACTTACTTGAGGGCTTTTATATTCCTGTTGATTATGAACCAAGTACGTGTAGTTGATTTTCTTAAGCATTATGGTATGCATTTGAAGGGATAATAGGTTTGCTTCTTTTGCAATATTTTTTTTTGTTTTTATTTCTGCACCTAGGTTAATTAGGTTAATAAATACATGTTTGTGGGTAGCATGGCTGCAAACCCTCACGAGACACAACTCGTCCTACTAGGGACACCTAGAGGTTTAACGGCTGGTTGCATACGCTCAATGAAAACGTGTTCCCTACGAAAGTGGCGTTTACTTTTTTGCATTAGTTCATTTAGTTTGTTTGTTTAATTTTCTTTTGTTTTGTTTTGCTAGGGACTAGCAAAATGTAGGTTTGGGGGTGTGATCTATACATGAAAAAGGCATTTTATTATCTCCTAAACTTATGTTTATGCTAGTGTTTGATTAGAATTACTACTACTTTAATATAGTTTTTTATTTTTGTAGGAAACAAGAGCAAGATGTAAAATTGCGGTGAAACGTGACTCTAATGGTTAACCTTAATTACTTCGATTGCATATCTCTGGTGGGACTGATTTCAGCTTCATGTTAAAGTTCAAAGAGTCAGCTTTCCAACGTCACTGACCGTTTGCAATTCGGAGTTCTGAGCAAAAAGTTATGATCATTGGAAATATAGCACGCGAAAGAAACATGACTAAAGAGAATAACCATCAAGATGAGATTGGATGGATGAGATCAATACAATGTGTTTTCTTTTAATAAAGAAAAAAAAAGGAAAAGAATAAATATGTGCTGAACCAACCGGTTGAGTTCCCGTTCGGTTCAGTAAAAGAAAAAAAATAGAAATGACCCGAGCCGAAGCTCCGGCCTTCCAGAACATAGTTCGATGCTCTGTTCGTACAGCCGCCGGTGAAGGAACCAGGGCGGAGCTGGGCAGGGCAGAGCTCTGTGTGGCGATGGCGAAGGCGGAAGCACGACAGCGGCGGCAATGGCCGGCGGAGAGGAGAGGCTCGATGATCGAAAAAACGGCAAGTTATGCTGAATCGGGAGAACAGAAACCGACTCCTATTCAACTTATAAATTTGATATCATTTTCGATTGGGACGCGGATTTGGGCTCGATTTGATTTCAAGTAGGACTTGGACTCTGAATCATCTATAAAAATAGAGAACTTTGGCCGGAAAAATAGAACTTTGATGGAGGAGACTTTTGGCCGAAAAAACACAGATGCTTTTGGGTGTGCTTCTTGCTTGAAAATGGACCGGATTCCGGTGCTATTTCTGCCGGAAGAGGAAGAGGAAGAGGGAAGAGGAAGGAGTGGCCGGAGGGGAGAAGGAGGAAGAAAAGGTGTGATTTTGGGAATTGCTATAGTAAACCCGATTTGCTACAGTGTGCGGCTGATGGGAGGGGATGAAGAATAGTAACCGATGAACAATGTCATTGCTACAGTACCAGTGAACAATGTTTTTTAGCGAATAGTGAATGATGGTTTCGACAAATTAGCAACGTAGATGAAACCCGAGTAAATTGGTTGTATCATTTTCTTTCTCTCATCTTAACTTTTACCTTAATTGGTGTATGGATCTTATTATACAATCACTATTAATTTATTGAGGTTTATTCTATGTGCTCGAGAGAGGCTAGAGTGAATTCTTGTGAGTTTCAATCCGAGGAATACTTACGTGTCCGAGAGGAACTTAAGTAGATTTAGGTGTTATAAAGGAATAAGGTTACATTGATTTATGCTCGAGAGAGATAGATCACAGTTCCATGTTTTAATTGATTTATGTGTTACGTCTGAGAGGAGAGCACGATATTTTGAATTGACCAGTATATGTCCGAGAGGAATATGCTAGCCAATTAGGAGTTTATTCAAAAAAGAGAGAGAGACAATAAACTGGTTTATTTTGTTGTGAATTTGAAGCCTTGGCACTTCTTCATATTCGTTTAATTAGTTAAAGTTTACTGCTTTCTTAGATTAAATTAAAAATTGTAACTTTCTTTCACTTGAATTTGGTAAGATTATTCATCCGTCCCTGAGGTTCGACAACCCTAATACTCATTGTAGTACAATTGCCTTGTGCACTTACAAGGGTTTAATTTTAAACGATCAGGACCTAATGTGGACCACCTTCTATTGGTCAGGTTTATGCTGTTTGCATATTCTCTATAGATCTTAAAAACAACATTTGCATATTTTCTTTAGAGGAAGCTTTGCACCTACCCAAAGCTATTTATGCTAAGTGGTTTTACTGTGCACATTGGAGGTGTTAGCATCCTAGAATGTTGCGTTCTCCTAATCCCCATCGGGTTTAAGAGCTGATGTGAGGTCAAACCTTTCTGACAGTCATACCTTCTGAGGTAAGGAATGGGCAAGGCATTCACCCTTGAGGATTCACGGTGTGCAGTGATTACCAGTAATGACCGAAGTGATAGTCACGGTATTTTTGTGCTGTGTGTCATGTAGGAATTACATTCAGTGAGTCTGTCTATATAGTATAAAGACTTAATCATTGAACATGAATTTGGGAAGCAATAAAAGACTTCGAGTGAAAGATTAAGAAAAGAATCAAGTAGAACTTTGTAATAGGTTGCATAACATGTTAATGCAACTATTAATTTTAATGCTGATGATTGTGTTATGATATCCCACTGAGTATTTTTATACTCAGTATCCGCTCGTGATGCAGGTTCTTTAGTAGAAGTCTGTCTTCACGTAGCACCTGTTGGTAGACGATCGAGAGTGAGGATGACTTGACAGCTTTAAAGTAGGCATCAGTCTCCTTTATTTTCTAGTGTATTTTGAGATGGATGACAAACTTACACATGGAGGACTTGTGTTGGTTTAATCATCTTTGCATATGTAATATTATATTTATATATGATTTTGTATCTATATTTGTGAACTCCAGTTATCACGACCTAAATGCTTAGTCAACAAATTTCAACAAATTTCAACTAATGATTTAACAAAGGTTTTAAAAATACGGGCTGTGACACTTTGTATTTGAATAAAAGATACAGAAGCATAATTAAGTGGGCAACCATTACCAAAACTGAGCAGACAAGTGACAAGACTGATTCTGTGGGACAAGCTGAAGTTTCCAAACTTGAGCACTCTATTATCTGTAATTTTTTACTTCTGCGTGCATGATTGGCTGATCCTGTTTCGAAGAAACAAAACCAGTAACTCCCCAGGAACAGAAGCTGAAGATAGATGACCAGTTCCTGCCAGCCACAAGGCAATGAGTTATGCACTAGCTCTTCTGATAGGTGCAACCAAGGATTTATTTCGCAATCAAGCTCACTAATTTTGCTCAAAAGAAGAGATTTCTGTTTTTCTTGCTGGAAGATGTACTCTTTGAACATCTACATTTTCCAACTCAGGAATAGCCAATGAAATACCAGCAATATCTCCATCCTCAATTAAGTCATGAAACTTCCTTATAATTTCTATGCCCTGATGATTTGAAATAAAATTAATATAATTAAGAGATAGTAAAAGAAACTACGAGGAACAACTAGTAATACATTCCAAAAACAAGTATTGCACATGGGTTGAAATTTGTTCTACTTTATTGAAAGCTAGATCCTCGGAAACGCCATTCGGTTGCTTATCCATATAAGAGAAACTACGGGAGAACTCTAGAGTATGTTGGCACTGGGGATTTAAGGTTTTATATACCAACTGATGGAGCAGAAGCAAATAATGGATTCATCTAAACTAGGCACCCAAGTAATATACAAACATAAGTTCATTTCAGAAATCTAATCTATACTGTTAAGCTACCAGGAAACTAAGCTGAAGCATTCATACCTACCTGAGGAAAATATTAGCAATTAAAAAGGACCACAAAAAAATGGAAAGCCAGAAGATATAGAATGTGATTCAGTTTCGCTCTGTCTGGGTTTTTCCTAAACTGCAAACAACAAAATATACCCAAACATGATTACTCCTCATCTAGTCAGTATTGTCATCACTCGACATGATTTCTTCCTCTTCTGTACAATACTCTTTGTGAGTATCATCTTCTTCATCAGTTTCAGCATCATTAATGAAGGTAGTAACTGTTTCAGCTGAACCCTTGTTGACAATTACTTCAGCCGCATCAATATAAATCAAAACCACGTCGGATCTATTTAATGGCATCAATTCAACTTCATTGTTGTCACTTTCATTGTCGGATCTTTAGAACATTCATTCTGTGTATTTAGGATTGCCAAGGTTGTTGTAATGTCAACATCTGACCCAAATAGGAGAGTATCAACAATCATAAAAATCAAATGGCTCTTCTATTGATTCAGTAACTAGTATAATATGGCATAAATATATTCATTTGTTCAGGCAAGACCAGGTTCTAGCACTCATGGAAGAATGCTTATTTGGGAACAAAACTTTCCATCTCTTGCTTTCATTAAAAAAATTAGGAGACTAAATGCATATTACACTACTGGGCACCATATTTTTTGTTGAAAAGCAAACATGAGAAATTATGTACTGAGATAATACCTTTTTCCTAATCTGATCGACTGAAAACAGGGGCTCATGGATTCCCTAAATAGGATTTTAGGCATAATTTGCATGACTTTTACCACTAAAATTGAGGTGCAAATGGGACTATCCTCTGTTTGATTGAGAGAGGTTAATTCCGGACGGCTTCCCTAGCCAATTCTCTGTGTTCCTGTATATGAAACCCAAGCTTGGTTAGATGCAACATTCGGGAACAAGCAAATGCATGCTGGCTATCAATGTTTTAATAACTCTTTTGGATATGTATGCATTTAAAAATAGAACTCAGAGGCAATTCTGTTTGAGCAATAATATGATCAATGTTCTAAAACTCAAGACTCGGACTCGACTCCATATGCCATGGAGTGGAGTCGACTCGGAGTCTTGACGGAGTCATAATGGAGTCATGCTGGTGAAAATTTTCCATTTTTTAGGAGGATATAAAGCAAAATTACACTATAAATTTTATCAGACATAAAAAAAAGAATTATAGTACTTTTCTACAAATTAGCAAATAATACATGTCATTATAGTAGTTTTGCTTATATATGGAGTGAAATAAGAGATTATGATATGGCGTCCCAGAGTTAAGCATTGTTGGTTAGTAGACACCCTTTTTGGTTTTAAACGAGGATATAAATTCAGTGCAAAAATAAACTAAATTACATAATAAATTTATTTTTCTTGAGGCATGAATTGACTCGTTGCAATAAATAGTCATCGTTCAATATGGAGAAATTAATCGTTGAGCTAAGAATCCAATGACATTTAATGAAAAATAATATATTACAAAATTTGAATAAATTTGAGAAAAATAAAACATTTAATACAAGGATTAAATGTATTATTATTAATACAAGATCACATATACGTAATTGTTCTTTAATACAATATGTAAAATACCTTTTATGCAAGTTCGAAATTGCAGTTACTATATGTAATAGCTTTTAATACAATATACGTTGAAAAAATATATTTCCAACGGTATATATCAAAAAACTTTAGCGACAGTTTGAAATCCGTCGCTATATCTAGCGATAAGAGGGGCAGTATTATCGAGGGGTCGCTAAAGGCATTTTTCTCTTCCACGAGTTTGTTTGACTCGGGCGAGTTGACTCGGCAAGTCACTGGAGTCATAACCCGAGTCATGCAAGTTAGCAGGCGAGTCTGACTCGTTTTGCTACTGAGCCGAGTTGACTCGCACGAGTCTATGGAGTCAAAACCGAGTTTTAAAACTATGAATATGATAACAGTAGAGATTAGAGATGTCTATCAAGACATCAAGTTTGATATATATGAGGGTTAAAAGAGGCGGTTCTTCTACAGGAATAGCATATAAGTGGTCTTTATTGGTTTTTCTTTGGAAATTTTTAGAGTCGACGAAATTATGAATCTTTCTTGCGGTGGTAATCTCTCCAAAAAATAGCCGCCATCTTTCTCTGTTCTAAGTAAAAAAATTTCGAGCTATTTGTTGGAAAAAAAATTCGAGCTAATGTTTATAAATTTCGTGTTTTTCATATCTAAAGATGTGATAATCTTCTAACAGATATGTTCACACAGCAATTCTATTTCATGACACTCACTATCTAAGGAATTTAGCTTAGATAGTATTTTATCCTATTTTGGGTTTTGGAGAATTGCAAAAATTTTCACTGCTATTATATGGGTTTCACTCTATTGGGTATTTTAGCTTTCTTATTGGTAACAATGAGATGAAAAGAACCTTATTTTTTGTTCTCTCATACATTGAAGGGTTGAAATTTTGGGTTTAAAAATCTGCACCTGATATACCCATAACATGACTGATGAAATGCCTTACTGGTCTAAAGCGTATATAAATTATCTTACTAAGGGAGCTCTAACAAGGAAGTTCCATCATAACAAGGAAGGTATTGGTATGTTTATATAGGCTTGGCCATCGTTTTGATTTCTTTTGGATGTTGTCTTGCTGCTTTACTACTGTGGGTTTCTACTTCAGCACATTGGTATATTATAATTTAAGCAAAGATGTTCAGCACTTATCATCTTTGTTATAAAATTAATCCTAAATGTGGTTTTTTTTCCCTTCAGGTGACCGTGCTTACAGTTTATGTCTTTATGTATGGGCGTCTCTATCTTGTGGATTAGAAGAAAGATTGAATCAGCAATCTGCTAATCGAGACAATAAGGCGCTTCAAGTTGCTCTTGCTTCTCAGTCTTCCGTGTAACTTGGACTTTTGATGGCATTGCCCATGATGATGGAGATTGGAATAAAAAAAGGACTTCGAACGGCATTAAGTGAATTCATTTTGATGCAATTGCAATTGGCCCGTCTTTTTCACATTTTTTCTCGGGACCAAATCTCATTATTATGGAAGAACATTTCATGGTGGTGCTGAATACAGGGCCA
This sequence comes from Houttuynia cordata, assembly GCA_039654745.1. Classification (NCBI taxonomy): domain Eukaryota; kingdom Viridiplantae; phylum Streptophyta; class Magnoliopsida; order Piperales; family Saururaceae; genus Houttuynia; species Houttuynia cordata. The sequence continues at coordinate 43,643,321 of CM077506.1, forward strand.
CAAGGAAAGAAGATAGTAAACTACTTCAGTTTGACAGGACTAAGAAACTCAAGTTTGTATGCATACGCATATTGTACTTCCATGCATAAAAGCAAGAAGCAAGATAGTAAACTACTTGTTTAATTTGTACTCGAACATTTTCCGTTCACCAGGTTTCCAAGCGACCAAGAAGTGATACAAACACGACGAGATAATATAAGCATATGACAATTAAAACAATGGCAAATTCCAAACTAAACCAATCACCTCATTCAGGTGATACGGAGATACTGAAATTATAGAATTGGAATTAATCACAAGATATTCAGTAACTCTACATATAAAAATGTACAGAGAATTGCAATACTAAGAACAGCAGTCAACAGATCCATTTCACAGTTGAAAAACTTCTGCCCCACAAAGAGCTTGGTGGTTTCTTCATCTTTTGGAAAACTTGGACCATAGGTAGACGGCAAAAAAGCTAATCAGCGCAAATAAGATTACATGCATCACACGATTTGAACCCTAATGGATGATGCGCCTGTTCAACCTTCTCATGTTGTTCTTCACACCAGCTTGAGCTTTAATCAAAGTCATTTGCTGATTCAATAACCAAACACAAGCAGCAATATAATATACAGATGTGATCATAACAACCGGGAAGCTTTCTTTTTAAAATAGCCAGATAACAAAGAAATATAAGCTAGAAATCGACATAATAAATAACCCAGAAATAGCAAGTGCTAGAACCCCAAGCCATAGCTGTTAAAAACATACATTGCAGAGACAAACCTTGCAAATCAATGCGGTGTTCCAATTATGGGCTACAAAAGCATCACATAAGCATAAAACCAACAGCAATGGAAAAAACTCATTGCTGGCATAAAACCTATATTTGCTTATAACAAAGATATATAAACTAAAATTTGGTTCAATTGAGTGGTGGAATCTTTCAAAGGGGGTTGATTCTGTTCTTCATATTTTGTGTCCTCTTCCTTCTCTACTTCCCCATCCAGAACATCAGTCGTGGAGGCCTCAATATATGTATTGACATCCAGATCAAAGGTCAATTTTTTCCTACTATTAAAACTCAAAGTTTCTTGTTTTTCCCTATTTTCATTGCTGCAATCATCACAGGCGAGACGCCAAATGCAGCAGGGTTTTGTTGTGCTGCTGCCGGGTTGGCCAAGACGGAGAGGGCTGCCGGTCCCTCCTTAATTTCTCCATAATTAGAGAAGAAAGCGTGCAGCTTTGCCGCGGGAATCTCAGCACTGATGTTGCCGACATAAATCTTGTGGGCAAGATTTTCCAAAGGCGCGGCGGCGGCAGAGGGATGGTGACGGGGTTTTCCCATGGAGGGGGCGGTGGGGCCAATAGATTCAAGCTAGGAGGTATATATATATAAAGAGAGAGAGAGATAAATGCTACAGTGAGTAGCCCAGGTTTGTCCCCTTCGTCCACCCGGCGAGAATCACCTCCTGTCTCCTTGGACGATCCTGGCGACGCAAACTACAAATCCATTGCCTCCATCGAGCACACAAGCTCTGCCAACGCAGCGGCGAGAGTTGCAGGCGTCACCGCAGCGGTGAGGGTCCCAATAACGCAGCGGCGAGGGTCGCAGGTGTCACCGCAGGGGCAAGCGCCTCTTTCTCCATTGTCGACACCCACGAGTATCCAATTCCTCCATGGATCTCGCCAATTCGAGCCGACATCGGTGGAAATTGTGAACATCGGGCCTGCGTTCCCACCGCATTATGGTGATTTCAGTCCTCGCTCGCAGGGAGAAATTTGCTGAGGATGAAGAGGGTATCGGAAGGAGCAGGAGGAGATGAATGCATGTGCCAAGGGGTACGTGGTCGGGCGGCTGGGAAGGATGGTCGAGGTTGATGCCCCACATTGCGTCAAGGGGATGGTTCCTGGTGGAGAGAGGGTGGCAGAAGGAGAGGTAGTTCCCTGTGTTGTCGAGAGCCTTAAGGTATTATATCGAACTTTTAGTCATTGTTCTTTTCATTCAATTTATTTAGTGTACGACGGTATGAGTATGCACAAAAACAAAGAATTGTAATGAAAAGGCAATTGAAATAGGACTCAACATACACTTGTCCTAGGAGTTAAGATGAGGTGATTTACATATATGAGTTTGAGAGATGTTCATTGCATATATGATGTTCTTTGTAAAAATAACTTGTCTGCAATGTGGAATGAAGCGTTTTTCTCACGCCCCAAAATTCCTGACCTCGATCGGTGTGCGGAAGCCTTTAAGTAAACTAAATAAAAGCCGAGGTAGGAACCTTGGGACGCGACCGAATACTCGATCACTCAGGTCAATTACATCGTTACAAAAAGAACGTGTAATCGACATCACCAGGAACTCATAACGAAACTTAGAAATTGAGAACTAAGAACTTCTTCATCAAATTTTAAATAACATTGTCAATGTAGCAAATGGATCCTACTGAGATTATTACAGCAGATTAAATAAAAACTATCAAATAAAGCAAACATCAAATTTAGGCACACACTGGCCAACACTAAAGAAGTTCTAACAAAATGCAATAGAGTAAATAAAGTAATTCTTCAAGACATCTCCCACGCATCTGCTACGCCTTTCTGAACTGCAAAATCCTAACTTACTGATCTTTGAGGTCTGCATCAAAGGATGCGTGAGTATTTCGTAGAAATACCCAGTAGGATGTAAAAACCCACCAGGAAGATTAAACAGGTTATGAAGAATAGATCACTCAAATAAACAGGAATAAACACTCTCTGAAAGACCACTCATAGGTTTATGTTGCAAGAATAGCAAGGTCAGATGATAACAGTTCCAATGGAAAAGTATCGGAAAGAATAATCTCAATATGACTCCAAACAAATATCGGTGTAAGGAGAGAATGGTCAAGACACTCAAGGCTCCAGGCATCTATGGTGCAAGGAGTTACAATTTCTGCTCGCTGAATATACCGATCTCCAAAGGTAAAATATACCAGAACATCCTAGAGGTTCTCTTTTTGGAACCCGGCCACGCGTCTAGGCATGCTGGCCCCATCCATGCTTACGGGCACAATGAGCGGAGACTGAAGACCTTCCGTAATGTCAACCAGTCTAAGACGTACGTATTTGCCTCCTTTCGGCCAATAGGGAAACCATGTTCCATAAATATCGGAGGTCACTCATGACCTAGCAATGGCTCGTGAGCATACTATGATTCCACCTTTTAATAAGTGGAGAAATGGGTCAATGTCAAACTGGACAATGATTCAACAATGACAGAGGTCTCAACTTTCTGAGAATAGGGTAACTCTTACCGCAATGACTCCCTCATGGAGTATGAAATAGATAATCAAGGTTTCTCAACAATATATGGCTCTCTCTCAAGGAATAACAAGAAGATTCACATATCTCGCATAATGAAGAGAATAATGAAGACTCACAATCTGAAGAATAATTAATTTCACTCTTAGATTACACGTCATGCATCATGTCTTACCTTTGATAGGGATATCTCTAAGTATGGAATTGTATTACTTTTAATCTCAAGATACCTTTCTAAGAAAGTTTGATCTCCAATTGGATACTCAAACCGACACCACGATGAACCATAGAAACAAGACCAAATTGACTCTTGTGCACGCTGACTCGTCCCAAAGTCTTAATCTTTTAAACTTCTTCACTTATTACAGTGACTCATAAGTAGTTTTATCTTACTATATTAATATTATTTTAATCAGATTATATCATATTATGAGTAATAATACTTACTAATGCTTTAAAACCCTAATTCTAGTAAACTGTCTTATACTATACAGCCTACTTACGACTGACCCCACTGTCAACACAGAAGGACTCTGACTCTGAAAGTTTAACAGAAGATAGCCCTATGAGTCTAGTTTATAACCCCACTGACGGCATATTTTTATGATTTGTATACATTTAATTACGATTTTTATACTGAGCACTGTCGGCGCAGAAACAGTTCTGGCCGAGAGCACATTACTTACTTATAATATGTAATCATGTACTAATGCCCATTAACCATGATAATATAACATTAATACCCTTAATTACTCCCCTCCTAGAGTAATTCTAGACTCTGGTATGTTCTGGAACTTAATGATTTTAATGATTCTAATTGATGATAATACCTTAAACTAGATTCAAGGCATCAACCTTGATCTAATTAAGCTTTTAACATTATTAATACATCCCTTAACTATATTGAACTATTAAATCAGGACATATCAGAATAAAGAAGATAACTTTCATAACCATCCACGTTCAAGAGACATGTCCTATAGATATTCCCATTAAAAGTAGGCATATATGCATCAACATGAAGCATTAAACAAGGTATGACATTATGAGCACTCTTATTTATCAAACAACAAGGAATCTCTCATGAAACAAAAATTAGGCACTCTTATCTCTGAGATAATATGAATAGGATCATAAATTAATCACAATATGAAAGAACCAAAGAAGTGCAAACCAAATTAGTTGGGAAAAACCATCCTACCACTTAGATGTATGCGAAATACACCTCCACGGGTAGCTCGTTCTTTCTCCTTCGCAACGACGCCTCCACTCCTTCGATCGCACGAGAAAAGAGGTTGAGGGGAGAGGTAGAAGGTTGCTGGAATTAGTGTCAAGGCAAGGGAGAAGAGCTATGGTTTAGCACAGGGCGTCCAAAGCTTGGAGTGAAGCATATGGGCGTCCTCCTCCTTGGCTTTTATAGCCAAAACCTCCTCCAACTAGGATATCTCCTAATTAGATCCTTCCTAATCCCAAATCCCAACTAACCAATTAAAAGGTCTCCCTCATTAGTAAGGGACGTTCAGCCATGTTAATCCATTGTGTTTTCCTTATTTAATTAGGATTTCATATCTCTAATAAGATTCATTTACTATCTTAATCCTAATTACAGCACACTGTCATACGCATAACAGTCCACTTCCGACTCTTCCTACGGTCAGTCCGTTTGGACTTGGACTCTGAAATTTTTATTGGAGTTAGCCATATGCGTCTAGTTTCTAACCATACTAATTTTATATTTTTCCGGTTTTTCCTAAATTAGTTATGATTTAGTTACTACAGACTGTCGACACAGAAATATTACTGGCCGAGCTTACAATCTTAATCATACTTTACATATCTCGTTCCAAACTAGGAAACTACCATATCTAAGCCAACCAACTAGACGTCCCCTTCCTATTGGTTGATTAAAAGTGAAATATCTATCTCTTTTTTAATTAAGATTTATCTTCCCTAATTATCTCAACCGAACTGATACTTCCCGATCCTCCGCGATACTTACCATATTTATCGTTATTAGGTCAAATCGTAGATTTTGCTCCAAGATTCACTCCAATCCTCTAAAGATCTCCTTGTGGCTAGTTACCCACGTTCACATGACTCCCTGGGCCTGTGCCACATGGCCCTGCGCCCAGGTCTGTGCGTCTAAAGCTAGAGTCCTGCGCACCCATGACTCTAGTGTCCCGCGGTTGTACTACTCGTTACACTATCTCGTGTAGACTACGGACCACGTATAAAACCAAAATTAACTGATTAATTATGAAATTTAAATAGGTCTCATCCACTTGAACACATGCCCTGGCGCCTGGCCCCACTCCTGGCGTCAGGTGTTCTCAGACCCTGGCGCCAGGCTGGCCTCAGCGCCAGGTTGTGCCCAGCGCCAGGACCAACCCTCGTGTCCTGGTTTTCTACTACTAATAGTCATGCGATTAACAAATCATACCACATCATAAACATCAAATAACACATCAAAGCACATAGCACAACCAGAAAATCAAATCAGGCAATGAACTTTCCTATTTTAGAACAATTACCTAAAATAGAAACCTTTAGTTAACGTACAAATTTTCTGGGTGTTACAGTTTTTATGTGGCAATAGCGGCTGTGTAATCTCTTAAATTGCTCTTTGACTTTTTTGGCTCAATATAAACTAATACTCACTTCTACTATTGTGCTCGACTTAAGACTTGGGGCCATGATGAATTTGCAGAGGCAAGCCTATTGAAATTTTCTTATTGCACTTAATCTTATTAGAGACAAGTGTCTATGTCATATTTGATTATCATGTCTCATATGCAGAAATATGTTTCCATCTCATTGATTATCACTGCTCTTTTCCATGGGTTAGCTTCCCAAAAGCTATTTCCAAAATCTAGTGGAACGGGAGAGAAATATCTACTTGAGAAGACAAGTTGTAGAGGATGTAAATCAATTTTTTTCTTTGGATATGGGTAGTTTTTCTACTCTAACTTTGCACATCTAATTTGTGGATGAGCTTGCTCTTATAGACGAGCTTGTGATCAGCTGAGCATATTATTTCATTCAAATAGAATGTAATTGAGATTCAAGGAACTAGAGACTCTATTGACTCATGCATATGATTTGTTGAAGTGGCTATTGAAGGGAGTAGTAGAAAAACTACTTCTATCAAATAAGAAGAGTTTTTAGGATATGATTGCCTGTGTTTTTGAGAGCTATTGTGCATTCAATATGTAGCTCTATATTATCTGTAAGTTCTTTTAAAGTAGTATGCTTAAATGGTATGTTCTATCCAATTTAAAATCTGAATTCTAGCTTAAACCATAACCTACTTGATACTCTTGATGTTTTGTAATTTGTTATTCTTCAGGCTTCAGCAATGGAAGTGGCATCTGGTGTGTAAATTATATAGCTCTATTATCATTCCAACAATTGTGTGTTGGTGGCAATAGTGAATGTGGTAAATTTTTTATGGATGAAGACAGCAATAGCTTCAATAGATTGGATGTAAGTGTAAGTTTTTGAAATCAGTAGGTCTTGACAAAAGAGAAGGCATAATCATGTTTGCTTTGTTTATACATGCTTTTAGGATGCACTTTATGGACATCCTTTTGGTTTTTTATAAGGGGATTAAGAGAAGGGAGAATTATTGCTTATTGGTCCTTTATTTTTATGAAGTTGTTAAGGTTGACGACTCTTTAGCTCAAACAGTAGAGCACTTGGGACTTTTTTTCCCAAAAGGAAGGTGGTTCGACTGCACCAAGAGTCTTCTAAAGAAAAAAGAAAGAATGGGATGGGCAGCTACTATTCTCTTGTCAAATTGGAGACTATCTGCATCTTTTGAATTGTCAAATTGGAGACTTCACAAACTGTCGAGACTCCTACATGGAACCTATTCGCAAATTGTGAAGAGTTGAATTTGGTTACTCATGATTTTTTTGTTTCCAAAAGAGTGTCATTTGCTAAAATATTTTGTTGTATTAATTTGCCTTAGTTTAAATAGGATATTTTTATTCGAGTCTACAGATCTGAGTAGAAATGAAAGTAAGCCTTGGGGTTTAAAGAAATAAGGAAAAGGAACTTAGCCTAGTTAATGTCATTCTGAGTTGCCGAGTGAATACCATTATGAGCAGTGGCTTAGCCTAGTTAATGTCATTCTGAGTTTGCTGAGTGAAGACCATGAGGAGCAGTGGCTTATCCATCTACCATTATGCACAACAGAAGCATCAGATTCCATTGAAAAACATTTATCCATGTATTGTATCTCAAATGAGAAATAATAGGTGACTATCACTTTGAATCATAGTAATTTGATTATGTAAGCAAAATCAGAGTATTTAATTCATGTCAGCAAAAAGAAAAGAGTAATGATCTATCTTATTCTAACTTTAGTCCAGGTTGAAACTTCCATTGCTGATCTATCTTATTTGAAGTTTTTATTTTCAAAGATAACATTGGGTAGACTTTGAACTTGAAGTTTTGCAAGAAGGAAGATTCCTACATGCAAAGAGGAATATTTGACCCTGGGTGTCCTGCTTTATTCAAGATCAAATTAGGTGTAGACACTTGGTGGATTCGAACCACCGTCTTCTTGAGACCAAACAAAAGTCCCAAGTGCTCTACCATTTGAGCTAAAGAGTCATCAACCTCTACCAATTACCTCTTTCAAGCATTTCATCAAACAATAGAAGTGCACAAAAAAATCCCTTTTACAGTATGAAAGGACCAACGCAAAATACAATGAAAGTGTGTTTAACTAAATTAAATTCAATAACTTGCCCACCATATTAGTTACAGCTATTTTACACAACAATTTGCAGCCATTAACCGCATGAACCAAACATGAGATCTAGTCGGGATGGAAGAAAGGACAGTCGGTCAAATTCAATAACCTACCCACCATATTAGTTACAGCTATTTTACACAACAATTTGCAGCCATTACCCGCATGAACCAAACATGAGATCCAGTCGGGATGGGAGAAAGGGCAGTCGGTCCAGTCGTGGCTGCGGCCGCGGACGCAGCAGCGAGGGTCACAAGCGTCACCGTGGGGGCAAGTGATCGTTTAAATATAAACCCTTGCAAGTGCACAAGGCAATTGTATTACAGCGAGTATAGAAAGGGTTGTCGAACCTCAGGGATGGTTAAATATTTTACCAAACTCAAGAGAAGAAAAGATGTAGTTTAACTAATTCTAAAGAAAGTAATGAACTTTAGCTAATCTAACTGAGATTTAATCAATATGAAGAAATATCAAGGCAATGAATCCACCACTAGACATGCAATTACTACTCTCAATTATTATTAGGTATAAGTTAATATAATATGATAATTCGTGTTCTTGGTCGGACACACGAATCACTAATGAATTCACTAACGTTCTTGGTCGGAAACGAAAGTTCATCCACTATTGTGTAATCAATCCTCTCCTTGGTTGGGCATAGAATCAATCACAAACCTGTTCTTGGTAAGACACAGGGATTAAAAAGATCTAATTTCATTCATATCTATCAAGTCTATGGTCAAGCACTCAAGAGAATACTAATGAAATAGTATTAAGTATGAATCATAATCAACTTTATTAAATAAAACAAACAAGAGTAGCAATATACATCTAGGGCTTCATCTAGCCTTGATAAGGAATTTAGTTACACATAGGAAGAGAGAATAGAAAAGCTTCTTTTGATAGTTCCACTAGCATGGATTTCTTCTTCTTCTTTAACTCCAAAAGACTCCTTCTCTTGCTCCTCTCTAGCCTCCAATATAGCTAAAGATCCTCCAAGGTCTCCAAGGGGACTCAAAACTCTATTCTCTAATGCCCACTACGTTCTTCCTTAAGGTATATATATAGGGGTGAAGGAAAACCCTCAAATCCCCTTCCAGATCCGAGTCAAAATAGGCCTTATTTCAATTATGCGCATATGGCGATCAATCACTTTTCTGGCCGATTGATCGCTTGCCAATCGATCACTTCATTCCTCTGTTATTTCTTGCATCCCGCTGATCTATCAGTTGCCGATCGATTGCTTTTCATCATTTCACAAACTCCAGTAGATACGATCGATCACGAAGTGTTCCGATCGATTGGTTTACTATTCATTTTGCAGCACAATTTTCCAATGGTCATAACTTTTCGCCCCGAACTCTGAATTACACGCGGTTGGTGGTGTTGAAAAGATGACTTCTTGAACTTTAACATGAGAGTTGAATCAGTCCAATCAGATACATGTTTAAACATTGGAGTCATGTTTCACCTTATTTTTGCATCTTTCTCTCATTTTCCTACAAAAACCAAAAACTATATTAAAGTAGTAGTAATTCTAATCAAACACTAGCATAAATATAAGTTTAGGAGATAATAAAATGCATATTTCAAGTGTATATCAGCAAGCACCTTCGCCTCTTGGTGAGCAATTCAACAAATACAAATGAAAAACGAATTGCAAATATTCCTACAATTGTTCACAACTCTGTATTCCACTCTCTTTCTGAACTGTGAAGTCTATTGCATGAATGAAATGAGCATGTGGAAGAAGGTGGCGAACAGTGTAATCCCGTTGCAAACAAACAATTTTTTAGCCAGATGCTCACATCTCTTCTGGAACTTGCTTTAAGTGCTTTGTTCAAAATTATCAAGCTCCTCTTCCCAACAATATGAGCTCCCTCCTTATCCTCCATTTGCATGCAAATATCTCTCCACTGCAAGCACCCTTCTCTCTGCAATAGTCGGCATTTCACGGATATGGCGCACTTCCATTTTCCCATCACTGCTAGACCGTTTACTTGTTAAAGAGCCTCCCTTTCCATTATCGGGGGTCGCCGGGGAGGGTGGCGTCCAGGCTCGCGGCGGCGGGCCTTCTTGCCGAGGTGGGCGAAGGAATAGTCGTCCGGGAGCGGCAAGGGTGGCAGGCGTATCCTGCCTTTTCATCTCTTTTTCTCAAATTCCTTTTCTCAAATTGGGGGAAAGGAAAGTTCCATCTCTTTTTCTCAAATTCCATTGCTTGGAAGTTTCCCAGCGATGGAAAGGGAGGTTCTTTATGTGGAATCTCTATCTTTTCAATGTCACTTTTACTTTTTACTCCTTATACTATTCTGTATATAGATTGTATTGTAGCTACGTGGTTGTCTTTGTATGCATCAGATTACCAAGAATTGCAGCGGTTTGCTGTTAGAATTCTAAGCCAAATGTGTAGTATAACGAGGACAGAGAGAAATTGGAGCCTTTTCGAGAGTCTTCATTCTAGGAGGAGAAACTGATTGAAGCAGGAAAGGATGAACGACCTTGTCTTTGTCTACTGTAACTTGAATTTTCAACTGAGGTATTGCAGGAAAGGATGAACAACCAAGCCTTACTACTGTAAGTTGCTATTGAATTAGGCAAGCTATGTCCATGGGTAGTAAAGCCGTGATGAGAGGAGCATATGATCCATTGTGCTCGGAGGGTATAAATGGTAATGCTGTAGAGTGGGTTGAAGATTCTTGGGTGCTTGAGTCAGAAGATCTAGGTTGGATGGATGCTTATCTACCTGATGATGTAATTAGTTCTCTAGGCAACGAATCTTGCGCTAATGATGGAACTATCAGTCGTAATCACAAATGTGAAGACGGCAGCAACATAATCTGAAGACTGTCGTATTGTTTGCTCTTTTAAATTATGGCACAGTCATGCATAGAACTATTGATGTGTAGAATATGTAAACTTTTTTTTTTCCAATTTTGACTTTGAATTAACTGAACTAGATTAGATCACTATTTGGTAGTGGTTTTTTTTATGTAAATTTTGGTAGTGAATTGTGGTGATCTCTAAATGCAAGATGCATTTGGCCGCCATAGCAGGACTGATGACAACAGTAAACTGTCAATCTATAACAATTGTTTCTTTTTTTTTCCTTCTTAACATCCTAAACTCTCAGCGGAGGTGTTTATTTCTATTTTACCTCATAGATGACAACAGTAGATGAAGTTCAAGGTCTTCTTCAGCGGAGGTGTTTATTTCTATTTTACCTCGTATTGCAATAGGTGGGAAATTTGGCTCATCGCCTTCTCATGAGCTTCGGTTGGATGCGATTAATGGAAAAGTTACAAATCAATATTTAAACAAAAACAAAAACACATGCCTACACGTCTTACTTTTACTGCTATATCGGGAGTTAACACTCATCTATAGAAAAAAAACCAACAACTTAACAACTACAAAATTATAGCAATGCCTCATGACAAAGCCAGAGGACATTTAGTCCCAAATTTTGTATATAATGCCACAACGTAGTTTACAATATCTGAATGCTAGCCCCTCGTACCATTTTGATTGTACACATTTGACAAAAAATAGTAGGAAACCTACAATAAACATTAATACAAGGCAAAATTGCATGTCAAAATCTGAGCACTCAGTCCAAGCAGTGAGCTTAAGTCATTTTGTTGGCCATTTTCAGCGACAAATCTAGTCCTCATCACTCATCTCATCAAATTCATCCTCATGAACACACTTTGGATCCTCAACTTCTCCTCCGCTGCTTTCATTGGTTTCCATTGCATCCACTCAATGTTCCTCATCGTTGTCTACAAGAAAAGCTTATCATTTGACATTTGTATGCATGTTATACTTTCAAAAGATGGCTAAAAAATGATAGCAGCAATTTATCAAACACTTTGTGGCCACAATACATAAGTGGGAACACAACGTATATATTTCTTTTAAAAGATGACGAAGAAAAATACTTGAAGCAATTTATCAAACACTTTATGGCCACAATACATAAGCAGCAAGCCAACGCCAACGTATATCCACTTACACCTGCAATAGATTATGGATTAAAAATATGCGTCTTTTCAAGGAGGAACCTTTCATCAGCTGGTATTAAGCTCACAGGCAGCCATGGCCATGGGACATGGGTGAGCAAAGACTTTCATTATGGTTGCAAGGAGGAGAAAACGAGATTGGGGCAGTCGTGCGGCAGCGGACGCAGTGGCGAGGGTCGCAGGCCATGAGTTGGGGTGGGTGGTGTCGGGGGTCATTGGGGGGGGGGGGGGGGCCTTCTCGCCGGGGTAGGTGGCATCGGGGGTCGCGGCGGCTGGCAAAGAGGCAGTCGGCAGCCCGGGTGGGAGAGAGGAAGGGGGAGGGGGAGCTATTGAGACGAGCGAGTGAGAGAGGGGAGGGTAGGTTGGCAATAAATATTTTTTTTATAAAGAACATGATTGGCTCACCCAGCTCCTCACTGTAGTCCATGAGATCGTCCATCAGCAGACAAACAGTGAGCTGCTCATGCTGCTCACAAACATGGGCAGCTCACTGTAACATTTCTCTATATATATAATAATAACAAACTGAGCTCAACTCAAGCCAGCTCGCGAGCTTATTTGAGCCGAGTTTGAATGAGCCGAGCCGAGCTGAGTATCATTGTGCTGGGATCGACATAGTGGGACGTGCTTGAGCCGATCCTGAGCCGAGCTCGATACAAGCCGAGCCCAAGGTTGAGCCGATCTGAGTTGAGCAGAATCAGTTCACAAGTCAGCTCGGCCGTTTACACCCTTAGTACACACCCTGGCAACCTCAGCGGCTCCATCTAGTTGTGGAACTGCCCCGTCATTTGCTTATCTATGGTACATGGGGAGGTGGTGACGAAAATGGAGTGTTCTTCCAAACTCCGCGAGTGGTTTCAAGTGGCCAATGCCTGGACTCCCTAACACCACTACATGAGGAGAAGCATAATGTGTTCTTTCCAGGGCTGCTTGCTTGCTCTATCCAGCAAGAAGGTTTCTTCATTCTCTTTGCACAAATATATAGTACTCCCTTTCGGTCACTTTTAATGAATACAATTTTTTTAATAAATGTGGTTTTCTTCAAATGAACTAATTTAGTTAAGAAAATAGTATCTATTAAATAAAATTATATTAATTGAAAGTGACCCAAGGGAGTAATACTAACATTTACTCCATCTGTCCTGTCTTACTTGTTCCATCTAGCTAGAGGAGAGGACAATCTTATTTCAGTTGCTACATACAGTCAATTTAAGTGGAGTTTGAACCTCTTCTTCCCCCAATAGTTGCGTCTCTACGATCTAATAAAAATTAATATTTTTTTCATATTGAGAATCTAAAATAAGATGGAGGAATAGCACCTCAGCTTGCTTTTTTGCATGGTTTTATAACCAGCACCGGTCTGGCCGGTTTGACTTGAGTCAGTTGCTTTTTCAAGCTGAGTTGACCCGACCAGTTAGTTTAACTCGGCCGGTCGCCATGAGAAACTAGTACGAATATAACCTACAAGTCCAATCTGTGCTAGAGGTCTTTTTACTTTCATTTGGGTCATGACGGCCGTGCTCCTAAGATCATAGAAGCAATGTTGCAGAAAAAGAAGATTTGTCACATCGTAGCTCCAACCCAGACAGCCCCCCCCATTCGCCGACTGCCCGGAGGGGGGCCAGAGCCCGAGCCCCTGTATTTCCCTTTTTTTTGCATTAATGATGTCAGCAACTGGGTCAACCTGGGTTGACCTCTGATTGGACCTACTCTGCAAGAAGCAAGAATTCGGGGTCAATGACAAGTCCAGTTTTTAAAACGTTATTTTTTTGTGCTTCTCCTTGTGATTGAACTTTGTCACTTCTAGAAGAACCGTGAAAAATAAAATTTCAATAAAAACTTCGAAAGAGCAATATTACAAGTATGAAGAACCATTTTTTACTTCCACAAGAAAACTAATAGAAAGAGCAAAAAAAATGGAAGTATGAGACTATGGAAGAGACAAAAACCCACTTCGTTAAGTAGTACCCATAGCTTGCTATTCATAGGGCTGCATCTTGGGTCGGGTAGGGTCAGGTTTTACTATACCCGACCTTACCCGAGATAGGACCTGAGAACCCTCAACCCGACCTTACCCGAGAATCTTAAACCCGGCCCTACCCGAGATAGGAACCGAGATTTTAATAAAATAGTTAATATAATTATAAAAATCTTTAATAAAATAATATATATAATTATAATAATTATAATAATAATAATATTTTTGTATATATTAAAAAATAAGGAATTTAAATGGGATATCTCGGTTCTTTGGTATTTTAAAGCCAAACCCGACCTGACCCGACCCGAGATAGAACCGGATTTTTAAATCTTAGAACCGACCCTACCCGAGATAGGACCCGACCCGGGTCAATGTCGGGTCGGTTCCATCTGGGTTGGGTCGGGTCCGGGTTTTTGGTGCAGCCCTAGCTATTCATGAGTTCCTCCTGATTAGGCAGCGGGCCTTTTTCATGTCTAGAAACCACCATGCTAAGACGACGGAATGGAAGAGAATGAACCCACTACTTCAAGCAATTATTTTGTTTTCGTTTTTTTTTCGTGCGGGGGAGTTGACTGGTAGGTCCTTGGACTTGGTTACTTGGGCAATCTGAGCTTATGCTCTATGTTTTGTTCTAACAAAGTATCCTTGGTCCCTACAGGAAGGCAACATCTTTGGAGTATATACTTTAATGTTAGCTTAGAGATGTGTGGAAGAACTATTGACCCTCTACATAAGATTCTGACAAATGCACTTCTCCAACTAGTGGAAATTGTTTGAAAGGACCCTATTTAAAAAACACGTCTTTTTGTCCGCAATGGAGAATAAAATATACCGACATCAAGACGAAAGTCACAATTTTCTTTGGGCAAAACCCAAGTTTACCCATAGAAAAAGAGTCTCATTCAGCTTGCATAAGCAAGTCATCTTGAGTTGTTGGATTTTAACCTTATAAATGGTATCAAATCAGTGAGTAGATAAGTGTGAATCATCACTAGTCCTTAGAGCCATAAGATCCAATCGAATTGCTCACTTTTGCTTTGGCTCATGCAAGCTACCTGAGACAAGTCTCATATATACTTTTCCCACATAAAAATCACTTTAATGCTAATAGATAAGAATTTGTATCCCAGTAGGAGGAGAATATTTGCAAGGGACTCCTTGAGGGTTAGCTAACTTTTGGGTCCACCTAGCCTGCATTGTAGCTTCAGCACCTGCAGTGTAGGCTCGACCATGATCTGACGGCCATGGAGTATACAATGGTCTAGCCTGCACTGAAGCTGATATGCAAGCAAACTTTGTCCTTAATTTAGCGAAGTCCTATAATTTATATACACATAAACCAATACTATTATTAAATCGCCAAACGGCCAATACCATTTTAATTTTGGACTAATAAATCTCTACTTACAATTATAAAATCCAATTAATGCCCATAATGACTGAAAAAATTACTATATCAATCCTAATATAAGTCCTACATTCAATGAGGATGACACCTTCAATTCCGACGTAGAGAGAGATTTGTGGAGAACTCCAAATATAAAAGAAAAATCTTATGCTATCTCCACGTGAAAAATTTACCAAATCAATCATAAGATTAACTCCTGTATTCAAGGAATGGCCCACATAAGGGGTTAGTTGAGGATTTGATGAGATTTGGTATTGGTGAAGCTCCTAAAATTCCTGTTAACTATGTTTTGCTCCTATTGGCTGAAAGCAAAGTAAGAAATATTACCATATATACGTAGAGAGAGATCATTCGTACCATATATCCGTTAATATTTAATTATGATTCCTGATTGCTTTTCTTCATAAAATTTTAAAGGGACGATCTTGTGTGATATGGAAGATTAGGGATAAGATTCTTCATTTACAGGTCATCTATCTTTAGGGAAGATGACTGATACCATTTTGGACTAACAAATTTCTTATTCTCACCATTAATTACGCCCCTAATTATGAGATTGATTTGTAAGCTTAGAATACATGAGACACCTAATATATAGGAATGAAGAGACTCATACGTAGCTAAACCAATTAGGATCCACGTTTGTTTAGATTCTTTTCTATATCACCCAATTTGTCTTCTATTTCTACCTATATATATTAATCACTAATTTTCAATTCAATTGAAATAGTTTTATATCACCATATTAATATTTCTATATTACTGCTGTAGTAAATACTAAATACTCAAACCTAACTTGCGTTGTAGGACGGGAAGATCTACAAATATCTTCCCATTCCGAAAAGAAAGTTAAAATTCTTTTTTTTGCTAAACAAAAAGGTTAGTATTAAAACCAAACTTGAGTAACACCAAGATTCTCTTTAGCCTTTTTTTTATAAAATCTCTTGAGCCATAGTTGATCAGTAAGACTCCATGGCATAGAAGAACATGGGGAATATAGGGGGTACTCTTAATTTGTTTTTTATTGAGAGGTACTCTTAATTAAAAGGTATTAATTAATAAGATAATATCCCCTCTCTACATTGATAGACCGTTTTGGTTTCCCAAAAATATTGAAAGATGAGGGAGTACGTGTAGTATATGTTCCATCCGAATTATTACTAGCAAAAGAAAATGGGCTTATTCCTCAATTTGTATGGGAGGTTCTTCTAAGATTTTAGATTTGTTACATGGAGAAAGAGAGAGAGAGAGGGATTATGAGAGAGAGTTTGAGAGATATGCATAGGAGATATGTGAAGAATAGAATATCGTAATCTGTTAGCATTAAGGTTGAATAGCATCATAAATCAGATTTTTTTTTTATAATTAAAAATTTTATTAAGAAGTGAAACAAAGGAGAGTACAAAGAATGAGAGATTACAATCAGCTCCTCAACTCAAGGAGAGCTAAATGGAAGACTCCCTTAAAGAACCTCGAAGCCAAAGGAGGCTCGAAGGACAAGTGAAAAACATTTGCGAGCATCGATTGATCTCCAAAGGTACCCAGACAATCGATTGAGAGATGGGCGATCGATCACAACCCGCATGACGATCAATCACTAGCGGGAGGCGGTCGATCGATAGGGCAGTTAATGAGTTCCAGTGAATATGATCGATCGCGCTTCTCATTTCCAGCGAATTCCAGCAGATATGATCGATCTGGGGTAGGGTGATCATTCACGCCCCCTGCTTGCAGTAAATTCCAATAGATACGATCGATCGGGGGTGGGGCGATCAATCGCCTTTCGTATTTCCAGTAAATTCTAGTAGAAACGATTAATCGCAAGAGGGGCGATTGGTCGCTCCCCTTGCTTTCAGCGAAATCCAGTAGATGCTATCGATAGGGAGGGGGACGTTTGATCGCGCATTCGTTTTCCTCATGCATTTGAAGTGGGGCGATCGATCGCGGCTGGAGCCGAACGATCGCCGAAGAACAGCGGCGGCCCATAATAATGTTGAGGAGGAACCAGAAAGTTCTCCGCCGAATCGAGGGCCGAATAAAGGAGACCAAACATACCAAAACTACAAAATGATGGTTGGGTCCAAGCGCTTGCTACGCTCAAGGAGTCCGCTCATACCAAAGAGTGTGTAGGAAAGGGCAATGAGTTAGACAAATGTCCATAAGCTAGAAAGCATTGAGGATCTCCATAGCTTTATAGATGAGGTTTTAGCCCAAAACATAGGTCTCAAGTTTTTTATCTTCAAATATTCGCTGGTTTCTCAACTCCCAGATCATTGTAGTAAAGCTAGTGAAACCAGCTTGGATGACATAGCCAGCATAGTTGTTATTTTTGATGAATTGTGTCAGCCAATCTAATTCCATAGAGCAGCTCCCAATTGTGTGATAGATGTTGCACTTGCGCAGGTACATGAACTAGATCACCTTCGCATATATGCATTCAAACAGGAGATGTTTGATTGATTCTTCACTTCCCTTGCATAGAACACACATGTTTGCTAAAGGTATCCCCCTTCTTTTTAAGTTGTCTAACATGAGAAGACCATCATTTAGAGCCATCCAGGAGCAGAAGGAGTAGCGATTCATCTGGTGCTTGAACCATCTAAGGTCATGCCAAGGGACATTACCAGTTTTCACCCTGTTAGCATCCCAGACATTCCTAAAAGTAAACTTACTAGATCGAGTGAGCCATCCAAAAGAATCCTCCGATCCGGTGAGCATAGGGATGTTCTCTAGGATTTTCGCCTTAAAAAAGGTCTCTTTTCTTGAGAGGGGCTGCTCACTGTGGAGGTTACCAGAATTTAGATAGTCAGCAATTGATTCAGTTGTGGTACCATCCATCTCAAGAACAGTTCTATTGCTAAACTTCCAAATAAGAGCTAAAGACACATCTTTCCTGCATAAAAGTTTGCAATTGAAGAATAGATTTCCAGGCATAAGAGCAGTGTTGGGGTCTAGCCATCCATATGGAGTTATTTCTAAGATAAACACCATGGATCCATAAGCACCATAGGGATTCTTTGCATGTTGCACATCTCCAGATGAGCTTGGCAAGGTTTGCGTTGTTGATGTCTTTTATGCGTCTAACCCCAAGACCCCCTTCTTTGAGGAGTCGACATAGCTTTCGCCAGGATATGTTGTGACAACCATTGGAATGGGTAGTTCATTCTCAAAAAATAGTGGTCATGATGCTTTCCAACTTTTGATAGACTTTCGTGGGGAGTTTAAAGCAAGATGTCCAGAAGACATTCAGGCCACCAATAATTGATTTGATTAGTTGTAATCTCCCAGTATAAGATAGGAGAGCTGCTTTCCATCCGTTGACTCGGTTAATGATCCTGTCAATAAGAGGTTTACAGGTTAAGTAAGAAATACGCTTGGAGGAGAGAGGCATACCCAAATATTTTATCCGAAATGTCCCTTCTTGGAAGCTAAAGGTTTGTAGGATGGCTGACTTGCATTGGTTGCCTGCGGAGAAGAAGATAGAGCTCTTGCTAATATTCCCATGAAGACCAGACATGTTTGCAAAGACTGAGAGGATTTCATGAATGCAAATGGCCGACTGCACATCTTCCTTAGAGAACAAGAGGACATCATCAGCAAAAAACAGGTGAGAGATGGGGAGACCCCCCTTAATGTTGGGTGCCTTGAGGTTGCCGATCATTGCTGCATGGTTCAACATAGTTGGAGGCCTTCCATGCATAGTAAGAATAGGAGATGGGATAATGGGCATCCCTGTCGAAGGCCACTTCCACTGGAGAAGTACTAATAATTCGAACCATTGATTAGAACGCTAAAAGTGGGGTTGCATAAGCACTGCCTAGTCGAGTGGAGCCATATGTCATCAAAACCAAGGGCCTTAAGAACATGAAGGATAAAGTCCCACCTCACCTTGTCAAATGCTTTCCTCAAATCCACTTTTATGCAAAACCGATTTCTCCCCCCACGTCGATGCATGTTGCGAACTAGCTCATGGGCAAGTAAAATATTTTCTCCAATTATTCTCCCCTTCACGAAAGCCGATTGATTGAGGCTAATAAGAGTAGGAAGGACGAGAGCCAACCTGTTTGTCATGATTTTGGTGATGGTTTTGTAGATGAAGGTACAGAGGATGATTGGTCTAAACTCTTCAAAGCTCTTGGAGTCTTGCTTTTTAGGGATGAGAGTTAGAAATGTGTGGTTGAGAGCCTTGAGCATGTACCCTCTCTTAAAAAAGTCTCGCACCGCCAGAAAGAAGTCTGGGCCAATAATATCCAAAAAGTGGGTGAAGAATTCTTTTGGGAATCCATCTGAACCTGGAGCTTTGCCATTGGGTGCCTGGAATACAGCCCCTTTGATTTCGTCGTGACCTACGTCACTAGACAGGAAAGAGGATTGATCCTGAGTGAGGGTCTAGGAGAAGGGGAGTGTTACCTGGGGGATTGAAGCAGTAGGAGTGAATAAATTCCTGTAGAACACCTCTGCATTGGCTCCAATTTCTTGGGGGGTTTCCAAGTGAGTGCCCGAGTCATCAATGAGCTCGTGGATAGTGTTTTGAACACAGTGGGAGGCAGCTGATGCGTGGAAGAACTTGGAACACCTGTCTCCCTCTTTGAGCCACTTAACTCTTGATTTTTTACGGTAAAATTGCAAAGCATGGAGGTCTAGGACGGCTGATTTATACCTATCATTGACATCCCTGAAATGATCTTTTTTCCAGCTTTTGATTGCCTCTTTGCACTCCTGCAATTTTTTAAACATTATAAATAGAGGTTGACCATGAATCTGGGTCTCCCAAGCTTTGAAAATAACCTCTCTCACACTGGGATCGTGGAGCCACATATCAAAGAACTTGAACGGTTTCGGGCCTTCTGGGAGGGATGGGCACATTTTGAAGATGATAGGATTGTGGTCTGATATGCCTAGAGGTGGGCAGTGGAGTCTTGCGGTAGGGAAGCTGATGAGCTAATCAGGGTTAGCAAAAGCTCTATTAATTCGACAAAGAGTAAGGTTGTTGCCAGATTGGTTATTGCTCCACGTGTAGAGCAGAGAGCAAGGGATCTTCTAAAGTCCAGCCTGTGAAATGTAGTCATTGAAAGCTCTAAGGTCAACTTGAGGCGCGGAGTCTCTTCCCATCTGACTCATGACGGAGTGCATTGAAATCGCCCTTCACAAGCCAAGGGCCAATGATAGTGTTAGCAACTGACAAGGCAATGGAGCGCCTGAGGTGTCTCTTGCATTTTATGAACGGTAGCGGCAGTGGGGTTCCGAAGGACGAGGATTCTGCCCAATTCATCTGAAGCCAAATTATTCAGGGATTTCCATCCCGCGATGACTTTCTGCTAACTTTGTCAATGTGTTTTTGTTTGATTTTTCTTTTGTATAGCGCCAGAAGGAACACATCTTCATCTTTAACATGGTTGTGCACCACCGACCTTTTACTTCCATGGCTCTGTCCACGGATATTCCAGCTGCAGATGGACATCAAAGGGATTTAGAGGTAGACGCCCCCGTTTTGTGAGTCTCCTTTTTTTGTTTCTGGCTCTTGTTTTGAGACACAGTGCGAGCTGGTTGAATTCTCCTTGTTGTCGTCGGCAGAGTAGATGAGGCTTCTGAAGTCGACTCATCACTATCTTGTATTGGGAGGAAAGGGTTTGTAGAATGCATTGCCTGCGCTGGAGCTAGCTTTGATAGGGCTTTTACCCCCCGCTTCCATGGAGAGCTCCAGTCGTGCGAACGTTGGGCGTGAGGCAAGAAGCTCCCTGAGGTGTCCAATGAGAATGCTCTGGAGGGCGAAGGAGGCAAGCGGGTTCGTTGAGTTGGTAAGGGTGGCCAAGAAGGGGCCCCCCAAGTACATTCAAAGTGGTTGTTGGGGTGGTAGAGAGGTAGAGTGGCGAGTCGTCATGTGCATGTATGTGCTTCCCTTGGACCATGTAAGGCACTTGTCCAACAACAATCGGTGCATTTTTTAGTACTTACCTCGAGTCTTCAGGTTGGTTGGGTTGGCATTGAGCAAGACTTGGCAGTTCCCCGATAGTTCCATTGTTGGACTTAGCTGCATTATAGACTCATCCGAGTTTGGGATACAAAGGTGAGAGATCAATCGGCTGGGATCAGAGGCATGTACCGGGGTCGTCCTCTGATGCTTAGTGGTTGGGATTCTATCCTTAGTTGCTGGGGGAGTGGTGGAACTCGTCACTGCTGCGGTTGCAAATGTCTTGGCCTCAGCTGCTACAATAGGGATTTTGGCACTACCAACATTTGTGCCTTTCGGGGCGGCACCTCAATCCAAATCTCCTTCGACCATCATGCATTAGTGGTGTGGTCGAAGCATATACATTTGACACATATATGTGGCTTCCATTCATAAATCATGGGTTGTGGAAAGAAGGATCCATCTCCAGAGGCTACATGGACAACCAATGGAAACTTGAAATCATAGTCAATTTCTTTGTAGGCTCTAGTATACTCTAGGCATGAGTGATCAGCTGTGGCTCTATCAGAGAATAGTGGACACCCCACAAGACTAGTCACCATACTCAAACTCTCTTTTACAAAATATTAAGGCGGGAGATCTGGGAATCGCACCCAAATCGGGACTGATTTCAAAAGCTCTCGGATAGGCCGCATGCCTGGATGCTACTTTCGGAGAATTAAAGACCTACCACCCACAGTCCACATAGAGTGAACATAAAGAATCCCCCCTCCAATGACTGCATGTCGAAAGAACCAGCTAGCTACCAGATCCTGGATATGTATTCCTTGAACCAGATGAAGGAAGGATGCTTACCCATAGCATATCCGACAATTGTATTGGTCCATCACATTGCTTCCTTGTCAACAAACTCCTGCGTTATTTGGACGGAGGTCAAACCCTTCAACTCTGGGTGGAAGGTAAGCGCTTCTGACGCCTTTGAGATAGTCGAGATGAGCTTAGCCCATGAGAAAGGCTAAGACTCAGCCCTAGCAGAGGAGGAGGGACCGGGGTCAGGGCCAGAGGGAGGGGGATGGGGTGAAGTGATGGGGGAGGTGAGGGAGCGAAGGAGGGTTGCACAGAGAAGGGGGGGTCAGTTTGGGGGGTTGGGGATGCCATGTCCCGCTCGCCAGACCCAAAAAAGGAGGACGAGAAAAGAGATTTCCTTTAGTCATCCCACTTTGGCATTTTGTCGAACAAGTGGAGGGAGCAAGGGCGGAGGCAAAATAGGGTGGAAGCGGGGGCGGTTTGAGGGGGGGAGACAGGCTGGGTGGGCCAGGTCGGCGGAGAGAGGTGGCTCAGGGCTGGAAAGTGGGGGCAGGGTAGAGGTGGAGGCGGAAGTGTAGGGGATGCAGCAGAGAGGGTAGCCCCTTTTGAGTAGCCTGTGGGTCGGGGATGAAGGCAGGGGAGGAGGAGGAGGCGGCGGCGGTGGTGGTGGTCATTGGTGGGGTGGGGAGGCGGAGGTGGAGGCAGGGGGGAGGGAAGTGAAGGTGAGTGGGCGGGAAGAGAGGGGGAGGCGAGGGAGAGAGAGAGGGAGGAGGGGGAGTGGGCAGGGCTGGCAAGGCGGAAAGGAGGGTCCAGAGGAAGTGAAGGTGAGAGGCATGTTTCAATGCATCGCAGGTATGTGTCGAATCCTTCTCATGTGCTTGACCAGGTCCCACTTGAGATGAGGCTAGACCTGACCTTTGAAGAGAGGCCGGTTCAAATTTTAGACCAGAAAGAGCAAGTGCAAAGAACAAAAAGAATATCGTTGGTGACGGTTTTGTGGCGGAATCACTCCATAGAGGAGGCAACTTGGGAGGTCGATGCTGATATGAGAGGAAAATACCCTGAGTTGTTTAATGAATGACTTTTAGATTTCGAGGACGAAATTCCAAAAAGGGGAGAAGGATGTAACATCTGGTTTTGTAAAATACTTTGTGACATTGATCTAATGCTATTACCCTGTGGGTTTTAAGATATCGTTGTGTAAATTCGATATATTTCACACTCTTCACATTTTTAGCGTGTTAGTATGTGTTGAGTTTCGTTAAGTAGTAAGTCTTTTTGAGATGGCAACCTATATTAAAAATTAGTTCAGTTTTAAATAACAACTTGGTTTTTAATGTGGTAACGGGCCATATATCTTTCTCATTACTTATCTCTTAATCTAGTATATGGCTGATATTTTAGGACCAGATAGAGGGCAAAGAGATCTTCAAAACGGTAACAAGTTGAAGTAATTTGGAGTTCAGGAGCCCAAGTTATGGCTTTATGCAGTGAGCGGGTCTGAAATGGATCAGGGTATCCGGGTAGCTGGGTATGGACTGAAAACCCATAAAACCTTACCCATCTTCTTCCCCTTCATTTTCTCTCCCACTGAGGTTGTGTCCAGACCAGAAGCTATTTGGGGGAAACTCTAGGGTTTGGATCTAAGGAGGAAAATTTGGAAGGGAGATAAACCAAGTGCTCTAAATCTCTCCTCCAGCAAATCCAAGGTGAGCTCAACCCCAAATCTCTCCCCTATTTCCTTTTTTCTGTTTCTGTTCTTCTCCTCTAAAAACCTCCATGAAACCTTCAAAGGAGGCATGGGAGAATGTGGTCAGGGAGGGGTTATGGGATTCTGAGCTCGGGTTAGGCATTTAGAGCTAAGATCACCACGATCAAAGAGGTAGAAGTGCAAAAAGTCGGAAAGTTGGGATCTTGTTGCTACAGAACCAAGGTTGGGAGTTTTTATCCTTTCTTATAGCATGAATGTTGCATAAATAGTGCTGTTAGAAGGTATTTCTAAAGGATATGTTGTATTATCACATATTAGAGAGTGGATTGGCATTGGTAGTTGTAAAAATGCATGTTTTACTGATTTGTAGTATGGATGATGCTCTGTTCTAGTAAAAGGGTTTCAAACAGGGGTATTTTCATGCTAGAACGTGGGTTAAATGGATTTGATTTATTTGTGGGAAAGGAAATGTTTTGAAACGAAAAATGCTGCTTTCATGAGTTGGGGGAACTTCATGGTGGAGGTCTGATATCGGGTACACAGCGGGGCTTTGCCAAGGGGCAAATTCGAGCAATGATGCAAGAGTCATCCATGTACTAATAGTAGCTCCGCCCTTAACGAAGGGCAACTACTACCGGATCAGCCTTCTACCCCTAATGAAGGGCCGCTCAAGGGAGTAAGGTTGATGCCTTCCACCCCTAACGAAAGGCTGCTCTACGGAGTAAAGGCGATTGCCCCAAGAGAGGGCAAGATGGACCTCAAGGGAGTATGGGGTCTAGGATACTTAGGGGCTTTCATTTGATTTGGCATACTGACGCTATGTGATGGATTTGATCTATTGATGTCTGAACTGATTTGGAACTAATGGAGAATACTTTCTCTCAATTGGGCTTAGTGAAGTCATGGTATTTCAAAGTTGGTATGTACTTCATTGTGGTGTGAAATAATGAGAACCAGTTATACAATCTGAATCTAGATTTATGTTTGTTGATTTAAATGTCTAACCATGTGCTAGCTCTTTAATTGTGTACACTCATGCTTGTTAGTATTGCACTCTCTACTGAGTATACTTGTATACGCACACCACCCCTCCCCCAGATATTGCAGGTTCCAACAAGGTTTAGTAAGTCCTAATGAAGGACTGTTGGAGTACAAGTGGAAACTTGAAGATTAATATTTCTACTCATAGGCCTTAGACTTTAAGTTTCATTTTGGGTTTGTATGAATTTAAATGCCACACTTTTGGATTTGTAAAATTTATTATGTGCTTGTACTCAGATTTGTGGATCCCTGGGATTTGTATTTATTAGTACCACCTCGTGACTGGTTGTTGTACTTAGCAATTTCATGCTTTTATAAGGGTATGAAATTGTGGGTTGTTACAGAATGGTATCAGAGCAAACCAGGATCCCTGTCTACAAGTGCATAGTATTTGATTTTGGCATTAGAATCATACAAATGTGTTGGTGAATTTTAGTTTACTAACTAGCCTTTGTCTTTGGAGTTTTGTGGCATCCCTGACCTATTCCCACCTTGTTGAATTATCTTGTTGAATCAGGATGCCACCAAAGCGAAGTAGCCAGCGGAAGGGGAGGCAACCCCTGGTATCAGATAGTGATGGGACAACAACAACCCCATCAGATGTTAGTGGTGGTCCCAGCAATGAGGACATTGACATACTGCTTTAGGGCATTGCACAACGTTTGCGAGAGCAAGGCTACCAGCCATCTCAGCAAACTCATGTTGAATCTGCACCGAAAGAAGAAGGTACCTCTCAAGGAAGTAGGGAGAACTTGGCTGAACGTTTCAAGAAGATGGCTCCTACTTTCAAAGGTGAAGGTGAGCCGGAGGAGGCTGAGGAGTGGATCACTGCTATTGAGAAAGTCTTTGACGTGATGGATGCACCGGAGCACAAGAAAGTGGCCTTAGGAACCTTTGTCTTCTCTGGCGAAGCGGATCATTGGTGGACTGCCATTAAGAACACCAAATTTGTGGGGGGCCAACCCATCTCTTGGGAGGAGTTCAAAGAAGAATTCCTTGAGAACTACTTCCCTCTCCACCTACAGCAAGAGAAGGAGCTGGAGTTCATGGAACTCAAGCAAGGGAGCATGTCAGTTCATGAATACATGACTAAGTTCAACCATTTACAGCACTTTGTACTTAGCTCATGTGCCTCAGAGTCATCCCGTGCAAAGAGATTTGTAAATGGATTGACTCCTGGGCAGAGAGCAAGGGTGGTGATACTGCAACCAACCACACTTCGTCGAACGGTTGAGGTTGCCCAAATCGCTGAGAAAGATCACCAACGAGCAGTGGCTGAGAGGAAAGATGTTGGACAAGGTAGTGGATCTAAGAGTCATGACTTCAAGAAAGGCTCCACTAGTGGTGGTGGACAGCAACATGGGTCTAAGAAGAGGCCATACCCACAACAGCAAAGCAAGAAAGGAGCACCTTGCCCAACTTGCAGGCACTTTCATCCAAATCAGCCTTGTAAGAAAGGTTCAAGGGCATGCTATAATAGTAGAGTGGAAGGGCACTTTGCTAGAGAATGCCCAAAGAAGCAAGTGAAAGAGGAGACGCAGTCTGAGCCGAGGCCAAAGACTCAAGGGCGTGTCTTTGCTATTTCTAATGAGGAGGCTCATGCTTCAAATGCCGTGGTGGAAGGTACTATTCTTGTCTCCAACAAATTGGCTAAAACTTTGATAGATCCATGCTCTACACATTCTTTCATATCTTGTGAATTTGCCTTGAGTTTCGAAAAGCCAGTTTCCAAGTTAGCTTTTGTATTAGAGGTGGCTACCCCTATGGGCGACTCAGTGATTGCACAAGAGTTTTTTGGGGATGTATTGGTACACATTGGTAGTGCTGAGATGAGTGCTGACCTTATCTTACTTAAGATGATAGACTTTGACATCATTTTGGGTATGGATTGGCTGGCTTCTCATAGAGCCTTAGTTGACTGCCATAAGAAGAAGGTGATTTTTAAGATGCCAGGTGGGAAAGACATCATCTTTCAAGGGATTAAAGGTCACGCTAACTCGAGCATCATTTCAGCCATTAAAGCTCATAAGTTGTTGGGCAAGGGCTGCCAAGCATTCCTTGCTAGTGTGATAGCTAGTGAGCATAGGGAGGCAAAACTCGAGGAGATAGATGTTGTTCGGGAATTCTCTGCTGTATTCCCTGATGAGTTGCCCAGTTTGCCGCCAAGGAGAGAAGTAGAGTTTTGCATTGAGCTGATTCCAGGAACTGCTCCCATCTCCAAAGCACCTTATAGAATGGCACCGGCTGAATTGAGAGAGCTGAAGGGACAACTCGAGGGGATGCTAGAGAAGCATTTCATCATGCCTACTATTTCTCCTTGGGGTGCACCGGTTCTCTTTATCAAGAAGAAGGATGGATCGTTGAGGCTATGCATTGACTACCGCATGCTGAATGACGTAACAGTGAAGAACAAGTATCCACTTCCTCGAATTGATGTTCTCTTTGCTCAATTACAATCAGCCAAAGTATTTTCACGAATTGACTTGAGATCTGGCTACCATCAATTGAGGGTTCGAGAGGCAGATATCCCTAAGACAGCTTTTCGAACTTGCTATGGGCATTATGAGTTCCTGGTCATGCCTTTTGGTTTGACTAATGCCCCTGCTTCTTTCATGGACTTGATGAATAGAGTATTTAAGGCTTGCCTGGATAGATTTGTTATTGTGTTTGTGGATGACATCTTAGTTTATTCCACATGTCCAGAGGAGCATAGAGAGCACCTCCAATTGGTGTTGGACACACTTCGTAGTCACCAACTATATGCAAAGTTCAGCAAGTGTGAATTTTGGCTTGATCGAGTGAATTCCTTGGGTCATGTCATATCTAAAGACGGAGTGTCGGTAGACCCAACCAAAGTGGAGGCAGTGCTGAACTGGGAAAGGCCCAAGTCTGTGACGGAGATTCGGAGTTTCTTGGGTTTGGCGGGTTACTATAGAAGATTTATCGAGGGATCCTCGAAGATAGCCTTGCCACTAACCACATTGACACGCAAAAATGTGAAGTTTCCATGGAGTGATGCATGTGAGGACAGCTTTCAAGACCTAAGGAGGAGGCTCACTGCTGCCCCAGTGTTATCCTTACCATCTGGTAGTGGCGGATTTGTCGTGTACAGTGATGCCTTAGGTCCCACTTGAGCTGAGGCCAGACCTGACCTTTGAAGAGAGGCCAGTTCAAATTTTAGACCGGAAAGAGCAAGTGCTAAGAACAAAAAGAATCTCGCTGGTGAAGGTTTTGCGGCGGAATCACTCCATAGAGGAGGCTACTTGGGAGGTCGATGCTGATATGAGAGGAAAATACCCTGAGTTGTTTAATGAATGACTTTTAGATTTCGAGGACGAAATTCCAAAAAGGGGAGAAGGATGTAACATCTGGTTTTGTAAAATACTTTGTGACATTGATCTAATGCTATTACCCTGTGGGTTTTAAGATATCGTTGTGTAAATTCGATATATTTCACACTCTTCACATTTTTAGCGTGTTAGTATGTGTTGAGTTTCGTTAAGTAGTAAGTCTTTTTGAGATGGCAACCTATATTAAAAATTAGTTCAGTTTTAAATAACAACTTGGTTTCTAATGTGGTAACGGACTGTATATCCTTCTTATGACTTATCTCTTAATCTAGTATATGGCTGATATTTTAGGACCAGATAGAGGGCAAAGAGATCTTCAAAACGGTACCAAGTTGAAGTACTTTGGAGTTCAGGAGCCCAAGTTATGGCTTTATGCAGTGAGCAGGTCTGAAATGGATCTGGGCATCCGGGTAGCTGGGTATGGACAAAAAACCCATAAAACCTTACCCATCTTCTTCCCCTTCATTTTCTATCCCACTGAGGTTGCGTCCAGACCAGAAGCTATTTGGGGGAAACTCTAGGGTTTGGATCTAAGGAGGAAAATTTGGAAGGGAGCTAAACCAAGTGCTACAAATCTCTCCTCCAGCTAATCCAAAGTGAGCTCAACCCCAAATCTCTCCCCTATTTCCTGTTTTCTGTTTCTGCTCTTCTCCTCTAAAAACTCGATGAAACCTTCAAAGGAGGCATGGGAGAACGTGGTCAGGGAGGGCTTATGGGATTCTGAGCTCGGGTTAGGCGTTTAGAGCTAAGATCACCACGATCAAAGAGGTAGAAGTGCAAAAAGTCAGAAAGTTGGGATCTTGCGGCTACAGAACCAAGGTTGGGAGTTTTTATCCTTTCTTATAGCATGAATGTTGCAAAAATAGTTCTGTTAGAAGGTATTTCTAAAGGATATGTTGTATTATCTCATATTAAAGAGAGGATTGGCATTGGTAGTTGTAAAAATGCATGTTTTACTGATTTGTAGTATGGATGATGCTCTGTTCTAGTAAAAGGGTTTCAAACAGGGGTATTTTCATGCTAAAACGTGGGTTAAATGGATTTGATTCATTTGTGGGAAAGGAAATGTTTTGAAACGAAAAATGCTGCTTTCATGAGTTGGGGGAACTTCATGGTGGAGGTTCGATATCGGGTACTCAGCAGGGCTTTTGCCAAGGGGCAAATTCCACCAATGATGCGAGAGTCATCCATGTACCAACGGTAGCTCCGCCCCTAATGAAGGGGCAACTACTACCAGATCAGCCTTCTGCCCCTAATGAAGGGCCATTCAAGGGAGTAAGGTTGATGCTTTCCGCCCCTAACGAAGGGCCGCTCTACGGAGTAAAAGCAATCGCCCCAAGAGAGGCAAGATGGACCTCAAGGGAGTATAGGGTCTAGGATGCTTAGGGGCTTTCATTTGATTTGGCATACTTATGCTATGTGATGGATTTGATCTATTGAAGTCCGAACTGATTCGAACTAATGGAGAATACTTTCTCTCAATTGGGCTTAGTGAAGTCATGGTATTTTGAAGTTGGTATGTACTTCATTGTGGTGTGGCTTAATGTGACCCAGTTATACAATCTGAATCTAGATTTCTGTTTATTGACTTAAATGTCTAACCATGTGCTAGCTCTTTAATTGTGTACACTCATGCTTGTTAGTATAGCACTCTCTATTGAGTATACTTGTATACTCACACCACCCCTCCCCCAGATATTGCAGGTTCCAGCAAGGTTTAGTAAGTCCTAATGAAGGATTGTTAGAGTACAAGTGGAAACTTGAAGATTAGTATTTGTGCTCATAGGCCTTAGACTTTAACTTTTATTTTGGGTCTGTATGAATTTAAATGCCACACTTTTGGATTTGTAAAATTTATTATGTGCTTGTACTCAGATTTGTGGATCCCTGGGATTTTTATTTAGTAGTACCACCACGTGACTGGTTGTTGTACTTAGCGATTCATGTTTTTATAAGGGTATGAAATTGCAGGTCGTTACACGATGGCCAATGCATGTATCCAATGTCGATCTGGAATGATGGAGATGTCTTTTGGGAATTTGAAAATCATATTTGATGTTTTCAAAGCTTCCAACCAAGGGGCAACTGAAAGTGAGCAAGAGTGTTCTTTTGTTGATGAAATTGATGACCTTATGGAAGAGACACTCTTGAATGAGCTCATGCATGGTGCTCAAGATCCTACTCTACTCTATCTAGGGATAGACGATTCTGACATAGAGCCACACGTTGAAGAAACTCATGCTATGTCAACCTCTTCTCCCTATCATGACTCTTATCCTTATGGATACAGTAGAGTTTCTACCAGTATCTCCTACTCCATCACTCCAACCTTCCATTGAGTCTCCTCCTTAACTTGAGTTGAAGCCACTTCCAAGTTCCTTCAAGTACGCTTTTCTAGGTTCTAATGATACTTTCCCCATCATCATTTCATCTAGCTTGTCTAGCAGCCAGGAGAGTCAATTGCTTAGGATTCTAGTTAAGCATAGGAGAGCCATCGGGTGGAATCTAGGTTTGGGGGTGTATTTCTTAGCTCATGTGTTTCATGCTCTACATCTACCATGAGGATCTCCATTCATGTCCATGCTTTCCTTTTCTTCCTTTCCTTTCTATGATCATTGTAGTTTATATTTCTTTCACATTGAGGGCAATGTTCATGTTAGGTTTAGGGGAGAGGATAGTTCTTTTAAAAAAAAATTCAAAACAATAGAAATGATCGATCGTCATTCAGAGCGATCGATCGTGAAAGCATTTTGAGGTAAGACAGTAGATACGATCGATCACCATTCAAGCGCGATTGATCGTCAGAACATCGAAAAAAATACAGTAGAAATGATCGATTGTTCAGGCCTAAATTAGAGGTAAGACAGTAGATACGATCATTTTTAGATCATCGATCGCCCAAAAACGGCTGCGATATGAACCGTCCATCTAAGATCCAAGGGACGCTATTTATCATATGAATCATGGGGAATCCTTGCACTGAGTGATCGATCGTGGGGCCATCTCTTTTGTTTTAAAACACTCCACGATTGTGGTGGATGTCTTCCTTCGCTCGCTGCCACCACCGCTGACCACCGTTTTGCACAAAACTCGGTGATAGATGTGTTTTTGCGCATAGAATCCAGATCCGGTGGCCATTTCCTCTCCTTCCCTATTGTTTTCTTGCATTTCTTGTATCTTTCCGGTAAGCCCTAACTTTAAAATTTTGATTTTTCCTTGGGCTTATTGAGGATTTTTGTGAAATTGATTGTGTGCATGTAACTGGAAGGACAAGTATAGGGTATGTGCATGATGTTGAGCATGATTCTCATTTCTACTGTGATTTTTAGAAATTTTTATATGTTCATTGAAAAAAAATTTTGATACTGATTTGAACTTCCTAGCTTGAGTAATCTTGTTCAAAAACTATTGTGCTGATTATGCTTCAATTTCAAGTTGTTCCGCCGCTAAATCCACCAAGGTTATTTGTGACCATTCCTATGTTCTGCCGGCGCGACAACTTTTATCACAAATTACTGTCTTGGGTATTCAATTAGTAGGTTGCCAATTTGTGCTTAGCTGTGATGCTTACTGTCTTTATTGGTTCTGCAGATACCATGGTGCCTAAGAAGATGTCTGCCACAAAGCGCCATAGGGGTGAATCATCCATGTCTAGACTTGAACCCCCCCACCCCAGCATCAGAGGCTCCTCAATTGCCTCACCCGATCTAATACGAGCAGCAAGTGCTCCTCAATCCGTATATTCCATAGCTTGACACACAATGTTGGATTGAGGCGAGGCCAGACTGTGTGCATTATTTGACTCACATCGCCATGAAAATTCAGGGTGTGCACCAAATGGTGCATGAAGATGCAATAAGGGAATTTTATGCAAATGCCGACATTGAAGACAATGACGATCCCGAACAGGTGGAACTTAGTAGTACAGTATGCGGCACTCCCATCCGTCTCAAGGTCACCACTATTGCCACGTGGGACAATTAAATATCCAGACTTCGACGGATACCAATTCCCGATTGCCCTTCGCATAATGGGTCGACTAACGGGATCGACCATTGGGCCAGAATTCAGGAAATATCTCACAACAATCACCATGGTTCCCGAGTTACGTTACACATTCCTTATCTTCCAGCATGATGTAATGGTCAGTCAGAAGGCCAACGTCGATCTCACCATGGCACACTTGCTCTACGTATTCGGCGATGATGCCAGGTGCTGGGATCTTGATTTTTCTTCATTCGTCTTCGGTCGAATAAAGCAGATGGTTGACGGGCGTCGGGATGAACGGTTTCCTTATCCTTATATTTTGGAGCGGGTATT